>WOXC01004223.1:0-1200509 GCA_011680675.1 Gymnobelideus leadbeateri | reverse complement strand
CTTGGTTCCATTGCTATAAAGATAGTTGAGCAGAATGTAATTGGCACTTAAATTTGTCTAATTAAATATCCTGGAGATGGTTCAGGGTGATTTCCCTTATTTTCTAAATAGATGATCAGTGGGAAAACAAAAAAAAAAACAACAAACAAAACTGAATTTAGAGATAGAGGACATGGGATCACATCCTCTTTATCACCTCTTTATCATCTGCTTGAACTTGGGAAAATCATAGCCTCTTTGGACCTCAGTTTTCCTCATTGGAAAATGAAGTACTTGGGTTATATTACTTCTAGCATATCTTCCAACTCTATCCTGTGGCACTATAATCCTATAACTTATCAAAAGATACAGATATAACATATGGCTACCATAAGGTGATTTAAATTACTTTTTATGGTCAGAAAGAGAGAATTACTCCCCTTTTAATGATGCTAAAGTATTCAAAGTTCAGGGCTGGAGGGAATGCCTGAATATCAATTTTATAATAGTAATATGGGAAGATAATTACATAGAACAAAGAAATTTGGCAGTAAAGGAAAAAAAAGGCTAGTGTACAATGATATCAACATATTCTTTGTAAACACCAAACATTATGGAGTGGCTAGGTGGTGCAGTGAGTAGAGCACCAGCCCTGTAGTCAGGAGGACCTGAGTTCAAATCTAGCCTCAGACACTTAACACAAAGCTAGCCATGTGACCTTGGGCAAGTCACTTAATCTAATTGCTGTGCTCTCCCCCTCGAAAAAGAAAAAAAAAACTAAAAAAAAAAAGAAAACACCAAACATTTATTGCATAACTACTGTGTTCCAGGATTCTGTTCCGTTCATTCTTAAGAGATACAGAAAAGATTATGATATAGATCAAGGCCCTCAAAGCAATCATAGACTATAGGAACAATTGCATGTCTGAAATAAATGATGAAAAATAAAATATGTTAAGTTACTAAGAAAAGTATAGAATATAAGAAGTTTCAGAGGAAGATAAAGTGTCTTCCAGAGAGGAGAACCAGGGTTGGTTTCACAAAGGAGGTGACATTTGAACGTAGCAAACATGATTTAATGGAAAGAATAAACAATGGATCTAGAGTGAAAAGTTGTTAAGTCAAGTCATTTTTAAGTCATGTCTGACACTTTGTGACCCCATTTGAGGGCTTCTTGCTTTCTTGACAAAGATACTGGAGTGGTTTGCCATTTCCTTCTCTAGATCATTTTACAAATGAGGAAACTGAGGCAAACAAGGTTAAGTGACTTGCCCAGGATCACACAGCCAGTAAGTATCTGAGGCCAGATTTAAACCAGAAAGAAGAGTCTTCCTGACTCTGAGACTAGTACTCTATCCATGTGTCACCAAGCTGCCCCAGGACCTGCACTTATATTCTAATATTGATTTTTATTACATATGTGAACTTGTAAAAATCATGTAAGCTCCTAGAATGAAGAACTTGGAGCACATGACTTGTAAGTTACCTTTTATTTCTTGGTCTGTGCTACATATAAGCAATAAACTTGAAGATTTTTAGTAGGAAGCACATTTGTGTAGTAAGCTTTGCAAAATCACTTGATGTCCATTATCTCCAATGAGGGAGAAGTCTGAGCAGAACTGGGAAAGAAGAGTGATGTAAAGGAAATGTATAAATTTAAGCAGCAATAAAAAAGTCAACAAGTCAACAATACACATTTATTAAACATTTACTATGACTGAAGTACCATGCTAAGAGCTGGTAAAGGCAGTCTCTTCTCTCAAGAAGCTCATATTTTGAAATGCAAAGGTATAAAATACCTCAGGCTTCCAACAGCTATAGCTTCATGAGTGAGGGTTTTCCCTAAACAGAAACAAATAAATCCTTCAAAATTAGTTGATAGCCTTTCTGTCCATGTAACACAAATAAACAAACAACTATGTGGTTGGCAATTTTCTGGTGATAGGCCCCTCAAAATTTTGCTGTTAGTGCCTTGAATGGCAGTTTTTTTTTTTTAAATCAGGCCCATACTTCAAGGCCCTACAATTGTATATGGCAGGACCTGCTGAAGTCTGTCAGTGACCTATGGCCACTTCCAAGTCTCAATAACACACCACTTTAGGATTTTAGTGGAGAAAAGAATTTTTAAAAACTGATAGTAGTAATGTAAGTAAATTAAACATTTATGATTGGTAAGTTATAAATAATTGAGATGAGGATTTCAGTTGACTAAGAGAAATAGACAAATGAAAATATAATTCTAACTTCATTTGACTTTCTGAACATAGGTAATATCTACAACATGGATTAGTCACTTTGAAAGACCTAATAGGTGAATGCTAAATTCCAGATATCAGTATTTTGAGGAAAGGCAGTTTTTGGTCTGAATGTATCTAGCAATTCAATAGTATTCATGGAACCATTCTATTTTCTAGGGAGAACAAGGAGTATCAGGCCCCCCAGGAGAACCAGGATACCCAGGCTTACCTGGGACACCAGGGAAAAAGGTATGTATTTATGGTGATTTCTTTTTTGTAAACTCTTTTCATGAATCTTTTTCAATTCATGAAAGTAATACCACTGGTAAATAACATTGTTATTTATTAGAATTCATTGTATTCTTTGCTTTATTTTTTTAACAAAGCATTTATTTTGTCTCCTCACACTCTTCCATAGAGAAGGAAGGGAGAAAGGAAAGAAGAAGGGAGGGAGACCTCATAAAAATATATATACATATAGTCATGCTAAGCATGTTCTCTCATTGGTCATGTCCAAAAGTATATGTTTCATTCCACACCTTGAGTCCATGATTCTTTTCTCAGTAGAAGGTAGCATATTTTCTTAAGGGCCCCCTGCAATTTAAGTTTGTCACTGCATTTTTCAGAGTCCTTAAGTCATTCAATGTTGCTCTTTACAATGTTGCTGCCATTTTATAAATTCCTGGTTATGCTTATAATTCATATAGGTCTTCGCAGTTTCCTCTGAAAGTTATAAGAAACTTTGTTTCTTATATTCTAATAAAAGTATTGCAGTATATACATAAGCCATGATTTGTATAGCTATTTCTTAATAAGTGTCTATCCTTTAGTTTCTCATTTTTGCTACTACAAAAAGAGCTGCTATGCATAAACACACAATACATATACATGTGGATGCACATGTATGTACATATACATATTACCTAGGCTATACACATATACATATATTAAAAACTGTGTATTTCTCTATCCTATATACATATATATATAACATCTGTATATACAGATACATATGTATGTGTCTATATATGTGTGTATTTGTATGCACATGTGTACATATGTATTGTGTATGTAAGCATATATAGTTGAGTTGTTTTCAGTCATGCCCTACTCTTCATGACTCTATTGGGATTTACTTTGCAGAGATACTGGAGTGTTTCACTATTTCCTTCTTCAGTTCATTTTACAGATGAGGAAATTGAGGCAAACAGGGCTAAGTGACTTGCCCAGGATCATACAAGTATAAGTGTCTGGGACTGTATTTTAATTCATGAAGACGGATCTTCCAGATTCCAAGCTCACTATACTCTATCCATGTGCCACTTAACTACCTATATTCCTTTTCCACTTTCTTTGATGTTTTCATTGTATAATCCTAGTAGTGGGATTGCTAGGCCATAGTTTATTGACTTTTGGTACATTCTTCCAAATTCTTCTTCAGAATGATTATACCAATTCATGGCTCTTGGTGTACCTGTTGTCCCACAGCCCCTCTAATATATAATTTTCTTCTTTTATCATTTTTATCAATTTTATGAGTATAAGGTAAAACCTTTGTATTAATTTAAATTTCCCTAATTTTCAGTGATTTTGAGAATTTTTTCATGATCGTTAGTAGGATTTCTTCCTTTGAAAACTGTTTGTTATTTATTGTATAAAAATCTCTCTCTCTCGGGGCGGCTAGGTGGTGCAGTGAGTAGAGCGTTGGCCCTGGAGTCAGAAGGACCTAAGTTCGGATCCGACCTCAGACACTTAACGCACACACAAAACAAAAAACCTAGCCCTGTGACCTTGGGCAAGTTACTTACCCCCAATTGACCTCCAAAAAAAAAATCTCTCTCTCTCTCTCTCTCTCTCTCTCTCTCTCTCTCTCTCTCTTTCTTTCTCTCTATCTCTCTCATACTTCATAAATGTTTAGCACTGTAACACAATGTCTTAGCATGTATTCTTGTGCAAATTCATATCATCATAAAGGTATCCTAGAAGGTAGTTACTATGATAAAGTCTCTAGAATACAGAGCATTGAGTAAAAATTCAGACAGTAAGGGTTATTAAAAAATGAATCTATGCCATATCTACCCACCTTAATGTCTTTACAGAAGCAAAGAAAGCATGGCGGGCTATCAGTCAACAAATAAAGATTTTGTCCACTATAATATTAGATATTAACACATATCCTTCTTAATAAATTGTTTAGTGAATAGAATGAACGTTCTAAATGTTCAGGTGGCCTAGAAAGTAACAAATGCTTGTTGAAACTAATTCAGAATAAACTGTAGGTGAGATGATGGTGTTAGGTAAACTGGAACAGCAAGGGATTTGAGTGGAGAAGAAAAATAAAAATAAAACTCTATTTACTAAAAGATATAGTTCATATATATGTTCATTTATGGCTAGTTTCCTGGGTGCACAGGCCCTTTGCAAAATAAATGTCTATGCATTTATCATCAAACTATTATATTTCATGTGGTGTGCTTCCCCAAATTAATCACGTCAGTCCTCAGAGATTCACATTGGGTTTTCTGGAACATATCCAACCAGCTGAAGCTCTGTGGTCTCAAGTGATTATTAATTTGAACTCTGAGCTTCTATGTGGGGCCAAAATAATGCAGGTGAGGAGGGGAAAGAAAGATAATCCAAATATCTGGTTCACTGTATATCCTATGAGTTTGGATAGAGGCAGATTTACATTTTAAAACACTTAGAATTAAGCCTTAATTTGAACTCTGGTGAAAAAAGCTTTGCCTCATGAACAACAAATCAGTTATTTATTAAAATTTATTATGTTCTTAGTAATGTGCTAAGCACTGGGCTAGGTCCTGAGGACACAAAGACAGAACTGAAACCCTCTATGCTCTTGAGGAATTTGAAGGTTTTAATTTCTTAGATACTTGGGCAGGAAACTAGCTAACTCTTAGGAGTTTTATCACTTCAAAAAAAATACAATAAATACATTGGTGTACACACATGAACACACACACACACACACACACACACACACACACACACTCCTTGATAGAATGTAAGCTCTTTGAGATCAGGAAGTGTTTCTTTTCTTTTTCTTCTTTTCTCCCTCCCTCCCTCTCTCCTTCCCTTCCCTTCCCTCCCCTTCCTTTCTTCTTTCCTTTCTTTCTTCCTTCCTTCCTTTATTCCTTCCTTCCTTCCTTCCTTTATTCCTTCCTTCCTTCCTTCCTTCCTTCCTTCCTTCCTTCCTTCCTTCCTTCCTTCCTTCCTTCCTTCCTTCTTATGATTGCACACATTAAAAAAAATACTTAAGAAAATCAAAAAAGGGGCAGCTAGGTGGCGTAGTAAGAGGGCTGGTCTCAGAGATGGGATGACTGGAGATCGAATCCGGCCTTAGAAAATGAGCACCCTCACATAAGTAATGACTAGCCGTGTAACCTTGAGCAAGTTACTTAACCCCAATTGCTTACAAAAAAAAAAAGAAAGAAAGAAAATCAAATACATATTGCAATTTCAAAAATCCTTCAAATATATAAATATTCCTAATTAACTGTCTTAGATAAAGAATCTTCTACAGTAAACGTTTTGAAAAATATGTTGTAGTTTATTTTTTTTTAAACCAAGAAATGACAAATAAGAACCAAAAGTTAAGTTTTGCAGGAAGACTTCTAAATAGTCGAAAAGAAACTACAGGCAGACACAAGGAAAATTTATTGTGGGAGAGGTGACTTGAGACATTTGGTAATTTTTAAAAAAATACTGTAATGCAAAAAGTATCTAGAAAGGGGAAAGTGAGGTAGAAAAGGATGGACAAATAATTGAAGAAAAGGAATGAGAAGATAGTATCTAAACCAGAAATTAAGAAATAAAACAAAACAACAGCAACAAAACAACATAACCTACAGAGGGCTTGGATGAGTTGATTTTAATTTCATGACACATGTTATTTCTTAAATGTGATTGTGTATTTCTGGCAAGCATTCTTTCTTGTTTTCTAAGGGCCAAAGAAAATTTTGGAAAAGGAACTTTCCTATTGGAAGAAGAAAGGGCAGAGGAGGGTCAAATTTCTTTTCCTGATCTCAACAAGTTCCTAAAGAGACTTCTGGGGCAGGACCCCTCAAGGGATGATTAAAGGCTATCTGGTGTCAGTGGGATACCACTTGGCAGGACTTCCATATGCCTGCAGAGACACTGATTACATCTTATAGCAGCAATGGAACTGTTTAGATCACATTCATTAAAACTCTAAAACCATTATTAGCCTACTTTTGGCCAGAAGAGTTCTCATAGTCAAAATCTTTACCCTTTTAAATAAATTGTATTTTTCCTGGCATAAGTTGCATGGACTTCACAATGTACCCAAGGTCCAGTCTGGCCTTTTTTTTTAACCTTGGGTTTGGAGACAAAAGACTTCGGTTTACATCTCAGCTCTGCTATTAAATTCCTGTGTTACCTTGGTCAACTCATTTCCCCTCTTTGGGTCTAAATCTCTGCACCTTTAAAATTAAGAATTTGGCTAATACAAGCTTCAGGTTTCCTGCCAGATCTAAAATGATATGATCTTATTTAGAGATGACAGGATATAACCTGGGCTGGCTTAAGACTCAGGAGAATATTATCCCAGTTTTCATTTTATATAGCTGTGTGACCCTGAGTCTAAGTGAAACCTTTTAAAGCCTCTCTTAATTTCCTCATCTATAAAATGGATTCATCCTTAAGATCTCATCTGACTCTATTGTTTTAGCTTTGGGATTGAAGGAATCTCAGAGATCATCTTAAATAAAATACCTATATAGTTAGCATTTATGTAACACTAAGATTTGCAGAACATTTTCAAATATGATGTCATTTTTTTTCTCATAACAAACCTGGGTGATTCATGCTATTAGTATCCCATTTTATAGCTGGAGAAACTGAGGCCTCCAAAGTCTAAGTGGGCTCACATAGCTGTATCTAAAGCCAAACTTAAAACTCAGGACTTCCTAATTCCAGGTCCAACATTCTAGCCACTTTATCACCTCTTTGTGTTCTCCTTCAGTTAAAATCTCCTGGTAAGGGCAGCTATGTGGTGCAGTGAATAGAGCACCAGCCATGTAGTCAGGAGGACCTTAGTTCAAATCCAGCCTCAGACACTTAACACTTACTAGCTGTGTGACCTTGGTCAAGTCACTTAACCCCAACTGTCCTGCCTTCCTCCCTCCTCCCCACCATCCCAAATATCTCTTGGTTGTCTGACATGTTGTAGAAGGCACTCTTATTTAGGAGCACAATGGCCTAGATGGCCTCTGAGGTCTAATTCTACTCTGTGTGATCCCAAATAAGTTCATCTAGAAGACTTCAAACAAAGAGAAACTCCCAACTTGCAAGGTGACCCTTTTTGCTTTTGGACAGCACTGAATTATTTGGGAATTTTACTTTATATTGAACTGAAATCCTCAGTTCTCTGATGTCACCATACTTTAATACCTCATGGATATAAATGGATACAATCTCCACTGAAGCAGATTATGACTTCATGATGACTTGAGTCATTGTCAGTCGTTGTGGCCTGAAATTTCACCCTGCCAACAACCTATTAAGGATCTGCTCTTGACTTAGCTAGCATGCTCCTCAGATAATAGTGTCCTTCATTAGAGCCATCGTCAAATTCTTTCCAGCCTGGTAGATTCTTTCAGAGCTTATTTTTGGCTAGCAACGTCTTTGAGAACGCAATGTCAGTGATGATACAGGAAGGCATCAGAGCAAGACATTAAGGGAAACAATAGAATAGGAATTCTATCCTTTGTGAAATGTGGTATTTTTCTTTCTTTTTTGGGGGGGCTTTTTGGTGGGCAATTGGGGTTAAGTAACTTGCCCAAGGTCACATGGCTAGGTTTTTGTTCGTGTGTGCGTTGTGTCTGAGACCGGATCTGAACTCAGGTCCTTCTGACTCCAGGGCCGATGCTCTACTCACTGTGCCACCTAACTGCCCCATAATGTGCTATTTTTCTAGAATATGTTTTTAAGTTAATTTTTTTCTCTTAACAAAATGTTATTCTCTCTCTCACATACCTCCCCCTTCCATTGAACACAAGAAAGAAAAGGAAAACTTTTCTCACAAATATGAATAGTCAAACAAAACGAATTGTTGCATTGGCCATGTCCAAAAGTGTGTCTCTTATTCTATACCATTGTTTCTCTCTTTGGAGATGGTAGCATGTTTTATACTAAGTACACTGGAATTGTGGTTGGTCATTGAGTAGATCAGAATTTTCAAGTCTTTCAAAGTTTTTTGTCTGTATAGTGTTAGTTGTTGTTGTTGCTTTGTTATATGTTGTATATTTTCATACAAATTGTTCTCCACAGCAGTTCATGTAAGTCTTTCCCAATTTCCCTGAGTTTTTTTCATTTTTTCTTATGGCACAATATTAGTCCATCACATTCATGTGTTATGAATATCATTTGTTTAGCTATTAGCCAATTGATGGTCACTCCTTTAGCTTCTAGTTCATTGTACTACAAAAAGAGCTGCCATCATTTTTTGAGCATATGGGACCTTTTCACTTTTCTTTCTTTCTTATCTAATAGGAGTATCATTAAAACTAGCACAAGATTCTCAGATGAGGAAGCCATGGTGGAGTGTATAGTTAACCTAGACTGGGGTTCACACTCCAATTCTGACACATGCAGGTTAAGAGACTTGCGCAAATTACTAATCTCTTATCACCCCCAACACATCTTTTAAGTCTATAAGATGCAAAGAAGGTACTCATCTGCATTGGCAGAGGAAATCACTAGGAATTAATCGTGTCAATGGAATCACAGAAAATTTTGAAAAAAATTATTTTAAAAATATTTGAACATTTGATCATTTGTGTTTTGCTAGAAACATTTATACTCACAAGTAAGTTGTCAATTCACCTATTTAAAAATTAAATATGTCATTCCATTAAAATACGTACTTTTTAACCTTTTTTTAAAGTTTTCCTAAATCGGGGGAAATATAAATGACTATAAATCCTGTGAGTATATCAAAAATTATTTCATCTTGTGAGATTTCACTGTGCAGTAGTCATGTAAATAGGTGGCACATTGGAAGGAGCACAGGTCCTTGAATTAGGAAGATCCGAGTTCAAGTCCAGATTCAGATGCTTGCTAGCTCTATGACCCTGAGCAAATCATATATCCTTTTTCTGCTTCCATTTCCTTCACTGTACAGTGAGGATCAGATGAGGTAACATCTATAGAATACAGCACAGTATCTGGCATGTAGTAGATACTTAATAAATGTTTTTTCCCTTCCTGTTCCCCCTTCATGCTTGACTGCATATGTCCTAGTTTATGATGTTATCTATAAAGTTCTATTCCTAAAGTGCAGGTACCTTTTAATTTTTTAATTGCTATTGTTAATAAATCATTCTCAGAAATCAGTCTTTGTCATTATATTCTTCTTTGAAGGAAAATAACATCCTTCAAATATGATTATAATGAAAACTTAACCTATATCTTAATATTTTACAGGGTGATAGTGGAAACCAAGGTGAAAAAGGTCCTCAGGTATGATGCTTTCTATTTCCTCCAACCTTCAGTTTAAAAGCATAGTCAGAGTTCATTTCTGCCCTTCTCTTTTCTAGTTAGCTCCAGTACTGTCTGCTTCCTGGACTTATCTTCCACATCCATTTCTTAGGTACTACTTCTATCTTTAGAAATTTTTCTATCTTTAGAGGGCATTAGGCCCTCTCACCTAGGATTTAGCATTCTTCACTTTAGTGCTAAGCTAGGAAATATGAATTAAACTGTGTTACTAGCTAAAAACACATGGCTTAAGAAGAACTCTGTTATTACGATGGAAATTGATGAGATTTTTTTTAGTTTGTTTTATTTTATTTTGTTTTTTGGACTGTTAATTGGCATGGTAAGTAAATTTAGTGTCCTATTTGACTGAAAATAAACCTTTTATGCAATGAAACTGCCTGGATCAAAGATGCTTATGCACAAATATATTGATTGATCTCTCAGTTACCTGCATTTAGAAATACATTTTTTTATCCACAAATCTTCAGCCTAGTATCCTAATATCTGCCATACAGACATTTTTTTTTAATGCCACACAAATATTTTTAAACTAGTTTAAAAGTTTCTCTTATGGACTTGGGTAAACAGATAACTTTAAAAGTAAACGAATAAAACTTCTCTCCAAAATTTGCACAGGAAAATGAAAAAAAAATATTAAGAGGTACATGAGACATGATAAGTATTTTTAAAATACAATCTGAAAAGCTCTGACTTGTTGGGGTGAAAATACCTAGAATTCCCAGTAAATCTGTATTACTCTTTTTTTGTTTGTTTGTTTGTTTGCTTTTTGGAGGGAAATTGAGGTTAAGGGTTAAGTGCGTTGCCGAAGGTCACACAGCTAGTTTTTGTGTTAAGTGTCTGAGGCTGGATTTGAACTCAGGTCTTCCTGACTCCAGGGCCAGTGCTCTATTCACTGTGCCACATAGCCACCCTCTTTATTACTCTTAATAGCTTTAACAATTATATCTTTCAAAGTGTCTGCTGAAGATTTTTTTTTCACTTTTGTTGGTGACTTTAAAATATCACCTTTTGAATGTAGATCTTTGTGTATTTTGTACTTTCCTGCTTCCCCTGTGAATCATGGGATATTATCCTGTGAATGCATTTGGGGCAAATTTCTCAGTGGTTTATTAAATTGCTAAAAGTGCCTTCAGATACTCTATAAGATAAGTTGTGGAGGAGGTCCCAAATTTGCTTTTGGCAAAGGAAGCTTCCTCACTGGGAAACATAAATTATATTACAGGTCTGATCTTTTAAAAAGTAGATTTATAAAACAATTAATGTACCAATGTTTATTTGGCAACTCATGTCTGAATTGCTGTGCATCTGTGCATCTAGGCATTCACATTTAGATAATTCCCCATTGTACTTTATTTTTCTCCTAAGTTATCATTTTCAACCTTTTCTTCATCATCTTAAGTTGAATTTTCCTTCTTATTTCTTCTTATTTGTCAATTTTTCTGTGGGTTTACCTTCTGGCACTTTGTATAACACATACCCAGATTATAGATACATGATTCTTGTCATATAGTGTTTGTGACAATTTCAATTTTCAATTTCAATTTAATATGCTATTAATTAATAAGTGGCATGTAGAATTAAATAGGATTTTCATACATTGTTAATAATGTTTTATGTTCTTTTAAAGGGTCAAAAGGGAGAAAATGGAAGATCAGGGGATCCAGGACCACAGGTATTTTTTTAAAGAAATATAACAAAATTGAGTATCCTTTTAACAGGTATATCTAAAATAAAAATAAATATAATATTGTAGTTTGAATGTTGATTTTTCAGAGGCATGAGCAAGGATAAATTTTTGGATACCAAACAAATGATAGCCTAATGTGCTGTGTGCTTGTTTTCCTGGAGCTGGGAGCAACTCCTGCTGTGTGGGTTATAAGTCTGTTGTAGGTTGTAAGTCTCATTGCTCTGCTTGCCCTTACATGTGATCTTGAGAGGAAGAAACCCCCCATGGCTTGGAGTAATTTACTGAAGTCAAAGGACACTCTCTCTCCTACTGTGAATGACAGCAACTATGGAAAGAGAGCCATGGAATTGTAGAAAGTGAAAGCTTGAAGGGACCATAGAGGTCATCTGTTTCAACTCTTGAATTTTACAGATGAGGAAAGTGAAGCTTAGAAAACTGAGGAGACTTGTATAAAGTCATATGGCCGGTAAATGGCACAACTGGGGTGTTGCTTCCTATTTAGTCCTCTTCCCAACATGACAGCTCTCCTCCCAAAGATGGCACTACATGGAGGGGAGATGAGTTTCCCGTTATTCTTTTTTTTTTAGGGTGGGGAGGGTAGGAACACTAGTCTTGGAGTTAGGAGTCCACAAGTTCAAATTCTGCCTCTGATTGTATGACCTTTGACAAATTACTTAATCATTCCTACCCTTGGTTACCTCAACTATAAAATGGTGATAATTATAGTATCTATCTCATGGGGTTGTTCTGAGTTTCAAATAGAATAATCAGCTTTGACTTTACATTCAGAGTAAGTATGTATACCTCAAAAAAGGTCAGATGTTTTTCAAACCTTAAAGTTTTACATAAATGATAGCTATTGAAGAACTGCATTAGATTCTTGCTATAATGCATCTATTTTGCTTGAAGGAAGCTCTAAGTTTCAATTAGAAATGAATGAAAATAGAGTTTCACTTTTTTTCAGCCAAGTTTATAGACCCCTTAAAATCTCTCCATGAATTGGACAGCTAGGTGGCACAGTGAATAGAGCACTGGCCCTAGAGTCAGAAGGATCTGAGTTCAAATCTGGCCTCAGACACTTAATGCTTACTAGCCATGTGACCTTGGGTAAGTTACTTAACCCCAGTTGCCCTACCTTCCCCCCTCCAAAAAAGCAAAAAAAAAATCTATCCATGCTTCCCATGCGTCACGGATGTACTAGTAAATTTTTAGTAATCATATCTCTAGGGGAAAAAGTGTGCATGATATACTTTTGAATTTAATCTGCATTATTGTTTTCTCTATCACTTTCTTAAATCCAGACTGTTCAAAAAACAATAAAACCCTGATTTGTAGCAGCTGCCAATTTTTGGAGCATATATGCTTATGCTGAAAATTTTTCAATTGGCTCTTCAAGGTGCTTCAAGCTTTCTCCAGTATACCCCTAGGTTAAGAACCACTGTGTTAACCTCATATAATGGCAATGGTAGTTTAGCACAGTTCTGATTACTAATGCCTTCAGCAGAAAGAGTCCCTGCTGCCTACTTCTTATATATGTGTGTTCCCTCCCCCTATATAACTTTCAAAGAAAATAAGAAGTCAGAAAGCATTTATTAAATGCCTGTTGTGTATCAGGCACTGTGCTAAGTCATGGGGATGCAAAAAAAGTTAAAAATCAGCCTGGGATCTCAGGAAGCTCAAAGTCTAATGAGAGAGATAACATACAAATGACCATGTACAAATATGTGTGTATGTATTATATATACACACACATAATATATATATATATATATATATACATATGTTATATACACACACTGATATATACGTATATATGCTAAATGGCAAATAATCTTATATCCTTATATTAAGGAGGACTATAAAAGTCTTCTTTCTGAAGGTGGGCTTTAGCTGGAGACGAGGAGTGCCAGGATGCAGAAATAAGGAGGGAGAGAGTTCAGAAGGATATGCTTTTAAAAAGAAGAAATTATGCTCTTGCAGGATTTGTCTATTTAAGACTAAACTCTCCAAGATTTGTGGGAAAGTGGCAATAAATTCCTTCCTGGGTCTCACTGCTTTTCTTTAGGGCCTAAAGCTAAAAGACTCAGTCAGTTGCTAAGTTCTTATAGTATATGTGTACTGACTGGTATCCCTTGGTGGGGATGGAAGGACAGTGGGGGGGGGGTGACTAGGGAGCAGAGCAGCTGTTCCTCCTCAGGAGCTGATATTTGAGTACAATGTAAAGTATCTCAAAATCCGTACTGCGGCTGAATTCTCCTATACCTTTCAGTTTACCAAGTCCAGCACATATGGATATTTTGGCCTTAATAATATATATCAAGTCCAAGTGAATGTTTCTCCCACAAACAGCATAAATCCCTCTTTTTTTTAATGTATTCATAGTTGACAGCTGTTTTCATTTCCCAATGCAATTTAATTGTAATACTTTACATCGACCCTTAACCTTCTGTGTTTTTGACTACAGCAGGACAAAGCCTACCTTCACGTTCCTTAGTCTGTAAACATGTTTTCAAATTTTGCTGCAGAGGAAATTGGAGTATGAGGAAAAGGGAGACCGATACTTCACTCTGTTGAATGTTTCTTGTTGGGTTCCTTTATCCCCATGAAAATTAATGCACTTACAAATTCATATGTTTTGTTTTTTAATTTATGAGAACATGGTTTGTATTAACTTTTTTGGTGTGTGCTTCTAACAGGCATGACTTTAGCCTGTTTCTCATTTCTTCTCTCCACTTAAATTTTTCACAGTCAAAACATATTACAGAGAGTAACATGGCATAGTGGATAGAGAACTGGCCTTGGAGGCTGAAAGGTTTGGGTTTACGTCCTACCCTTGACATATACGACATATACTGTTTTCTGACACAGGGCAAGGCCCTAACCTATCACTGCTACAGAAAATTCCAGTGATCACAGAGATGATGCTGATCTGCATGAGAAGAAGGAGTTCCTTAAACCAGTGAAAGCCAAGGTCCAGCTTAAAAAAAAACAACAATATATGATATTGAATGAAGCTGTCAAAACTAATTTTGACACTGTATAAGAAATATTTAGAATCTTCTTATTGTATTATAGCCTGGGCTTCTCTGGGCATGTTTTAAATGGCCAGAAAGAAGCTCAGGCTATAGTATATTACATTGCCCTATCACTGATCAATGTCCCACTTGAAAATTTAATTAATCAATGTTAGTGTATATGTAAAACAGTTACATTCTTAGCCCTTGGACTTGAACTGAATGCCTATAGCCATGATGAAATAAAAATGTAGAAAATCCATATTTTTTCATTGTTTTCCTGGTGGTCTATATTATCTTTAATGAATATTTGATTCTTATGTGGAAGTCATTGGTGAGGTGGAAATTAATATGAGCCCGGTTAAGGCTAAATGTCTGGGCTAAAGCAAATTATCCAGTGCTTTTTTATGACTCAAGAAGTTGTACATGTTTTCTCTTTCATGCTTAAGTCAATATGGGCAATGCTTCACCTGTAGGATAGTATGTGGTATAATGCAAACTGATTACCTTAGCCACATAGTTTACAAGTGGTGGTATGATTTATTTACTAGAGGGACTGAAAGACCACTCTGATTGGGGGGACTAATTTTTACTGCTTTTGCCATGTAATTCAAATTAACAGTCAATAAACATTTAAGGCCTCTGGGTTTCACAGAATGTAGGCCAAGTGTCCCTAGACCAAGGATCTCGTTGCAATGTAGCATGAGTAATGGAAGGAATGCCGGCTTTGGAGTAAGAGGGCCTGGGATCAAATCCTGGTTTTACTACATATTACCTGTGTAATGTTGGACAAATCTTTCAATCTCTCTGGGGTTTATTCATCTATAAAATGAGGAGGATGAAGTCAGTGTCCCCTAAATCATGGTACTGATGAGTCAAAAATAAAATCATCCTACCAATCCTTGTTCTCAAGAAGGTTACATTCCACTAGAGGGGAGGGCTAGGGTAGATACACAAGTACTCTATCCAAAAGAAGTATAATACAAGTTATGAAATCAGACAAAGAAGTCCTGGCAAAGTGTTGTAGCTACATATGAGATGGAAAGAGCCCATTCAGGTGGAAGAGAAAGGGGTATATGAACAGAACCTTGAAGGATTCTAAAGGGAAATGAAAAGGAAGTGTTTTGCAGGTGTTGTTCAATTGTATCCAATTCCTCACGACCCAATGGACTGTACTATCCAAGAGGTTTTCTTGGCAAAGATAACAGAGTAGCTTGCCATTTTCTTCTCTAGGCAGTTGAGGCAAACGGAGTGACTTGCCCAGGGTCACACAGCTAGTAAGAGTCTAGGGTCATATTTGAAGCAGAAGGTCCAGCCCTCTATACACTGAGCTATCTAGCTGCTTCCATCTGGCTGCAAGT
Organism: Gymnobelideus leadbeateri; assembly: GCA_011680675.1. Taxonomy (NCBI): domain Eukaryota; kingdom Metazoa; phylum Chordata; class Mammalia; order Diprotodontia; family Petauridae; genus Gymnobelideus; species Gymnobelideus leadbeateri. The sequence goes on along the minus strand of WOXC01004223.1, from coordinate 1,184,692 downwards.
ACAAATGTATAAGTGTGGGAAAAGACATGCTAAGTTTAGGGTATAGCTTGTCATTTGATTTGGCTGGAACATAGAGTGTAACATAGGAACCACTGTGAAATACCAAATTTTAAGAGTAGATTATGAATGAAAGGCTTTGTATTTTGTCCTGTTGGATGAAGTAATGATTGTGATCCCCATTAGTAGAAGGTAATAAAGTAGAATCTACCCACTGGGAAGGGAATGGTGCTATATAGCTTTACAGCATTTTGGAAGTTGGCCTAATGACATTGAGTAATTACCCAGCCCACCTTTACCTTAGCCCAGGTTCTTTTAGGTTCAGTCTTTAATTTTCTGTGTAGAAAATCTTCACTTTAAGTACTTAATAAATTTGTCACCAGCCTTACTCATTTGTTTTGCTCAAGCCATACACTCTTTTATGTTTGTTTGTTTGGTTTTTTGGAGGGGGGAGGGCAGGGCAATTGGGGTTAAGTGACTTGCCCAAAGTCACACAGCTAGTAAGTGTTAAGTGTCTGAGGCTGGATTTGAACTCAGGTCCTCCTGACTCCAGGGCTGGTGCTCTATTCACTGTGCTAACTAGACACCTCCTCAAGCCATATACTCTTGAAAAATCTCCAAACATACAGCTTGTGCCTCATTTCACTGAAGACTCATATCCTTCCCCAACATCATGTGACTCAAAAGAAAATATTTCCTATATCACAGGTTAGAATACTTTTACGAGAGAAACAGAGGGGGTTGGGGGAAGAGAGAATCAGACAGAGACACAGACTAGGTAGCTCAAATCCATCCTTTGCTATTTACTAGGCATGTGACCTTGAATAGTAACATAGCTGTTGCCTATCTCAGTTTCCTCATCTGGAATGTAAGGCTAATAATAGAAACTAATTTCAGTGTCATTGAAAAGATAAGATAATGTATTTAAAATCACTTAGCACATAGAAGATGCTTCATAAATGATTGATTCATTCATTATCATTTAGTACCAAGTAATATGTACCTGGAAAGCAGTTCATTTAGTGTTCTCAGTGTCACAGCTAATGATATTCCCATCACTTTATACTTTAGCTTACTTCCTCTCTAATCCCTATTTCAACCTGTCCACATTGTTGTCCTTGTTTGTCCTTCCTTCTCAAAGAGGACCAATGACATCAGGAAGGAGAAGTCTTGACTTACAAGTGAATTGGATTTAAATGAGGCAGGGGTGTGCAAGGTCACCAGCCTCACTTCCTCCTCCAGAGCCATCTGGATCCAGTGGCAAGACATAAATCAGGATGATTGGAGATGACCCCAGATACAGTGGAGAGACCTTGGGCTTTTTAAGCTAAGATCTTTCCCAGGTCTCAATTTGTTTGAGGCAACACCCATTCAATGATAAAGGCTAGGTAAGAAGTGAGGCACAAAATGACCTCTTACCTAGTAAAAAAAAAAAAAAAGTAGTCTGAGAGGGAAAGACCCTCAGGATTTCTGTCCAAAACAGAAACAATTATTATTTACACTTACTCTGAGCCATCAGAACCCAGTGACTAAGTGAGACTTGAGTTGGGACTTATTGTTGGCCATTCAGTGAGTCAGAGTGATTTGGATTTAAGGCATAGTCTAGAAGCTCTATTTGAATCCCAATGAGCTTTACCAAAGTCTGGGTTTCCAATGCTGTATTTCAAGAAATCATAAATGAAACTATATGGGTCAAAAGAGTTAATTGTCCCAATTTTTTAAAATTGTAGACTAAGAAGGAAAGAGAAAAGAAAAATCTAGCCTGTAAAAGCCAAGATATCTTTTGAGGTTTCAGTGATAAAAAATTATATTCCTTTGGGTAGAGCACCCACAGGCAAGGGTATAATTCTTTATGTGAACAGAAGGAGAGGAGGGAGGCAAAGAGAGAGAGAGGAAGGAAGGAAGGAGGGGGGGAGGGAAGGAAGGAAGAAAAGAAGAAAGGAAAGAAAGAAGAAAGGAAGGAAGGAAGGAAGGAAGGAAGGAAGGAAGGAAGGAAGGAAGGAAGGAAGGAAGGAAGGAAGGAAGGAAGGAAAAAAGGAAGGAAGGGAGGGAGGGAGCAGCATTGCCTAACTGGAACTGCTATTTGGGTTCCCAGTGGGGCAGCTCATAGATTGTTGTTTGTCCTCAAAGAGAGGACAGGGGATATCAGGAAGGGGATATTTTGAATTGCAAGTGAACTGGATTTAAGGGAGGCAGGGCTACACAAGGCCCACACAAACATAAGGGAGTAAAGAGAAGCCAGGTGATATAGTTGATAGAGTGCTGTGCTTGGAGTCAGGAATGCCTAAATTCAAATACGACCTTGTACACTTACTAGTTGTATGACACTTGTTAAGTCACTTCACCCTGTTTGCCTCAGTTTCCTTATTTGTAAAGTGAGCTGGAGAAGAAAATGGCAAATCACTCCAGTATCTTTGCCAAGAAAACACCAAATAGGGTCACGAAGAGTTGGGGCAACTACATTGTGTTGTGTGCAACATTTTGGTTATAATAATAATAATATTTGCATCGTGCTTCAATGATGTAAAGAACTTCATAAATATCTCATTTTATCTTCTTTCATGTACATTTTAGAGTGATTGCTGTATTTTCTTTCTTTTTTTTTTTTTTTTGGAGGGCAACTGGGGTTAAGTAACTTACCCAAGGTCACACAGATAGGTTTTTGTTTGTGTGTATGGTAAGTGTCTGAGATCGGATCCGAACTCAGGTCCTTCTGACTCCAGGGCCAACGCTCTACTTACTGTGCCACCTAGCCACCCTGTGATTGCTGTATTTTTGTTTTGTTTTGTTTTTTTTACTTTGAGGAGAGAAGGCAGGGCAATTGGGGTTAAGTGACTTGCCCAAGTTCACATGGCTAGTTTTGTGTTAAGTGTCTAAGGCCGCATTTGAACTCAGGTCTTCCTAATTCCAGGGCCAGTGCTCTATTCACTGCACCATCTAGCTGCCCCAATTGCTGTATTTTTAAATAAATTTGGGAGCTACAGAAAAATAAATAAATTGACATCAGTGATCATACAATAAGAAAATTGAACACATGAATCTCTCTCACTTTTTCATTGTAAAATGTTTTTTTGTTTGTTTGTTTTGTTTTTTTTGCCCCCTCTTTATTCCTATAGGGAATTCCAGGTCATCATGGAGCAAAAGGAGAGGTATGTGCTTTAATACCTTAATTTCCCTCATAACTAATCTTCTGTAATCTTCAATGAATATTGTCACTGAAGTGTAACTGTTGAACTTTGAACCCCCAGACTGCATGTTATGTTGGATAAATTTTAAAAATTCTTGCTTCCCGTTGATATTGAGAGCATCTGTCCTTATTTGCACTGATATTAAGTTGTTCTAAAATACTTTGGTCAGATTTCACTTCCAGGTGGGAATCTGGTTCGTACCCATTGTTCAGTGAGCACCTTAGGGTCCTCTTTTCAAGGATAAAAATCAATGGTATAAGCAATAAAAGCTACCGGTTTTTATTTCTAACAGTTAAAATACAAAGAATGACTGCAGGAAAAAAAAAACAATAGTGAGAGTGCTGGTCAATTATTTAAGTTATGATAATAGTATTGCTATGCTTTGTACAAGAAGACCACTGATGCCACCAGCCCATCATGACAAGGGCCTATTCTTGAAGTTGCTATTTAAAAATAAACATTTTTATTGAAGTCATTTTTATATTATTATAATTTCCCCCCATATTCCCACCTATTTTCCCTCCCAGAGAGTCAGAATTACATAATAATAGTATTTTAATGAAAAAAAATAAGAGGAACAAATCAGCATAACTAATCAAGATGTTGAAAAAGTCTGAAAATATGTGCAATATATAATACTTGTGGACTTTCTGCCTCTGCAAAGGGGTAGGGGTTAGTCCATTGGGTCTTCTCACATCTCTTCTTTTGAGCCATGTTTATTCATTATACTTTTCTAACATTTACTTTTAATTGTGTGTGCTTGCGTACTTCTTTCCAGTTATATTGTTATAGTTATTGTATATATTAATGTCTTATCTCACAGATTTTCCCATGAATCTCTGTTTTCATCACATTAGTCATGTCTTATAGGACAGTTATATTCCTTTACATTCACGTACCATGATTTGTTTATCCATTCCCAAATAAATACCTATTTTTTTTTTACCAATTCATTGCTTTTACTAAAAGGTTGTGCTATAAATATTTTAATATATGAGATCTTTCTTCTTATCATGAGCCTCCTTGGGATATGTCTATTAATGGAATCCCTGAGTCAAAGGATATGAAAATTTTAGCCACTTTATTTGAATAATTCCAAGTAACTTCCCAAAATGATCATACTGATTCACATATCACTGATAATGCATTCATATTCCTATCTTTCCACAGCTCCTTCACCACTAATAATTTTTTTGTCATTTTTGTCAATTAGCAAATAGAGATAGTTTTGTCTCCTTGTTGCCTATCTTTATTCTTTTTTCTTTTCCTTTTGTCTTGTGGCTATTGCAAATATCTCCAGAACTATATTAAATAATAGTGTGGAAAGGGGGCATGTTTGCTTTACTCCTATATTTATTGGGAAAGATTCCATTAATATGGAATCCATTAATATGATCCTTGGTTTTGGTTTTAAATATATACTTTTCTGATATTAAAAGCTCCTTTTATGCCTGCTTTTGTAGGTTTTTAAAAAACATAACAAGCGCTATACTTTGTTGAAGTTTGTTATTTTTTACATGTGTTGATATAATTATGTGGTTTGGATGTTTTGTGTTGCTTTTTCTAACTGAAATGATGGATTTCTCTTATGCATTCACATTATTGAATCTAAAGGATTGTCTATGAGATACATTCATATTTCATTAAGTCCTTATAAATGTTTGAGTTTGATAAAAGAAAAATCACAATTTAAAAATGTATATATTATACATTTTCCATCTCGGTAGTATTATAAATTATGTATTTAAACTAAAGGTCTTCAAAGTAAGGGTAAGTTATGATCAACTTATAAGTGTTAGAGGGAGATAATAGATAATGAAACCCACTGAATAGGTACTTAAAGTCCCCAAACCTTTCTTTTAAGGTTTTGTTCAATTGTTTTTTGTAAGCTTTATGTTAATAAAAAAAATTCTAATGAGTATTAGAGATGACTGATTAAGTTTTATTTCTTAGTCTCTACTGATCCATGGTAGAGGTCCTAAAAAGCCAGATTACCAAAATTCAGACAACAGGAAAAAGAATTTCAGTTCATTCAATCCAACAAACACTTAAGTGGTAAATTTAGAAAAATCACTGTTTTGGGTACAAAGTAAGATTTATAGGTACATAAGTCTCATTGGTCTCTAACTTCAGGGAGCTTGAAGTCTGAGTGATAGGCAAGGCTAATTGTTCCATTTATAACCAATACTAAATGGAGAGGAATGTGAATTAAATTTCTTTGCAGATCAATTTCAGTATTTTCCAGATTTAGTCTACTCAGTTTTCTTTTATATACCATGTCTTGGAAATATTGTTGTCATTTGCAGCTGTCATATCTTATGCAGTATTTAAGTTAAGATTTTGTTTTGTTCTCTTTGTATTTAGAAGGGTGAAAAGGGAGATCCCGGCAGTAGAGGTGCCAGTGGGCCTAAAGGAGAACCAGGGATGGATGGTTTAATCGGGCCCATTGGTCCAAGAGGACAGCATGGAGAAACAGGCCCTCGAGGACCTCCTGGATTAGATGGGAAACCAGTCTGTCTTTTTTTTCTATTTTTAAAAAATGTTCTTTATTGCTTTTGAAGTAACCTTCATACATACAATAATACCTATATCTTTAATGCAGGGGAGAGAATTTTCAGAGCAGTTCATAAGGCAAGTTTGCACTGATGTATTGAGAGGTGAGAATCAAAAATATTAGAGAAAATACTCCCTACTAATGCATTGCTGGTGGAATTGTGAACTGATCCAACCATTCTGGAGAGCAATCTGGAATTATGCTCAAAGGGCTATAAACAATTTCATACCCTTTGACCCAGCAATACCACTTCTAGGGTTGTACCCCAAAGAGATCATAGAAGTGGGAAAAGACCCATATGTACAAAAATATTTATAGCAGCTCTTTTTGTGGTGGCAAAGAATCAGAAATTAAGGGGGTGCCCATCAATTGGGAAATGGCTGAACAAGTTGTGGTATATGCATGTTATGGAATACTATTGTGCTATAAGAAACAAGAAGCAGATGGACTTCATATTTACCTGGAGAAGCTTGTAGGAATTGATGCTGAGTGAGTAGAGTAGAGCCAGGAGGAATTTGTACACAATTACAGACACAGTGTATATGTGACAACCAACTTTAATAGACTAGACTCTTCTCAGCAATGCAGGGTTATAAGTCAACTCCAAAAGACTCATGATGGAGAGAGATGTTTACATCCAGAGAAAGAACTAAGTTTGAATACAGATTGAAGCAAACTACCTGCTCCTTTTCTTTTTCTTCTTTGGTTTTGTTTCCTCTTTCCGTTGTTCATTCCATCTGATACAATCCTTCTTTATAACCTGACTAATGACTAATGTGAAAGGATTTGCAGATATTATACTTAATTGTATGCTACCGGTGTGGGGGGAGGGGAGGGGAGGAAGGGAGAGAAAATTTGAAACTCAAGGAATTGTGGTAATGAATCTTGTAAGCTAAAAGTAAACAAATTAATAAAGAACAAAAAAGAAAAAAAAAGAAAAAACAATCAACAGCAACAACAAAAAAGAAAATATTCCCTCATCCTCATAACTATAAAACACAGTATTCAGAGAGAGGAAGGAGGTTGTCATTTTTGTTGACATAAAGTACTACTATTAAAAAAATAAACCTGAAAAAGTTTAAAAATATAAAATAAAATACAGTTTGAAATGAAGAACCTCTTAATGACTAGTAATCACTTTAAGGTTATTTCTTGATATTTTTTTTTAGCCCAGTTGCCAGTCTTACTTCATAGTGGAAGATTACAAAGCTGTGAACACTGTCAGTCTCAAAATGGCTCTCCCGGTCTTCCTGGGCCACCGGGTCCAATGGGACCAGAAGGTCCTAGAGGATTTCCTGGGTTGCCAGGAAGAGATGGTGTTCCTGGACTAATGGGAACTCCTGGTCACCCAGGTGCTCGAGGGCTAAAAGGTAATTATTGCTTTACTCTATAGGGAGAGGTACTGGACCCGTGTTTTCATTGTATTAGGAATTTCCAGGTGAGGAAACTCTACAAATGCAGGTTGGCATTTTCTGTGCAAATTATGATTTTATAGAATTGCCTAGAGCATGAAGAAGTTAGTTGACTAGGCCAGGGTCACACAGTTTGTATGTGTCAGGGGACAAACTCAGAACCAACTTTAAAAGCAAGTCTTTGAGGCTAGCTCTCTAGTTGCTATTCATTCTGCCCATCTGTGTTATATTAAATCTACAAAAATTCATCATTTTCCCTGAAAAATCTCTGGAAAAAAATGTATATCTTCCCCATTTCCTAGTATGATAGAGCTTAGTCTTCTGTCTATACATTTGATAAATACTCAACCTTCTGAGCAAAATACATGAGAAAACACCAAGATTTATGCCCTCCTGGTGATATGCTTTGGAGAGAAAGGCCAAAATTATGAGCAATGTGGAATCACAATATGGAAAATGTTCAAATCATTCTTTACTTTTGATTAGGATCTTTTCTGCCTTTCATAGTGAATTCTATGCACATTAATGTTTACACAAAACCATCTTCCCTTCCTTCAGATTTTTTTAAAGATTTTATCTTTTCTGTTTCTCAACTGGTCACCTTTTTCCAACTAATTTGTTATGTTCCCTATTCCTTTCAGGATTCAAAAGATACACTATGTTAACTGCAATTATTTCCCTTTCATCTCTTTCCATCCCAAATCATACAAACATTTTTAAAACTCTATTCATTGAAGTAGTAAGAAAAAACCTGTGGGTTCCAAAAAACTTATGACCACTAGTCAATTTCTGAGTCTTTAATTTCATGTTGGTTTTGATTCACTCCATTGTCTAGTCCTCAAATTAGTAATGGCATAAAATTACCCTTAATGTTCATTGTAAATTAACTAAACAAGAATGATAGGTTGCAAATTTTTATATTTTTTTAAAAGGCCTTTTTTCCCTTTGGACATATCTATTATGTTCCTAACTCTCCCCTTCCCCCCCAAAACCCCCAAACTTGAGTGATTTATCAAGTAAGATAATAGTTTGATATTCTGCAGGACAACCCGGAAGAAATGGGGCAAAGGGTAACCAAGGGTTTGGACATCCAGGAGAACAAGGCCCCCCAGGCCCTCCAGGTAAGGGTTGACATAAACCAAATAAGTTTTACACATTTGTTTTAAGAATTAACTAATAACAATTAATATTAATAGCCAGAATTTATATAGTACTTTAAGATTGAAAAGTACTTTACAAATATTATCTCATTTTAATACATTTAGTACAGCAGTACATTTGGCTTCTTAACATCCAAAGATTTTCCATGAATCTTTCAAAGTTATCTCTTCCTTAGTACATATCTAATTCTGCCACAAGGGCAGCTAGTTGATACAGTGGATAGAGTGCCAGTATTAGAGTTAGGAAGACCTGTGTTCAAATGCAGCTTCAGATACAACAATACAGTTTCACTCTTAGGGAAGCTAGGTGGCATGGTAGATAGAGTACCAGGTCTAGAGTCATGAAAACTCATCTTTCTGAGTTCAAATCTGGCCTCAGAAACTTATTAGCTATGTGATGCTGGGCAAGTCACTTAATCGTGTTTGCCTCAGTTTTCTTATCTGTAAAATGAACTATAGGAGGAAATGAAAAATCACTCCAGTATCTTTGCCAAGAAAACACCAAATAGGTTCAGGAAAAGTTGGACACAACTGAAAAACATCTTAACAACAAGAACAATCAATTGTGCCACATAGTTTGTAGAGTGGTTTATCTGGGGTTGAGCCACTCTAGGCCTTGACTTTCTCTAGAGGGGAATAGACTACCTCAGGAGGTGTGAGTTCTATATTGCTGAAGGTATTCTAGTGAAGGCTGGATGACGACTTGTCAGGAATATTTATAGAAAAGGCATTCTTTTTTAAGTATTTGTGGAACTAGATGATGACCTTTGAGGTCCTAACTCTGAGAATCTGTAATTCTATATCCCTGACTAATTTTTGTAGCTTGGTAAATCCACATTTGAGTTAAATGTAGTAATTTGAATAGTGCCAAGACAAACAATTGGGCATTGGTCTAATATATATTGGATTATGATAATCAGTTTGGATGTGTAAAAAAATATAGATATTATAAACCGTGCATTTTAGATATATTATAGAGCTTCTAATGAGTAAAAATTATTTGTCTCCTCCTTTCTGTATCCTAATCCAACCACTCCTGCATTACCATGAAATGCCTCAATGACTCACAGAATTATAGGAGCATAGATTTAGATTTAGAAGAAACCTTAGATGTTATTCATTTTTCCTTATTAGTAAAATTAGCCTCAAAGATGGTAATGTCACACATGTAGATATTCAAATTCACATAGGTAGTAAATGAAAGTACTAGTATTTGAATGGAGACCTAGAGTCAGCAAAACTTGAATTCAAAATTAGCCTCAGACACTAACTGTGTGACCCGGGGCAAGTCACTTAACCTCTATTTGTCTTAATGCACCAGAGTAGGAAATGGCAAATCACGCCAGTACCTTTGCCAAGAAAACCTCATGAATATGGGGTCATGTTTCCTGGGGTCATGAAGAGTTGGACATGACTAAATGACTGAACAACAACAATAAAATTTGAGCACAAGTTCTCTGGCTCTAAATCCAGGAATCTTTGCATTCTTCCAAACAAAGGAGCAAGAACATGTCAGCAAGAACATGTCACAAATGGAAAAGTCAGCTCCTTAGTAATTGAAGGATGAATGAAGTTTTTAGGAAGGGAAATATCAATTTCATCCACACGTTAGCTTTGTTATTTGGAAAAATAGATATTACTTTTCAAGAATTCATATTGATCTGTCTAATATGATTGTTGTTCAGTTGATTGAGTTGCATCCAATTCTTCATGACCCCATGGACCATACTGTCTATGAGGTTTTCTTGGCAAAGATACTAGAGTGCTTTTCCATTTCCTTCTCAGGTGGATTAAGACAAACAGAGATGGGGTGGCTAGGTGTCACAGTGAATAGAGCACCAGCCCTGGAGTCAGGAGGACCTGAGTTCAAATGTAGCCTCAGACACAACAATACTTACTAGCCATGTGACCTTGGCTAAGTCACTTAATGCTAATTGCCCTGCCTTCCCCTCTCCAAAAAACAACAACAACAACAAAAAACAAATAGAGATTAAAGTGATTTGCTTAGTGTCACACAGCTAATGTCTGAAGCTGAATTTGAATTAAGGTCTTCCTGACATTGGGCTTAAAGCTCTATCCATTAAATCATTTGGCTACCCTGTCTAATGTGATAGATGAATATAATCAGAAGGTTGTCTATTAATTGATTAATAATATTTTGCTGTAGGTCCTGAAGGTCCTCCTGGAATTAGCAAAGAAGGGCATCCTGGAGAACCAGGTCTACCCGGCAAAGATGGAGACCAAGGCAATCCTGGAATACAAGGGCCAACTGGACCCCCTGGAATCTGTGATCCATCTTTATGTTTCAGTGTGATCGTTGGAAGGGATCCATTCAGAAAAGGGCCAAACTATTAATTTGCAATGCCTTCATCAGCAGACTAGGCATGGTGCTTTTCTTTCATGGTCTTTCAAGTCTCAGGAAGATTACCTGCAATAATCCTTTGAAAAGGAATTGAAGTACCTCGGTTTTTATAAAGAAAACAAATAATGAGATAACAAAAAGATGATGCTGCTTCTTGGTTTTAAAGCCTTCTCCAGATGGAGCCTTTACATTAGAAGCATTAACTAAATGGGGAGATTTCCCTGTAAGTCCATTGATTTGAATTAAAATTGAATAAAATTAGTTACCACATTGCCTCGTAGCAGTGCAATATTAGTCAATCAGTTGCCCATCACTGTGAAATGTTTCACATTTAGTCTCCATGCAGTAAATCATTTGATTTCAGTTTCATGTTTGTGTGAATCTCATGGTTATGTATGCTTCATATTTCATAGTTCATGCTTGTTCATTAGCCAAAGGGGAAGATGAATTTGGTTATTGAAAACTACACAAAATTTCCTTTATGTACATATGTACATTTCCCTCACTGACTGCTTAATTAATGACCACACTGATTAATTTAAAACTGTCTAGGAAAGACATTATACTAGACAGATGATACTGAAAAATACAGAATATTGTGGGGAAAAGTCAGTTTCATCATTACTCTCCTGCATGTTCAAAAAAAAATAAAGTATTAGTACAAATGCTGAGGCCGTCATTCCCCATGCTCTCTGCCTAACTGCAATGTTTGTTGTATGCCTTCATTTTCCATTTTATTCACTACATGTCTATGTTAATATATGCTAATTTTTGTATGTATCCCTAACAGGAAAAAACAAAACAAAATAGGCTTCAGTTGAAAGGACAGCAATTACACAAATCCCACTTTGCATTGATCAATTAAGGCAGATGGTTAAATTAATATTGCCCAGTTATGTACTGTACAGAAAAGCTTTTATATAGAAGTGACTTTCAGATGTTTGGTTTTTCAATTGTCATGCTTTAACTTTTGTATTGTGCTTGACATTCAAGGTCGAATAAAATTTTGTACAGAATCTGATGATGGTAGAAGGCATTCTTTACATTTTTTGTTCCTTACATTCACTTTGCTATTTAATGATACTGTCAAATTTTTAGGGCCAGCAAAGTGGCTGAGTGGATAGAATGGAGTCAGGAAGACTCATCTTCTGAGTTCAAATCTAGCCTCAGAAACTTACTAACTGTGTGACCCTGGGGAAATCACTAAACCCTTTTTGCCTGTTGCCTCATCTGTAAAATGAGCTGGAAAAGAGAATGGCAAATCACTCCAACATCAACATCTGTGCTAAGAAAACACCAAATGGGATATAAAGAGTCAGGCAGAATTGAAAATGACTGAACAACCATTTTTTTTCATCATTCAAACATTCACACCTGTCTAGTTGCTATCTAATATATGTTTTCCTACTTTCAGAATAACTATTTCTTCTAACCAGTGGATAATTTTGAGGATAACCTGATAGGGTATTCTTCTAAACTCTCAAGATAAAAGTTTGTCTTGGCTATTGAGATTCCTTGAATTTCGCCCACATGCTGTCCTATCATATTCATCTAATTATTAGGATCATAGGGTTATAGACCTTGATCTGGAAGGTACCTTACAGATGATCTAGACAAACTCCTTCATCTTTTAGATAAGGAAATAAGGAACCTAAAGAGGTAAAGGGATTTGCTCAAGCTCATATAGGTAGTAAGCAACAAAAAGCTGAAATTTGAATCATGTGCTTTTAAAATCAGGGTTCATTGTTCTATGCCACATTGCTTCCTAGGCAGCTCTAATTGAAGTGGAGTATATGGATATTGAAGGTCTAAAGCTGTCAAAATCCTGCCCTAGGGCTGCAAGTACAGTAAAACTCCAGAGTATGGCCCCAGATTAAAATCTAACAGGGACATGTTTAACAATAGAAATAAAAATACAGCATAGATAATGCTAAGCTGTATTTTTCTAAAAGTGTGGTCCACTGGGATATATTTGAGTTTAAACCGACCACAATAAACCATGCTCCGCCTATCATTCCTTCTTTCTGTGCTGGTAGAAATAATGCTGATACTCTAACACTTCCCTAGGCTTTCAATTTGTATTTTTTTTTATGCCCTGAACTTCTTTTTTTCCAAGTACATTAAAGCCTGGTTGGGCACTGGAATTGGAATTGTATATGCAAGATTATGATTTCTTTGCATGCCATGAGATAAATGCATCCACCTGGGATTCCACAAATAGCACTGCTACTCTTCTGGGAACAGAATGGAATATAGAATATCTTTTTAACTTTTTTTCAGTATTTGTTTTTTCTCTCTCCATCAAAACCAAACCCTTGTAACAAATATACACAGACAAGTAAAAATTAGCAATTTTAAAGACTTAAAACCTCTGATCAACATAAATATACAACAAAATTTCAGAGAAGAAAAAGAATGCTACCCCTTTGTGTGAAGGTTAATTCCATCACAGAGAGGTCCTTTCTTCTCAAAGAGGAAATCAAAATCAGAAAGGTGATGTCTTATCTTGCAAATGAATTGGATTTAAATGAGGGAGGACTGTCCAAAGTCTCTAGTCTCACTTTCCTCTTCCAGTCATCTGATTCAATGTAAGGCTTAGATCAGGATGACTGGAGATGGCCAGGGATTCAGTGGGAGACCTCATAGAATTAAGTTCTTTCCCAAGTCTCAGTTTAATTGAGACTATACCCATTCAGTGCTTAAAGTTAGGTAAGAAATGAGGCAAAAGAAGACCTCTTTTACTTACTTAAAAAAAAATCAGTCTGCAAGGTTAAGATCTCAGGGTTTCTGACCAAGGCAGAAACAATTTCTATTTAAAGTTACTCTGAGGCATCAAAATGATCAAGTGAAGCTTAGGCTGGGACTTATTATTGGCCAATCAGTGAGAGTTAGAGTGATTTGAGTTTAAGTCATACTGAAGTGGCACCATTTGAATTATAATGGGCCTTACCAAAGTCTGTTTTCTCCAGAGCTCTTTTTCAAGAAATCCACTTTCCTTTTGACAGAACACCGACATATAATTAACTACATGATTCCCCAGGTAGACAGAGGGAGGGAGGGAGGACAATGGAGGGGGAGGAAGGAAGGAAGGAAGGAAGGAAGGAAGGAAGGAAAGAAGGAAGGAAGGAAGGAAGGAAGGAAGAAAGAAAGAAAGAAAGAAAGAAAGAAAGAAAGAAAGAAAGAAAGAAAGAAAGAAAGGGGGGGGGGGGGGGGAAGGGAGGAAGGAAGGAAGGAAGGAAGGAAGGAAGGAAGGAAGGAAGAAATAGCATTGTGGAAAACCTAGGGTGAATGTTTGACTTTTTTTCTCAAAGGCTCTTAAAAATATATTTGAAGATGAGATAGTAGTGACCCAGGATTTTTATGGTATTAGGCATATTTTATATCTTTTTTCCCCTTTATTTTCTCTTTAGAGAAGATTGGGTAAATCCATGCTAGGATAGTAAGTAGAATACTGAGACCTTAAAAATTATTAAGTGATTAATGCCTTCTTATAAGTAAATGTAACTAAGGAATCAGCTTTAACATTACAAATTATTTCTTATTGTGTCAGAATGGTCCTGGGGATGCTGAAGCATCATAGTTCTGCTAAAACATATTGAAAATTCACTAAAAATTATTTAAATGAATGTTGATTATAATGAATATTAAGTGAAATCGTTGAACTTAACCAGTTCAAAAATGAAGCTCTCAGACTTGTACCGATTATTATTATTTTTTTTAAAGCAATTGGGGTTAAGTAACTTGCTCAAAGTTACATGGCCAGTCATTATTTATGTATGGGTGCTCATTTTCTGAGGCTGGGACTGATCCCGGGTCATCCCAACTCTGTGGCTAGCACTCTTACTCACTGTGACACCTAGCTGCCCCTTTTTACCAATTATTAATGGAGAACATGAGACAGGAGACTTATTTTGTATTTAGAAGAATTCAGAGTTTGGATACACCTTCTTATGCTGTATAGAACACTGAAAACCTTGGTCTGATAGTACAATTTTATATCAAATATAATGCCATGTTTCATGCAAGCTAGTGGGACAAATTCCAAAATAATACCTTTGCCTAGCAGACCACATGATTGGATAGTTAGAAACCTAAATGTTGCCATTAATTCTCGTGTTTTTTTTCTATAACTGGTTTTGCCATTGGTAAAATGCTCCACTGTTAGACCAATTATATGGCCTTCAACTCAACTAGAAAACATTCTTACATTTTGTCCCCAGCAGATGGCAGCAAAAATCCAAAGGCATTATGTCTTTGACATGCCACACTAATTCTGTTCACACTATGTGTACATAATTACTATAATTAATTTTTTTTTTATTGGCTGAACATAGTGAGGTAGCTTAATTACCAGTTCGTTCCTTCCAAAAGATGAACACTGTAAACTTGTTTTCTAAAGTAAAACATTTTAATAATGGCTAATGAGTCTAATAGATGTCCCATCTGTTCTTGGGTTTGGGCAAGATGACTTTTGTTGTTTGGTGATCTTCCCTTTAATTAACTACAAGAAACAGGAGTATCTAGCTTGAGGGAAAGTCTGTAGCTTTTCAAACACTTAGCTCCCATTCCCAATAGTTTTAAAGACAATTTAAAACTATAGTTCAAAGCATAAAACCCCATTTGACTAACTTGGGAAAGATAGTTCTCATTCAAATATCAATAAAAAACTGGAAACTCTTAGTTTTCTGATGTCATTAGTCCAAGAGTTCAAATAAGACTTTTAGAGTCTTGGATAGCCCACTGACAATTTAGGTGTTATGTTATATCTTAAGGAAGAATAAAAGACTCTCTCTTCATGATACCACTACATGCTTGATCAAGGAATAAGGAAAAGTTAGATGAAATCCTACAAATTTCAGTTCCACAAATTTTAAATATAATGATTGTTTTCTCTCATAGTTTTTCATCTCAAAGTATTTTTTGTTTATAGATTCTGATTCCAGATTAAATCTTCTGATCAATATAATTATAACCAAAATTTCTGAGTAGACATAGAATGCTACCTCTTGTCTGACAGACAGGTGATGAAATTAACACGCAGAATGAGATATGGAATCGATCTTATTGTTTGTTTGATTTTTAGTGCCCTAAAAGTGGAAGCAAGATTAGGTCCCTAGATAATGCAGTTCTCATTATGGCAAGAGATCAAAGATCACATGTTCTGCTATGCCTTGCTTTATTTTTTTCCCCTTCAGAGAAAAGGAATGATTGGTCCCCATCCTTAAAGCCATACATGAATATGAAGTTATTAATTTTAAACTGGTGGTAGAAGAAATGTATAAGCTTAAAAAACTAGCCTTTAATTATATATCTATATGTATAAATTATATTTACTCTTTTGCTATTTTTTTTAATTTTCAGGAAAGTTTGCTTTGAACCTTTCAGGATCACTTCAAGCATTTTCTAACCTTTTTACTCATCAAACTGAGACACTTTTAGCAGTATTATTACCTTGTTATAGAAAGGTATCTCCATTTTCCAGGGGCATACTTTAAAACATAGTGAATCAATCACAGATACCAAGCTGTGGTATAAAGAGGAATAGACACTGGACTTATGATTTTACGGGTGTAAGGAATTTCCATAGAAGCAAACCCCCTCTATCAATACAGATTATATCATTTCTAAAGCTCATAACCTTAAAAAGTTGAATTTATAAAGAGTAAGAGTGTTAAAATCAAATAGAAATAGGGGCTACTAATCAGTACATAAGAATCTGTGTCAACCACATGTTGACTTGGTTTTAAGATGTACTATTTTCTATTTTTAGTTTTGATGTAATTTTATTGATTTTGTTTAAATATTTCCCAATTTCATTTTAATCTGGTTTGGATCTACACTCGGGGCCACATGTTTGCCACCTTTGGTTTAGAGTACTGAGAGGTTTGTTGTCTTGCCTAATAAGTTCATAAAGATAGTATGTGACAGAGGCCAGATTTGACCCCAGGTTTTACTGGCTCTGAGGTTCAGTTTCTCTCTCCTACTCTAGGCAGGCTCTCAGCAGTAGGAGTGACATTATGGGAAGAGAAATGTAATACTTTAAGATATCAACTACAAAATATCAATAGATGAGCTCCCCATTTATGGGTTGTACATATTTGTAGAGTTAGCTAGCAGCTTTGCCTTGGTGAAAATAATGACAGAAAATGAATATTGGGAAATAGACTTCCTTGAAGGTTAAAACAAATAACAATGAAAGGATTTCTGTGAATGGAACATTCTCTTAGTTAAAGGGGGGTGCCTCCCTACCTTTTTTCTGGTCTCAGACTATGAATCTCAGCTCACTAAATTCTCATTAAATGAAAATTTCCAGGTTCTGCTTTCCCAGTCAACATCCTTGTGGTAAATGAAATATGAATTTTGGAATATTAGTCATATTTTAAATACCCTGTTTATATCCAAGTCTGCAAAAGTCATAACTGTCCTTGTAAGTATAATTGTTCTATATCTTGGCAACTCCTTGAAACACCAAAGCTGGAGTAATACTTCAAACAGGAAAAGGAATAGTATCACTTTTCCTTCTAATTACATTGCCCTTTATGATAGGGTGGCTTCAAAATCCAATTTGAATAATGTTTTGCACTGCTGTTGGTAGTGAAAGAGAAATCAGCTGTGGAATTAGTCAATTTGAGAAAATGGTAGAAAGAGCCCACTGATGCTTCCTGTGACCTTGAACAGGGCACTTGGTCTTTCTCTGAATATAAGCTTTCTCATCTATAAAATGAAAAGTTTGGATTGATTACTACAGTCTGTTCAGTTTCTAAACACTTCTCATTTCTATCTTCTGGTGGCACCAAAATGTCTGGCCAGTTACTGGCCCCATATCTCTCATTCAAAAGAAGAAGAAGTACTTGGTTGTCATATTCTATTGGTGTCTCAGTTACTAGTAACAAGAAAGCATGGAAAATGACCTTGATTTTTTTCTTTCAGTAATGTGATGTGGGATTCATTAGGAAAGAGATACTGGTTGATGACTAATACAATACTGGACAACCCTGACATGAATAGATTCAGCTTAACCTAAAGAGCATTTGTTAAATGCCACCTACATGTATAGCCCCCAGGAGAGGGGTGGGTGGGTGGTGGGTGGGTGGTAAAGATGAACAAAGCATGGATGGACCTTGCTTACAACTGAATTGGGAGGAGGTAGATAAGAAATAGACAAAACTATAATAATAAAGTAGAACATGCTAAGCATAAAAGGCCAAGGGATATGATAGATCTGAAGAAGGAAAGACCATTTATTAATGTAAGGAGTACAAGGTTAGCTAGCAGCAAGATCCACCAAGGACCATGGGGACAAAGGTCAGACACTGATGGGTAGAATCTTTTTGGTGCATTTTCTCAGAACTTATCTCTAAGAAGGATCATAATCATCCTGAGGCTTTGGTGAGCATTTTTTTTTTAACTTTGGATGACACCTGGGTATGAGAAGAAACTAACCAAATTTCTTGTTACAGATTTTTAAAAAGCTCTTTTGGAAACTTCTTTCCAAATATTTTGTTTCCATCACTGTGTCTTCACCAAGTCAAATAATTGTCTTTACATATAAGCACAATCCAAAGATTACAAGCTTGCCCATGTATATTTTGTAGTTTGATTCTTAAATAAGAGGGTTTTTTTTCTTCCCACCACATATTCCCCTGTCTATAGTCAATTCAATGTGATCTCTACTAAGTTACTTATCAGTTGATGTATTTTTTTTAGAGAAGCTGTATGGTGTAGCAGATTGAGACCCAACCAGAAAGACCCAGTTCCAACTCCCATTTCTAACACATACTGACTGTGCAGTCTCTGAACAAGTCACTTAACTCACTAGTCTAGGCAACTCTCTAAGAGTATAAATAGCATCAAAGGTGCCAACCTGCATTAATAGAGGAAGTATCCTTAACCAAGATATTTCTGTGCAAATGAAATGAAAGAGCCAGTCTATATCCCTATCCTCTCATCCCTGTTTTTATATTGCTCCGTTGTTATTCTGGGGGCTCCACTGTATCATATATGTGCATATATAAAATGCATATATATAATATGTATTTTGTATATATATGCACAGAGATACATGTTTTTATCTGTGTATCTGTATGTGCAAATATATACACATATGTATACATATGTTTAGTCATTTCAGCTGTTCCAAATCTTCATGACCCCATTTAGGGTTTTCTTGGCAAAGATACTAGAGTGGTTTACATTTCCTTCTCCAGCTCATTTTACAAATGCAGACACTGAAACAGATGGGGCTATGTGACTTCCCCAGGGTGACATAGCTAGTAAGTGTCCGGGACTGTTTTTGAACTCAGGTCTTCCTGACTCCAGTCCCAGCACTCTATCCACTGTGTTAACTAGCTTCCCTTTAGACAGTAGTCAAGAACATTTCACAATTCTACTGGGGAAAGAGTGGGTTATAATTATTTTCTTTTTTTCAGGTATAATGAAATTATGACATTCATTTTTGACAACTCCAGGTACTCATAAAGTATTCATCCATTCAAATATATATTAAGTTTCTACTCTATGGCATTATCTTTACAGCTTTGTATGTCTGTGAGAGAGACAAGAGAAAAAAGAGTAACTAACACTTTCTACCCTAATGAAGCTTCTCCATTGACATATAAACTAGTTTTTCTCCATGAATCATAAAGATAACTTTTTTTTCTTCACTGTTATACTTTAAAATCACTGTTTCTTCCTTCTCCTCTAACTCTATGAATCACCAGTTTGCTTCAAGGCTCCTCTCCAGCACCACTTCCTCCATGAGACCTTTTTTTCTCATCTCCTAGTGTTAAGAAATTTTCTTTATATTCACTTATCTGTCATTGTAATACCCTAGTCCCCAAAGAAAATGTAAGGTCCTTGAGGGAAGAGATCATCTGTATTCATTATCTCTGTGTCCCTAATGTCAAGAACAACATGCGTACTTAATAAATGTTTGTTGAATGAATGAACGAAGGGGAAAAAATATTGTTTGTTAAACATTATGGTTAATTTTGTTCTATGGAAAAATAAAATGCTAGCTTAAAAATTAAGCCAGAGAGTTCTTGGGGGAAAAAGATAAATGTGAGACATTGTGGAAAGGAGGATCCATGAGCAACACAAACAGTTCTGGAATAACACATTGCTGTGATCCTCAAACTCATTCCTTGCACTTAGTCACTGCCTTTCTGGTTCATGCTTTTTGGTGATACGAATGTGTTATCTAATTGTCAAAGGAATAATTTCTCCTCTGGCATCAAATTCTAGATTCCACAGTGCTAACCGCTAATGAAATAGGCTATTGGGCAGGAAAATGCATAAAGAGAGGAGTGAGTATTAGGCATTTTGATACTTTAGTATCAAAGTTTGGCCTGAAGGAGAAAGAAAGAAAAAAAAAAAACACCACTAAACTGTTCAGTCTAGTATTATCTAATTTCTATATTGGAAATTGGCAAGAAAATACTCTTTCCCAAATATGTATTTACACATGCAAAATTTTAAATGCCTATCCAAGTACAAAGTTCTTACATAATGTCTCCCAGGAGGGAAAAATGCTGAGGTTGAAAAAAATCACAATACTGTGTGTGTCTGATTACACAGAAGAAACATGATTTATAAACCCAATGAACCAAAGAATGGGGTGTTTTTTTTCCTCTTTTCAGTGTTTTACAATTTCAAAAGAACCTAGAACAAGCTTTTCTTCTTTCTTTCATGCTTGTGTTAAACCACAAATCATAAAATAAACTTTGTCTTTTTTGTTCTGAATTCAGTTAATCAAAACAGTCAGCCATATTGGTTTCTTTTTGACTTAATGGGTAGCTTTTTCTTACTTGTTTCCCTCTTTATATAGAGAATTTCCTATTGGCCTGAACTGTGATTGGATGAGATTTTTCCTTAATTTATTAAAAGTAGTTTTCATAGGATCTGGAGCAGAATGGAAAATGTATTGAATTTGAAGAAAGGAGACTGGAATTCAAATCCCAGATCTCTTGTTCTGGCTTTTTTTTTTCTGCATAAAATTTGATGGGGGTGGTAGGAGGCAGGCATTATACTCCATGGTCTCTTCCATAGGCAAAAATGGGGTTGTGAAACCAGGCAGGGTGAGGGAATAGTAGGATGGGAGATCATAAAGCATTTTTTTCTGGTCAAGGAAATAGTATTAACAAAGGTATGTAAATGGATACAACATTGTTTAGATAAAGAAATTAAAACAAGATCATATCTAGAAACCTTAGAAAGTTAGATTTAAAAGAGGTCTTAGGAATCTAATCGATCTTTTTTTTTAATAGATGACTTTACTAAAAACCAAAAATGACTATGTGACTGGTTCAAAATCACAATTAGTAGCACAGCATGGAGTAGAACCTAATTCACACTGTATATTCCTCTATACCACACCTGTAAGGTGGGGTTAATAAAGCATCATGTAAACATGGCTATAATGAGAACAAAGGGCAATTGGAGTTGAGAAATAAATCTTCAGATATTGGGCTCTCTACTGTCACTCACTAGCTATGGGACATAGGTTACCCCATGTTATTTAAAAATAAATTTACCTCCCTGAACTTCAGTTTCCTCATTTGCAAAATGGGAATAAAATTTACATTGCTTACCTCATGATATTATTATGCACAGTTCATGGAATAATAAAGGTAAAGCACTGTGAACCCTTTAGAGTTAATAATATAATATAATATTAAAATAATTTTATACACATTTCAATACTATAAAGGATCTGTGATCTCATCACTCCCTGAACTGGATAGTACCTCTATCAGTGTAAGTTGTCTCCACTCATGACTTCTCATACTTTGCAACTCATATACACGTGTTTAATAGTAATGGGAATTTGAAGATCTTCTCTGCCTGCTAATAGGATGAATGTAATCACATGGAGCCTGTGGTAAGAGGAGTTTGCTGAAGGGTGGAGAAGAGCCCACTGGAAGCTGGGTGTCAGAGCAGCTAGACAGTGGGAGAGAGAAAGGGTACATCCAGGGAGATAGCTAGGGTTGTGAGTGTTTTCCTCCTGCTGTGACAGGCTTGTGAATGTTGGTTTGTGGGAAAGCTGAAGAATGGTGTGGCTCTCTGTTGTGTTATGGTATGTTAACTTCTGTGCTTCTGTGATGGATTCTGTTTCTTGGTGTTTGAATTTGATTATCTGTTTTTCGAATAAATGTTTTACTCCTGTCTTATGTATGGAGAATCTGTTATATTTTGCTATTGAGAACTATACCAGCATATTTACAGACATCGTTGGTGCTGTGAATATTGCATTGGTGCCACAATATGTTCTCCTAGATCCTCTACCCATCATCTTCTAGATCTTTTTTTACATTTCATAGAGGTCCCTCCACTTAGTTTAAAATAAACTTTCACTTATTTCTTCCATCTCTGCTAAAGGCTATATCTCTCCTTCCCTATGTGGCTAAACTCTGCAAAGACCATCTACAGTATTGTTGTTGTTGTTGTTGTTGTTGTTGTTGAGTTGTTTTCAGTTATATATAACTCTTCATGACCCCATTCGTAGTTTTCTTGGCAAAAATGCTGGAGGGATTTGCCATTTCCTTCTCCATCTTATTTTACCTATGAGGAAATCAAGACAAAAAGGGTTAAGTGACTTGCCCAGGATCACACATCCAGTAAGTGTCTGAGGCCAGATTTGAACTTAGGAAAATGAGTCTTTCTGATTCTATCTGCCTGACAGATGCCTCCATTTTCTCTCCTCCCATTTTGTTCTTAATCCTTTACAGTTTGACTTCTGACCTCTTCTTTCCTTCAAAACTTCTCTCTCCAAGGTCACCAATGATCCCTTAATTACCTTTCTCAATCCTCATTCTCCTTGACAGCTCTGCAGCATTGACAATGTTTATCACCCTCTTCTCCGTGATACACTCTTCTCTCTAGGGTTTTGAGAGAAACTGTAAAGCCTTCAAAGCCCTTCATAACCTATCTCTTTCCTACCTTTCCAGTCTCCTTACAACGTATTCCCCAACACATACTCTTTGATCCAGTGACATTAGCTTTCATGTTGTTCTATGAACAAGATACTCTCATTTCTCCCTTCTGGGTACATTTTCTGGCTTTACCTCATGCTCTCTTTCATCATCTTTACCTACTGGCTTCCCTACTAGATCTTTTTAAATCCCCTCTATAGTCCTGTCTTTTACATGGAGCCTTCCCCTTAACTCTAGTGACTTCTCTCCATTATTTCCTATTTATCATATATATACATATATATATATGATATTTGTATATCACATATATATGATATATGCATATCACATATATATATATATACATACATACACACATAATGTTTATATATAGAGAGTTTATTTGTACATTTATGTTCACTTGTTGTCTCTCCCATTAGGTTGTGAGCTCAAGGGCAGGGACTGTAGTTTTTTCCCCCTTTTGTATCCAAAGCACTTAGCACAGTGCCTAGCACTTGGTAGATGCTTTAAAAAAGTGTTTGTTGACTAATCTTTCAGTCTGTTTTCTACCACTATGTGAATTGCTTACTTACCTCCTTTCATTTCATACTTTTCCTTTTTTGTATTTTTCTGTCTTTTTTATATAGATAATTATTAGAAATAGATTATAGCCAATTTGAGACTAATGTTCATCCTTCCATTAGCCTCTTTGAGTCATTTATAATGTTAATTCTTCAGAGACAGTCATGTTCTAAAATTATCAAGTTTACCTCATCTGGAGAATATATATGCATGTTTAATACATACATGTATATATGTGAATGTGCATGCATGTTATATCTATGTATGTGTGTAGTATATCTATATATACATACATAGATGTTAAATCTATGTATTTATGTATGTTGGTTTTTTGGTTTTTTTTGAGGAGCAGCCTTGAATCATTGAAAACAGCAGTTTCCCAGATACAGTTGACCCTGATTTCTTCATACTATTCAAGACAGCCCAACTCCTTAGGTTTTTTTCTGGGAAGCAGCCTGAGATTATTGGGGGGGAAAAGAACAGTTTTCCAGATATAATTCAGGCTGGTTTCATCTTACTATTCAAACTTTAGCTCAACTCATGGTCTATCTGCAATGTCCAACTCAGATAAATATGTATCCATTTATTTATTCAATAGACTGTCCCTCCAAATGCATGTCATATTCATTCTTCATCTATTAAGTTTAAATCTTTTGAAAAATCATTGACCTCATTGAGGAGGTCTTGCAGTTTTTTGAGGCTTGATGGAATCTGATAAACAGGAAAATCTTGAGGAAAATCTTGAACTATATATTAGGAATCATTCTTCCACTTGCACCCCATACAGGACATCCTCTATGACAATGGGGAACAACTTTAAGAAGAATGCACCTCTCTGCTACACTTTTCATGATTTTAATAATGAGAGTAATTGAACAGTTATCCCTGATCTAGGAATCTTGAATGATTTTTCAACATATATGCATAATAGACCTTAATGAAGAAAACTCTTTAAGGCTATATTGTACTTAACAAGTCAAGTGATTTTTAAATATTAACAAATAAACACTGAAGGATTTAATATTTCTGATTTTTCAGGTAATTGTATAGCTTTTAATTTGTTATATATCGTACAAGATCATATGTAAAACATATCCATTCCCATCTCCTAGTTCTATTAAGAATATTGTCAGTGTACATGTAGATGATTCTCAACATGACTATAAATATGAGAAGAGAGCCCTATGAGTCACCTGATTTTTTTTTCCTAGCAGTTTGGTATCATTCCTTTCTTTGAGTTACCTTATAAAAGAATCCCTCATTGCTTTCAAGACTATGGCCTCAAGCATAAATTTCTTCAGTGTGTAATTAATCTTGTCCAGCTTTTTTTCAGGGCTTTATCTATTTAAATTTTAACTTCATATGTCACAAAGGGGACTAAGGTGGTGAGTTCAATCCTGGTAGTTTTACTGATTTTGAAAATAAAGAGTTTTATGATAAAAGGGAAAATAACAAATGGAGGAGATATGTAAAAATTAGGACACATACACTGTTCATAGAACTGTGAAATGATTCAACCATTTTTGAGAGCAAACTGGATTTATGCCAAAAGAGTCATAAAACTGTATATAACCTTTGACCCAGAAATACCACTACTAGTCTGTTTTCCAAGCTCATCAAGGAAAAAGGAAAAGTACCTATATGTACAAAAATATTTATAGCAGCTCTCTTTGTGCTGGAGGGGATGCCCATCAATTGAGGGAATGACTGAGTAAGTTGTGGTGTATGATTGTGATGGAATACTACTGTAGTATAAGAAAAAATGATCAGGTTGATTTTAGAAGAAAACATGGAAAGATTTGCACGAAACAATAAAAATGAGCAGAATCAAAAGAACATTGTATATAGTAATAGCAATATCATTCAAAAAGTAACTGTGAATGATTATGGTATTCTGAGTAATATGAATATTCAAATCAACCTCAAAAGACTTATGAAGGAAGATGCTATCCACCTCCAGAGAAAGAACTGATATATGGGAGTTTGTATTGTATGGTTTTATCTGCATCAGATGTTGACTTTCTCTAGTGTGGGCTTAGCAGGGAGGGAGGGAGACAGCTCAGAACTCAAAACATAACAAAAATAAATGTAAGTTTAAAAATTAAAAGTCAATAAACTGGCAAAAATAGTTAGCTATAGAAACATAGAAGCATTCTATCGTCGATCTATCATTCATTTCTTGCTGGTTTCATGTATAGATGCTCGTGAGATGGTATGTCTGTTGGGACTCACATTCAACTTTTGTAGACTTAGTTTTGCTTCCAAAATTTTATTTTGTTATTTTATGAGGGAATAATTGCTTTTAATCCTTTGCCATTCTGTTAAAACTAAGTTTGTATTGTCTATGTTGGACTTAACCCAGAATTCCCTTCTAACTTTGTAATTCTATATTCTAAAACAGTTCTATTTGTCTTCAATATCTCTTTGGTTGGTAAGATATGTCTGCTTCCTGTGGGCCTTCTTCTTTGTGGATATTGCCATGTTAAACTATAATAGTAAATGGTCATGTTCTAAGAAGTGGATAGCTTTACTGTTTTTTCTTCTATTTCCCATAAATTTTCATAGTTGTTCACAGTCTCTTCTCATCTGTATTCTTCTAATTCCATGTTGATTTTGATTTTTGCCTTTAAGTAGTCATCAATGTTCTAACTGATGAGGTATGGGCTCTGGGAGCCCCCTTAGGCTCTCCTTGAGTCCTTGAGTTACAGGCTCTGGGAACCTCCCTTGGACTCTTGATTGAATCATCCCATTTGATGAGGCAGGTCTGTTGGTAAACTTCCCACCCTTGAACTGGCCTAGCCCACCATTGTCTGTAGCCTCCAGCTACCTCCCACCCTTAATCGCTCATGGACCTCATTAACTCCTCCTGAGTCTTCAGGTAGCCTCCAGCAACTTCCCACCTTTAATCACTCTCATTGACCTCATTAACTCCTCCTGAAGACCCTCCCCAAACTCCTCTGCTAGACCACCCCTAGATTCCTCCCACAACCTTCTGTATATAAAACCCCATCTTGTCTTCCATGTCTGTGAGAGTGCCATAGAAGAGTGAGAGTGCCATAGAATGCGAAAGAATAGTGAGAACACAGATTTACTCTGTGTCTAATGCAAGCAAACTTTTAATAAATTTTACTTTTCTTTGGCTGAGAAGACTCGATTTGAATTCATTCAGCAGGACCCGGTATGTTGGTGTTTTGGGCTCTCCAGAGCAACCCCAACCCTCTTAGTGGGTACCCTTTATACTAACCATACACAGTTGACTCTTATATGATCCCCACATCAGTAATCAGTCATTTCAGGCAACAAACATTTATCAAGTGCTTGCTATGTGTCAGATGCCATGGTGTTACTTGGAGTTTACCTCCATAGTACTTTACCTCCATCTGTAAATACAACTCTACCATAAAAATCTAGGACCAAACATGTTATATGTAAGAGCCCTATAGTCATTGTCCTTTCCTATTCCAGTAAATATGATCCTGATATTTTCCCATTAACCAAATTCATTCCTTATTTACAGGTAAAATAATTGCACCCTGGCTTTGTCTACCAGTGCCTTACCATGTCTTGGTTCTGTGCCTAGTACCTCATTGCTCTAATATTGGATCTTGCTTTGCCTTAGGTAAATTAGATAACACTGTGAAGTTGTCAAGAGAACATAGATTCACAGATAGAAAGGACCTCAAAGGTTGTCTAGTTCAGTCCTCTCATTTTATATATAAGGAAACCGAAGCCAAAAGAAATTAATTGACTTGTCAAATTCATACAAGTAATACTCTTGCTCTTGAGACCTGTTCCCCTGTGCCTGTATCTCCATGAGTTGAGCAATACATAATATCAACTGCAACTGCCAGGACTTCCAAATTTTGTGTCTACTGACAGACTTCGATAATTTCCCTAAAGCCCATTTCTGATCATGATACTGCTCTATTCACCAAACTCTAATGGTTCCCTATTACATTGATGACCAAATATAAACTTCTCTTTTTGGCACTTACTTTTTACTGCTGTCCACATCTTTCCCCCTTCCTACCACTGCAGTCTTCTTACACACTTTGAAATCCAGCAATACTTGGCTATTTGCTGTTCCATCTCACAGATCCCTGATTGTGCATTGGCTGTCTGCTATGCCTGGAATGTATTTCCTCCTAATCTCTACTTCTTAGAATGAATGTATGAGTGAGTGAATAAAAGAATGGAGAAGCATCTATTAAGGGCTTACTATGTGCCAAGTAGTATACTAAATGCTGAGGATATAAAAAGAAAAACAAGAAAGCCCTTGCTCTTAAGGAGTTCACCTTGCAATAAGGGAGGCAACATAAAGGAATTTTCAGCTTTAAATCTGATGGAGAAGCCCCATGGCCCTTAGTTCCTTTTAAGACTCAGCTCAAATGCCACCTTCTACATGAAGATTGTCGTGATCCCTCCCTCTCATAACTTGTTTGTATTCATTTTGTATAGGTTATGAACACACATATGTATACAGTCTCCCCTATTGGAATGCATGATCCCCTAGGCAGAGATTTTTCACTTTTGTCTTTGTTTTACAAGTACCTGAAAATAAATGTTTTTCTGAGAGATTAACTAATGCCAATTTCTTCTTTTCTTGGGCATCATCTTCTTTGCTTTGGCCTTTTTCATTTATGTGTTACAACCCTGGAGGTTTTCCTAATAACTGAGTCCTGGCCATCTTTAGTTATATTCGCCAGCACTAAGGCCCAATCTATATGCATTTCCAGTGCAGTACAATGGTCTATAGAATAAAAAAAAAAATGAGAGCATGTTCAGTGTTATTTTTTAGGGAAATCTATGACATTTCAAAGTTAATATGTTTGACATTATTTCTTTACTTAATGAAGTTTGTAAGATATTTCATCAACAGGATGTAAGATTTCCATCAACAGGACTAAAAAAAGCGGTAGGGATTAAAAGATTAATATTCAAAATGCACCAGGCTTTAACCATTTCAGACAAATAAGGAGTTACAGTATCATAGAATAATAATTTGCTTTTAAAGTTTGTTTTTTTATTTCTGATTTTTTTAAAAGACTTTTAACAGGTAACCTGTAAAGCAAGCATTCTTTTTTTATTTTTTTTTTTTAGCAATCTTTTCTTACAAAGCCTTTTTTCATCAAAACTATTCAGAACAATAGCTTACTCTGTGACTCTTATGAAACAAAGTTCCCAGATATTTCATTCTTCCTCTACCTCAAGAATCTCAGTTAGATTAAGACAGAAGGGCTATCAGAAGAATTTTTTTCTTTTTTTGAAAACAAACACAAATCATTTTCTGGTGATTGAGCAACCTCATAGTCAGTGGAACAAGAACATTATAATTTTGAAGTATCTGACAGATATTACATCTTTCCAGACATAATTTTTGTTTTTATTAATAAATTACAAGATATTATTTTTGATAAAATGTTATTACCAATAATTATAAAATGCAATTACTAATAAATTATAAGATTGGGGTGGCTAGGTGGCACAGTGAATAGAGCACCAGCCCTGGAGTCAGAAGGACCTGAGTTCATATCCATCCTCAGATTTAACACTTACTAGCTGTGTGACTTTGGGCAAGTCACTTAACCCCAATTGCCCTGCCTTCCCCCCCCTCCAAGGAAAAAAAAAGCGAAAAAAAAGTTAATAAAATATAAGATGTTATTTCCCCATGAAAAGTTCTAAAATTGGTTAACTTTCTCTTTTGCATTCATTCACTTCCAAATTACCTCTTCCTATCTATCTTTAGGTATTTCCTTAACAATGCAATTAGGGCCCTTATACTATTACCTTGATGTCCATCTACTATTGCATCAATTCACCCATGTCTACCCTGTCTTTGCAACATTCTTATTACCCTTTCCCTTTCCTCTTATCAAAATGGGCCTGCTAAACAACTTATAAATGTTAAATTTGCACATGTAATTAGAAAAAATATAATACCCTCTTAAGGAGGGGGAAAATGAGGGAAGGAAAAGAGAAAAATTAGGTCATGTAATTGGAAAACAAAGTATGCCTGCTGTGTTTGTTTTAGTAGAATCTTAAGATTTATAGTAGGAGGGGAGATCCAACTATATTTTCTAAAAGGTGCAGAAATTGCAATAACACTTCGACTTTATTGTTTTTTTAATGATCCCATCCCCTCATATACCTTCCCATACCCCCAACCTCTTGCAGAAAGAGCATTTTACTTGGAAGAACAAAAAAACTAATGGATTTCCTACAATAGACTCTTGTACTTATTTTCATATCAGTCAAGTCCTTCATAAATATTAACACACTTAAAACTATGTTCAGTTTTTCAGTGACTCTCTAATTTATTGCCATCAAAAAAGACATAACATAATGAGATGTATTATTGTCAAAGGTGTTCACAACTTTAATGGAAGGTGTCCTAAGTTAGGTCCAAATAGAAGAGAAATTGCTTATAGCTCATGAGAGCTATAAGCTATAGTGTATGATAATGGCAAGCCTCAGAAATTTCCAAGAAATCTGAAGTAAAATCTATGATTTGAGAGATAGTATGTTATAATCAATCAATCAATATTTATTTGCTTGTTAAGTACCTACTGAAGAGGTTACCCATAAAGAGGGTTAGGGTTGCTCTGGAGACCCCAAAATACCAACACACCGGATCCTGCTGAATGAATTCAACTTAAGTCTTCTCTCAGCCAAAAAAATAAGTAAAGGTTATTAAAAATTCACTTCTATTAGACACAGAGTAAGTCTGCGCTAGGTCATTCTATGGCACTCTTATTATTCTATGGCACTCTCACCCACATGACATTCTATGGTGCTCTCACAAACATGAAGACACAGGATGAGGTCTTATCTACAGAAGGTTGTGGGAGGAATCTAGAGGTGGTCTACAGGAAGGGTTTGGGGAGGGTCTTCAGGAGGAGATAATGAGGTCAATGAGTGATTAAGGGTTGGAGGCTACCTGGAGACCACAGACAATGGTGGGCTAAGGTGGACTGGTATTTTGATAGGCTCAGGGGTGGGAAGTCTAGTAACAGAGGCTTGGGCTCAGCCACAATGTAAGGCTTATTGCCTCATGCATATGCCTCATCAAATGAGTTGATTTAATCAGAATTCAAGAGCCTGTACCTTCAGGACTGAAGGAGAGCTCAAGGGGGTCCCCAGAACCCATATCTCTTTACCTACTATCTGCCAAGTATTGTCCTAAGTGCTGAGGATACAAAAAACCGTCAAGGAGCTTACAACCTAATGACGGAGACAAAATGCAAATAAATATATACAAAGTAAACTATATATATAGGATAAATAGGAAATAATTAATGGAGAGAAGGTATTAGAATTAAGAGAGGTTAGGGAAAATTTCATGTGAAGGTAGAATTTTAAGTGGGACTTCAAGGACCCGTGGGCTGGGGGAGGTGGAGGTGTGTGGTGAGGTGTCAGTATTCAGAGTTGAGGAGGGAAAGCATTCCTGTCATGATGTATAGCCAGAGAAAATGTTGGGAACTAAGTCTTGTCTACAGAATAATCAGAGGATCAGTGTCACTGGATTGAAGAGTAAGTGTCAAATAGTAAGGTTAAAGAATACTGGAAATGTAGGATGGACCTAGGTTGTGAAGGTCTTTGAATGCCAAACAGAGCATTTTGTATTTGTTCCTGGAGGCAATGGAAAGCCACAGGAATTTGTTGAGTAGTATGGGTAGGAGGAGTTGACTTGGTCAGACCTGCACTTCAAGAAAATCACTTTAATGACTTATTGGAGTATGGATTGGAGTGGAGAGAGAGATTCAGATAGATAGGAGGAGAATCAGGAGAGAATGGTGAGAATGGTGTGTCTGGAAGCCTAGAGACAAGAGAGGATCGAGGTGGAGAGAGTGATCAATAAAATCAAAGGCTACAGAGAGCTCAAGGAGAATGAAGACTGAGAAAAGGCTATTGGATTTGACAAGTAAGAGATGGTTAATAACTTCAGAGCACGAAGTTTCCGTTTTCTTTTTAAACATATCATCACTTTATTTAGGGAACAATTGGCCAAAAGGCAGTTTTCTTAAGAGGTCACAAGATATGCAAATCTATTCCTAGGGAGGAATTGGAGTAAGCTTGTTTAGTGCAAGCACAGGACAGAAACCAGGAGAATGTCTGGTCCACTAGAGTTCTTACAGTATGAGTAGTATCACCTCATCCCCCCTTTTGAGAAGTGAGAAGGAAATACTTGTATAGGAAAACGGGGACAGGAGGAATGTGTGGCACAGAGGCAGAAGGATCTTGGTCCTTGGCTTCTGAAAAACTCAATGGTAAGACTCCTGAAGAGCCCAGCACTTGTTCTCAGTTGCCTGCTTCAGATGGGTATACTCTTTCACCAGCTTGTCAAACTCCTCACACAGCACCTCGTAAGTGTTCAACACCTGGAATGATTTCTCCATGTCTTGCTCCTGTAGGTGAATGGCCCCCTCCAGACTATCCCAATGAGTCCATGAACCTTCTCAGCCACATGTCTGACAAAATCTGTAGCTCCTTCATTCTTAGCTTCAGAATCATGGTACTACACTTGATCTCCAAGTACTGGGCATTAATATGATCCAGCTCTGGGGGCGGCTAGGTGACGCAGTGAATAGAGCGCCAGCCCTGGAATCAGAAGGACCTGAGTTCGGAGCCGGCCTCTGACACTTAATCCATACGAACAAAAAAACCTAGCCGTGTAACCTTGGGCAAGTTACTTAACCCCAATTGCCCTAAAGGGGCGGCTAGGTGGCACAGTGAGTGAGAGCACCGGCCTCGGAGTTTGGATGACCCGAGATCAGATCTGGCCTCAGAAAATGAGCACCCACGCATAAATAATGACTAGCCGTGTAACCTTGAGCAAGTTACTTAACCCCAATTGCTTTAAAAAAAAAAATATGATTCAGCTCTGATTGTGCTTTTAGCTCCTGAAGAAGCTTCTGCAGCAGTGAAAGACAGCAGAGGCGCACTTGAGAATAAGTTGAAATCAAAGAATTCAAGGAACATTGTCTTTTCCTTCTGCTGTTTCTTGGCATTCTGGTTCTCCAACTTCTCACTTGTTAGCACATCTGCCAGCTGCCATAACTTTATTACTTTTCATGTTTCACTCTCAGAATCTGAACTCGGATCATGGTAGCAGAGCAGAGTGAAAGACTTCCTCAACTTTTGGCTGGAGACATTTCCTCATTCTCACAAAATCCCCTGAAAGGGAATATGGAGGCACCTGTTGTAGATGACCTTTTCAAGGAGTTTATCTACAAAGGGCAAAAGAGATATAGAATAATGATTAACAGGAACAGAAGAATCAAGTAAAGGACTCTTTTTCAAAATAGGGGAGACCTGGGCATTTTTGTAGGCAGAAAGAAACGAGTCAATAGTGAGGGAGACATTGAAATAAGTGAAAGAGTGGGGATGACAGAAGAGGTAATCTGTTGGAGGAGATGGAATGGAATGGATAGGGCACTTACCTTGGGGTCAGGAAAACCTGGGTTTAAATTCTGCTTCAGATACTTATTAGCTATGTGATTTTGGGAAAGGACTTTATCTCTTTATCTCTCAGTTTCCTCATCTGTGAAAAGAAGGGGCTGTGGCCTTTTAGGGTCCCCTGCTAGCTCTAAATCTATGATCCTATGAACCTGGGTACTTTGATTCCTACTTCATTAGTACTTCTGCTAGTATTAGAAATACTAATTAATTAGTATTCTGCTACAGCCTTGCTTCCTAGCTAAATAGCACTTTTCAAAGTAATTTGCTATACTAGGCAACATCTTAACTAGCTGACTCAGCAATATTTGCATTTGAAAATTTTACTCCATGAGACAAAAATCCCTATTCCAAAGGGATGAACCTCTGTAAGTGGAATTCCACAGACCGCAAGTAAACCAGTAAGAGAGAAATATTTGGATAGAGGAAGCCTTAAGAGTATCCTTTGAACCATATCACATAGTCAAGCACTTAGGCATGAGATCAGTCCTGACGTTATGGCATGATTTGTATAATGTGGAAGGTCTCATCTAGTCAAAAAGTCAACATGATTGAGGGCAGATGTCTATATCCTCAAATTCTCCTTCAGGGACTCTTTATTTAGGGGGATGTCCAATAGCATGCTTCATGCCACAAATAGCAGTATGTAACACTCCATAATTACAATTATAGTCAGGGAGTAGATCAGAACCAATGTGCCAAATATGGTAATGTTGATATAACATTGAATTTAGAGACTTGGTTGAGAGAAGGTTTCTCAAAATTGTCCTAAATCAAAGTTTAATTTGGAAGCAATTCCATACATTTCCTCAAACAGTACCATACAGAGATGCCCTAATTGACAGAGAAAGAAAACTAAATCATGAAGACTATTATGTCTTTTGGAGTACCCAAGTACTATCAGTGAAAAATTTACTAAGTATGAAGATTGTCTAAGCTTTTTATCTGCTAATGAATCAGTAATGAATGAAAAGTCTGAAGAGAAAAATTCATGTCTTTGTTTTAGTCAAGGCAAGGCAAGAAACATTTATTAAGCCCCTATGTTGTGTCAGGCACCATTATTAGTGCTGAGTATACAAATAAAGACAAAAAATACTCCTTGCTCTCCCCAGGTCATGGTCTAATGGTTAGAGAAAATACACAAACAACTATGTGCAAATAAGACATAAAGGAGAAACTAGAAATTGTCTCAGAGCAAAGATACTAGGATTATAGGGGACTGGGAAAGACTTCTTATATAAAAGGTCAGATTTTTAGCAATACTCAAAGGAAGAAGTCAGGTAACCATGAGCCAGAGATGAGGAGGTAAATAATTCCAAGGGAAGAGGGAGGGCAGAGTCAGTGAAAATATATGGAGTCTGAAGATGGTGGAGTAGAAACAGGACTTCTGTGCAGCTCCAGGACCCACCTTCCCCAATACATGTTAAAGTAGACTCTGAACAGATTCTGGAGATACAGAACCCACAAAATAACACAGAGAAGCTAACTTCCCTCTGAGGACAGCCTGACTGGCTGGCAGGAATCGACCAGCACAGTGCTCTGGGAGCTGAGCACAGCCCTGCGTGAGCTGGAGGTTTGAACTCCAAGGTGGGACTGACAAAGCAGCCAGCTGAAGGGACAACAAAACACTAGCAGCTGTGCCTGTTTCCAGAATTATCAACACATGGATGCCAAAGACAAAGTGAGAGGTCAATGCAGTATGGACTTTTAGACCCACTAGTTGGGAGTGCTTCAGGCTCTAAACCCAGGGGCAAGAAGCTGCTAAGGAGCTGTGGCACAGCTGCTGCCATGCGGCAGCTTCAGCTCCTAGCTTGCAGACTGTAGGCAGACCAAGTGACCAGTCTGAGGGGTAACTGCTCTTGCTTTAACTTGCTTGGATCTGACTTGCAGTCTAGGGTGGAGGTCCTGGGATGTGACCAGCTTGCAAGAGCATGTGGAGGCTTCAGAGAGGGCACCCAACAAATACCTCCAGCAGCTGAGAAAACCCCAGCATTTGAGATGGAAGCTCCCCTGACTGGAGGCAGAGTCCTACTGTGGCAAAAAGCCCAAAAGTCAAGTAATTGAGTGGCAACATGACCAGGCAAAGGAAGCAAAACAAACAGAAGAATCCAATATTAGTCTCCTATTTTGGGGACAAAAAGAATCAAAGCATGGAATAGGAGGAAGACAGTGAACTCAGAACTCCTGCACGAAAAGCTTCAAAGGAAAATATGAGCTGGTTACAGACGTTAAGACAAAGATAAGAGAAGTGGAGGAAAAATTGGGGAGTGAAATGAGAATGATGCAACAAAATTATGAAATGAGAGTCAACAGCCTGACTGAGGAAAATAACACCTTAAAAAATAGACAAACTCAAATAGCAAAAGAGGCTCAAAAAGGCAATGAGGAGAAGAATGCCTTAAAAAGCTAAATTTGCCAGATAGAAAAAGAATCTCAAAAGCTCACTGAGGAGAATCATTCCTTCAGAATTAGACTGGAGCAAATGAAAGCAAGTGGCTTTATGAGAAATCAAGATGCTGTTAAGCAGATCCAAACAAATGAAAGAATAGAAGGCAATGTTAAATATCTCATGGGAAAAGCCACTGATCTGGAAAATAGATCCAGGAGAGATAATTTAAAAATTATTGAACTACATGAAAGCCATGATAAAAAAACAAAAAAACAAAAACAAAAACAAAAACAACCTAGAAATTATTCTTCAAGAAATTCTCAAGGAAAATTGCCTTGATGTTCTAGAACCAGAGGGCAAAATAGAGGTTGAAAGAATACACCAATCACCTCCTGAAAAAGATCCCAAAAAGAAAACTCCTAGGAATATTATAGACCAGGTTCTGGAATTCCCAGATCAAAGAGCCAAGAAGAAACAATTTGAATATTCTGGAAACACAATCAGGATAACACAGGATCTGGCAGCTTCTACACTGAGTGATCAAAGGGCCTGGAATATGATATTACAGAGGTCAAAGGACTTGGGATTAAAACCAAAAATCACCTACCCAGCAAAACTGAGTATCATGTTTCAGGGGAAAATATGGTCATTCAGTGGAATAGAGGACTTTCAAATATTCTTTTTTTTTCCGTTTAACAAATGCTTTATTAACTTCTAGTTTACATCATTCATTTCCACCAGATTTTGAGTTACAATTTTTCCCCATTTTTCCCTACCTAACACCCCACAATAGCATTCCCACTAGATATCCCCTCATCCAATCTGCTCTCTCCCATATCTTCTCCCATGCCCCCTTCGGCTTTGCCATTAGGGCAAGGTGAATCTCTGTGCCCCAATGCCTGAACATCTTATCTCCCAATTACATGCAGAAAAGTATTAATAATAGTATTTATATACATTTGAAACATTTAAATTTTTTTTTAAAGCAATTGGGGTTAAGTAACTTGCTCAAGTTTACACGGCTAGTCATTATTTATGCGTGGGTGCTCATTTTCTGAGGCCGGATCTGATCTCGGCTCATCCCAACTCCGAGGCCGGCGCTCTTACTCACTGCGCCACCTAGCCACCCCCTTTTAGGGCAATCGGGGTTAAGTAACTTGCCCAAGGTTACACGGCTAGGTTTTTTCGTTTGTGCATATTAAGTGTAGGAGGCCGGCTCCGAACTCAGGTCCTTCTGATTCCAGGGCTGGCGCTCTATTCACTGCGCCACCTAGCCGCCCCGAAACATTTAATTTTAAGACTTCAAATTTCAGATCCATTCCCTTCCTCCCTTGTCACCCACTCCCACTGGGAAGATAAGAAATTCAGTATGTGTTATATATGTATAGCTATGCAAAACATTACCACAGTAGATATATTGTAAAAGACTGCTTATATTTCCCTCCCATCCATCCCACCCCCAACCTGGTCCATTCCCTACTTTGATGCTGTCCCTCTTCGAAAGTGGGTACTTCCAAACTCCCCTCCCCCTAGAATATCCTCCGCTCCATCATCCCCCTCTCTCATCTCCCTTCCCCCTACTCTCCTGCAGGGTGAGATATCACATTTAGTATGTGTGTGATTCTCTCCCTGAGCCAAATTCAATGAGAATAGGGTTTTGCCTTTTTGCCTTCCTGTTCTTGCCCTCCCCTGCAACTACTTCCCCTTGCCTCTTCTACATGAGATAGTTTACCCTAACCTGTCTCTCCCCATCTCCTCCTCTCACTTTCCTTTCTCACCTCTTAACTTCACCCCTTAAGTATCATCCCTTCCCACCAAATTCAATCTGTGCCTTCTATCCATGTATAACTGTAAACATATATACACACATTCACATATGTATTCATATGTCCATACACCCTTCTTCCATTATTTCCATAACAAGAAAGGTTTCATCAGACACAGTTATTATTTTTCCATGTAGGGATGTTAATAGCTAAAATTTGATAAGTTCCTTTTGATTTCTTTTCCCTGACTACCTTCTCAAGCATCTCTTGCTTCTTGTGTCTGAATGTCAAATTTTCTATTCAACTCTGTTTTTTTTTTCATCAAGAGTGCTTGAAAGTCCTCTATTCCACTGAATGACCATATTTTCCCGTGAAACAAAATACTCAGTTTTGCTGGGTAGGTGACCCTTGGGTTCATTCCCAGTTCTTTTGCCCTCTGGAATATCATATTCCATGCCCTTCGATCCCTCAGTGTAGAAGCTGCCAGGTCCTGGGCTATTCTGATTGTGTGTCCACAATATTGAAATTGTTTCTTCCTGGCTGCTTTTAGTATTTTATCCTTGATCTGGGGATTCTGGAACCTGGCTATAATATTCCTGGGAGTTTTATTTTTGGGATCTTTTTCAGGAGGTGATCTCTGGATTCTTTCAACCTCTATTTTGCCTTCTGGATCTAAAACATCAGGGCAGTTTTCCTTGAGAATTTCTTGAAGGGTGATTTCTAGGTTCTTTCTTTGATCATGGCTTTCAGGTAGTCCAATAATTTTTAAATTGTCTCTCCTGGATCTATTTTCCAGGTCAGTGGTTTTTCCCATGAGATATTTCACATTGCCTTCTAATCTTTCGTTTGTTTGGATCTGCTTAACAGCATCTTGATTTCTCATAAAGTCATTAGCTTCCATTTGCTCCAGTCTAACTCTGAAGGAATGAATCTCCTCAGTGAATTTTTGAGATTCTTTTTCCATCTGGCAAATTCGACTTTTTAAGGCATTCTTCTCCTCATTGCCCTTTTGGGCCTCCTTTGCCATTTGAGTTAGTCTATTTTTTAAGGTGTTGTTTTCCTCAGTCAGGCTGTTGACCCTCATTTCATACTTTTCCTGCATCCTTCTCATTTCTCTTTCCAATTTTTCCTCCACTTCTCTTATTTGATTTTTAAAGTCCTTCTTAAGTTCCTCTATGGCCTACAACCTGCTCATGTTTTCCCCTGGGGCTTTTGGAGCAGGACTTCTGACTTCACAGTCATTTTCCCGCTCTATGCCCCCCAAATAGGATTCTAGGGTTGCATTTTTCTGTTTCCTTTGCCTTGGCATGTTGCCACTTAATTACTTGACTTTTGGGCTTGTTACCA
This sequence comes from Gymnobelideus leadbeateri, assembly GCA_011680675.1. Classification (NCBI taxonomy): domain Eukaryota; kingdom Metazoa; phylum Chordata; class Mammalia; order Diprotodontia; family Petauridae; genus Gymnobelideus; species Gymnobelideus leadbeateri. The sequence goes on along the minus strand of WOXC01004223.1, from coordinate 1,146,570 downwards.
CACTATGGCTTTAAGGCCAGACAGAGGAATTTTCGTCCCGAATGTGTGGGGGGCAACTTCCGTTTCTGGCAAGCTGTAAACCCATCCACGACTTCCACCCTAGATCACAATCCAGATCCAGGGAGGTTAAAGCAAGAGTGATTACCCCCCAAGACTGATTGTTGTATCTCCCTACGATTTGTAGGCTGGGAGCTGGAGCTGCCTCTGAAAACTACAAAATGATGTGTCTCCTCAGTGGCTTCTAGCCCCCAGGGGAGGGAGCAGATGCATTCCCTAAATACCGGTCCCAAAGTCCATAGGGCACTAACCTCTCACTTTGTTCTAGGCATGTCTATGTTGATAATTCTGGAGTCGCCACAGTTCCTGGTGTTCTGGGTTTCCTCCAGCCGGCCGCTGGCCCTGCCGCCCTGGGGCTAAAACCTCGGCTCATGGGGACCTGGGCTCGGCTCGGCTCCTGAGCTCTGTGTGCTGCGTGCTGCCAGGTCCCAGACTGCTGCACTGGTCCTTCCTGCAGGGCTGCTGGGCTGTCCTCAGTGGGAGGTTAGCTTCTTTGTGTCGTTTTGTGGGTGCTGGGGCTCCAGAAGTTGTTCAGAGTCCCCTTTTACATGGTTTGGGGGGAATCTGGGGGCAGAGTGTCTTGGACAAGCTGTTTCTACTCAGCCATCTTGGCTCCTCCTCCTCTCAGTTTCATTTCTTCTAAAATGAGGGGATTTACCTCAATTATCTCTATGGTCTTTTCCAGCTCTGAATCCACAATCCTATGAGCACAAAAAGCTCAGACAGGTATAGTAACTTGCCCAAGGTCACAGAGCCGATTAAGCAACAAAACTAAGATCTGAACCGAAATCTTTTACCTACCAAGTATATTTTGATTTCTACTGTATTTTGAAATGGTACCAAGTATCATTTCAGTTTTAAAACCCCACTATATATTATTGTTTCAATCATTTTTCACACCTCCAAGCTTCAATTTCTTCATCTGTGAGTCAAGAGAATTAGATTAAATAATAACAAATAATTCATATTTCTATAATATATTACAATTTATATAGAATTCTCTCTCTTCACAACAAACTTAAAAGGAGGGTAGAAAATTCTATATGGCCAGTAGGGTACAATGGAGAGAACTCTGAATTCAGAAGAGATAGTTGAAATCCCAGCTCTTATGCTTATCTTTATAAACCTGGGTAAGTCACTTAACTTTCTTGGGTATCAGGCTATTAGGATTATAGAATAATAAGTTTAGAATTGAAGAAGATATTATATGCCATCAAGTCCAGAGTCCAAATCCTTTTTTTTAACGAATGAAGAAAGTGAGGCTAAGATGATTTGAGTTGTTTCTATTTTGCCTAGGGTTACTTTATGTGAGGAAAGTGCTTGTCAGTAAGTGTAGTAAATGTCTGAAGTAGGATTTGAACTTAGGTCTTTTAGACTAACTGTGAGCCCAGTGCTCTATTCACTGCCACTAGTGGCTTTTATAGCTGTACAATTGAGGGGTTGGATTAGATGATTCCTAATATCTCTGCCAAGTCTGGATCAATCACCCCATAATATTATTATCCTTATGTTCATGAGAAAAGTAGGCTCAATGGAGCTTAGTGCTTATTCACTGGATGTTTCCAAACAATCAGTGCACAAGAACAGTTGGTAAGTGGTCGAGTTGGTTCTGAGATTTGGGTCTCATGAGTTCTCTTTCAAGTATTATATTACATCACTATACCAAAACACTGCCATGCGTTTAAACTGGCAGTCTTTCCATGCCTGGAATGCCCTCTAATTTCAATTCCTCTTGAAAAATCCCTTTCTTCCTTCAAGATAAAAAGGAAGCATCGCCTTCCTCATAAAATCTTTCCTTGTTCCAGTTGTTAGTGTCCTCTCTAAGTTTTAACTGCCTTGTATTTATCATTTTTATATTTATCAGATATGGGCTTACATATGTATTTGTTGTTTTCCTTTTCAAGAGGTAAGCTTATTGTGAGTAGGAAGTGTTTTTCTTTTTGTATGTGGATCTCCATTGCCTAATACAATATCTATCACCTAGCAAGCACTTGCTTGCTTGATCTATATGAGTAGTGCAAAGTGTCCATATACATGTTGGAATATAGCAAAAACAAACTGGTTTAAAACAAGCCTTGTACAGGTGCTGATCAAACCTCAAGGATTCTAAAACTGGACCTTTAGTTTAAAGGCCCTTTATACAGGTGCTCATCAAACCTCGAGGGTTCCAAAAGTCAACGTTTGGTTCATAGGAACTAATCAAACCTCAAATCTAAAAGTGGCTTTGTGTTTCCTGGTGGATGCATCTTATAACTTTTCTCTCCTCTCCTTTTCATCTGGGAAGTAGAATTCTCTATTTGAAAAGAGGTTGTTCTCCTACCTTCTCATAGCCTCTGTCCTCTTTAGGAAATTCATCTTCAAACTCTCCTGGGGGTGGTAGTATGTCTGTTGATATTTCCTATTCCAGTGCACTTTATATAATTAAGGTATTGACAGGAGAATATGCTATTCCAGAGTTTAATTAAGTTTGACTCAGGTTCTGATTTTTGCTTGATGCCCCTTCAGAATCCCACTGAAATGAAGTTGATGTCATGACTCTTCAGATAGGGCAAAAAACACACAACTAGGGGAAAATGTTGATCAAAAAGGCAACATATTGTACCAGAAAGAACACTGGGTTTAGAGCCAGAAGACCTCATTTCCTTATCCATATTTTTGTTTGCCATCTATAATTTCATTGCTGTTGGGAAACCTCGCCTACCAATGCAAAAGACATACCTGTTCTGAAGTTTATAATCTTAGAGAGCTGTCTGGGACACTGCAAGGTGAAGTGATAACAAAAATGATAATAATAAAAATGCTGACAATACACTTATATGGCATCTGAATGTTTTTAAAACACATATTTTATATCATTTGATTCTTATAGCAACTCTCTGAGATAGTATTGAACATCCCCATTTTGCAGATAAGGTATAGGGTATAGGGTCATACAAGCAGTATATATCAGAAATAGAACTTGTAACCAAATTTTCTTAACATTTTCTTGTAATCAAGGCTTGTTCTCTGTCATCACCATGTTGCCTTTCCACTATAAAACTGAATGAATACTATCTGCCAAGAGATAGTCTAATGGATAGAGGGCTGTCCTTATAATCAGGAAGACCCGTGTTCAAGTCCTGCCTCTTACAAATGTCATGTGTATGACCATAGTAGACTAATTAACCTATTAGAGCCTTGGCATCTCTCTAAGACTAAGACACAAAACAGACTGCACTGCTTAAGGGAATTTCCACACAGGGATTTCTTTCCTTTGATGCATTACAAGTATGTCCCTGAAGAATCTGTACTGGTTCTCTCATAAGACTGTTACATCAAGAGAAATAATGGATTATGAAAAGCAATTTGTGAACTATAAAGTATTTTATAATTATAAATTATTATATTAGATAAAGATAGAGATTAGGATGTAGAATTAATTCAAAATATAAAACTGTGATAAAATTGGTGTATCTTCAGTAGTCATATGTGTATTAAATAATTCCACTGTACTCTGATCTTAGCAAAATCTACTGACTAGCATTGTCTCAATAGTTCCTTCATATCTGTTATTTAAGAATCATCTGTTTTCCTTCTCTACCCACCATGAGAAGGAAGGTGATGCCATTTTAATCATGGCATTTCAATACATTTATGTATTGTAATTTCAATACATTTGTGTATTTTGTAAATTTGTTTCTATCCATTTATATATATTTTGTACATTTTTTTAGACCAACCATTTTATTTTCCTCTGATCAGTTCAAGAATGTTGATGGGCAGATAGCATTTTACATGGGCTTTGGAGCGGGTTTAGAGGGCAGCAATGGCAGGCCCAAAGCCAAAGGTGGGATGTGACCTATCCTTTAGTGCCTCATGGGACCCATTCTTTGCTGTGGATCGAACAACTCACACCGTTATGTAGTTTCATATTCAGTTTAGGCAGCACATAAGAGTTAAAAACATTGGCCTTGGAGATGCCTCCGATGGGTGTGCCTCCCATGACGTTGCAGATGATGAAGTTCTTGATGGCCTTGTCTTTGGGCATGCAGCAGGCACGGTTGGGTGCAGCAAATAGCTTGCACATAGCCACAGCCTTCTTGGCTTCTCTGTTGTATCTCCTCTTCTTGGTCATCTTAGAAGCCAGGAACCAAAAAATATACTTTAGCTTTTGCAAAGCAAAGAATCTGATTCACTGTATACCTTAGTAATAGGAAATGCAGGTATTGTAATGATCACTTTATTGATAAAACAAAACAAAACAAAACATCCAAGTTTCTGAGAGATTGGGTGACAAATCCAGAGTCATACAGCTGGTCATCAGAGGAGGAATCACTCAAATCTAGCTACCTGGACTCCAAGGACTCTCTCTCCTCTTCAAGGTCATTATATCTCTGGTGCTCTGGCTGCCTATAGGCAACCACCAAGAAGTTTCCTTTGTTGCTTTTAAAGGGCAAAGTGATGTCTGAGGAAGTTAATGCTGGAGAATGGAGTACTAGCTATAATGAGACAAGACAATATAATACAGTTTGGCCCAGCATGGCTTCTGGATCTCTGCCCTTGCCCTCCAATGTATCCCCATGAAACCTTGTGTGCTCAAGCCCACACATGGGCAGAGATGCCACGTAGCAGTTCTCCAATTTCTTTAGAGAGAAAAGTAGTTTCTCCTTTCTCTCTTCTGCCCAGATCTTGCTGTCCTCCTTTCTTCCCCTAGGGGTTTGGGGATGGAGGTAGTCAGAACCACTAAATCATTCTAGGTCAAAAAGAATATCAGGTGATGATACCCCTTAACAAGGATGGCTTATTTTTTGTCTACATGCATTCATATGTTTAGCTTCCATACCTAGGACCATATTTTTTCCCCATTTTTCTTCTACTAAGTTTTCTCTGTTAATTTCCTGGTCTCTTAAGAACGTTTGGCAGTTTTCCTTCTTCTCATAAAGCTAGTAAATTCCTGGTGCTCAGTTTTTCTGGGCTCTTAAAATTTATTATCGTGAGTTTTTAGATGTTCTTTCTGTCCTATTTTTATGTCAATATTGCATTTAGTTTCCCATAACTAACACTCCTTGCTACATTATTCTGCTTGGTGCATCACTGCTGGGGCCAATAAAAAGGCATTCTTTTGCTAACAGATCCTGCTCCCCAGCAACCAAAATAAAGCGACCTAAATGGAAGAAGACTTCATCATAACTAAAAAGAACAGTCTTTTGTGTAAGATTTCTCAGTGAGGGGTTTATTAAATTACCAGCTTTGCTACAGGGAGTCATGCTAGATAGAAGACTGCTTGTCAAGGGGGAAGAAAGCTCAGCTCCATTTTGACATGGCCAAGTCATTAGCTTAGCAATACACATTCATGAGTATAGAGTGAAAGACTCTACACTCTTTTAGGCTAACCATCAATTCAAGTCCTAGTGCCATAAAGAGCCATGATTCTTCTTAAGGGCAAGGTCTAAAGAAGACCTAGAAAATCTTACTATCTGAAACAAGAAACATAGCCTATTTAGCTAATAGTTGTAATAAGCATTTGTTTTTGAAGAAAATACACTTAAAAGTTCTTAGAGTTTAATTCATCATTCAGGAAGTATTGAAACTCAAGGTTATTTGATTTTGTCCTTTTTTTTTACTATACAGCATAGGAAACAATGAGCACAGATGCAACTGACCTTGATCTCCATTGTCATCAAGGTGCAGAATCATTTTGTCACAACTAAGGATTGTAGGGATCTCTCTCATAAATTGTATAGTATAATACATGACTGAAAATTAATTCCTTCAGCTTAATTCAACTAGCATTTTAACATGGAAGGACCTGGGTTCACATACTAGCTCTATCACTTATTAATAGTATGGTTTTGGGTAAGTCATTTGTTTTTACTAGGTGTCAGTAACTTCATCTGTAAAATAAATGGGTTGTACCAGATCAATCTGGTATTTATTGAGTAGTTGTTTATTAATCAGATCTGTGATTTAGGAAAATTTTGAGACCAGCTTGGGAATGGAAAGAGACACACAATAAAGAGTTTAGTTAGTATGCTATTACACTGATATATGTGAGTGGGTTGAGGCCTTAAAGTAGATGGTATGTGAATAGAGGGAAATAGGAGAGAGAGAGAGAGAGAGAGAGAGAGAGAGAGAGAGAGAGAGAGAGAGCATAACAACTTGGATGGAGCCTACAGGCATCCACAGTTAGTGAGCATGGCATGGATGAAGGTCCAACCAAAGAGATTAAGAACAAAATATAAACATGTAGAAGGAAAATAAGAGACAGTGGAATCATGACAGCCTAGAGAGATTATGCAGAAGAAGAGGATCAACAGCAACAAATGCTATAAAGATGTTAGAACGACAAGACATTAGATATGGTTATCAGAATTTTTCAATTAAGAGATCCCTAGTATATAGTTTAGAAGAGAGTGAGAAAAGAAGAGGTATGTACCATAGAGTAATTTTCAAGTAGTTTAAATAAGAAGGGGGTGGGAGTTACAATATGATAATTGCTAGACATAGTACGATATGGTAAATTTGGTTTTTTTTTTGTTTTTTTTTTTAGGTAGGAGAAACTTCAACATATTGTTGGAAATAAGGGAAGAACCAGTATGTATGGAAGGATTGAAGATTGCAAAAACTTGGGGGAGATGGTAGGGACAATCTATTAGAGAAGATGATATATAATATAATATATGCAGTAAAAGGTTGGCCTTGGCAAGCACAGAGACATCATCAAAGGAGATATGAAGGAGGGGATAGTGAGGGCAATGTGAAATGAAGACTATGGGAGAAGAAGCTCTCTGTAAATTGCCCCATTTTTTTTTTCATTAAGTACCATTTAAGGTCTGAGTAGTAGTATGGAAGCCCTTAGGAAAGAAGAAAAGATTTGGAACAGCAACTGTAGCATTGCAAGTGCAAAATTCTTTAGGGATGAGTAGTGGGATTTCCTTGATGTAGTGAAGGCTCTGTTTAGATTGACTAGCATAAATTTGTGGTGGACCTAGCCAATGTGGTTTGACAATTTACTCCAGTTTCATTCAGGAGCACATAAGTAGGTTTACTGGCAGCAGATGATAAGAGTAATCCAGGGTTGGTGTTTGGTGAGAATTGTTTAGGGACAAGAAAAAGGCAAAGGAGACTACAAGTAAAGGATCATGTGGAGTTGAATTGTTTCATCGAGAGATCACAAATGGCAAGGGAGAAAAGTACAGTCTATATATGTGTGATATTTTGAGATAACACTGAGGGATGGAGTAAATGGATGTCATGATGAGGGCTAAGAAGAGGTTTTGGAAAAGTGAGTCAAATGGAGAGGTGGAAAGATAAAAGATTATGATCAGTTTTAGATTACAGAAATAAAATACTTGTGGGTCAAAACAAGATTAAAGTTATGGCCATTTCTGTGTGTAGCTGAGATGGAGTGGAAGAGCAGTACAGGGGATTTGCTCAGACTGAGAAAATGGGAAGCTAGGGTATTTGAGGAAACTTCAACATGTATGTTCAAATTCTTTAAAAGGGGGAAGGAATTGCTTTAGAAAAGAATGCTGTGAGTAAAGCACTGAACTCTTGGGGAAAGGAGGGAGAGACTGTTGGCCAAAATGGCTGCCTGGAAATAGGTAAACCACCCAGCTCCACAAAACTACTCCAGGAAAAAAAAGAACAAAAAACAAACAGGTAGAAAAGAAAAAAAAACAACAACCTTGAAATCTGCACCAGATTGAATAATGATCAAGTAATCCAGTGAGAAACTATATTGACTTCTTTCAGCCCTCCCCACCCCACAACCTACCAAAAAAAAAAAAAAGTCACTCATAAAGGGGCCTCCAGCCAAGTCAGTTCCAGAGCAGGCAAAGAAACCAAGCTTCCCAGTACAACCAGTAAAAAATAAGTAAATAAAACAAAACATATAATACACAGGGCAGTGTGTCTAGAGACAGAAAGAACAAAGGCCCTTCTGAGAAAACTCCAGGGAAGTAATAAAACTCTAAGGGAAGGACCTTGGAAGCCTGATGAACAGCAGCAACTAGAGAAACAGAGCAGAGCTCAGAATGGGACAGCTCAGGGACTCTGGGGCCTTTAGTATTTTGTCCTGAAGTGCCATAGAGAGTCCTAAATATCTAAAGCTCTGAACTTCAAAAATGAGAGAGGAAGGAGAGCTAAACCAAGGAAATGGAAGTCAGTAAAGAGACCCAGGTAACCCAGAAAGAAAGATTAAGCAGGACTCCAAACCTAAAAGTAGCAGCAAAGCTGGAGTCTGGACTTGGCACAAAGCTCCAATTCAGGAAATAAAACTTGAGAGATAAGTACATTAAAGAAAATATCAATTAGTATAAACAATTTTTGTAGATTCAGAGAAGCATGGCAACATTTATATAAATTGATGTAAACTTAGCAGAGTAAAGAAAACACTATATGCAATGATTACAATAATATAAATGAAAAGAATAACAACCAAAAATTACAACTGTAAAGTTTACAAAGAACATACTTATCTCAAAAGAAGAGATATAAGAAGATATTTCCTCACATTTTCTTGCTAGGTTGGAGGGGTGGGTACACAGATGGGAAACTTTGGGTATAATGTCATATTTTTTTTCAAACTATTGACTAGTTTTATTGAAATATATATTTTTTTCAATTAAAAAATCTTAATTGGATGGTATTCTGAAAGAGGAGTAGGCTGGATGGGTGGAGGGAAGGAAGGGGGAAGAGGAAGGGAATATTTATGTAATGCCTAGTGTGTGCCTGGCCCTATGCTAACCACTGTTAAAACACACACACACACACACACAATTTGTTCCTTACAACAACACTGAGAGGTAGGTGCTATTATTATACTCATTTTACAGTTGAGAAAATTGAGGCAAACAGAGGTTAAGTGACTTGTATGAGATAGCTAGTAACTATCCAAGAATGGATTTGATCTCAGAACTTCCTGACTCCATAATCAGCACTTTGTTCACTATGCCATGAGCTTCTTAACAATGTTAAAAATAAAAAAAATAGTGGTAAAAATCTGTTAAAATTATTGTAGATGCTCTTCCCGGCCGCTTCCCCTGCGCTCGGCGGTGCCCCCCCACCCCCGCCCTCTCCCGGGAGCCGGAGCCCGAGGATTCCCCGGGATGCGGTGACCGGCTCCCCGAGGTGGACGTGCCCCCTTCCCTGGCCCCCTCCCGTGCCCCGGGGGGCTGGCCCCGCCTCCATGTCGACCTCCTCGCTGTGCCAGCAGATGAAGAACATTTTCCACAACTACTAGGAGGCCGAGATCAAGGTACGCGAGGCCAAGAACAACGACCCGTGGGGCCCCTCGAGCTCCCTTATGTCCGAGATCGCTGACCTCACCTACAACGTGGTCGCCTTCTCGGAGATCATGAGTATTATCTGGAAGCGCCTCAACGACCACGGTAAGAACTGGAGGCACGTCTACAAGGCCATGACGCTCATGGAGTACCCAATCAAGACCGGCTCTGAGCGCGTGTCCTAGCAGTGCAAGAACATGTAGGCCGTGCAGACCCTGAAGGACTTCCAGTATGTGGACCGAGAAGGCAAGGACCAGGGCGTCAACGTGCGTGAGAAAGCCAAGCAGCTGGCGGCCCTGCTGCGGGATGAGGACCGCCTGCGGGAAGAGCGGGCCCACGCCCTCAAGACCAAGGAGAAGCTGGCCCAGAGGGCCACAGCGTCCTCGGCGCATGACAAGGAGGAGCATATCCCTAGAGGTGAGGACCTAAGGCTGCAGATGGCCTTTGAGGAGAGCAAGAGGGAGACCGGGGGCAAGGAGTCGTCTCTCATGGATCTGGCTGATGTTTTCATGGCCCCAGCCCCCCCCACCCCCAACCCTCCTCTGATCCCTGGGGCAGTCCTGTCCTTGGAACTTTCCCACCCTCTGATCCCTGGGGGCCCCCCCAAGACCCCCTGTCCCACCCTCAGCTGACCCCTGGGGGGGTCCGGCTCCCACCCCCGCTTCTGGGGACCCCAGGAGACCTGCCCCAGCCTTTGGCCCTGCAGCTGATCCCTGGGGGGCCCCTGCTCCCCCTGCCAGAGAGGGGGGGACCCCAGACCCCTGGGGAGGAGCTGATGGCCCAGGTGGGGCCCCAGTCAACGGCCCATCCACCGCCACTGACCTGTGGGCACCAGCGCCAGCCTACTCAGACCCCTGGGGAGGCTCTCCAGCCAAGCCCAGCACCAACAGCACCCCAGTGACCGGGGGCTTTGATGCAGAGCCGGACGAATTTTCGGACTTTGACCGCCTTCGGACGGCACTGCCCACCTCAGGCAGTAGTACAGGGGAGCTGGAGCTTCTGGCTGGAGAGGTCCCTGCACGGAGCCCTGGGGCATTTGACCTCAGCGGGGTTGAGGGCTCCCTGGCAGAGGCCCTTGGGAGTCCCCCACTGACAGTGCCAACGGCCCCCACACCACCAACGCGGAAGACGCCAGTCTTTCCTGGGACCCAATGCTGCCCTCGTGGACCTGGACTCTTTGGTGACTCGGCCAGGGCCTGCCCCATTGGGACCCAAGGCCTCAAACCCCTTCCTGCCAACTGGAGCCCCTGGCACGACCACTGGCCCGTCCCTCACCAACCCTTTCCAGCCTCCACCTCCAGCCACGATCACTCTGAACCAGCTACGTCTCAGCCCTGTGCCCCCTGGCCCTGGGGCTCCACCGGCCTTCATCTCACCTCTGGGTGGGGGGCCTGGCCTGCCTCCCATGATGCCCCCGGGACCCCCATCCCCGAACACTAACCCTTTCCGCCTATAACCGGGCGGGAGGGAGGGGGATGCCCGCCTCCTCTAGCTCTCCAGGAGATCAGTATTGTGAGTGCTTGTGAAAGGGGGGGACCCTTCCTCCCCCTCCTCCCCAGCCTCAGCCCTAACCTGACCCAGTCACACTATATCCTCTCCCCAGCCTCCTCCTAAAACTGGAAGCAGGAGGGAGGCTTGGCAGGCAGGGGGACCCCTCTATCCGGAGACATTAGATGGGGCTGGGGCACGTGGGCAACCCCTTCCCTATTTCCCCCAGCCTTGAATCCCTCCCCTCCAATCATTGTTGGAGCCCTGATCTGCTCCCTCCCCCCAGAGTGACTATCCCTGGTGATCACTCTTCTGACCTCTGTAATAAATGACATTTCTGACGAAAAAAAAAAATTATTGTAGATACAAAGATGGGGCAGTTAGGTGGCACAGTGCAAAACCAGGCTTGGAGTCAGAAAGACTTATTTTCCCAAGTTCAAATCTGGCCTTGGACACTGAGTAGCTGTGTGACCCCGAGCAAGTTACTGAACTCTGTTTTACTCAGTTTCCTTGTCTGTAAAATGAGTTGGAGAAGAAATGGCAAACCACTCTAGCATCTTTTCCAAGAAAACTCCAAATGGGGCCATGAAGAGTTAAGCACAACTGAAAAATGACTGAACAACAACAAATCCAAAGATATCCCAAAAAGGAAAGAGTAACTGTAGTAACTTCAAACAACTCATTTTGTGTGTGTTTTTAAATATCAGAACACACATATATATGTATATGTAATATATATACATATGTGTATGTATGTATTTGTCGTTCAGTTGTGTTAAACTCTTTGTGACCCCATTTGGGGTGTTCTTGGTAATGATACTGAAGTGGTTTGTCATTTCCTTCTCCAGCTCATCTTATAGATGAGGAAATTGATGTAAATGAGGTTAAATGACTTCCTCAGAGTAACACAGCTAGTATGTGTCTGAGGCTAACATTGAACTAATTGAACTAACATTGAACATAAAGATGAGTCCGACTCCAGGCCCAGAGCCCTATCCATTGTTCATGTACATACACATTGAGAGAGATGAGAGAGAGAGAGAGAGAGAGAGAGAGAGAGAGAGAGAGAGAGAGAGAGAGTTATCATGATCATCGAAACCAAAACCTGCTGGTCATTATATAGCAATAGCTATGCATTCTCTTTCCTTTCTCTCTCTTTAAGAGATATAGATAGATAGATAGATAGATAGATAGATACATAGATAGATAGATAGATAAATAGAGAGACAGAGAGGCAGAGACAGAGAGAGAGACAGAGAGAGACAGAGAGAGACAGAGACAGAGAGAGAGACAGAGAGAGACAGAGAGACAGAGAGAGACAGAGAGACAGACAGAGACAGACAGAGAGAGAGACAGAGACACAGAGAGAGACAGAGAGACAGAGACAGACAGAGACAGAGAGACAGAGACAGACAGAGACAGAGACAGAGAGAGACAAAGAAGAGAGACAGAGAGAGAGACACTGAGAGACAGAGAGACAGAGACATAGAGAGAGAGAGAATTACCATGATCATCGAAACCATAACCTTCGGGTCATTATCTACCAATAGCTATGCATTCTCTTTCCTTTCTCTCTCTTTAAGATGTATATATATATATATATATATATATATATATATATGTCCAGCTATTACCAGTATTACAGAGAAAAACAATTTTGAAAAATTTTAGAACTCTGAATGATGCGTTGATAAATCTCAAGTCCATAGGACTAAAGATGAATCATTCCACCCACATCTGGCCAGAGAAGTGATGAACTTCAAATCTGAAATGAGGCATGCATTTTTTTTAATAATAGTATTTATATATATTTGAAACATCTAATGTTACGACCTCAAATTTCAGATCCATTTCCTTCCTCCCTTGTCACCCATTCCTTCTTGGGAGATACGTAATTCACTATATGTTGTACATGTCTAGCTATGCAAAACATTATCATGGTAGATATATTGTACAAGGCTGCTTATAATTCCCTCCCACTCATCCCACCCCCCACCTGGTCCATTCCCTACATGATCCTGTCCCTCTTCTATAGTGGGTACTTCCAACCTCCCCTCACCCCAAGGATGCCCTCCCATCCATCATCCCTCCTCTCATCCCCCTTCCCCCTATCCTGCTGCAGGTTTAGATATCCCATTTAGTATGTATGTCATTTTCTCCCTGAACCAAATTCAATGTGAATGTGGTTTTGCCTTTTTAGCCTTCCTTATTCTCCCCCTCCTTTGCAACCACTTCCCCTTGTTTTTACATGGGATAGTTTACCCTACCATGTCTCTCCCCATCTCCTCTTGCCACTTTCCTCTCTCACCTCATAATTTCATCCCTTGAGTATTCTCCCTTCCCAACAAATTCAACCTATGCCCTCTATCCATATATAACTGTAACCATATACACACACATTCACATATGTATTCATATGACCACACCCCCTTCTTCCATTATTTTCATAGTGAGAAAGATATCATCAGTCACAGATATTACTTTTCCATATAGGAATGTAAATAGTTCAACTTTGATAAATTCCTTTTGATTTTTTTCCCTGATTACCTTCTCAGGCATCTCTTACTTCTTGCGTCTGGATGTCAAATTTTCTATTCAACTCTGGTTTTTTCCTCAAGAATGCTTGAAAGTCCTCTATTCCACTGAATGACCATATTTTCCCCTGAAACAAAATACTCAGTTTTGCTGGGTAGGTGACCCTTGGGTTCATTCCCAGTTCTTTTGCCCTCTGGAATATCATATTCCATGCCCTTCGATCCCTCAGTGTAGAAGCTGCCAGGTCCTGGGCTATTCTGATTGTGTTTCCACAATATTGAAATTGTTTCTTCCTGGCTGCTTGTAGTATTTTCTCCTTGATCTGGGGATTCTGGAACCTGGCTATAATATTTCTGGGAGTTTTCTTTTTGGGATCTTTTTCAGGAGGTGATCGGTGGATTCTTTCAACCTCTATTTTGCCCTCTGGATCTAAAACATCAGGGCAGTTTTCCTTGAGAATTTCTTGAAGGGTGATTTCTAGGTTCTTTCCTTGATCATGGCTTTCAGGTAGTCCAATAATTTTAAATTGTCTCTCCTGGATCTATTTTCCAGGTCAGTGGTTTTTCCCATGAGATATTTCACATTGCCTTCTAATCTTTCGTTTGTTTGGATCTGCTTAACAGCATCTTGATTTCTCATAAAGTCATTAGCTTCCATTTGCTCCAGTCTAACTCTGAAGGAATGAATCTCCTCAGTGAACTTTTGAGATTCTTTTTCCATCTGGCAAATTCGACTTTTTAAGGCATTCTTCTCCTCATTGCCCTTTTGGGCCTCCTTTGCCATTTGAGCTAGTCTATTTTTTAAGGTGTTGTTTTCCTCAGTCAGGCTGTTGACCCTCATTTCATACTTTTCCTGCATCCTTCTCATTTCTCTTTCCAATTTTTCCTCCACTTCTCTTATTTGATTTTTAAAGTCCTTCTTAAGGTCCTCTATGGCCTGCAACCCGCTCATGTTTTCCCCTGGGGCTTTTGGAGCAGGACTTCTGACCTCACAGTCCTTTTCCCGCTCTATGCCCCCAAAATAGGAGTCTAGGGTTGCATTTTTCTGTTTCCTTTGCCTTGGCATGTTGCCACTTAATTGCTTGACTTTTGGGCTTGTTGCCACACTATGGCTTTAAGGCCAGATAGAGGAATTTTCGTCCCGAACGTGTGGGGGGCAACTTCCGTTTCTGGCAAGCTGTAAACCCACCCACAACTTCCACCCTAGATCACAATCCAGATCCAGGGAGGTTAAAGCAAGAGCGATTACCCCCCAAGACTGATCGCTGGATCTCCCCACGATTTGTAGGCTGGGAGCCGGAAATGCCTCTGAAAACTACAAAATGGCTTGTCTCCTCAGCGGCTTCTAGCCCCCAGGGGAGGGAGCTGATGCATTCCCCAAATACAGGTCCCAAAGTCCATAGGACACTAACCTCTTACTTTGTCCTAGGCATGTCAATGTTGATAATTCTGGAGTCGCCACAGCTCCTGATGTTCTGGGGTTCCTCCAGCTGGCTGCTGGCCCTGCCGCTCTGGGGCTAAAACCTGGGCTCACGCGGACCTGGGCTCGGCTTGGCTCCTGTGCTCTGCGCGCCGGCTCCCAGACTGCTGTGCTGGTCCTGCCTGCAGGGCTGCTGGGCTGTCCTCAGTGGGAGGTTAGCTTCTCTGTGTCGTTCTGTGGGTGCTGGGGCTCCAGAAGTTGTTCAGAATCCTTTTTTACATAATTTGTGGGGAATCTGGGGGCAGAGAGGCTTGGAGGAGCTGTTTCTACTCCGCCATCTTGGTTCCACCGCAATATTTTCTTTAAAATAAAAAAGAATCACTAATCAAAGTTCATAATGAATATTGAATAACATCACAAAACATGAAACTGATTACATTTTTAGTAGCCAGGAACCAACTTGTTACTGATGTGGAAGTAAATGTGAATCAACTATATAAAAGCATGCCTTTTCCTTGTTTGAGAAAATATAAAAGTCAATACATTACTGTGGAAAAGAATGAAAATGAGAAAAAATTTTAGCTGCAAGTAGACCAACTTATTTTATTAAAAAAAAAATCTTTAATGCCCAAACTGGGAAAGGTATGACAATGACAGAAACAACAATTAATTATAATAATATCTCACAGAAGTGTAACTGATATAAATCAACTATCCCAATCAGAAAAACAACAGGGCCTAAAAAGCACCTTAATCAACAAACTCGGTTTAATTAACAAGTAGAAATATATATAAACAGAAATTCTTTAGAATATAAGCTCATTTGTAAAATCTTTCATAGATGCATAATGGACGATAATACATAGTATTACTTCATAAAATAATAAGAACAAATATAAATAAAATTAAAGATTGGCAAAAAACACAAGCTATCAGTCATCCTGGGAACATTTTAAGGCAAAAAAGAAGGCAAACAACAAAGCATAGAAAAAAATCTGGGGTGAAAATATAACAAATTATTTTCATCATTAACCATAGTGGAACCACCGTATTTTGACTATAACATCACCATCCAGATTATTATTAGAGAGGATGTGGAAATGGCACTGAAGAGATCAGTGGAGAACTGGAGAAGCAGCTGGAATAAATCAAATACACCCAGAGAATAACTGTTACAGAGACAATTTTGAGAACATTGAGGGATAAATTCACAAACTATTTGAAGGAAGGGGAGATATCAAAACATGGCAAAAGACAACTGAAAGAACATTTATAACTGTTGATACATTTAGCTACATTTGCTTCTATATGGACATGTTTATATGACTATATATGCATCAAGGGATACTAGTCCAGAGCATTAGAAGGAACCACAAGTATTTATAAGTGATATTTCTACAGTAAACCACATTTGCATCATCAGATGCACTTAAAGAATGCAATCTTACTGTAATTTTTATTCCATATGTATAGAATGCAAAGTTATCTCTGTATCTATCCATCTATCTGATTGAGTAGAGCAAAATGCTGCATCAATAGTTTTCCTCTAAAGATACATCTCCCATACACATCAAAATAATGTAACATTCCTAGAAAACTTTATCTCCAGAAATAACCTTGTTCTAAAATTCTTTACCATTAATATTGGGTGCAAAAACATACAATTGGGGAGCAAAAGCACCATTGTTATATAAGAAATCCAGTGCAGAGTCTGATTTGAACCATAAATTCCCACAGATGGGGAGGGACTGCAGATGCTCCTTTTTGTATATGAAATTGTACTCATTGTATCAAGTCCCACAATTTTGCTGACCACTTTGAATAAGATCCCAAATTACTGAAAAGAGTTTGGCCTAAGTATCCACATAGGAATAACATAGTGGAGAAAGAATGTCTGTTATCCAGCCAATGATATGCAATTGGCTGGAATACTTACAGAGTGCTTGCACACATATATTGTAAATGGACAATGACTTTGGACTGGAATTGAGTAGCAGGATAAGAGTTTACTCAATTGGCATTGAGAAATTGCCATTCTCTTAATGACCCTAAACTTTTCCATGAAAAAGCCTCTGTTTTTCAATGCTAATATTCTCTCAATTCTGTTTTTATGGCTGCAAGTCATGGAATGTTATACTTCTGAAAGAACTGAAAATGAAGCTCATACAATGGATAATGAAAGGGACCATGGTGGGTACGAGCAAGATGCAAATAATTATGAATTGCACAAAAGAAATAAATGTTGTCATAAGAGAAATGTGTGAGGGAAACAGAAGATGAGCTGGTCATAGGATGAGAGAAAATAATATTAATTTATTAACTCTATTTTGATGTAAAGAGGAAGGGAGTGTAGCCTTTAGTACCCCTAATGGGAATTTATGGGAGAACAAGGATAAGATGCATATAGGTTAGGCAGGGATAATGGACTATTATCTGAATTGCTGAAGGGAATAGTCATATCAGTGTAATCACAGATATATTTTAGTATTTGGATACTTTATAGAAAAGGAAACAGGTTTATGGATTCATTCTTACTCATGCAGCTGTGAAGCAGCAACCACACTGGCATACCCAGGATGGCTGCTTGCACAGGTTCTTAGATCTGCTTTACTAGAAAAGATCAAGGGATCAAAAATCTTTTTAATTACATTCATTAGTTTAGGGGAAATGTCAGCACCCTGAACTTCAGAGAAAATCCAAACAAAGAAAATAGGGAAAATACAAGCAGAGAAATAAAGACCAATTCACAGGGCTTCTAAATGTCTGAGAAATTAGCAGAGATCAATAGACAGATCCAACTGTCTGACCAAGGCAATACACAACTAGTTGCCAGAGAGAGAAGCACCAAAATCTGGGTTTTTCAAAGCCTGGGGGGCTCCTTAATAGCTACCCATAGTTTCATCTGGTCAGATCACAACAACACTCTTCCAATGAGTGAACCCCAAAGTAAAATGCTAATCTCAAAGTTTATATACTCTTTTTTAGAGCCAGAGGGTATCAAGAAAGTCCCAGTGTCTAATTAGAAATTAACAAAAGGTGTGAAAGCCTTACTACAGCAAGCTTCCCCTAATCAAGCTTCCCTTAATGGGCTCTAGGTGAGGCTTATTAATAGGTGAGGAAGATCTTATATCTCATTAACATTAAAAGCTGGTATACAGCAGAACCAAGACTTAGCCCTAGGTCCTCTGTCTCTTTGTACACTATTCTTTTAATTATGCCAAGCTGATACCATTATGTATTTTTCAATCATCATATTCCTTCAAATATGCAATCTATTTAGGTGTCCTCATGGACTTCATTCCCAAGGTAGCTTAAATAAAAACTCAGTGCTGCCAATCACTTGAATGTAGATTTTTCATAAGGCCTTTATCACAACAATGATCACACACTTCATCACACATCACACTATTCCTTTATTTATAGACTTTTGAACTCTATGAGAGATGTTCATTAATTACTTACATCTTAATGTTAATAATGGAAAAAAAGTTACTCTCCATAAGACAAATATCAGGTAGGTCCAGGATAACTGGTGTTGAAGGTGAAGCAAAGCATTGAACTACACTAATTACACTCACAGTTCTATCTAGGTGAGGGTTGAGAAACCTACAACTTTGAGGCCACATGTGGCTTTCTAAGTCCTCAAGTATTACCTTTTGACTGAGTCCAAGTTTTACAGAACATATACTTTAATTAAGAGGATTTGTTCTGTGAAGTTTGGATTCAATCAAAAGGCTGCACTTGAGGACCTAGAGGACCACATGTGGCCTCAGGACCATATGGGGCCTCAAAGGCACAGGCTCCTCACCCTTATTCTAGGTACTGATGAGGATCCGACTCACTAAGAGTTAAAACAGACTTGCTAATACTATGGGGTATCAGCACAAAAGAGCTGTAAGTATGTCCCCATGGAGAAAATTCTACATAGTAGTTGAAATTTAGTGGAGAGCCAGAAGATAGAAGTAGCAGTTTAGGAGAGAACCAGAAACATCAGAGAAAACAACTCAACAACCTTCAGAAAACCTGAAGATGATATCAGCAGCCTTATACAGAAGTATGGCTCCATCCAACAGGAGAGGATGCTAGGATGGGCCTAAATCACTGAATCAAATAATTTAAGCATTGGGAAAAAACAACAACCCACTATCCATGTAATACATTCCATACCCAAAAGTAATCCCTACAGTAGCATGACTGATGAGTGGCCATTCAGTCTTTTCATGAGTACCTTTTAAGAAAAGAGAAACTACAACTTCAAATAAGAAAGAAATCACTACCTATATGACCAGTCCACTTTTGGATGACTTTACTGGAAAGATTTTTTTCTTAATTTGTCATCTTAACTCTGACTTTAAGACTAAAATTGTCGCCTGGAAACTTTCCCCTGCCCCCAGCTTTTTTTTTGTGCTAGTTCTATTCTATAGAGTCAAATAGAACATATCTAATCTTACCTCCCTTCAAATAGTTGACCAGAACTAAACATAGCCTCTCAGAGACTTCCCTTCTCCAGACTTTAGACCCTGTACCAGACTGACTGCCCTCCTCTGGACACTCACCACCTTATCAATATTTCTATAGGTAATTTAAGCAGCTCTATTTTGTAAGCAAGGCATGCATAAGTGACTTTTCTTACTAATGAAGATACTTGCTTTATTCAAATTTCCTCTGTGCCTCCTTGCAATGCCTTGGTCCTAAGAAGAATCCAAACTTCACCCTATCCTTTTACTCTTTCCTTCCATTATGATTTTTTTAAATAAACATTAAAATAAAGGAGTTTCAATGCAAGCATACTTGAGATAGTTTATTTTCTTTTGAGCAATAGATCTTCCCTTCAAGTTTGCCAGGTGAACAGTGATGCTTTTAATGTATGGTTACACAGCCTAGGCTTTCCTCAGGTAAGGAAAAAAAAAAGAGTTAGCAGGAAGAGTATAAGCTAGTTAATTATATGTCATCTTATAAATAAAACAATCCCTTTAATAAGTAGTTATTGTGGTTGATTATTTTTTTAATATATCACCAACCTGTTTGCCTCTTTTATTTATTCAATTTTTTCAAAATGCATTATTAACTTCTGGTTTACATCATACATTTCCGCCAGATTTTGAGTTACACTTTCTTCCCATTTTACCCCTACCCACCACCCCAGAATAGCAGTCCCACAGGATATGCCCTCATCTAATCTGCTCTCTCCCATATCTTCTCCCATACTTCCTTCGAATTTTTCATTAGGGCAAGGTGAATCTCTGTGCCCCAATGCCTGCACATCTTATCTCACAGTTACATGCAAAATAGTATAAATAATAGTATTTATATATATTTGAAACATTTAATTTTAAAACTTTGAATCCCAGATCCATTCCCTTCGTCCCTTGTCACCCACTCCTGCTGGGAAGCTAAACTATTCAGTATATGTTGTACATGTATAGCTATGCAAAACATTACCATAGTAGATATATTGTAAAAGACTGACATATTTCCATCCCATCCATCCCACCCCCCTCCCTGGTCCATTCCCTACTTTGATCCTGTCCCTCTTCAAAAGTGGGCCTAGGTGGCACAGTGAGTAGAGCATCAGCCCTGGAGTCAGAAGGACCTGAGTTTGGATCCAGCCTCAGACACTTAACGCACACAGAAACAAAAACCTAGCCATGTGACCTTGGGCAAGTTATTTAATCCCAATAGCACTCCAAAAAGCAAAAAAAAAAAAAATAAAGTGGGCCTCCAACCTCCCCTCCCCCCGGCATGCACTCCTGTCCATCCTCCCCCCTCTCATTACCCTCCCCCTACTCTTGTGCAGGGTGAGATATCCCATTTGGTGTGTATGTCATTCTCTCCCTGAGCCAAACTCAGTGAGAATATGGTTTTGACTTTTTGCCTTCCTGTTCTTCTCCTCCCTTGTGACTACTTCCCCTTGCCTCTTCTACATGAGATAGTTTACCCCTGCCCCCATCTCTCCCCATCTCCTCTTGCCACATTCCTCTCTCACCTCTTAACTTCACCCCTTAAGTATCATCCCTTCCCACCAAATTCGACCTGTGCCCTCTATCCATGTATACCTGTAAACATATATACACACATTCACATATGTATTCATATGCCCATATACCCTTCTTCAATTATTTTCATACTGAGAAAGGTTTCATCAGTCAGTTATTGATTTTCCATGTAGGAATGTAAATAGTTCAACTTTGATAAGTTCCTTTTGATTTCTTTTCCTTGTGTACCTTCTCAAGCATCTCTTGCTTCTTTTGTCTGAATGTCAAATTTTCTATTCAACTCTGGTTTTTTTCTCAAGAATGCTTGAAAGTCCACTATTCTACTGAATGACCATATTTTCCCCTGAAAAAAAGATACTCAGGTTTGCTGGGTACATAATTCTTGGTTTTAATCCCAGGTCCTTTGCCCTCTGGTATAACATATTCCATGCCCTTCAATCCCTCAGTGTAGAAGCTACCAGGTCCTGTGCTATTCTGATTGTGCTTCCACAATATTGAAATTGTTTCTTCCTGGCTGCTTGTAGTATTTTCTCCTTGATCTGGGAATTCTGGAACATGGTTATAATATTCCTGGGAGTTTTCTTTTTGGGATCTTTTTCAGGAGGTGATCTCTGTATTCTTTCAACCTCTATTTTGCCCTCTGGGTCTAAAATATCAGGGCAATTTTCCTTGAGAATTTCTTGAAGGATAGTTTCTAGGTTCTTTCTTTGATCATAGCTTTCAAGTAGTCCAATAATTTTTAAATTATCTCTCCTGGATCTATTTTCCAGGTCAATGGTTTTTCCCATGAGATATTTCACATTGCCTTCTACTCTTTCAGTTGCTTGGATCTGTTTAACAGCATCTTTATTTTTTATAAAGTCATTAGCTTCTATTTGCTCCAGTCTAATTCTGAAGGAATGAATCTCCTCAATGAGCTTTTGAGATTCTTTTTCCATCTGGCAAATTTGGCTTTTTAAGGCATTCTTCTCCTCATTGCTCTTTTGAGCCTCCTTTGTAAATTTGAGTTAGTCTATTTTTAAGGTGTTATTTTCCTCAGTCAGGCTATTGATTCTCATTTCATACTTTTCCTGCATCCTTCTCATTTCTCTTCCTAATCTTTACTCCACTCCTCTTATTTGGTTTTTAAAATCCTTCTTAAGGTCCTGTATGGTCTGTAACCCGCTCGCATTTTCATTTGGGGCTTTTGGTGCAGGATTTCTGACATCACAGACCTCCTCCTGTTCCATGCTTCGATCCTCTTTGCCCCCAAAATAGGAGTCTAATGTTGAATTTTTCTGTTTATTTTGTTTCCTTTGCCTAGTCATGTTGCCACTTAATTACTTAACTTTTGGGCTTGTTGCCACAGTAAGACTCTGCCACCAGACAGGGGAGCTTCCACCCCAAACGTTGGGATTCTCTCAACTGCTGGAAGTATTAGTTGGGTGCCCTCCCTGGAGCCCCCATACACTCTGGCAAGCTGGACACACACCCCAAGACCTCCACCCCAGACCACAATCCAGATCCAAGGAGGTTAAAGCAAGAGCAATCCCCCCCCCCCCGGTCTGATCACTTGATCCCCCTACAGTTTGCAGTCCAGGAGCTGAAGCTGCACCTGAAGCTGCAAAATGGTTTCTGTGCTGCATCTCCTCAGCCACTTCTAGCCCCCAGGGGAAGAAGTGGACACACTCCCAAATACTGATCCCAAAGTCCATAGGGCACTAACCTCTCACTTTGTGTTGGAAATTCTGGAAAAGCCACAGCTTCTGGTGTTCTTGTGTCCCTCCAGCTGGCTGCTGGTCTGGCCGCCCTGGGGCTAAAACCTCTGACTCAAGTGGTGCTGGGCTCGGCTCCCAGAGTGCTGCTCTGTTGGCTCCCAGAGCACTGTGCTGGCCATTCCCTGCCAGGCTGCTGGGCTGTTCTCAGAGGAAGGTTAGCTTCTCTGTGTCATTCTGTGGGTGCTGGAGCTCCAGAGGTTATTCAAAGTCCCCCTTTTACATGATTTTGAAGTGGTGTGGGCTGGAGCTCCACAGAAGTGCTGTTTCTACTCTGCCATCTTGGCTCTGCCCTATAGTTTATTATTAATCTTTGCCTGATTCGAAAAGGTAGAACAGCATTATTTTATGGGATTAAGAAGTGTCAGTATATATTTAGGGTGGTAGTATGAGTCATTGGGGAAGACAATCCACCCCAAAGAGTATTTAAGGAGATTCGGTGTGTAAACAACAGAAGATAGGAGAATTAACACTGGGGTTTAATGCAGAGTCAGAACCTTGGGAGAAGCAAAATGTGATTGTAATAATCGATGGTGCGTGCAAGAGAGTCAGAATATATTTGATAGAAGCAGCATGTGCTGAAGATAACTGAGATAAATAAGGAAGTTCAAGACTTTTGATTCACAGTGGTTGTGTTAGACTTGAATCAGAATATGTTAAGTCTGTGGTCTGAAGGTCTGGGACCTGATGTGGAAATGCATCATTTAGGGGATTGAACAACCCTCTGGGTTCTAGTCCCCAATTGCTTTTTAGTCAGTGCTACCAGGATTGGGGGACCATAATGAATTTTTAAGTTCTATGTCATCTCCAAAAAGGAAGATATAAGGGGAGGGGTGGTCGAAGGCCAAGACATATGTGAAAGTGACATATTAGCACTAGGTTCATACTGTTACTTTATAGGCTTTTCAAAGTATAATCCATCGTGCCTTTTATTCCTTCCTTTTGCCAGCACTGACATTTGCCTTTGCAGTACCCCAAATTTTCTTCATTCTGTTATTGCATTTCTTTAGCTCCTTTCTTGATATCTTTTTCTTCTCATACGGGCCATGCCTAAAGTCTGTCCTTTGGTTCATTTCTCTTTGCATAGTCAAGGGAATCACAAATAATGCCAAAGCCTGTTGTTTTGCCACTACCAAAATGGGTTCTGAATCCAAAGACAAAAATGTCTGGAGTTGTCTTGTGTGTCTTGACCAGTTCTTCTCGAGTTTCAGTCTTGGGCACTGTGGTCTTTCCAGAATGAAGGATTTCAATAACCATCTATTTATGCTGACCAAGTCTGTTTGTCATGAAATTCCTGGTTCTGATGGTTAAAATATCATTCATGGTGGAGGCTGGCTCCTCAAGCAGCAGGAAAGGGAAAAAGGTCAAAATCATTGTACTTTTAGACTTTTCTAAAATATTTTGTGGGTATGCTGATCTATTGGTTGTCATTATCATTTTTTATTCTACCTTGGCATCTGTCTGATCTATTCAGAACTTGTTATCTGCT
Source organism: Gymnobelideus leadbeateri (assembly GCA_011680675.1). Taxonomy (NCBI): domain Eukaryota; kingdom Metazoa; phylum Chordata; class Mammalia; order Diprotodontia; family Petauridae; genus Gymnobelideus; species Gymnobelideus leadbeateri. The sequence continues at coordinate 1,122,566 of WOXC01004223.1, read as the reverse complement.
TCCATTTTGGGTTTACTTCCTTGTACTTTTGTTTTATTTTGCTTTTTTTTCCAAATACACTTACAACATGAGGTATCATTAAATATGATAACTACATTTATGGAAGCTCAGATAAACTAGAAAGGACCTCAGAAGCCATCTAATCCAAATCCTTTAGAAGGATGAGGTGAGGTGACTGAGGTGAGGGCCAAGGAGATTTAAAAAATTGGGTAAAATCACAGAGGAGCATCAGAGGAGGCTCTTGAACCCAAATCTAGATAATATATTATTATTTCATATTCTATGAGAAATAACTCCTAAACAGGACGAAATAACTTGCCTATAGCAAGCTCAATCAAAGTCTAAAATAGCATTCAGTGATATGTAGGGGATTGCTGAATCTGTTACCTTGGCTTTCATCTGGAAGACCAGTCCAGCATCTGGCTGTGAGACAATAGACTCGGGCAATGGTTGTTTCCAGAACATGGTCAGTTTCAAGAGGATCAATCCAAGGTGGTGGAAAAGGATGTGAAATGGGTGACATATACAAAAGGAAATGACAAAGAGTTGATTAACTCAATGCAGGTCAATGTTACACAGTCATCAACCATGAGAAATTGGATTCCAAGGAGGTAGCAAATACTAGGGAGATTTTTTGACTTTCACAGTAGCCCACAAGCTTCTGATTTTTCAAGCCATTCAGCTCCATGTGGAGATAACTATTAGTTGGAATTGAATTGACACAGAGCAGCGATTAGAAGAAAGTTCAGCTGGCCTCTAAATGCCCTTTGCTGAATGGTTTTGACATATCTACAAGTGAAGTTACTAAGTTCCACAACACAGTTTAGACACTGTATGACAAATTGGGGAAATCACTGTACAAACCAAAATTCAGAAAGTCACTTAACCTTTCCAGACCTCACTTTACTCATCTGTAAAATGAGGAGTTGGGATCACACAAACGCTAAGGTCATTTCTAGCTTTAAATCTATGTTCCTATGATGACAGGCTACTTCCTTGTTCACTAAACTTGAGCTGAATACAGCTTGGTCTCAGTTAATATAAATACCGAATCCCATGAAATGGTTTCATGTTTTCAAATTCACATTATTCAGAGTTATAATTATGAAAATATGATAATTTGTTCTGGTACAGTTGATATATGCAATAAAATTTGAATAATGCAACAACTTTATGGGAGTCATTATTTACATTAACTTAGACCTGGCTGTAGTCTAGGGTCCTTGGGTAATCTTTCTTCCAGAATGTAGGTTTTTATTTCAAATGTAAAACCCTAAATCTATTCTGTGGATCCCAAGTAGTCCAAATCTCATTTATTACTGGGACTCTGCCACTATAGGTCTCCTTAGGAGCCTGGACATTGGCTTGAGTATAGCCTTTTACTCCTTACTTGAAACTTACTGAGGATGAGAGAAACTAGCAGTTCTAATGACCTATCCATTTTCTTCAAAGGGAAATATTTATCTGATGCACTGGACTTTCTGTGCTTAACTGAACTTAGTTTTAGAATGCCTTTATAGACTTCCATCTTTGTTTTTCCTCTAGCAAATTGAAAACAAGGAAAGGGAATCAACAAGGTGATTCCCTAGGTTTCTGTCATCTCATAGATGTTCAACAAGGTTAAGCTTTCCTTAGCATCTATACTTTGAATCTTCACTTCAATTAAATCATCACTTTCCTTTATCAATGCTTAATAAGTATTGGTTTTAAAGGAACTTCTTTACTAAAATAGCTAATGACTCTAACTTCTGACTTTTTTTCTTCTTCACCTTGGGATCTAAGCTTTCTTTATCTGTAAAATGAAAGTTTGGCCTATACAGGCTCCAAGGTCCCTTCAAGCTCTATGATTCTATCATCCTCTGGTCTTAGAACATTTTAAACACTTTAGAAGAGAAAACCACAATTTTCTTTCTTTTTTAAAAAATAAGTAAATGTATTTATTTATTTTTTAGTTTTCAACATTCATTTACACAAGATTTTGAGTTACAAATTTTCTCACTGTCTTTCCCCTATTCCACACCCCAAGATAGAAAGCATACTGAATACCCCTTTCCCCAATCTGCTCTCTCTTATGTCCTCCCCCATCTCTCCCCTTACTTTCTTATAGGGCAGGATGAATTTCTATACCCCATTGTCTGTGTATCTTATTTCCCAGTTGCATGTAAAAAACAATTTTTTACATTTGTTTTTTAAAACTTTGATTTCCAGATTCTTTCCCTTCTTCCCTCCTCATCCATGCCCACTGGGAAGACAGGCAATTCAATATGGGTCCTATGTGTGTAGTTGCACGAAACAGTTCCATAGTAGTTATATTGTGAAAGACTAACTATATTTCCTTCCATCCTATCCTGCCCCCCCCCCCGCCATTTATTCTATTTTCTCCTTTGACCTTGTCCCTTTTCAAAAGTGTTTGCTTCTAACTACCTTCTCCCCTAATCTGCCCTCCCTTCTATCATACTCCCTCTCATCCCCCTCTCCCCCTACTTTCCTGTAGGGAAAAATACCCAATTGAATGTGTATATTATTCCCTCCTTAAGTTGAATCTAATGGGTAAAGTTCACTCATTCCTTTTCACCTTCCTGCTCTTCCCCTCTATTCTACCAAATTTTCTCTTGCCTCTTTTATGTGAGATAATTTATCCTATTCTATCTCTCCTATTCTCCCTCTCTCAATATATTCCTCTCACACCTCTTTATTTTATTTTTTAGATATCATCCCTTCATGTTCAACTCATCCTGTGCCCTCTGTCTATGTATACATGTACACACATACATACACACATACACACACACTATCCTCATACTGAGAAAAATCTCATGATTACAATTATCATTTTTCCGCATAGGAATGGAAATAGTTCAACTTTAATAAGTTCCTTATGATTTATTTTTCCTATTTACCTTCTCATGCTTCTCTTGCTTCTTGTATTTGAAAGTCAAATTTTCTGTTCAGCTCTGGTCTTTCCATCAAGAATGCTTGAAAGTCCCCTATTTTGTTGAATATCTATATTTTCCCCTGAAATTTTATACCCAGTGATTCTTGTTGTAATCCTAGCTCCTTTGACCTCCAGAATATCATATTCCAGGCCCTTTGATCCTTTAATGTAGAAGCTTCTAGATCTTGTGTTATCCTGCTTGCACTTCCACAATACTCAAATTGTTTCTTCCAGGCTGCTTGTAATATATTTTCCTTGACCTGGGAACTCTGGAATTTGGTTATAATATTCCTTGGAGTTTTCTTTTTGTGATCTTTTTCAAGAGGTAATCTGTGAATTCTTTCAATTTCTATTTTGCCCTCTGGTTCTAGAATATCAGGGCAATTTTCCTTGAGAATTTGTTGAAAGATGATGTCTGGGCTTTTTTATTTTTTATCATGGCTTTCAGGTAGTCTCTCCTGGATCTACTTTCTGGGTCAGTGGCTTTTCAATAAGATATTTCACATATTTTTTCATTTGTTTGGATCTGTTTTATAGTGTCTTGATTTCTCATAAAGTCATTACCTTCCATTTGCTCCAATCTAATTCTGAAGGAATTATTCTCTTCAATGAGTTTTTGAAATTCCTTTACCATCTGGCAAATTCTAATTTCTAAGCCATTCTTCTCCTTATTGGCTTTTTGGACCTTGTAATTGCCATTTGAGTTAGTCTATTTTTGAAGTTGTTATTTTCTTCAGTCAGGCTGTTGACTCATTTTTCATGATTTCCTTGAATCATTCTCATTTCTCTCCCCAATTTTTCTTCTACTTCTCTTACTTGATTTTCAAAATCCTTCCTGAGCTCCTTAATGGCCTGTGATCAGTTAATATTTTTCTTGCAGACTTATGATGCAGGAGTTTTGACTTTGTTGTCTTCTTCTGGTTCTATGTTTTGATCCTCTTTGCTCCCCCTAAAAGATTCTGTAGTCTGATTTCTCTTCCTCTGTTTGCTCATCTTGCCACCCAATTACTTGACTTTTGAGCTATTTGCCAGGGTAGAACTCTGCTTCCAGAATGGAGAGTACTGTGTCACAAATTTCTGGGGTTTTGTGCAGCTGTTGTCAGAACTGTTGTCAGAGTTATGAGGAGCATGCCCTCTCTACAGCCACTACAAGCTCTGCCACACTACCGCTCCTCACTCCAGGACCACTACACAAGACTGAAACCCATATCCAACCAGGGAAAAGCAAGAGCAATTCCCCTTTAAACACTTGCTTGGTCCCCCTATAATCTGTATGTCTGGATGAGCTGGAGGCAGCCATGTGGCAGTGGCTATAGCTGGAGCCAGACACTTTCACTGCCCCAGGGGCAGGGGCCAGACTGTGCTTTTCTCTCACTCCATTGCAAGAGTTCCCTACTGACCTTTTACTTTCTCTTTGGTGTTTATGGGTTGGGATGTCTGGAAACTTCCACAGGTGCCAGTGATTCACTCTCCTGAAGTCTGCTCCAGTCACTCTGTGCTGCAGGTCTGGACCAGCCTAGGTCTGGCCCGGGGTGGCTCACCTGGGACTGTGCTCTGCTTCCAGCTTTGTTCAATAGATCATTCCTTTCAGCCTGCTAGGTGGTCTTCAGCAGGAGATTGGTTTCTCTCTGTCACTTTGTGGGTTCTATAGCTCTAAAATTTGTAAACAATCATTTTTTACAGGTATTAGAGGTGGTGGGAGCAGGAGCTCAAGCAAGTTCCTGCTTTTACTCTGCCATCTTGGCTCTTCCTCCAGAAAACCATAATTTTCAAATGCAGAGATATAGTTTTACCACATACTCTTACAACCAAGACTCATCTACCAATGAGTCTGTTTGCATCAATACTAACGTTATCTCTTATTATGTATAGTGGGGGAAACTGACAATATTTTGGGTTAGATTTTAGATTCCACAGCTCCAGTTTCCAACACATTCTCTATCCATTTTCAGACCTTTTCCAAGAAAATAGAGCTGCCCTTTTCCCTTGTCTTTGCTTCCCCTTCCCACTTCCACATCACACCCAATGGATTTGCTTGAAAAAATATTCAAGCCATGACCCCCATCAGTAACTCACTTAGAGCATCTTCAGAGACGTAGATTTAAAGAGCAATTGGAGGGGGTGGCTATATGGTGCAGTGAATAGAGCACTGGCCCTGGAGTAAAGAGGACCTGAGTTCAAATCCAGCCTCAGACACTTAACATAAAAGTAGCCATGTAACCTTGGGCAAGTCACTTAATCCCAACTGCCCTCCAAAAAACAAAACAAACAAACAAACAAAAACCAATGGGAAGCAGGATTAAAATAACTGCAGCTTGCAAATCACTACACATTCAAGCTATTTCTTTTCTAGTATAGATTCCTATTCTTTAAGGAAGTCTTATTGTCTTTCTTCTTTGTAAAGATGGACATAAAATAATATTAACAATCTTGGCATTTTCAGTATTGTTTCTTGCCAAGATTGACTTTAGATATTATTTTCAAACTGCTACCTCATCTATGGTTGTATTTTGCTTTGTAACTAAGGAAGTAGAAAGAGAAAGATGTTATTTTGGTGAGATAGATGATAGATAGATGGGTAAATAGGTAGGTAGACAGACAGACAGAAAGACAGACAGACAGACAGACAGACAGACAGATAGATAGATAGATAGATTGATAGATAGATAGATAGATAGATAGATAGATAGATAGATAGATAGATGATAGATAGGTAGGTAATGTTATCTTCTTGCACATTGTTTTTTCTCTATGCCATGAATATAGCTCAAAAATCTCAAAAGTATTGTCAGCAGAGCTCTACTTCTGGTAGGTCTTACATTTGATTCAATCCAATAAACATTTCTTAAGCACTTAGCATGTGTCATGCACTGTGCTAAGAATTGGATATAAACTTAGTGAAAAGAAAGATAGTTCTTGCCCTCAAGGAGTTTATAATCTTAGAAGTAAGGGACTATAGGGGTTGCTTCTCATGGGGATATATTTTTCCAGAGTTGAAAGCAGACAGAGTAGCTGATTCAGAGTGAAGTGAGCTGAAAGTCTACTTTCTGCCCTCTATAAAGGAAGGTATTTTGAGAAATTCAGTACGTTGCCCTTCAGCCCTCCAATCAGAGAGGAGAGGAGGCTGAGGGAGGTAGTGTCAATAGAGGTTTAAGTTAGCATGGTGCTGACATTAGAGATGATATGGTTAAGAGGGGCATTTTGTTCTGTGGAGTTGAAACCAGAAAGAGCAGCAGACTGAAAGTCTTTCACAGTGAGGATTATGATGGGCCATATGTGTTTTACTGAAGAACAACACTATTTCAGAAAGACTAATCTCCAGAAAGTAGATCACAAGGTAATGAGTTTCTTGCCATAGAGACTCAGGAAACTGTCAACTGAGGCAGGCACAGATTCTACCCACAACAGTGAAAGAAAAAAAACAAACTAATAACTAGGTTTCTGAAGTCTTATACTATTAAAAGAATATGGTGTTCCTTTTACAAAAGCTACTAATTTGAAAACAAACTTTTTTTCTTAAAATATTTGTAAATTTTAGTTCAGTAAATCCATATGAAGCATATAAATGTGAAGTTATCCTTTAAGCATATTCTATTAAAATACTTTAGTAACACATCTTAAAGTAATTAATCTTGAAACTTTTCCTTCTTTCATTTTTTCCACATAAAGCCACAAGTGGCACCATTTACTTGTAATGCTTTGATATTATTAGTAACAGAACTTCTTAGAGATACTGCATTGTTTTTAGATTCAGAATGTCAAAGCTAGAAAGAACCTAAGTTCACCATCACCCAAAAGTGTTCTACTTCTCATGTTCAGGGCCTTTGAATTCCCCTATGCCTTACTCCTAAACCTACTTTGCATCCTAACTATGACCTTCAATCCCTACCTCCCGCAATCCTAACCCAGGCCATTGTCCCTGCTCTAGCTACATTCTCCTCCCTTCAAAATCATGACCCCTTGGTTAACCATTTGCACCATTCTCTATTCTTTCATTTCCTGATAAATCATGCCATGCCAAATCCCAACTCTGGATTACTCTTAGTATCCATTTCCTAAACTCTTACTCTGGACCTAGAGAAAATTATGGATCTGTATCAGTTAGATCCAGTACAGATTTTGCAGCCAATATAAACTGGCATCCTTGAAAGAAAGACAATTCTATTTTTCACTAATTATTTCTCCACAGTAGCTATTCCAAACCCTCTTGTCACCATCACCCAGAAGTGTTCTACTTCTCATGTTCAAGCTTCCTACAGTCCTTCTTTTCCTCTGTCTTTGTTCTAAGGACCTCAACTCACACTGTTCATTTCATATCCTCCTGATATCAGGTTTTGCTATGTTTTCCTTCACTCAATTCACTAGTAACAAGGTGATATTACTATTTGCCAAGACAAAATCATTTACATGTAACTTTGATTCCATCTCCTCCAGCAAAGTTCCCCCATTATCATCCACAGATTCTTTGCAATCTTCCATCTCTCCCTATCTGCTAGTTCCCTTCTTGATGCTCCAAAACAGACCAAAATCCCCACCATCTTTTAAAAATGTTCATTTGTTCCTACCCTATCCTTAGCTCTTGTCTTATATTTCTACTCCCTTGTAGCCATGTAAACTTGGAACATTTTTCTATTCTTGTGGCCCCTTTTTTCACTTTGGTGGATTCCTCCTGAAACTACAACATTGAGGATCCAGTCTTTTTATCCTTCATTTTTTGTCAGCTGTTTTTACTCTCTGAATTTTGCCACCATGATGATACACAGGTACCACCTCCCCAACCATATATATTCTTTCCCCATCCCTTTTAGGTGCTTAGGATCTAGTGGGAGAAGCTCCATTAGAATGCATGCTCATTGACGGCAGGGACTGCTTTTCCTTTCCTTGTATTTGTATTCCCAGTGCTTAGCCAGCTCCTGACATATAGTAAGAAAATAACATATATTGCTGACTTGATCTCTGAAATATGACTTATGATTTTATGGTTCAACTAAAACTGCTGTCTCCAAAATTATTAATCATCTATTCACTGTGAGTAACATTTTCTCAATCATGTTTTTCTTGAACTCTTTGCAGCATGTTACTATTGATCACCTCATGGGTACTTTCTCCTCTCTAGGTTTTTGAGACACTGTTTCCTTTTGATTTTCTCATTTTTCTGCTCTCCTTCAATCTCCTTTGGTGGCTTTTATCCAGGTCACCGTTAACCATGAACATCCCTCAATGCTCTGTCTTTTACCCTCTTCTCGTTCTATAGTATCTCACTTGGGGACCTCATCATTTCTCATAGATTCAATTGCCATTTCTATGCAAAAGATTTCCAGATCTAGGCATCCAGTCTTTACCTTTCTTCTGAGCATTAATCTCACATTACCAATTTCTTTTTGGACATTAGACCTGAATATCACATAGCCATTTCAAAGTCAACATGTCCAAAATATAACTCATTATCTTTATTCACAAACTTTCTCCTCTTCCCAACTTAAATATTAGTGTTAAGGGCACAACTTTATTCTTGGCTAACCAGGCTCAGAACCTCATTATTTTCTTTGACTTCTTTATTGTAGTCACCCTACCTATCCATTGTATTGTCACATCTTGTCATTTATATCTTCACAACACCTTTTTTTTTTTTACAAACCCTTCTGTCTATTCACACAATAACAAGACTGGAACAGTCCCTCATCATATCTCTCCTGGATTATAGCAATAACTTTTTTTGTTAGTTCCCCTAATTCAAGTCTCTGACCATGCTAATTCATCTTCTTTTACTCAGCTATCAAATATATTTTACTGAAGTGCAAGTCTGACCATGTTATTCCTCAATTCAGTAAACTGTTTTGTCTCCTAATAACCTATAGGATATAATATAAAGTTCTCTATCTTGCATTTAAAGCTGTTCACCAGCTGGATCCTTCCTACATTTCCAGGCTTGTTATATTTTATTCCCCTTCATGAAGTCTATAATCTAACTATACTGCTATTCCTCAAACATGACACTCCCTCTCCCTTATCTATCCTTTGTTCTGACTGTCTCTGTGTCTGGAATACTTGACTCCCTTACTTCTTCTACCACTTAGTTTCCCTGGCTTCCTTGAAGAATCAATTCAAGTGCCATGACCTTTAGGAAAACTATCCCAGTCCCCACAGCTTCTATTGACATTTCTTCTAAGACCACCATCCGTCTTCTCTGGATTTATCTTATATGGACAGATTTAAATATGTTGTCTCTCATTAGAATGTAAACTCCTTGAGGGAAGAGGGTTTTTATATTTTCTTGGTGTAAAGCCAATGTGATATCCATAGCAGCTGCTATGAATGTGTATACATATTTCCGGGGTGGATTTGAAAAATATAATAAATTCTCTTCCTCAAAGGCAAACACAAAATCTTTATTTGGAACATCCTTAGGATACTAGGAGGTAAGGTATAACAAGGTACTCATCACTAATTGAGGGAGCACCGATATTTTAAACTTTCTTTCTGTTAGGCCACCCCATAAACATAAATTCCCCTAGACAAATTCCTCCTTCCACCCACTCAGAGCTTGCTTCTCTCTCTCTACTCCTTGGGCCAGCTCCATCCACTCACAGTTTGCTTCTCTCTCTCTGCTTTGCCTCTCTCTCACTCTCTGCTCATTCTCTCTCTCTCCTCCTTGGGCAATCTCCTCCCGCACTGGGCTGCAAGTGACTCAGGCTCCATGTAACTCAGTCTTCATGTGACTCAGGATCCATGTGTTAAGCTTATTAATGGGCAGGGAAGATCTTCTGATTCTATTAACATTATACTTGGTATTCTCAGTACTTAGTACAGAACTGGTGGATATTAAACATTTAATTAATATTTATTAATTATTATTGATTATCATTATAAGTTCTTTTCTGGCAATGAATGTACCATATAAATCTCTGCATCTCATCCAGTGCTTTGTTTATGAGAGAATTAAAAAAAAAGGATGAATAACCTAATCCATCCTCTTCACTTTACCAAGGGAATTGAAGCCCAGAGATATTAAATGACTTCTTCAAAGTCACAGAACAAACTAGTGACAGAGTTCCAACTAAAGCCCATGTTTTCTGACTCCCAACCTAATATTTTTCCTACTAACCATGCTCCATTTTTGCAATGTTTTTTAAGTAGCTAATTTGAGTGAATTCATCTTTAAAAGCAAACCATTCATCTATGTGATTTAATTTCAACGAAATCCAGATGTTACTTAATTTCTTAAGTGTTTGTTGAATTAATCACTATTTTCAATGGCATCATTCCATTTTACCCCCTTTTTAACACACATGAAATTTGGAAGTCTTTCAGGGAAATTCAATTTCTCCATGGGGATATAATTTAACATAGTGGAAAGAGCACTGAACTTGGATTCAGAAGATCTGTGTTGGAATCCTTGCTTCACTACTGTAGAGAACACTGCTGGGTGCAGGTGTTGTTGTTCATCCTTCATTCTCAAAGAGGACCAGTGACATCAGGAGGGTGATGTCTTGACTTGTGAGTGAATTGGATTTATCTGAGGCAGAGCTATGCAAAATTATCAGCCTCACTCTCTTCTCAAGAGTCATCACAGTCCAGTGGCAAGACATAGGTCATGACAACTGGCTGGCAATGGCCTGGGATACAGTAGGAAACCTTGATCTTTTTAAGTGAAGGTCTTTCCTGGGTTACAGTTTGCCTGAAGCAGCAACCATTCAGTAATTAAAGGCTTTGTAAGAATGCAGGCAAAAGTTGGCCTGGTTTGCTTTCACCAAAGAATTAATCTGGGAGGGGAAGACCCTATGAGTTTGTGGCCAGAACAGAAATAATTGTTATTTACACTCACTCAAAGCTGGGTAGAGGTAGATAAAAAGTTACCAACAATAGATCCCTGGGTCTATTTGTCCGTTGTTAAGTAGAATAAGATAGGAACCAAGAAACAAAATGGGTTTCTGATTGTTTTATGCGAGCTTATCTGGGCATTTAGCCTTTCTTAGTCTTCCTAGTTCAGATTGTGAAGGTCATTAGACACTGCCTTACCTGGCCAAAATTACACATTTTCATATTCTTTGTTTGATGAATCCTAATTATTATATAAGGACATAGATACATCTTCATTTCTTTCCAAATTTATTCTTTTTCCTTCCCCTTTCCTTATTTAAAAGAAGCAAAACTGAGTAAAATCATATTAACACTCTGAGTTTATATTGGTTACTTCTTTTGTCCTTAAAGATACTGGATTCTAATATAAATATAATGGCCTCTTCTCCATCCCAAGATGTTTATGATGATTATTTAATCCTTTTCAAATTGATCAAATATATATTTCCTTTCTCAGTTTCTCTTATATCCTAGGTTCTTATTTCAAAAGTTCTAACCAGCTCTGGTTTTATCAATAAAAATATGGGAAAGTTATAAATTTTATTAAAGGTCAATTTTTCTCCCTGAAGCATTATCTTCACTTTTGTTTTACAAGTTAATTCTGGCTGTAAACCTTTTTCTTTATTCTATTGGTTTACCACAGTTCAAACTCTCCTTTATATTAATTGTTACATAATCCTATGTGATTATGGTTCCTTTGTACTTGATCCCTTTCTTCCTGGCTGCTTGTGACTTTTTTTTTTCTTTGAACCTTAAGCTCTAAATTTTGACTATGGCATTTCTGGGTATGCTAAATTTGGATTTTCAGTGGTCATATAATGATGCTTTTTCTTTTACTTTTGTTTTTTGGTTCTAATAGTTTTGGGCAGAAGATTTATCCATTAGACAGATTAGAGTGGCAGAATGAATTAGAAGGCAGTATCCAATCCTACGATGTTTATGAAAAACATACTTGAACCATTCATATTAACACAGAGTTAAAATGAGGGGCCAGAGCAGAATCATATACATCAGGTAAGTCTAAAGAAAGTAGGGGTGATAATCATGTTCTCAGGGAAGGCAAACAATAAAAATAGACATAACTAAAAGAGAAATACAGTGGGAAAATGTTTAAAGGCACCAAAGATAAAGAAATAGTACCAAAATACTCAGATATATATATAATGTCATGGATTTTTTTACTCAGTGAAAACACGTATTCTCTCCCTTCAATTGTACTCCCTCCCCCAGTGAGAAAGAAAAAAAACCCTCTTTTACAAACATTCATTATCAAGCTAGTCCAATTCCTACATTATCCATATTAAAAAGAAAACCTACAAAAACTCTTGTCTTAATCTGAATTCCTATTCCACTGTCTCTCTACTAGATGATTAAATATTTCAGTATAAGTCCTTTAGAATCATGGTTGGTTACTGCACTGATCAGTCCTTAAGTCTTTGGAAAATCATTTTTCTAAAATATTTTTGATATCATATAAATTTTTCTACTGGTTCTGATGACTTAACTCTAGTCAGTTTGTATAAGTCTTCACAGGTTTCTCTGAAAACATCCAGTTCATCACTTCTTACAGCACAGTACTATTTCATCACATTCATATGCTATAACTTGTTCATCTGTTTTTCAATTGACAGGCATTCCCTCACTTTCTAATTATTTGCCACTGGGGGGAAAAGATGATGTAAATACATTTGTATGCTTTCAATTAAAAGTTTGATTTGATTAGGACTAATTACTCCCTTAATCTACCCTACTCCCTTTACCTCTTTCTTTTTTTCCCTTGTTCAGTGAAATATATTTCTGCAACCAATTATCTGTGTGTATTTTTTTCCTTTAATACATTCAGATGGGAATGTGTTTTAAGTATTGCTTGTCCCTCCAATCCCATCCTCCTTTGTTGTATAGACTTCTACTTGGACAACTTGATTTTGTAAGATAATTTTCCTCATCCTTTCTCTCTTTATCGCCATACCCCCCATGTTTTCCTCTATTTATCCCTTTCCATTCTTTTTTTCACAGTAAAAAAAAGATAATAAATTCACAACCAAACTTTTTGTCTAATTAGACTTTCTTTGTGATCCCAGATAATAAGCTTCTGGAAGGAAATGTGTATCATCTCCCCATATTAGAATGCAAACAATTTATCTTTTTTTAGTTCACTATGATTGATTTCTTATGTTTACCTTTTTATGTTTCTCTTGATTACTGTTTGCAATTCAACATTTTCTATATAGCTTTGTTCTTTTCATCAACATTGCTTAAAAGTCCCCTACTTCATTTACATTTCTTTTGCCTATATGACTATATTCGATTTTCTAGATAAGAATTCTGGTTATAAACACATATATTTTAATTTCTGGAATATCATATCCCAAGTTCTCCCTTTCTGTATAGTGATGGTTATTAAATCTTATGTGAGTCTAACTGTGACTCACTTTCTCAGGCTACTTCCTGACTTCGGTCTTTAAGGATGGGCTCTGTGCATTTTGGAAGAGGATGTCTAGGTTTTGTGTTTGATAGAACTTTATGTTGGTATTTATTCCATCCCACTACAAAATGTCATGATAACTTTCTATGTTGGATCTGGTAACTCTTTTGGCCTGGGTACACAGCCTCTTTCTTTGCTGGAATATTTGTCATATGGCTATTTCTGACTAGACTCTGTACTCAGTGTCCATAGATTTCTTTGTTTTCTTTGCTATTCTGGAAAAATGAATTATGATTTTTTCTCATAGATTTCTCATTCAGTACTGGACCATTGTCTAGTACATTTTCTAGATATATGGTGAAAAGTCATGGGGTAGAGATTAGTGGTGCTTCTCTTTTGCTTATTCACTGTCTTGATTTATTCTCCTCTCCTTTGCAAGATTTTAAAAATGAATTATATTTTTACCTGGGTTTTTTTTCTTGGAAGCCATCTTTCTTTAACTGGCAAGTAAGTCACATGTTTTCTAATATACTTTCTGTACTCTTGTTCTTTTTCTTGTATAATTTAGTGTCTTTTGGTTAAAAATGTAGACAAAATTATTTAAGTGTGTAATTATGTCATTTTTGTTGCATATTTCTAATTTTTAAAATTTTAAACATTTGTTTAAATAGTTCACTGTTGAATTGTTTCAAGTGTATAGAATATATTGTCTTCTTATTTTTATTTCTAATTTTTAAACTAATTCTGATGAATTAATTAAATAATATCAACACTAAATATACATGTAATAACTAATAAATAACTAAATAACATCTAAGTACTTAGAGTAAAAACTAAATTAAATATAGGCAGAAATAATAATGCAAAAATTATGGGGGTTATCAATGTGTGTCCTAGAGGGCAAAACAAACGAATAGAAGTAAGTAGTAATAAAATATTTAGGGACCTGAATTTATCTCCAGAAATATAGATTTTGGGGGGGAGGGGTGGAACCAAGATGGCGGAGTAGAAACAGCAATTCCAAGGTGCTCTGCCCCACACCACCTCCAAAAATTGTGAAAGGGGAATCGGAACAACTTCTGGAGCCCCAGCACCCACAGAATGACACAGAGAAGTTAACCTCCTGCTGAGGACAGCCCTGCAGGGAGTGGCCAGCGCAGCTCTCTGAGAGCGGGAAGCAAAGCGTGCTGGGAACCTATAGCACAGCACTCTGGGAGCCGAGCCCAGGCCCACATGAGCCTTGGTTTTAGCCCCAGTAGCTGGCCAGGAAGAAAAAATTCCAATACTGTGGAAACACAATCAGTATAGCACAGGACCTGGCAGCTTCTACACTGAGGGATTGAAGGGCATGGAATATGATATTCCAGAGGGCAAAAGAGCTGGGATTGAAGCCAAGGGTCACCTACCCAGCAAAACTGAGTATGTTGTTTCAGGGGAAAATACGGTCATTCAGTGGAATAGAGGACTTTCAAGCATTCTTGAAGGAAAAACCAAAGTTGAATAGCAAATTTGACATTCAGACACAAGAAGCAAGAGATGCTTGAGAAGGTAATCAGGGAAAAGAAATCAAAAGGAACTTATCAGAATTGAACTATTAACCTTCCTACATGGAAAAACAATAACTGTGTCTGATGAAACCTTTGTTGTTACAAAAATAATTGAAGAAGAATATATGGACATATGAATTCATATGTGAATGTGTGTATATATGTTTACAGGTGTACATGGATAGAGGGCACAGGTTGAATTTGGTGGGAAGGGATGATACTTAAGGGGTGAAGTTAAGAGGTGAGAAAGGAAAGTGACAAGAGGAGATGGGGAGAGACAGGGTGGGGTAAACTATCTCATGTAGAATAGACAAGGAGAAGTAGTTGCAGGGGAGGGGAAGAACAGGAAGGCAAAAAGGCAAAACCCTATTCTCATTGAATTTGGCTCAGGGAGAGAATCACATATATACTAAATGGGATATCTCACCCTGCAGGAGAGTAGGGGGAAGGGAGATGAGAGGGGGGATGATGGAGGGGAGGGCATTCTGGGGGGAGGCTAGATTGGATGTGCCCACTGTCGAAGAGGGACAGGATCAAAGTAGGGAATGGACCAGGTGGGGGGTCAGATGGATGGGAGGGAAATATAAGCAGTCTTTTACAATATATCTACTATGGTAATGTTTTCCATGGCTATACATGTACAACATATACTGAATTGCTTATCTTCTCAGAGGGTGTGGGTGACAAGCGAGGAAGGGAATGGATCTGAAATTGGAAGTCTTAACATTAAATCTTTCAAATGTATATAAATACTATTATTAATACTATTCTGCATGTAATTGGGAGATAAGATGTTCAGGCATTGGGGCTCAGAGATTCACCTTGCCCTAGTGGCAAAGCCGAAGGGGGTATGGGAGAAGATATGGGAGAGAGCTGATTGGATGAGGGGATATCTAGTGGGACTGCTATTCTGGGGTGGTGGGTAGGGAAAAATGGGGAGAAAGTTGTAACTCAAAATCTGGTGTAAATGAATGATGTAAACCAGAAGTTAATAAAGCATTTGTTAAATAGAAACATAGATTTCTTTAAAAATCAGATATTATAGATGGAACCTGTGAGATGTTTACCTGTTTTTCAACATTGCATTGTATCTTAACCAAAATTTATTAAATTCTGAGATAGAAAAAGCATATAAATAAATCCAGAAAAAAAGAAATATTAAATACTTCTTTGACCTACCACAGTGAAATAAAATTATAGTTAGTAATATAAATTTGAAGAAAGGATTCAAATATAAATGAAGACTAAATTATACAATCCTAAATAATTGGTTGTCAAAACCAAGAGTGGAGACCATCGCAGTCATTAAATTAGACAATTTTGTTAAAAGTTAAAAAAAGTTCTTCCAAAAACAAGTACTAAAAACTAGAAGCAAATCAGTTAACCTGGGGGGCATTCTTTGCATACCATTTTTCTAATAAGGTTCTCATTTCAAACTATGATATGGAAGTGATTTATATTTATAAAAACAAGAACCATTATATTTAATAAATATTAAATTATATGAAGAAACACTTGGGAAGGGAAGACATCCAAGCTAGCTATAGCCATATGAAAAATGCTCAAAATCATTAATAATTAGAGGAGTACAAATTAAAACATCTCTGAGGTTCTATCTCACATCCCTCAGATTGGCAATATTAGCAAAAAAAAATTCAAATGTTATAAGAGCTGTGGGAAAACAAGACACACTGATGTAATGTTTATGGAGCTGTAAAGTGATCTATCCATTCAGGAAAGCAATTTGGAACTCTATCCCCAAATTTATTAAGTTGTGCATACCATATGACTCAACAATACCACTACTAGGTCTATTTATACTCCCAAGAAGATCAAGGAATGAAGAAAAGGTTCTATACATATAAAATATTTGTAACAGCTCTCTTTTGTAGTGGCAAAAATCTAGTAACTAAGAGATGTCAACTGGGAAATTGCTAAACAAATTATTATATACAAATGTAATGGAATACTATTGGTTCGTAAGAAACTAAGAGAGAAATAGTTTTAGAGAAACCAGGGGCAATTAATATGCTTTCATAATACAGAGTGAAGTGAGAGAGATTAGGAAAACAATTTATGCTATAATATCAACAATGCAAATATGAGCAAAAATGAAAGACTGAAGAACTCTGATCAATCCAAATATCAATCATGATTCCATAGAACCTGTATTGAAGAATGCTATACCTTCCTGACAGAGAAGGGATGAACCAATATGTAAACTGACAACAGCATTTTTGCATTTAACCTCTATGGGAATTTGTTGATATAAGAGTTTTTATTCTTTGGGTAAAATTTGGTTCTGAAAAGTAAGATAAATATATGTTTGATAATTGAAAAAATATAATATATAAAAGAATAGGTCATACAAACATAGATTTTTCAGGAATTTTCCAGGCATGGCCAACTCTTTATGACCCTATTTGGGGTATTCTTGACAAATATACTGGAGTGGTTTGCCAATTCTTTCTCTTACTCATTTCACTGATGAGCAACTGAGGTAAATAAGGCTAAGTGATTTGCTCAGGGTTACACTATTAGTAAGTGTCTGAGCCCAGATTTGAACTCATGAAGATAAGTCTTTCTGACTCCAGGCCCAGCACTCTATACATTGCCCCACCTAGCTGCCCTCACAAACATAGCTTATCTTTGTGGGGATGGGAGCCCAGCATATTTGGCAAGATTTACAGTGTCAATGGAATTTTGCCACTGAATTTTGTCCAGTTGATAATAGGGAAAAGTGGAAAAGAAGTCTAGTAGCAATTAAGTTTAGAAAACATCTATATAGCACAATAAATTTAAAATGGATGTGTTAAATATATAAGAAGGATCATACCACTAAAAACGAGAGAGAGAGAGAGAGAGAGAGAGAGAGAGAGAGAGAGAGAGAGAATGCTGTCTCTCATACCACTAAAAACAAAGAGACAAAGAAACAAAAGAGAAGTAGATCAAATACTTTACTTGAATTCAAGAATACCTTGAAGCACCATGTAGACTTTTGCATTTATTGAGACACTTGATTCTTCCAGTGTTAAACAATCATAGTTGGGAAGAGGGAGTGAAATGAGGGACAGAAACACTTATAAAGATATGATAAATGCTTTCATTTTCATTAAGTTGAAAGACTTTTGCATTAACAAAATTCATTGAAAGTAGGATAAAAAGGGGATTCCTTTGAGGGAAAACATCTTATACAAAAGCCCCTGATCTGATATCTAAGATATATAGCAACAGGAACAAATAATATCAGAGGTCATCCTCCAACAGGTAAGTGATCAAAAGAAATCAAAAATTAGTTTTTAAAAGAAAAAATGCAAAGCCATCAGCAACCATATGAAATAATGCTTAACATCAAAAATTAAAAAAAATAATTCAAATCAAAACTCTTCTAAACATTTACTTCACAATTAGCTAACTGGAAAAGAAGATGAAATACTGGAATAGTAAATATTGGAGAGATTGTGTAAAAGAAGATTGATGCATTGTTGGTTGAGTTGTGAATTGATATAACTATTCTAGAAAGCAAACTGAAATTATGCATCCTTTCTAAAATACCTATCCAGTTTGACCCAGGGATTGCACTATGTGCATATGCCAAGGAAATTGATGATAAAGGAGATATATATCATATGTACACTAAAATATTTCAGCAGTTGGATTTTTGTATTACCAAAGAAATATCAACAAACTAGATATCAATTTCTTGTAGAGTGGTTAAACAAACTGTCATACATAAATGCAATAGAATATAACCATTCATAAAGAAATGATGAATATGAACTAGATAAAATCACGGGAAGAGTTAGATGAGCTAATGCAAAATAAAACTAGCTAAACTGGGAAAATAATATAAATTGATTATCATAAATAATGGAAAAAATAGCAGCAACAAATAAATTATTCTGGTAAAATTATAATTACTACATCTGGGCCAAACAAAGGTACATAAAGACATAACCATTAGCTTCTTTGCAGAGTTTGGGGAATATGAGTATAAACTGCAATATATAAAATATCATCCTTTTTACAGTATGTTATTTAATTTTGCTGAATTCTCTTCAAAAAAGTTAAATATCTCCAGAGAAAGAATTATGGAGTCTGAATGAAGATTGAAGCAAACTATTTGCTCTCTCTCTTTTTAGTTTTGTTTTGTTCATTCTTTTTTGTTGTTTATCCATTTGGTTACAATCCTTCTTTACAACTTGACTAATGTTTAATGTGAAGGTATTTGTAGAACCTATATTGGATTGCATGCTGCCATGGGATGGGGAGGGGGGAAGGAGAGGAAGGGTGAGAAAATTTGGAACTTAAAAACTTGTGGAACTGAATGTGGTCAACTAAAAGTAAATTAATTAATTAATTTAATTTAAAAAAGTTAAATCTCCTTAAAAACTTCTTCCTTTTAAGGGATCTTTTTCTCTGAGTAGATAAGGGTAGATACAATAGAAAATGTAGGTAATATGAAAACAAAAGGCATGAACAGAAATTTATTTGAAAAAAATGGGTCAAATATAAGTAATAAAATAATAAATAACTATATCAAAGAAAGTGATGACCATTTGAAAACTTACCAAAATTTTTCAAATGTAGCCAAAGCATTTCTTAAAGGAAAATGTGTATCATTAAACACTTTCTTATACAGAAGAAAGAAAGTTGAATTTAACTTGCAACTAAAAACAAGCATTAAAAAATCAATCAATAAATACATCAAAGAAGAAAGCCAATGTAACCAAGATTAAGAGGAAAGTGGAAAATTAGGAAAAAATTTTCAACTAATGCTCTGATAAAGACCTCATTTCTAAAATAAACAGAGAATTGAGTCAAATATATAAGAATACAAGTAATTCCCCAATTAATATATGGTCAAAGGATATGAACAGGCAGTTTTCAGAGGAAGAAATTAAAGATATTTATAAGCATATGAAAAAATGCTCTAAATCACTATTGATTAGAGAAATGAAAATCAAAACAACTCTGAGGTACCACATAGCACCAGTCAGATTGGCTAAGATGACAAAACAGGAAAATAACAAATGCTGGAGAGGATGTGGAAAAATTGGAGCACTAATGCATTGCTGGTAGAGTTGTGAACTGATTCAACTCTTCTGGAGAGCAGTCTGGAACTATGCCCAAAGGGCTATAAATAATTTCATACCCTTTGACCCAGAAGTACTACTTCTAGGGTTGTATCCCAAAGAGATCACAGAAGTGGGAAAAGGACCCATATGTACAAAAATATTTATAGCAGCTCTTTTTGTGGTGACAAAGAATTGGAAATTAAGGGAATACCAATCAACTGGGGAATGGCTAAACAAGTTGTGGTATATGAATATAATGGAATACTATTGTGCTATAAGAAATGAGGAGCAAATCAACTTCCTATTTACCTGGAGAGGCTTATAGAAACTGATACTGAGTGAGAAAAGCAGAACAAGGAGAAATTTGCACACAATTACAGACACAAAGTATGTGTGATGACCAACTTTGATAGACTGGACTCTCAGCAACGCAGGGTTATGAGTCAACTCCAAAAGACTCCATGGAGATATATGTCTACATCCAGAGAAAGAACTAGAAAGATCAGAGTCTGAATGCAGATTGAAGCAAACTACCTACTCTCTTTCTTTTTCTTGTTTGATTTTGTTTCCTCCTTTCCATTGTTCATTCCATCTGATACAATCCTTTATAGCCTGACTAATGTCTAATGTGAAAGTATATGCAGATCCTATACTTGATTGTATGCTGCCCTGGGGGGGAAGTGAAGGAAGGGGAGAAAATTTGAAACTCAAGGAATTGTGGAACTGAATCTTGTAAACTAAAAGTAAACAAACAAATTAATAAAGACAAAATATAATACATCAAAGAAGAGACAAACTGTATTTCAAACAGAATACAATTTAATAAAACTAGGGCCAATTACTAAAATTATACTTTAACTTTCATTTTCCAAAAAAAAAAAAAAAAAGAATTTGAGTTGCCAATTCTCTGCCTTCCTTCAGCCCCTCCCTCCCCATTAAGAAGGCAAACGATATCAGTGCAAAGGAGAAAACAAGTAAGGATAGTAAGAAATATATTAAAAGATAGGAATATGGAATAAATCCAAAGACTTGAAGACTATACATAAACTTCACATTTATATATCATTAACTCTTTACTCATGTAAGAAACCTAGCAGAGTATAATGGAAGAAGGATTCTGTATGGATGGAGAGAGCCTCCAAATATTCCTATTTGTGCAGAACATTGTGCTTGTTCTATCAAGCCCAAGAATATTACAGGGCCTTCTGAATGTGTTTCATAATCACTGTAAATAATTCAACCATCCACTGAGGAAAACAAAATGTAGAGTCCTTATTGTTCAGATTTTAATATGCATTTTGATGGACAACCTAGAGAGCTCATACATCACAAGGCATGGGTGTGTGTGTGTGTTCACATTCAACATATAGTGCAAATGGCACCAGAATTATCCAAGTAGAGGAGAGTGGGCTAGATTTCTCTCAAGAAACTACAAAGCCAGTGAATAGAGCACTGGCCCTGGAGTCAGGAGGAGCTGAGTTCAAATCCAGCTTCAGACTCTTAACACAAAACTAGCCGTGTAACTTTGGGCAAGTTACTTAACCCCATTTGCCCTGCCCTCCCCCCTCCAAACAGCAAAAAGAAAAATCTAAAAAAAAATGAAATTACAAAGTCAGTAGATAGATCATGGGCCTTGGAGTCAGGAGGACTCAAGTTCAAACACTTGATACTCACTAGCTGTGTGACCTTGGGCAAGTCACTTAACACTGATTGTCTCACCACTCCCCCTCCCCAATAAATCAAGTACAAAGTTCCTCCAATGACCACAAAAAATCTTTTTAATACTCATATTCCACCAAAGTTCTTGTGAGGCTGTAAGTAATGGAACACTATGGTCTCCAAGGAATTAAAACTGACTTTCATTTAGAGGACAACAGAAAAGTGAATTGCAGGCTACAACACATAGCACAGAACTTTGAATAAGCATCTGTGGAAAACATGTCATCATAGAAACATACAACCAAAATAAATGGGCAGGTCAGGTCATGTGCTCCTCTTATGCCATTTTGATAGCAGTAGAAAATAGGGAACAATTAACGGGATGACACTTGAAAGAATACTAGAGAATGGATACATATAGATCAGCTGTGACTGGCACCAGTGGAGGTAGTGTCTACATTGATAAGATCACAAATCTAGTCAAACATAATTGTAGTGGATTTGAATTATTTGCAACCAAATAATTTTTAATCAAATTTAATATAAAATATTTGCAGATCAGGCTCTAAGTTTTACTTATTTATTCCTCAGCACTGCCCTCTTCTGGAAAAGCATGAGCTGGCAGAAGTAGACACAATAGTTCCTTAGACTGATATTTTCTTTCTGTCCATACTTTAATGTTAACCCTGACTGAGATATTATTAGACCCTCAGGTCAACTGATATTCTTCTTCTTCTTCTTCTTCTTCTTCTTCTTCTTCTCCTTCTTCTTCTTCTTCTTCTTCTTCTTCTTCTTCTTCTTCTTCTTCTTCTTCTTCTTCTTTTTCTTCTTTTTTTGGAGGGCAATAGGGGTTAAGTAACTTGCACAAGGTCACACAGCTAGGTTTTTTGTTTGTGTGTGTGTTAAGTGTCTGAGGTCAGATCCAAACTCAGGTCCTTCTGACTCCAGGGCCGACGTGATACCCACTGCGCCACCTAGCTGCCCCTCAACTGATCTTCTTAACAAGCCCTTTATAAAGTGCCAGGTAGGAGGCAGAGGCAAGATGGCAGAGTAAAAACAGCACCTCCACAGCACTCTAGCCCACACCACTTCAAAAATAATGTAAAAGGGGACTCTGAACAATGTCTGGAGCTCCAGCACCCACAGAACAACACAGAGAAGCTAACCTCCCGCTGAGGACAGCCCGGCAGCCTGCAGGGAGTGGCCAGTGCAGCACGCTGGGAACTGACAGCACACGGCCCTGCGAGTCAAACCCAGGCCCACATGAGTCTCAGTTTCAGCCCCAGAGCAGCCAGACCAGCAGCCAGCTGGAGGGACCTCAGAACACCAGCAGCTGTGGTGATTCCAGAATTAACAACAGAGATATGCCCAGGACAAAGTGAGAGGTCAGTGCCCTATGGATTTTGGGACCAGTATTTGGGAATGCTTAGTCTTCTTCCCCTAGGGGTGAGAAGCAGCTGAGGAGCAGTGGCACAGCCGCAGTCACCATTTTGAAGCTTCAGTTGCAGCTTCAGCTCCTGGACTGCAAACTGTAGGGGGACCCAGCGATCAGTCTTGGGGGGTAATCGCTGTTGCTTTAACCTCCCTGGTTCTGGATTGTGGTCTGAGATGGAGGTCTTTGGGTGTGTGTCCAGCTTGCCAGAGTGTGTGGAGGCTTCACAGAGGCCACCGAACTAATACCTCCAGAAGTTGAAAAGACCCCAATGTTTGGGACTGAAGCTCCCCTGTCTGGTGGCAGAGTCTTACTGTGGCAACAAGCCCAAAAGTCAAGTAATTAAGTGGCAACATGCTTAGGCAAAGGAAACAAAATAAACAGAAAAAATGCAGCATTAGACTCCTATATTGGGGGCAAAGAGGATCAAAGCATGGAACAGGAGGAGGACTGTGTAGTCAGAAATCCTGTACCAAAAGCCCCAAATAAAAATATGAGTGGGTTAAAGGCCATAGAGGACCTTAAGAAGGATTTTAAAAACCAAATAAGAGAAATGGAGGAAAAATTGGGAAGAGAAATGAGGAGGATGCAGGAAAATATGAAATGAGAGTCAACAGCCTGACTAAGGAAAATAACACCTTAAAAATAGACTAACTCAAATTTACAAAGGAGGCTCAAAAAAGCAATGAGGAGAAGAATGCCTTAAAAAGCCAAATTTGCCAGATGGAAAAAGAATCTCAAAAGTTCACTGAGGAGATTTATTCCTTCAGAGTTAGACTGGAGCAAATGGAAGCTAATGACTTTATGAGAAATCAAGATGCTGTTAAACAGATCCAAGTAATTGAAAGAATAGAAGGCAATGTGAAATATCTCATGGGAAAAACCACTGACCTGGAAAATAGATCCAGGAGAGATAATTTAAAAATTATTGGACTACCTGAAAGTCATGATCAAAGAAAGAACCTAGAAATCATCCTTCAAGAAATTCTCAAGGAAAATTGACCTGATGTTTTAGACCCAGAGGAAGAAATAGAGGTTGAAAGAATACAGAGATCACCTCCTGAAAAGGATCCCTAAAAGAAAACTCCTAGGAATATTATAGCCAGGTTCCAGAATTCCCAGATCAAGGAGAAAATACTACAAGCAGCCAGGAAGAAACAATTCCAATACTGTGGAAACACAATCAGTATAGCACAGGACCTGGCAGCTTCTACACTGAGGGATTGAAGGGCATGGAATATGATATTCTAGAGGGCAAAAGAGCTGGGATTGAAGCCAAGGGTCACCTACCCAGCAAAACTGAGTATCTTGTTTCAGGGGAAAATATGGTCATTCAGTGGAATAGAGGACTTTCAAGCATTCTTGAAGGAAAAACCAAAGTTGAATAGCAAATTTGACATTCAGACACAAGAAGCAAGAGATGCTTGAGAAGGTAATCAGGGAAAAGAAATCAAGAGGAACTTATCAGAATTGAACTATTAACCTTCCTACATGGAAAAACAATAACTGTGTCTGATGAAACCTTTCTTGTTACAAAAATAATTGAAGAAGCATATATGGACATATGAATTCATATGTGAATGAGTGTATATATGTTTACAGGTGTACATGGATAGAGGGCACAGGTTGAATTTGGTGGGAAGGGATGATACTTAAGGGGTGAGGTTAAGAGGTGAGAAAGGAAAGTGACAAGAGGAGATGAGGAGAGACAGGGTGGGGTAAACTGTCTCATGTAGAAGAGACAAGGGGAAATGCTTGCAGGGGAGAGGAAGAACAGGAAGGCAAAAAGGCAAAACCCTATTCTCATTGAATTTGGCTCAGGAAGAGAATGACATACATACTAAATGGGGTATCTCACACTCTGCAGGAGAGTAGGGGGAAGGGGGATGGGAGAGGGATGATGGAGGGGAGGGCATTCTAGGGGGAGGGGAGGTTGGAAGTACCCACTTTTGAAGAGGGACAGGATCAAAGTAGGGAATGGACCACATGGGGGGCAGGATGGGTGGGAGGGAAATATAAGCAGTCTTTTACAATATATCTACTATGGTAATGTTTTCCATAGCTATACATGTACAACACATACTGAATTGCTTATCCTCTCAGAGGGAGTGGGTGACAAGGGAGGAAGGAAATGGATCTGGAATTTGAAGTCTTAAAATTAAATGTTTCAAATATATATATACTATTATTAATACTATTTTGCATGTAATTAGGACATAAGATTGCAGGCATTGGGGCACAGAGATTCACCTTGCCCTAATGGTAAAGTCGAAGGGGGTATGGGAGAAGAGATGGGAGAGAGCAGATTGGATGAGGGGATATCTTGTGGGACTGCTATTCTGGGGTGGTGAGTAGGGGAAAAATTGTAAATCAAAATCTGGCAGAAATGAATGATGTAAACCTGAAGTTAATAAAGCACTTGTTAAAAAATAAAGTTCCAGGCAAAAGCATTTCTTAATTCTTTCTTCATTCCACGGTAGTTGCACCTATATATCGATGTGCTCTGAGTGTTCTTTGTTGCTTTATGTAGATTATACTTCCCCTAAGGTGGTCTGCCATTGCTGCTGTGGCATATTCTCTGACCCGACATCCACTCTCTCACTGGACCCTATATTTCAAGCTATTCCCATTTGGTAGCCCAGACAGAGTTTAAACTTTACTTATATAACCTTCAAGAAGTACTAGATCCTTTAAGAGGCCCTTCCTCCTTTCCCTTCAGTGTTGATTCCCCTTCCATAATAATTTTGGATTTACTTTGTACATATCCTATAATAAAAGTTGGCACTTATTTAGCCCTTTAAATTGTATTCAGTACTTTTATTTATGTTATACATTCCTATTTTGTAGACAAGGGAATTGAGGCTTAATGAGCTTAATTGACTTTCTCAGAGTCACAAAGCTAGCAAATATTACAGACAGGATTTTCATTTAGGTTTTTCCTATTTCAAGTATACTGCTAGCTATTACACCAAATAGCTACCTGTTTTACTTATTTCTAGTTGTGTTATATTCCAACAAAATTCCTCCAGTTACCCCCGCCTTACACTTCACTTGATTCACATCAAGGATGGCATACATACAAAATGAGGGCAAGGACTCTATTACATTTTGTCTTTATATCTCCAGGACCTATCATGATCATTGATTTACAGTGTGTGCTTAAAACATGCTTGTTGGTTGATTGAGTGAAGAACACAGAGTCCCCTCCACCTTTGTCATGAAAATCAAAGAAGAATTTGTTAGGAATTTGGGGTTTTATTGAGAGAAAAGATGGAAGCATTTGTCTGTATCTTTCTTTCTTGTTATAATGCCAGTTTGCCCTTCCATTGCCTTTCATATTTTTCCCTGAAAATCAGAACCACAGGAGTATAAGAAGTAACTGGTTTTTAGCAAGTGGGTTTTTCCTTATTAAAATATTTTCTATTCAAAACAAGGTGATAATGGATCTTTATGGATCTCAATAACACCTTGTAATTTGCCTTGAAGAATCTGAGAGCAGACAGACAATACAATGAATTCCAGGTTGGTGGTGTCTTTAGGATGCCTGCTGTTATACACACCTGAGTCTTATATAAAGGACTTCTTGGGTGGTTACCTACATGCAGGTTAGGTTTGATATCTCACTCCTTCCTCCTGTAGTGATATTTATTGTTTGTTTTGGTCTTGTGAAATGTTTAGGGAATATGTACTTGGGGAACAATCTACAAATACGGAAATGAATGTCAGGACCAGACAAGTTATATGAGTGATGATATTGCCTCAAAGTCAACATGTAAAGGGTTGATGAGTAAATTCTGGATCCAATATGCAACAGTGAGCATTTTTTAGAGGACAGAAATAAGAAAGGGGGCAGGCAAACAGTTTATCCAGTCACGGCAGTTTCTCAAAGGGATGATTTGTGGGAGAATGATGTAGAGGCCATGAGGGATAGGGATTCAAGAAATAAACAAGAGAGCAATTAGAATGTCTCCTCTGCCACCAGCCCTAAATGCAATTTCGAAATCTCAAGTGCACTTCCACCATGATCTCCATTCATTTCTCACTTTGGAAGAAGAGGAGGGGAAAGCTTTCACAGTAGTTCGAAGGTCTGCATTTTCAAATGGGTCAGGCACTTGATAAGCACTAGGGATATAGATACAAGCACAGATACAAATACTGCCCTCAAGGAGTTTACATTCTAAAAGGGGAAGAAAACATATAAAGATAAATGGTAGCCACAGGTATATTTTAGTTTGGAAAGTTATTTTTTGGGCCCTTCTAGATCAGAGTGAATGTAGATAGATAGTAACTTTTTCTCTTTTGGCCAGCTACTCTCAGGGTCTTCCCCTCCAAGCTCTCTCTGTCTCTCTCTGTCTCTCTGTCTCTCTCTCTCTGTCTCTCTAATTAATTAATTAATTAAAGGGGCCATTCCTTGATTCACTTCTTAAAGAGTCTTATTCACTGAATGGGCCTTGCCTCACTCAAAGTGAGAACCTGAAAAGACCTTAGCTTAAAAGGGCCAAGGTCTCCCATTGTATCCTGTTACCTTCTCTAGTTTTCCTGATCGATATCTGGCCACTGGACCCAGATGGCTCTGGAGGAGAAAGTGAAACTGGTGACTTTGCATAGCCCTCACTCAATCAAATCAAAGTAAATTTTAAGTCATGTCATCATTTACTGGACACCATGGTCTTCTTTAAGAATAAAGGACAGGGATACCAATTTTAAGAAAGACATCTGGGGGGCGGAGCCAAGATTGGCGGAAAGGAAGCAGTAACCTCGCTGAGCTCCTCTGTCACTAAGTCCAAAAGGGTAAATCTGAGCAGATTCCGGAGTGACGAAGCCCAGTGGAAGACAGAGTGTGGCAGAATTCAGCCCAGGAGGTTGCCCAGAGTGTCCGCACAGGTCGAGTGCAGAGCGCGTGGGGTCTGCACAGCTCAGACCTAAGAGCAGGCAAGCAGACTACACCAGAGAGAGAAAAAGCCCCAGCCTGCAGACTTACCAAGGACGAATCGCAGTCATCTCGCAGAGGGAACGGATCATTGGAGCCAGGTAGGACAGTCGGGCCCCCAGTGGAGAGAGTGGCTTCTCAGGCTGCATTCAGCCCTCAGCCTGGAAATTTAGAAACTGCCTGCCTGTATGATACAGGGGCTGGAATGGCAAAGTAAATTCTAGCTGCTCTGATCCTCCCATCCCTCCTTCATGAAGCAGAAAACCCAAAGATAAGTCTCCCACCCAGATTGAAATCCCAAGTTAATGGAAATAGCCTCAGGCTTGAGAATCTCCAAGAAAGGGTGTAACTGAGACAGCCAGGAATCTGAAAGAAGAGAGGGAGGGGACCCAACTAGCCCCACCTCACCTCACCAACAAAAGCCTACTTATAGCCCAGGGGTATAGAAGCAGAAATCTGAAGTGGTCAGACTCATCCCCACCTACACATCTACATTCCTCACTGACTTCCCTGACTTAGCCATAAACTAGCCACCCAGAGGTATTCAAAGTCAAGGATCAGGCCCCAAACTCACAGCCTGAGACACTAAGAAACAGGAAGTCACAATGGGAAGGAAGGAAGCTGAAAAAGGAGAAGGGGAAGGCAAGAAAGTCTATTCGAGCATACTATGCAGGGCAAGAACAACAAAATACACAGGACAATATAGACTCTCTACCCACACCTGAGACCACAGAAGGAAACATGATCTGGTCTCAAGCCCAAATAACATTCCTGGAGGAGCTTAAGAAAAATTTTAAAGACCAAATCAGGGAGGCAATGACCAACTTGGAAAAAGAAAATACCTCCCTAAAAAAGGAACTTCAAAAACTTACTGAAGACCATAATTCACTAAAAATTAGATACAACCAAACTGAAACTCAGAACTCTATGATGCAGCAGGAGTCAATCGAAAAAAACAAGATGATTGAAAAATTGCAAGAAAATGTAAAATATCTCACTGGAAAAATAAATGACCTAGAGAACAGATCCAGGAGAGACAACCTAAGAATTATTGGTCTACCAGAAAGCCACGATGAGAAAAGCAGTCTAGACAACATCCTCCAAGAGATTGTCAAAGAAAACTGTCTTGAGGTCCTGGAATCAGAAGATAAAATAGCTATTGATAGAATTCACCGGACTCCTCCTGAAAGAGATCCCAAACTGAAAACTCCAAGACATATAGTAGCCAAATTCCAGAATTATAAGATTAAAGAAAAAATTCTACAAGCAGCCAAAAAGAAACAATTCAAATATTGAGGAACTACAGTTAGGATCACACAGGACCTAGCAGCTTCTACATTAAAAGAGCTGAGGGACTGGGATTTGATATTTCGTAGGGCAAGAGAGCTAGGACTACAACCAAGGATTAACTACCTGGCAAAAGTGAGCATAATCTTTCAGGCAAGGAGATGGACGTTTAATGAAGTAAGGGACTTCCAGACTTTCCTAATGAAAAAGCCAGAGCTCAATGGAAAATTTGATCTCCAATTATAAGACTCCAGAAGAACATAAAAAGGTAAACAAGGGTAACATAGACTCACACATGCAGAAGTGCACACACCCACACCCACAAACACAAGCTCATTACCTGGGATGCAACAAGAGAAAAATGTTCACATCCCTATATGTGGAGCTGATAACTGTCAATATTTGAAATCTCTATGATTATCATGACCTGCAAAAGGGTTATACTTAGAGGGTGTGGGTATGAATGCACTAACATGGAGTCTAAAAAAAAAAAGACTATTAAGGGGATCAATGGTACTGTAATGGGAAAAAGGAAAGGATGAGCTAGGAAAAGGTAAAATACGCCATCTGAAGAGGCATCAAAACACACTATAGAAGAAGGGAAAGTAAGAGGGAGAGGAACATCATTTAAACACTATTCTCACTGGTTCTGGTTCAAAGAAGGATCAAATTAATCAGTGAAGTTCAAGAATCTAACGTGAATAGACACATAAATTCATTAAATAGAGGAATTGGAGGGAGGGAGAGGAGCATTGTTTGAAATTTACTCTCATTGGTTTGGAATCAAACGGGGAGTAATTTACTCTGATAAGTATAAAAATTTGTTGTGTCCTATAGATAGTGGGAAGGTAAGGGGGGGGTGAAAAGGAGGAGACTAAAGGGAGGGATTATAAGGGAGGGAAATAGTAGTAAGGGGAGAGGGTAGGTTAAGAAGGGGGGTCACTGGGTGGGAACACTGAGGGAGGGGTGGTCAAAAGGGAAAACTTCAAGGAGGGGAAGGGAGAAGGAAGAAACAAAAACATAAACAGGGGAGGGAATAGGATGGAAGGGAAGAGACAGATAGTCATCATTACTGTGAATGTGAATGGGATGAACTGTTCCATAAAACAGAGGCGGATAGCAGAATGGATTAAAAACCATAATCCTACAATATGCTGTCTACAAGAAACACATTTGAAACAAAGTGATACCCACAGGGTAAGGGTAAAAGGTTGGAGTAAAATTTATTATGCCTCAGCTAAAGCAAAAAAAGCAGGGGTAGCAATACTTATCTCAGATAAAGCAAAAGCAAAAATAGATCTAATTAAAAGAGATAAGGAAGGAAACTATATCCTACTAAAAGGCACCATCGAGAATGAAACAATATCACTACTTAATATATATGCACCAAGTAGTATAGCATCCAAATTCCAGAGGAGAAGTTAAAGGAATTAGAGGAAGAAATAGACAGCAAAACTATACTAGTGGGGGACCTTAATCTCCCCCTCTCTGAACTCGATAAATCTAACCTCAAAATAAACAAGAAAGAAGTTAAGGAGGTGAATAGAATCTTAAAGAGACTAGATATGATGGATCTCTGGAGAAAACTGAATGGGGATAAAAAGGAATTTACTTTCTTCTCAGCAGTGCATGGTACATACTCAAAAATAGATCAGGTACTAGGGCATAAAAACCTCACAATCCAGTGCAGAAAGGCAGAAATAGTAAGCGCATCATTCTCAGATCATGATGCAATAAAAATTATATGCAATAAAGGGCCATGGAAAGATAGACTAAAAACTAATTGGAAATTAAACAATTTAATCCTAAAAAATTGGTGGGTCAAACAAGAAATTATAGAAATAATCAATAATTTCATTCAAGAGAATGATAATAATGAAACAACATACCAAAATTTGTGGGATGCACTAAAGGCAGTTCTCAGGGGAAGTTTTATATCCCTGAGTGCATACTTAATTAAAGCAGAGAGAAGGAAGGTCAGTGAATTGGACATGCAATTGAAAAAGCTAGAAAAAGAACAAATTGAAAATCCCCAATTTAGTACTAAATTAGAAATACTGAAAACCAAAGGTGAGATTAATAAAATTGAAATTAAGAAAACCATTGAATTAACAAATAAAACCAAGAGCTGGTTTTATGAAAAAATCAACAAAATTGATAGACCCTTAGTCAATATGATAAAAAAAAAGAAAGAAGAAAACCAAATTATGAGTATCAAAAATAAGAAGGGTGAATCTACCTCCAATGAAGAGGAAATCAAAAAAATAATGAGGAATTATTTTTCCCAATTGTATGCACATAAATATGACAATCTTAGTGAAATGGATGAATATTTACAAAATCACAAATTGCCCAGATTAACTGAAGAGGAAGTGAATTACCTAAATAACCCCATCTCGGAAAAAGAAATCAAACAAGCCATCAATGAACTCCCTAGAAAAAATCTCCAGGGCCAGATGGGTTCACTAGTGAATTCTATCAAACATTTAAAGAACAATTGATTCCAATATTTTACAAACTATTTGGGAAAATTAGTGAAGAAGGAGTCCTTATGAAGTCTTTCTTGATGACATAGTGGTCTATTTTTATTAGGAAGAGTATAAAACAGAGTAAGAAAATTATAGGCCTATTTCTTATGATTAGATGCAAAAATTTTAAAATTAGCTAAAAGACTTGACAACTTATCAAAATAGTAGCACTGTGATCAGTAAATTTATCCAGGATGCAAGGATTGTTTAAATTAGAATGATCAAATAATTGAGCATATCAACAACAAAACTAGCAAAAACCACATGATCATCTCAATAGATGCAGAAAAGGCTTTTGACAAAGTACAACATCCATTCCTATTAAAAACACTTGAAAGTATAGGAATAAATGGAGCCTTCCTTAAAATAGTTGCTAGTATCTATCTAAAACCATCAGCAAGTATTATATGCAATGGGGATAAACTAGAAGCCTTTCCAATAAGATCAGGTGTGAAACAAGGGTGTCCACTATCACCCTTCTTATTCAATCTGGTACTTGAAACGTTAGCAGTAGCAATTAGAGAAGAAAAAGAAATCAAAGGAATCAAATTAGGCAAAGAAGTGACCAAGCTGTTACCTTTGCAGATGATATGATGTATACTTAGAGAATCCTAGAGAATCAAGTAAAAAATTACTTGAGACAATAAATAAATTTGGCAAAGTTGCAGGATATAAAATAAACCCACATAAATCCTCAGCATTCCTGTACATCTCTAATAAAACTCAACAGCAAGAGATAGAAAGAGAAATCCCATTTAAAGTCACTGTAGACATTATAAAATATTTGGGAATCTACTTGCCAAAACAAACCCAGAATCTATATGATCAAAACTACAAAACACTTATCACACAAATAAAAACAGATCTAAATAGTTGGAAAAATATCAATTGCTCATGGCTGGGTCGAGCTAATATAATAAAAATGACAATTTTACCCAAACTAAACTATATATTTAGTGCCATACCAATCAATTTACCAAAAAACTACTTTGTAGAGTTAGACAAAATAATAACAAAATTTATTTGGAAAAACAAACGGTCTAGAATATCAAGGGAATTAATGAAAAGAAATGCTAGGGAAGGTGGACTAGCTATGCCAGATCTTAATCTGTATTATACAGCAGCAGTCATCAAAACTGCTTGGTACTGGCAGAGGTGTAGAGTAGTGGATCAATGGAATAGATTAGGTGCAGGAGACCCAGCAGTTAATGAATATAGCAATCTATTGTTCGATAAACCCAAAGACCCCAGTTTTTGGGATAAGAATGCACTATTTGACAAAAACTGCTGGGAAAACTGGAATACAGTATGGCAGAAACTGGGCATAGATCACTATCTAACACCATATACCAAAATCAAGTCTAAATGGGTGCATGATCTAGGTGTAAAGGATGATACTGTAAGCAATTTGGGAAAGCAAGGAATAGTTTACCTGACAGATCTGTGGAGGGAAGATTTTAGGACCAAACAAGAATTAGAGAGCATTATAAAATGCAAAATGGATAATTTTGATTACATTAAATTGAAAAGCTTCTGCACAAACAAAGCCAATGTAACCAAGATCAAGAGGGAGGTGGGAAATTGGGAAAGAATTTTTACAACCTGTGTCTCTGATAAAGGACTCATTTCTAAAATTTATAGAGAATTGAGCCAAATCTATATGAATACAAGTCATTCCCAAATTGAGAAATGGTCAAAGGATATGAATAGGAAGTTTTCAGAGAAAGAAATTAAAGATATCTATAAGCATATGAAGAAATGCTCTAAATCACTATTAATTAGAGAAATGCAAATCAAAACAACTCTGAGATACCACATCCCTCCAGTCAGATTGGCTAAGATGACAAAAAAGAAAGTGACAAATGCTGGAGAGGATGTGGACAAATTGGAACACTAATACATTGCTGGTGGAGTTGTGAACTTATCCAACCATTCTGGAGAGCAATCTGGAATTATGCCCAAAGGATTATAAATAATTTCATACCCTTTGACCCAGCCATACCACTCCTAGGGTTATATCCCAAAGAGATCATAGTAGTGGGAGGAAGAACCATATGTACAAAAATATTTTTAGCAGCCCTTTTTGTGGTTGCAAAGAATTGGAAACTAAAGGGGTGCCCATCAATTGGGGAATGGCTAAACAAGTTGTGGTATATGAATGTAATGGAATATTATTGTGCTATAAGAAACGAAGAGGTGACGGATTTCATAATTACCTGAAGAGACTTATACAAACTGATGCTGAGCGAGAAGAGTAGAATCAGAAGAAATTTGTATACAATCACAGACATACCATATCTGTGATGACCAACTATGACAGACTGGACTCTTTTCAGCAATGCAGTGATATAAGTTAATCCCGAATGACTCAAGAAAGTGAGAAATGCGCCATCCAGAGATATAACTAGAAAGAACTGAGCCTGAATCCTGATGGAAGCAAACTAAATGATCTTGTTCTTCTCATTGCTTGGTTTTACTTCTTCCTTACCATCTTTCATCCCACCTAGTACAATATGCCTTTGTAATTGGAATAATGTTTAATATGAATGCATTTGCAGACCCTATACTGTACTATATGCTGT
The DNA here is from genome assembly GCA_011680675.1 of Gymnobelideus leadbeateri. Lineage (NCBI taxonomy): Eukaryota > Metazoa > Chordata > Mammalia > Diprotodontia > Petauridae > Gymnobelideus > Gymnobelideus leadbeateri. The sequence continues at coordinate 1,088,303 of WOXC01004223.1, read as the reverse complement.
CATGAGGGGAGGGGGAGGGAAGTAAAGGAAATTTGAAAATCAAGGAACTATGGAATTGAATCTTGTTAACTGAAACTAAACTAATAAATTAATTAAAAAAAAAGAATAAAGGACAAACCACACAATATATTTAGCATTGCTATTGCTTCATTGTTTATGGTATCTTCTAGCAAAATATATTTTTCTTCCTTATCTCTTTTAATTATGTCTATTCTATTTTTTTTTTATTTTTGCTTTTTGGAGGGCAGTTGGGGTTAAGTAACTTGCCCAAGGTCACACGGCTAGATTTTTTTGTTTGTGTGTGCGTTAAGTGTCTGAGGCCAAATCCGAACTCAGGTCCTTCTGACTCCAGGGCTGTCGCTCTACTCACTGCGCCACCTAGCCGCCCCAATTACGTCTTTTCTTGCTTTTGCTTTTTCTGAGATAAGGATTGCTACCCCTGCTTTTTTTTTTTTTAACTTCAGCTTAAGCATGATAGATTCTGCTCCAACTCTGTTTCAAGTGTGTTTCTTGTAAACAATATATTTTAGGATTCTGGTTTTTGATCTATGTACTATCCATTTCATGGAAGGGTTCTTCCAATTCACATTCACAGTTATGATTACTATCTGTGTTTTCCATCCATCCTATTCTTCCTCCTGTTTGTCCTCTCTCTCCTTTCACCCTGTCCCTCCTCACCGATGTTTTGCTTCTGTCTACCACCTCTGCTGAGACACTCTCCCTTCTGTCAGTCCCCACTCCCATTCACTTTACTTAATCTCCTCCTCTCCTTCTCCACAGGGTATGATAGGTTTTGATGTGCAACTGATTGTGTATATGATTCCTTCTTTGAGCCAATACTGATCAGAGTAAGGTTTAAGCAAAGCTAGTAGTCCAGTCTCCCATCTTCCCTTCCATTATAATATGTCTTACATGCCTCTTCATGTGAAATGATTTCCCTATTCTACCTCTCCCTTCATTCTGTATCCAGTGTACTCCTTTTTCTCACTCCTTATTTATTTTTTATGTCATTCTCTCAAATTCACCTAATACTTATACTCTCTGTCTATGTATATTTCTTTTAGCTACACTATCACTGGTACAAATTTAAGAATTATAAGTATCATCTTCCTATGTAGTGATATAAACAGTTTAGCTCTATTGAATCTCTTATAGTTTCTTTTCCCTTTTTACCTATTTATGCTTCTCTTGGGTCTTGATACTGGAGGTCAAATTTTTGGGCTGGTTCTGGTCTTCTCCCTATGAAAGCTTGAAAGCCCTCTATTTTATTGAATGACAATTATTTCCCTTGATGTATTATACTTATTTTTGCCAGGTAAGTGGTTCTTGGTTGTAGTCCTAGCTCCTTTGCCTTCTGGAATATCATGTTCCATGATGTCCAATTCTTTAACATTGCAGATGCCAAGTCCTGTGTAATCCTGATTATGATTCCCTGACATTTGAATTGTTTCTTTCTGGCCACTTGTAGTATTTATTCCTTGACATTTCTGAAATTTGGGTATAATGTTTCCTTTGAGTTATTTTGGGATCTCTTTCTGAGGTGATGAGTGGATCCTATTTTGTCCTCTGGTTCCAGGACATCATAGCAGTTTTCTTTAATAATTTTTTGATAAATGCTATCTAGGTCCTCATGATAATTATGGCTTTCAAGTAGTCCAATTATTCTGATATCATCTCTCCTGGATTTATTTTCCAGGTGAGTTGATTTTCCCATGAGATATTTTACATTTTCTTCCATTTTTTCATCCTTTTGAATTTGATGAATTCTTTTTTTTTTTTTAAAGCAATTGGGGTTAAGTAACTTGCTCAAGGTTACATGGCTAGTCATTATTATTTATGCGTGGGTGCTCATTTTCTGAGGCCAGATCTGATCTCGGGTCATCCAAACTCCAAGGCTGGCGCTCTTACTCACTGCGCCACCTAGCCGCCCCTTTAGGGCAATTGGGGTTAAGTAACTTGCCCAAGGTTACACGGCTAGGTTTTTTTTTGTTTGTATGGATTAAGTGTCAGAGGCCGGCTCCGAACTCAGGGCCTTCTGATTCCAGGGCCGGCGCTCTATTCACTGCGCCACCTAGCCGCCCCAAATTTGATGAATTCTTGATGTCTCATTGAGTCATTAGCTTCCACTTGTCCAATTGTAAGGTGTTATTTTTCTCATTATCTTTTGTACTTTCTTTTCCATTTGGTCAGTTCCACTTTTTAGTTACTTTTCCAAGCCATTGATTCTTTTTTCATAACTCACTTCCATCACTCTCATTTCTTTTCCAAATTTTCTTCTACCTCTCATATAATTTTAAACTCCTTTTTGAACTCTTCCATGAGTTCTTTCTGAGCTTGAGACCACTTACCATTTTTTCTTTGGGGTTTTCCCTACATGTGTTTTAACATTGTCCTCTTCTGAGTTTGTGTCTTGGTCTTCTCTGTCACCATAATAACTTTCTATGGTCGGATTATTTTTTTTTGTCATTTTTTGCTCATCTCTTTTTTGGTCTTTTCCCTTTCTTTTTAATTTAGCCTCTGTACCCAGGGCAGAAGAGACACTTTCTCAGGCTTCTTATGCTAGTGGCTGTAGGCCCTGGCTGTTTACCTGGTCTTGCCCTGATGTCCTTAAGGGACTCTTGTGTCTGGTGCTTTGCTGAGTGGGTGGTGTAGGGGTGGCTGGCACTGTTGGAGGCTATAGGAGTCTGGCAGCTTAGCTAGTGCTGAGCTGGGGTCCTAGTGGTGGTATGTGGCATGTATTGAGGCCTGGTGGGGTGTTTCTGCATTTTCCCAGGGCTACACTGAAGCATGTGGAGATCTGGCCACTGAAGGATGCCTATTTACCATAGGCTATGCTGAAGCATGTGGTGGTTCTTGGAGCTGGAATCTGCCAGTTCCCCTGGCTATGCTAAGGCAAGTGGGGGGTCCTGTTGGTGTTTGCCTGTTCCACCACGTTGGAGTTCAGGATCTCCTGCTGGTTTGCTCAGGTGGAGCTTGCTGCTGGCTTTCTGGGATACTTCCCACCCTGGAATGTGCTCTCTTTTTATCTGCAAAAGACAGAACTTTCTTGCTGATCTTCCAAGTTTCTAGGGCTCAAAGATCATTTCACCCCATCTTTTTGTGGGGTTTGTTTTGGGGAACTATTTTATGATTGTTTGGAGGTGAATATGGGAGAGTTACAGAGAGTTATTACTTACTACACCAAGTCATTATCTTTTTTTAAAAAGCATTTATTAATCACCATTGTGTGCCAGGCTCTATGCTTGGTTTTGATGTACAAAAGCAAAAATAAAATAGTCTTTGCCTTCAAATCATTTACATTTATCAGCACAAGTTCTAGGTCAAAACCCTGGTTACATCATGTCAGTTCTAGTCATGCTTTATAGGTATTTTTATAATTCAAGAAAATTTGTGAGTGAAAGTGTATTCATCGCAAATTTTGTGTTTACATGATTCCTGGAATTCTTCTCTCTGTTTTCACTAGTTCCTTATATATGTCTTACCCACTACCTATTTCCAGCCTCTATTCTGGTCCTCCTTCTGTTTCTATATCCTCTCTTTGGAGAAATTCATAGTCATGTATCATCTCCGTGATTCTGAAAAAAAAAAAAAGCCATAATGAGGAACTGTGTATATGAACAAGGAACCTCATGCTTTTCTCAGGACAAGTGGCAGTCAAAATACTCTAACTTGCAGGTAGGGAAGACACCATTTTGTGTGTGTGTGTGTGTGTGTGTGTGTGTGTGTGTGTGTGTGTGTGTTGGGGGGGCAGGAAACAGAGATCCCACAAAATCACAAGGCCGGTGCTTGGGAAAATGCCCACATACCATCTGCCTACTCAGAGTAAGAGAACAATTAGTTGCCTTCCTATTTAAATTAACTTTATCAAGTTGTTAGGAATAATTAATCATTTCATCACATTTGGCATCTGATGAGGAGTAGAGGTGGTATGGGGAATGTAGCTGTAATCTTTAAGATAGGAATTTTTTAATAATAGAATTAAAGATAACTTGGAGTCAATTCCTTTCCTCTATCCCAAATCTGGGGTTCAATTCCCACTTTTTATGCTTATTACCTATACAAGTCATTAAATTTCCCTGGGTCTTAGTTTCTTCATCTGTAAAATATGGGTACTAGAATAGATGGCCTCTGAGGCTCCTTCTAGTTCTTGTTCCATGATCCTATGATTCTTTATTTCTTTCTCATTTGTTGTGAATTCTTCCTTTTTATTTTCCATTTGGATTATTTGATTTACCTTTTTAATACATTAGTTAATATTTAGCCTACTTTTAAAATTTTGTTTATCAAATCAATAGTTTTTGGTTTATCTTCAATTTGTTTGTCTTATTGATCTTCTTTCTCCAAATTTCTGCATAGACTTGGAACCTGAGTTATTCTTCTCTAGAGGCCCCTATACTGACAAGTTTGTGGCTCTGCCTCTCTCCCTCTATACTCTAAAAGGCTGAGCCTTCACACCATGGAAGTCAGTTAGGGGCTCTGTCCAGGGTGGTAGGACAGGGCATAAACTAATTCCTCAAAATCCTCCTTATCTTGTACTGGACCAACAACCATTTTCTGAGTTCCTGAAAAACTGAACTGGTTGCAGAAATTCTACTCTCTTCGACCTTTGTTCATTCTACCCTCTGGGACTAAGGGAAAGACAAACTAAACTTCTTTTCTTGTGATGCACGTGATTGACCTCCATATATTTGAAGATATTTGCCATCTATTTTGTGATGAATGCTGAAGGGGATAAAAAGGCAAATAAAAAGAACTATGAATTTTAATACATGGTACAAATGCCAATTACGACATTTAATAGATGCTTGGCTACTGGTAAATCATTACCTCACTGGGACTGTTTTCTTTTGAATTAAAAACTGCTAACGAGGCTTATACTATCCACTTCACAGGGTTTATTGTGAAGAAAATGTGGAAAACTTAAAGCTCCAAAAAAAGGTCAGCTATTATTATCATCACTAGCACTGTTGTCTTCATTTTATTTATTATCGTATGTATTACTATTATAAGGCATTGATTATCCCTCAAAGAACTTTCCATCTGGTAGGAGGGATAAAACTTGTACACAAAAGCTATAATTCCATAGTTGTTTGTACCTAGTAAAAAGTTATGAAGAACAATCTGAATTCTGAGGAAGGAAAATTTCCTTCTCAGTTCCCTGAGGGGAAAAGTCAGTGTTTAAAGGAGTATGCACCATTCATCTGGAAAATTCATTTGTGTGTCAAGTCTCAAATCCTGACCACTCAATAAAATCCAATAAATAATTATTAAGCACCTATTATGTGTAAGCCACTAGTAGAAAAAAACAGAAAAAAAACAATTGCTTTGAAGGAGTTTAAAGAATGACATTCCTTCTGTGAAATCTAAGGAATTAGCTGCCTACAACACATAACTTTTAATTGAATTTTTATTATCTTTAAAAATTTTTTTTTAAATTTAATTTAATTTATTTTTTGTTTTTTTTTCTAATTTTACTTTTTAATTTTTTTAATTTAACAAATGCTTTATTAACTTCTGGTTTACATCATTCATTTCCGCCAGATTTTGAGTTACAATTTTTTTCCCCGTGTTTCCCCTACCCACCATCACAGAATAGCAGTCCCACAAGACATATCTTCCTCCAATCTGCTCTCTCCCATATCTTCTCCCATACCCCCTTCGACTTTTCCAATAGAGCAAGGTGAATCTCTGTGCCCCAATGCCTGCACATCTTATCTCCCAATTACGTGCAAAAGAGTATTGATAATAGTATTTATGTATATTTGAAACATTTAATTTTAAGACCTCAAATTTCAGATCTATTCCCTTCTTCCCTTGCCACCTATTCCCTCTGGGAAGATAAGTAATTCAGTATATGTTGTACATGTACAGCTATGCAAAATATTACCATAGTAGATATATTGGACAAGGCTGCTTATAATTCCCTCCCACCCATCTCACTCCCCACCAGGTCCATTCCCTACTTGAACCTGTCCCTCTTCTATAGTGGGTACTTCCAACCTCCCCTCCCCCCCAAGAATGCCCTCCCATCCATCATCCCTCCTCTCTTCCCCCTTCCCCCTATTCTGCTGCAGGTTGAGATATACCATTTAGTATGTATGTCATTCTCTCCCTGAACCAAATTCAATGAGAATGTGCTTTTGCCTTTTTGCCTTCCTATTCTTCTCCTCCCCTGCAGCCACTTCCCCTTGCTTCTTCTACATGAGATAGTTTACCCTACCCTGTCTCTCCCCATCTCCTCTTGCCACTTTCCTCTCTCACCTCATTATTTCACCCCTTAAGTATCGTTCCTTCCCAACAAATTCAACCTATGCCCTCTTTCCATGTATAACTGTAAACATATATACACACATATGTATTCATATGACCATACACACTTCTTCCATTATTATCATACTGAGAAAGATTTCTTCAGTCACAGTTATTGTTTTTCCATGTAGGAATGTAAATAGGTCAACTTTGATAAGTTCCTTTTGATTATTTTTCCCTGATTATCTTCTCAGGCATCTCTTCCTTCTTGTGTCTGGATGTCAAATTTTCTATGCAACTCTGTTTTTTCCCTCAAGAATGCTTGAAAGTCCTCTATTCCACTGAATGACCATATTTTTCCCTGAAACAAAATACTCAGTTTTGCTGGGTAGGTGACCCTCGGGTTCAGTTCCAGCTCTTTTGCCCTCTGGAATATCATATTCCATACCCTTCGATCCCTCAGTGTAGAAGCTGCCAGGTCCTGGGCTATTCTGATTGTGTTTCCTCAATACTGAAATTGTTTTTTCCTGGCTGCTTGTAGTATTTTCTCCTTGATCTGGGGATTCTGGAGACTGGCTATATTGTTCCTGGGAGTTTTCTTTTTAGGATCTTTTTCAGGAGATGATCAGTGGATTCTTTCAACCTCTATTTTGCCCTCTGGGTCTAAAACATCAGGTCAATTTTCCTTGAGAATTTCTTGAAGGGTGATTTCTAGGTTCTTTCTTTGGTCATGGCTTTCAGGTAGTCCAATAAATTTTAAATTGTCTCTCCTGGATCTATTTTCCAGGTTAGTGCTTTTTCCCATGAGATATTTCACATTGCCTTCTATTCTTTCATTTGTTTGGATCTGTTTAACAGCATCTTGATTTCTCATAAAGTCACTAGCTTCCATTTGCTCCAGTCTAACTCTGAATGAATGAATCTCCTCAGTGAGCTTTTGGCTTTTGAGATTCTTTTTCCATCTGGCAAATTCGGCTTTTTAAGGCATTCTTCTCCTCATTGCCCTTTTGAGCCTCCTTTGCCATTTGAGTTAGTCTATTTTTTAAGGTGTTGTTTTCCTCAGTCAGGCTGTTGACCCTCATTTCATACTTTTCCTGCATCCTTCTCATTTCTATTCCCAATTTTTCCTCCACTTCTCTTATTTGATTTGCAGAGCTGCTGGGCTGTCCTCAGCAGGAGGTTAGCATCTCTGTGTGGTTCTGTGGGTGCTGAGTCTCCAGAAGTAGTTCAGAGTCCCCTTTTACATAGTTTGGAGGTGATCTGGGGGGAGAGTGCCTTGGATGCACTGTTTCTACTCTTCCATCTTGGCTCTGCCCCCTAATTGAATTTTTCAAGGTCAAGTAACTCAAGTTTCAGAGGCATGTTTAGACTCCAGAATGGTGTTTTTTATGACAGGTCTAGCATGTGTTATAGTAAACCTTAGCTATGTCTAAAATAGGGACACATTTACATATTGTATAAAGTAGTTTGTATAGGGAGTGAATTCTGACAAGACGATGGGGTCTAGCAGGAGGGAATCTAGGTATGCTTTTCAGAGGAGTTGGAACCTGAGCCAATCCTTGGAAGAAGGTCATAATTCTGAAATGCAAATATGAAGAGGGAGTATATCCTAGTCATGAAAAATAGCATGTATAAATTGATGGAGGTGATATACTAAATTTTGAACTTGAGGAATAAATAGTGGCTCAGTTTAGCTGGAATGCAACGTATCTTTTAGGGAGTGAAATGAAATAAATCTGGACAGGGTGGTTGAAACACCCAGAGATTGCTAGATGGCACAATGGATAGAGCATTTGCCCTGAAGTCAGTCAAGTACATGTGAGTTCAAATCTGGCATCAGGTACATACAAGTTATGTGATCCTGGGAAAGTTTAAACTCTGTTTGCCACAGTTTATTCAACTCTACAATGGAGATAATAACCTACCTTACAAGGTTGTTGTGAGTCTCAAGTGGAATATTAATTGTAAAGTTATTAGCAAAGTGTCTGACACATAGTAGGTGTCTAATGAATGTTTAATTCCTTTTTTAGACTGTTTAGCAAGATAATTTTCTATACCAAATTGATTGTGTGTGCATATATACATACACACATATATGTGTTTATATGTATATATATGTATGCATGTTTATAAATGTGTGAGACATCTCTATCTCTATCTATCTATCTGTCTGTCTTTTCTCTTTGATTCAATTCAGATAAGAGTGATTTTCAAGCATTGCCTTCTCCTTTATCATTATTCCCTCTACTGTAAAAGCTCTTCCTTGCATACCTCTTTCATGTGAAATAGTTTTCCCTGTTCTTCCCTTCCTTTTCTCCTCCCAGCACATCCCTCTTTCTCACCCTTCCAGTTCTTTTAAAATCATCCCAATATAATCAACTCACTCCCAAACCTCTCTATGTAGAGGCCTCATAGGTCCCTTAGTAATGATAAGGCTCTTAGGAGTTATATGTGTCATCTCTCATATAGTAATGTGAACAACTTAAACTTATCGAGTCGTTTATGGTTTCTTTTTCATGTTTACCTTTTTAGATTCTCCTTGAATTTCCTATTTAAAAGAAAGTTTTCTATTTTGCTCTGGTAATTTCAATAAATGTCCATTTTTCCTCCTGAAGTGTTATACTTGCTTTTGCTGGGTAGATTATCCTTGATTGTAAAACTAGATCCTTTGCCTTCTAGAATATCATATTCTTAAGTCTTTACACTCCTTTTGCATAGTAGCTACCAAATCGTGTGTGCTTATGACTGTGGCTCTGTGGTATTGGAGTGATTTCATTCTGCTGCTTGGAATATTTTTGCTTTAACATTGCAGTTCTGGAATTTACAATATTTCATTTTCATTTCATTCAAAGAATTTTCATTTTGGGATTCTTCAGGAGATGACCAGTGGGTTCTTTGAATGTTCATTTTACCCTCTGACTAATAGGGAAGTTATTCTTGATAATTTCTTGAAATATTATGTCTAGGGTCTTTCTTTGAACATGATTTTCAGGTAGTCCAATAATTTGGAAATTATCTCTCCATGACCTATTCTCTAGGCCAATAGTATTTCTAACGTGTTATTTCACATTTTCTTCTATTTTTCACTCTTTTGACTTCATTTTATTGCTTCTTTAATGTCCCATGGAGTCATTAATTTCCTCTTATTTAATTCTAATTTTTAAGGAATTATTTTCTTCAGTAAGCTTTTTTTCCTCTTTTAATGTTTGTCCAATTCTGCTTTTCAAGGTATTATTCTCTTTGGCATTTTTGTGCCCTTTTCCAAAGCTACTGTTTTTATATTTTTTTCACCATTTTCTTTTATTGCTCTCATATTTTTCCCCACTTTACCTCTGTTACTCTAATTTTCAAAAATCATTCTTTTTTTTAAAGCTCTTCCTGGAATTCTTGTTGGGATTGTGTCCAATTTACATTTTCTTTCCTTTGAGGATTTGCTTGTAGCTGTTTTGGCATGATTGTCTTCTTTGGCCTTCAGGGACCTTGCTTCCCTTTGACAGAAAGTACTCCTCTTCACCCTGGAACTACAACTAGGAAGTATGTATAGGCAATGGAGTTGTCAAATAATGCCTAGTCCTGCAGCCAGTGCTAGCCCAGGGATTCCTTGTAAATTTTTTCTGGCCACCCATTATTGTCTCTAGGTTGAGGGCTCCCAAAACTTCTGCTGCTACTGTTGTAGCTGCCTTCAAGGTTCATAATTGGTGTTGCCACCTTGTGTGTTCTCTGTCAGACCTCATTGTAGTGACATATACCTCTCATTCTGTCCTGCTAAATTGTTTCATACTGGAAAAATGTCTCACCCCAACAATTTGTTGGTTCTGCTGCTCCAGAACGTTTTTTATGTTCAAATGTGTTTGGAGGAGGATGTTTGGAGGGAGTTCAAGTCTTGGCTCCACCCTTGGTAGTCCAGTAATTCTTCAATTAGATATTTTACAGATCAATTTTTTTTTCTGATGAGATAATTCACATTTTCTTCAATCTGTTCATTCTTTTGACTTTAAAAAATTGTTTCTTGATATCTCATGGAGTCATTAGTTATTACTTGACCCGTTCAATTTTTTTAAGGAATTATTTTCTTCATTGAGGTTTTGTACATTTTTAACCTTTTGGTCAATCATGTTTTTTTAAGGAGTTATCTTTTTTTTAATGAGGAACTAGATTTTAATAGTGAAAACATCCAAAAGCCAGAATTGTTATCAGCAAATTAGTTACTTGTGGCTAGTGACTAATGCAAAGCATAATTACATAATTAAGTTGCTATACATGAAAAATTCCTTGAGGAGCATCTCTTTTTGTCTATGTCTGTGCAATTTCATAGGAACTGTAGTCGTAGTGTATTCCTAAACTGTAGGATAGATGTTTCTTGGAAACAATTGGCTATTAATAACAATGAAATTCTGAAATTCTTCCTGGTTTTCTAATTACTTTTCTCATAATGCCCTTTGATGAACATCTGCGATCTTTAGATAATTTTTGTTTTATATTTCTTTTTCTTTGTTTTTTTGTCATTATTAATTTGTTTACTTTTAGTTTGCAAGATTCAGTTCCACAATCCCTTGAATTTCAAATTTTCTTCTCCTCCCCCCTGTCCTCCATGGCAGCATGCAATCAAGTATAGCATCTGCAAATACTTTCATATTAGACATAAGTCAGGATGTAAAGAAGGATTGTAGTGTATGGAATGAAAAATGGGAAAGAGGAAACAAAACAAAACTAGAAGAAGAAAGAGAGCATGTAGTTTGCTTCAATCTGCATTCAAACTCTGTTCTTTCTAGTTCTTTCTCTGGATGTAGACATCTCTCTCCATCATGAGTCTTTTGGGGTTGACTTATAACTCTGCATTGCTGAGAAGAGTCTAGTCTATCAAAGTTTGTTGTCACATATATGTTATGTCTTTAATTGTGTACAAAGTTCTCCTGGTTCTGCTCTTTTCACTCAGTATCAGTTTGTATAAGCCTCTCCAGGTAAATATGAATTCTGTCTACTCTTCATTTGTTATAGCACAATAGTATTCCATTATATTCATATGGCGCAACTTGTTTAACCATTCCCCACTTGATTTGCATACCCTTAATTTCCAATTCTTTGTCACCACAAAAAGATCTGCTATAAATATTTTTGTACGTGTGGGTCTTCCTCCCACATCTATGATCTCTTTGGGATACAACCCTAGAAGTAGTATTTCTGGGTGAAAGGTTATTAAATTATTTTTGGCCCTTTGGACACCCAGATTGCTCTCCAGAATGGTTGCATCAGCTCACAACTCCACCAGCAATGCATCAGTGTTCCAATTTTTCCACATCCTCTCTAGCATTTGCCATTCTCCTGTTTTGTCATCTTAGCCAATCGGACTAGTGAGATGTGGTACCTCAGAGTTGTTTTGATTTGCATTTCTTTAATCAGTAGTGATTTAGAGCATTTCTTCATCTGCTTATAGATATCTTTAATTTCTTCCTCTGAAAACTGCCTGTTCATATCCTTTGACCATTTACCAATTAGGGAATGACTTGTATTCTTACAGATTTGACTCAATTCTCTATATATTTTATAAATGAGGTCTTTATCAGAGACATTGGTTGCAAAAATCCTCAATTTTCCATTTCCCTCTTAATCTTGGTTACATTGGCTTTGTTTGTACAGAAGCTTTCCAACGTAATATAATCAATATTATCCATTTTGCATTTTATAATGCTTTCTAAGTGTTGTTTGGTCATAAAGTCTTCCCCTCTCCATAAATCTGCCAGATTAAACATTCCTTGCTCTCCCAGATTGCTTACAGTATCAGATTTTATACCTATACTGTACACCTGTTTAGACTTGATTTTGGCATATGGTGTAAGATAATGGTCTATGCCCAGTTTTGGCCATACTATGTTCCAGTTTTCCCAGCAGTTTTTGTCAAATACTGAGTTTTTATCACAGAAGCTGGGGTCTTTGGATTTATCAAAGAGGAGATTACTATAGACATTGATTGCTGTATCTCATGTACCTAATCTATTCCACTGATCTACTCTACTACTTTATTCCTCAGCCAGTAACAAGTAGTTTTGATGACTGATGCTTTATAATACAGATTAAAATCTGGTATGGCTAGGCTACCTTCCCTAGCATTTCTTTTCATTAATTCTCTTGATATTCTGGACCTTTTGTTCTTACAAATGAATTCTGTTACTATTTTTTTTAGCTCTATAAAGTAATTTTTTTTTTGGCAAATTGATTGGTATGGCACCAAATATGTAATTTAATTTAGGTAAAATTGTCATTTTAATTATATTTTTTCCTAGGGATTTCACTAATGACTTGTTCAATTTCTTTTTCTGAGATAGGGTTATTTAAGTAATTTACTTCATCTCCGGTTAATCTGGGCAACTTATATTTTTGTAAATATTCATCCATTTCACTAAGATTTTCAAATTTATGTGTATACAATTTGGCAAAATAATTCCTAATTATTGTTTTAATTTCCTCTTCATTGGAGTTAGATTCACCCTTTTCATTTTTGATACTCATAATTTGGTTTTATTCTTTTTTTCATATTGACTAAGGGTCTATCAATTTCATTGTATTATTTTTTTATAAAACCAACTCAGTTTTATTTATTAATTCAATAGTTTTCTTAATTTCAATTTTATTAATCTCTCCTTTGGTTTTCATTATTTCTAATTTTGTATTTAATTGGGGACGTTCAATTTGTTCTTTTTCTAGCTTTTTCAATTGCATGTTCAATTCATTGACCTTCCTTTTCTCTAATTTATTCATGTATGCACTCAGGGATATAAAACTTCCCCTAAGAACTGCCTTTGCTGCATCCCACAAGTTATGGTCTGGTGTTTCATTATTGTCATTCTCTTTAATGAAGTTACTGTTTGTTTCTATAATTTCTTGTTTGACCCTCTCATTCTTTAGTATTAAATTATTTAGTTTACAACTAATTTTAGTCTATCTTTTCATGGCCCTTTATTGTATATGATTTTTATTGCACCATGATCTGAGAATGATGCATTTAATATTTCTGCCTTTCTGCACTGCATTGTGAGGTTTTTATGGCCTAGTACATGGTCGATTTTTTTTGTGCATGTGCCATATACCCCTGAGAGGAAGGCATATTCCTTTTTGTCCCCATTCAGTTTTCTCCAGAGATCTATCATATCTAGCCTCTCTAAAATTCTATTTGCTTCCTTAACTTCTTTCTTGTTTATTTTGAGGTTAGATTTATCAAGTTCAAAGAGGGGGAGATTGAGGTCCCCCACTAGTATAGTTTTGTTATTCCCTCGCCTCTAGGGATTTGAATGCTATACCACATGGTACATATATGTTAAGTGATGATATTGCTTCATTCTCTATGGTGCCTTTTAGAAGGATATAGTTTCCTTCCTTATCTCTTTTAATGAGATCTATTTTTTTCTTTTGCTTTATCTGAGATAAGGATTGATACCCCTGATCTTTTTCTTCTACTTTAGCTGAAGCATAATATATTCTGCTCCAGGCTTTTACCTTTACCCTGTGTGTATCCCCTTGTTTTAAGTGTATTTCTTGTAGACAGCATATTGTTGGATTATGGCTTTTAATATATTCTGCTATCCAACTCCATTTTATGGGGGAGTTCATCTCATTCACATTCACAATTATGATTATTATCTGGGTCTTTCCCCCCATCCTATTCCCTCCTCTCTTTATGCTTTTGTTTCTTCCTTCTCCCTTCCCCTCCTTAAGGGTTTTCCTTTTGACCACCACCTCCCTCAGTATTCTCTCCCTGTTACCCCCTCTCTTTACCTACCCTTTCCCCCTACTACTATTTCCTTCTCTTCTAACCACCCTCCCTTTTATTCCCCCCCTCTTACTCCTTCTACTGTCTCTAGGGCCCAATGGATTTTTATACTTATGGAAGTATGATATTCCCTCTTAGACCCCAAACTAATGAGAGTAAATTTCATACAGTGTTCCTCTCCCTCCCTCCTTTCCCTCTATTATAATGAGCTTTTGTGGTTTTTTTCACATTATAATCTTAAAATTAACTGAATATGTTGATCCCTCTTTGAACCAGAACCCATGAGAATAAGTTCATATGATGTTTATCTCCCTCCCTCCTTCTCCTCTACTACAGAATGTTTTTATGCCTCTTTCTGTGGCATAATGTATCTTTTTCTGTCTCATCCTTTCTTTTTCTCCTATTACAGTCCATTTGAACCCCTTAATAAGGGTTTTTTTTAATCATCAGATTAGTTCATTTATACCTACACCCTCTATCTATGTATATTCCTTTTAAAGTTGTGATAATCATATAAATTTCAATATTCACAGGTATCAGCTTCACATATAGGGATATAAACAATTTGATCTTATTGAATACCAAGTTATGTGCATGTGCATGTGTGTGTGGGTGTGTGTGTGTGTTTTCTTTGTTTAGCTTTTTATATCATTCTTGAGTTTTGCAATTGGAGATCAAATTTTCCATTGAGCTCTGGTTTTTTCATCAAGAAAGTTTGGAAGTGCCTTATTTCATTAAATGACCATCTCTTTGCCTGAAAGATTATGCTCAGTTTTGCTGGGTAGTTGATCCTTGGTTGCAGTACTAGCTTTTTTGCCTTATAAAATATCAAATTCCAATCCCCCTGATCTTTTCATGTATAAGCTGGTAGGTCCTGTGTAATCCTGACTGTAGTTCCACAATATTTGAATTATTTCTTTTTGGCTGCTTGTAGCATTTTCTCCTTGACCTTGTAATTCTGGAATTTGTTTACTATATTTCTGGGAGTTTCTAATTTGGGATCTCTTTCAGGAGAAGTCTGGTGAATTCTTTCGATAACTATTTTACCCTCTGATTCTAGGATTTCAGGACAGTTTTCTTGGCCAAACTCTTGGAGGATGTTGTCTGGGCTGCTTTTGTCATCATGGCTTTCCAGTAGACCAATAATTCTTAGGTTATCTCTCCTGGATCTGTTCTCCAGGTGAGTTATTTTTCCAGTGAGATATTTTACACTTTCTTGTAATTTTCAATCTTCATATTTTGTTTGACCAACTCTAGATGCATCAGAGTCCTTAGCTTCAATTTGACTAATTCTAATTTTGGGGGAATCATTTTCCTCAGTTACTTTTCGAAGCTCCTTTTTTAGCTTGGTATTTTCTCCAGTTAGAATTTGAGCCTCCTCTCCCAGTTCACAAATTTTACTTTTTAAGGATTTGTTTTCTTCAGTGAGATTTTTTTCCAATTTGATCACTGCAGATTTAAATTTATCTTTTCCCTCTCTAATTTGGCTTTTAAAATATTTCTTGAGGGGCGGCTAGGTGGCGCAGTGAGTAGAGTGCTGGCCCTGGAGTCAGAATGACCTGAGTTTGGATCCGGCCTCAGACACAACACACACAAACAAAAACCTAGCAGTGTGACCTCGGGCAAGTTACTTAACCCCAACTGCTCTCCAAAAAGCAAAAAACAAACAAACAAACAAACAAATAAATAAATATAGTTCTTGAGCTCCTCCAAGAATGCTTTTTTGGCCTGAGACCAGTTCATATTTCCTTTTGTGGTCTCAGTGTGAGTATAGAGTCCATGCTTTCCTCTATATTTGGTTGTCCTTGCTTGCTATAATAAGCTTGGGTTGATTTTCTTGCTTTTCTCTCTTCAGCTTCCTTCTTACCCATTGTGATTTCCTATATTCTGATTTCTCAGGCTGGGAGCTAAGGGCCTGGTTGTTGACTTTGTGTGCTTTATGTAGCCTCTGGGTGTCTAGACTGAGGCCAAGGCCAGAATTCTCAGTGTTTCCCCTGGAGTTACCCTGAGGCTCACAGAATATTTTGTGGGGTGGGGTAGTCTGGCTGCTCCAAATTTCTGCCTCTATGCCCCTCAGCCATAGGTCAGGTAGGCTCAGCAGCTGGCAGCCATCAGAGCTGGTGTCTGCAGATTCCCCTGATGGTGATAAGGCCCACCTAGGTTTGTGTTGTTAGTGTTTGATGGTTCTACCACCTTGAGCTTTGGGAGCTCCTTCTGGTCAGCTGAGGTGGGGCTTGTTGGGATCCCTCCCAGCCTTCACTTCATACTCCTTACTGCCTCAGTTACACCCCTTCTCACTGACTCCTAAGCCTCAGGCTATTTCCACTATTTCAGGATTTTACTCTGTGTGGGGCAATTATCTCTGTGTCACGGAGGAGGAATTGGAGCAACTAGGGTATAATTTGCCATCTTGGCTTCTGGAGATTCAGGTAGGTAATATTCAAACTTCTATGCTGTGGGCTGATATCCCCAGGAGAAGCTTACCCAGCCTACTGATACCCAGTATCTGACTGATCCTCCATCTTGTGGTGAGACGGCAGCAAATTGCCTTTGGGGTGGGCAGCCCCCCGTGTGCTCTATGCTTCTCCTGCCCAGACCTACCTGGGCACTTTGATGTGTTGGGAACCTGCCAAGCTCCATCTCCCAATGGGTTCTGTCACTCTAAAATCTGTTCAGATTCACTTTTTAAAGTTTAGTGATGGAATTCATGGAGGAGCTTAGAAAAGTTACAGCTTCCATTCTCCCCAAGGAGTTATTTTCTTCAATATTTTTGGTGCCTCTTTTACCAAGCTGTTAATTCTCCTTTCATAATTTTTTGGTATTATTTTCCTTTCTTTCCCAATTTTTCCTCTACTGCTTTTTTGCTTCTTAATATATTATTTTTGCTTGAAAAATATACTTCTGTCAGTTCTTCTAAGAATTCTTGTTGGACAATTATCCAATATGATTTTTTTTTCCTTTGAGGCTTTACTTGTAATAATGTTATAATGTCATTGTCTTCATCTTAGTTTATGTCTTCAGCTTCCCTGTCACTACTGTAGCTTTTTATGATAAGGTTCTTTTTATTGTTGTTGTTTGTTCACGTTTTTAGCCTATTTCTTAACTTCGGACTTCATGTTAGAATTGGATTTGGCTCACCTGTGTTAGGGGGTCATAATAGTGAGGGGGGATCAATGTCCCAAGTTTTATACTTTTTCACACTGTTGTTTTCACACCTAATTCTGGGGGCCTGTAAGTTTTCAGTGCTTCCAAGGTGTTGTGATCCAGTGAAAAGTGTGGTCATGCTCTCTTGGTCTGTACTCTATTCCTTACCCAGGAAAGGTAACTATGCCTCTCTGCCCTGTGATTGAGACCCTGGAACCAGAGCCCCTGCTCCTGTTCAACCACAAACACTTTTCTCTCCCTTAGAACTGTGACTGCATCTGGGTACTGAGCAATGGAATTTCCAAATAGCACCTAGACCTGTCTTCAGTGCTAGCATAGAATACTCCTAGAATCTCTTTTTTGCCAGGTGTTCGGTTCTTTTATCATCTCTGGACTGAGAGTTCCTAATACTGCTACTGGTACCACCACTGCCTCCACCATTTATTGCTTTCAAGGCCAATTGCTGATTTCACCTCCATGCTGGGCCCCCAGCCAGCCCCTCCTATGGAACTCTGCTTTTCACCTCCTAAGTTGTCTAGGACTTGAAAACTGTCTCACCCCAACATTTTATTGTTCATGCTACTTTACAATTCTATTTGATGTGTTATTTAAGGTTTCTAAGAGGGGAATATTGGGAGAGTTTGGCTAGAATGCTCCCTTTAATCTTCCATTTTGGCTCTGCCTCTGTTCCGAATTTCAAAGGAACCCTCATAATTTCATTTACAAAATTTTGAAGTGACCATTGACTTTTCCTTATCATTCACCCTTCATATACTTACAATTGTTAAGTTTTGTCTCTTGTACCTCCACATTCTTTCTCTTGCATGTTTCCTTTTCTCCACTCACAGAGCCACCATAATAATTCAGGTCATCATCTCCTTTCACTTTGGATTAT
The DNA here is from genome assembly GCA_011680675.1 of Gymnobelideus leadbeateri. Classification (NCBI taxonomy): domain Eukaryota; kingdom Metazoa; phylum Chordata; class Mammalia; order Diprotodontia; family Petauridae; genus Gymnobelideus; species Gymnobelideus leadbeateri. The sequence continues at coordinate 1,070,250 of WOXC01004223.1, read as the reverse complement.
TGCAATAACTTTCTAATTGGTTGTCCTTCCCCGAGTCTCTCTCCTCTTCAACACATTCTTCATATACCTGTCAGAATTATATTTCTACAACAGGTCTGATAATATCATTCTATGACTTAAGGATCTCCAAAGGGTCCAATGGTATCTCTAGGATAAATTCAAACTCCTCTGTTTGGCTTTTAGAGCCCACAATCTACCCCCTATTTTTCCAGGCATGCTGCATTTTATTCTCCTTATAAGAAGCTGAACCGGCCCAACAATGGAGGACATTGTATCATCAATCTGCAGTCCTTAAAAATGTATTCCTTTCGGGGAAGCTATGTGGCACAGTGAGTAGAGTCAGAAGGACCTGAGTTCAGATGTGGCCTCAGACACTTAATACACACAAACAAAAAAAAAAAAACCTAGCCATGTGACCTTGGGCAAGTTACTTAACCCCAATTGCCCTCCAAAAAAAGCAAAAAAAAAAATGTACTCCTTTCTCATTTCTTCCTCGTTGATTCCTTGAAAGTCAAACTCTTTTGCTACCTTCTATATGAGGCTCTTGCTGATCCCCTCCTTGCCAACCAAGTATTAGCGCCTTCACTCCTGGAAATTACCCTGTATTTACTTTGTGTGTGTGTGTGTGTGTGTGTGTGTGTGTGTGTGTGTATACATACATATATATATATATATATATATATATATATATATATATATATATATATATATTTACTTTTGGAGGGCAATTGGGGTTAAGTAACTTTCCCAAGGTCACATGGCTAGGTTTTTGTTTATGTATGCATTAAGTTTTTGAGGCCGGATCTGAACTCAGGTCCTTCTGACTTCAGGGCTGACGCTCTACTCACTGTGCTACCTAGCCACCCTACTTTGTGTATATTTTGAAGTCTAATCCTTTGCTATAGTTTCTTTTTTATAGGGATTAGCTTGTTGTAGTTTCTTTTCACTCATCTCTTTTATTGGTATTTTATTGGATATAATTTTTTTTACTGTTCTTATGGTAGTTTTAGAGGGAGCTGAATTTGGCTGATACCTTTCATGTTACCATCTTTATCAGAGAAATCCCTCTTGTTTTACTGATGAGGAAAATAAGACAGGGTCCAAAATATCTGTTATTAGCGCATCCCTTTCTGAAAATAGTAATGGCATGTTCTCTCTCTTTTATTGAGAGAAATGGGGAAGTATGAGTGACTGTTTTAGATGCCTTATGAGGTTTCTTGGAGCTCCAAATACTATGATTCTGTGATATCATGGAATCAAAACGCTATTACTATAAGATATGAAACATGGATAAATCAATCTAGGTAACTTGGTGGCACAGTGAATAGAGCCCTGGGTCTGAAGTCAGGAAGACCTGGGATAAAATTTAGCCTTAGACTCTTACTAGCAGTGAGACCCTGGGCAAGTCACTTAACCTCTGTCTACCTCAGCTTCCTCAGCTATAAAATGAGGAAAATGATAGCACCTATCTCTGAGGACTCAGTGATATAATATTTGTAAAGAGCTTAGCACAAGTCTTGGGTATACTAGGCACTTAAAATACTTTAAAAAAAATCTTCCTTTTTCTTCTGGTCCATTGTCTTCCAAGCTAAGAAAATCATCTATTTGTTGTTGCTCCATGATTATTTATTTGGCATATTCCCTTTTCCATTAAAACTGGCAAAAATACTAGTGCAGTATATTGCTTAAGGAGAGAAAGGAGGGAAAGGACATGGAAAAATAATTCCACAATTAGATGAGGGAATATATAATCTCTCAGGTTCTATAAATGCATTGGGGAGGTATTTTCAGGCAAATGAAAGCTAAGCTGGAAATGGTATTAGCTATGTAGGTCGCTGATCTCTAGGGAGTTTAGATTTTGACTCAGGATATTTAGAAACTATCTCTCTCTGGGTGATCTAAAAGAAAAGCCAAAGAGTAAGACCACCCCCTAACCCCCCACTCCTGGCTTCACTAAAACTGTCGAGGTTTACTTCACAGAGGTGGCCCAAGTATGTACTTAGAGTCAGTCTGTTTTCAATTAAAGATTCATATGACATAATTTAACACCTTAAGAAAACTGGAGAACATAGAACTTACACATTTTGGGAAGTATCCCGTAAGAAAGCCTAGGGCTATGTTTTGGCTTTTCATCTGCAGAGAGTTGTTCAAGAATAATACCTGATGGGATGATTTTGTCACATGGGCTAAAGTACTATAGAATCAAATTTTCTCTACTTTCTCATGAATTCACAAAAAAAACTTTTGGAGGCTCTTATCAGACTTACAATTTCTCCTAAAGTAGATCTATTTCCCTTATATTTAAATTTGGTCTTTTTGAAATGTCCCTGTGTTTTACTTAAACTTAATTTGGGGTATACCTGATTTTCTTCTGTCTTCAAGTCTGTCAATTAGCTGTATGAAAGAAATTCTGTATTCAATTTCTAATTAAATACTTTAAAAATAGCTCACAACCGAGGGGCGGCTAGGTGACGCAGTGAATAGAGCGCCGGCCCTGGAGTCAGAAGGACCTGAGTTCGGAGATGGCCTCTGACACTTAATCCACACAAACAAAAACCTAGCCCTGTAACCTTGGGCAAGTTACTTAACCCCAATTGCCCTAAAGGGGCGGCTAGGTGGCACAGTGAGTGAGAGCGCCGGCCTCGAAGTTGGGATGACCCGAGATCAGATCCGGCCTCAGAAAATGAGCACCCCAACATAAATAATGACTAGCCATGTAACCTTGAGCAAGTTACTTAACCCCAATTGCTTAAAAAAAAATAGCTCACAACCTTAAAGAATTTTAGTACTTGCCAAGTATTTTTACATAATTCAATCAATGGATCCTGAGAGATAGGTGAAAACAAAAAGAGGCCTACGGAGTTTAAATGATTTGCAGAGGGTCACATAGTTCCCAAGTATGTCACCGAAGATTTGAATCCAAGTCTTGTTCTCAAGTTTTCTGCCCATTATAGCATACTGCCTTTCTGTAATTTTCTATTCATTAAATTATTACTTAGCAAATGTGAATAAATGGAAATTTTATACTACCCACATCTACCTAAGGGTATTATAAATTCATTCACTGAATTATTTTCTAATATTCTCTTTTTTTACTACCTTTGGACAATAGTCAATGACCATGAATAAGATTATATAATTATAAAACAGTTACAAAAAAGCAAAGCAGTAACACAACTGCCTTATGTTGGCCCAAGCCTTTTTCCCTTATAGCACTGACTCTTATCTGATACAGTCAGTGACAGAGTCCAAACATGAGGAGAAAGGTGAAGATAATGAGCCTGAGAGAATGGCTGAGGCCATTTCTTGAAGGTGTCCAGCTAAACAGTCAATTAAAAAAAGACTTCTCCTATCCATATGGTTAGTGCTGAGGTATAAAGGTGCTGGAACCCTGAAATTCAAGGGAAAATGATGCATAGGTCCTGCCTAGAATGAATTTGGCTCAAGTCTTCTTTTGGTCAAAGATAAAGTTTATTAGAATATCTGTCTGGGTGGGCGAGATTTTAAGAATCTGCCATATTTGTGACACTTGCATTGACAAGTGTGCCAGACTGAATCTGAGCATTGGCCAGACTCTTAAGTCATCTGAGGATATTTGTATCTCTAATGCAATAAGTTTTTTTTTAAGAAATCTGAGCAATTTAATGGGGAACAAGATGGATCTTATATACAGAAAGACTGTGGGAAGGTTCTAGGAATGGCCAAGTAGTCAAGAGGGAAGTAATAGGGAAGGACCAGGAAGGTGCTCCAGGTGAATGCCAGGGACCTGGGCCACATGGAAAAGTGCAGGGGCTTTTCCCTTTTTGGGGTCTAGATCCCAAAGATATGGTTTTCCTTTTAGGGTTCAAATCCCATCCCCATCAGTTAGTAAGATGATAAAAGGTCTCTGCTCCAAGGTCTCTCCAAGACACTTCCTTTATACATTATCATGACTCTCCTGGAAAGAGACTCCCTTTCATCTTAAGGTAGAGACAAACTATCAGAGGGTTTTGCCCAAGTGCCAGGTTCCTTTTACATGAGAAAGAATTGATATAGAATAACAGACTGAGACAAAAGACTGGAATTCAAATGCTGGTACTGCAACCATCCTTGTTAAATCCTTGGGCAAATTATTTCCTGGTTCAGGGTTTCACTTTGCTCATCTGTAAAACCAGGGCATTGGATTGTCTGATCTTGAATGGTTCAAACTACCCTTGACATTCTCTGAATCTAGGTATTCATTTTGTCTTCTCCCACTTAAAAATGTGACCAGTGCTCACCAGCTAGGTGACTGATGGTTAAAGATGCTCGCCTCTTAAGATCTTTCTAAGGTTAAATGATAGGTAATTATAATTAATGGTTAATATTAAATGATTTCATTGTTTCCTAAGGGGAAATTCAAGTTGACCAGGAAAAAAAAGATAGTCTATTCATGCAGCAAGAGGCAGAGTTAATCAGTAGATATAACTCATATAGTCTATGGACAATGACATAATAACAATAAATCATGAAGAAAACCCTTAGCATTGAGAGGCATGGAGTATAGATGGTGCATGTCGTTATAGATTGTTGAAACATTTCTATTGGACCTCCCCTTTTCATTAGTCTAAGAGCCCGAGGGAATGCTCTCAGAGGGCCAAAGTCCACCTTTATGCACATCTATCTATGGGTGTTCACTCTTGAATGTTATGAGGACATAAATGAGACTAATACAGGATGGGCAGGTATGGACGGGTGGTGAGTTATATAATCAGCATCATTATAGAGAGTATTTATGTAGATGAGATCGGACACCTGTTGGAGAATATTGTGAATTAGAAACTAAAATTCTACTTTATAGGATCAAAGATACAGTTAGAAGGCACCTTATATGCCACTTAATCAAACCCTTTCCTTTTACAAAAGTAGAAACTTGGGTTTAGTGAGTTTAAGTGACCTTGTTCAACCTCATGTAGATGGTAAGTGACAGAGCCAAGATTCAAACTCAAGTTCTCTGGCCCTAAAAGCAACACACAATAACACTCTGCCTCCAAAATCATTTGTCCTATTTCTCCCTTCCTCAATTCCCCACCTTCTTTTGTTTCAACCCCCTTCTGCACATATAATGGATTTTAATTGTTACCTTTTATTTTTACATTGCCTAGCTTTCCCTGTCTGTAGGACCCTCCCCCCTCCCAGATAGCCATGTAACAATTCCTAGGAGCAATACTCAAGAAAGAAAGAAAGAAAGAAAGAAAGAAAGAAAGAAAGAAAGAAAGAAAGAAAGAAAGAAAGAAAGAAAGAAGGAAAGAGAGAGAGAAAGAAAAGAAAGAAAAGAATAATATAGAGCAAACCAATTAAATACCTTAAATAAAAACCTTACATTATAATTTTAGCATATATCATAGTTTAGTTATTTGTGTAGCTCTTTTGTGCCCTTAATAGTTTGCAATTTTCTTGAGGGTTCTTTACCTTCATATCTTCTAGAGTGCCTAATGCAATATGCTTCCCATAGTAGACGCTTAATAAATTTTTGTTGAATTGAATTCCAAAAGTAAGTTCAAAACAAAGTTCATTTCATGGCGCAATGAATTCCTGTCCCATTCTCCTAGTCCCCACTCCTACTATCTAAGTCACCTTTTGTTATTCCCCTCATTTTTTAATTGTTCAACCACACTGACAAAAACTAGAAAGTGACTAAAACATATGCTGATTCAATAAATAAAATTGCCAGGAATCATTGATTTTTCAGCCAACTTATTAGCCCAGTTTGTTAAACTGGAAAAAAAAAAATACATGCAGCTGCCACAGAATTCAACAGCTTCTGTATATAGCTGATCTTGGAGTATTTCTTATTGGTTACACTCTAAGCTAATGGACCTACCATATGTGCTGGTTAGCAAACTGAATCTTGTTTCTTGTTGCTATGAACAGTGCATTTGGAAACTTACTTTCCTGCTTAATGTTAAAATATGACACTTTTGCTATAAACAGAGTAAGAACAACTGGAAACTCCCTCACAGAAAGTGACGTTTTTACAGCCGTGGGCTTGCATGAGCAAAGTATATTCAAAGTTCACTTGTGGTTCCACATTTAGGAAAATTATTATTTGGCCTTTTCATTTGGAAAATTATGCATTGTAAAGTCAACAAGCAAATTGACTTCTGAGTTTGTGAGATTATTCTTAAAAGTGAAGTTGCACTTTGAAAACTAAAAGAATATTCTATTATGGATTTTAGAGCTGCATGGTACATTAAAAATATTCTGTTCCAATCTTTATTTTTGCAGATGGGGAAAGTTCACCTAAGGAAATGAAGTGTATTGCAGCTAATTGTCAAAGGCAGCTAGGTGGCACAGTGGATAGAGTGCCAGGCCTGGAATCAGGGAAACATCTTCCTGAGTTCAAATCTGGTCTTATTTACTAGCTATGTGACCCTGGGTAAGTCACTTAAACCTGTTTACCTCAGTTTTCTCATCTATAAAATGAGCCAGAGAAGGAAATGGCAAACCACTCCATTATCTTTACCAAGGAAATTAAAATAGGGTCATCAAGAGTTGGACATGACTGAAACATCTGAACAAAAACAAAGTGGGAGGCTAAATTAAAAAGTTTTCTTAATTGCCACTTTGATGATCTAAAATGATTTACATTTACATTTAGTTACCTCTTTAAGAGATCATCTTTTTGAATGTCATAATCTACAATGGTACTGAGAATTTGAGAACTTTGAAGAAAAGAGACAGGAGAAAGAATGGAATAAAGTGGAAGTGAAACGAATTGGGTTTGAATCCAACCTCTGATGTTTATTGGCCAGGTGACACTGGGTAAGTCACTTAAACTTTCTGAGCCTTAGTTTGCTTATCTGTAACATTAGTGTCTTGGACTAGATGGCCTTCGAAGTCCCTTTCACTTCTAGATTTAGGGAAAGCGTGTTTCTACCTGCCGTTTCTGATATCCTGATGCTTCTTCCCCTGTTGCTGCTGCAGGCCTGATATAGATTCAGGCTTTCAAAACTGGAAGGGGGTATTATTGCAGCAGTGAAAAATTAGTGAATGAAGCTATGGTGAAAGCAATTAAATTGAAATCAATCAATGAAAATTAGGATTATGATATCTTACATTTAGAGCTGGAAGAAACTTTAAAGATCATCTACTCTGACACTCATTTTTTTAACAGATAAGGAAACTTAGTCTCAGAGAGTTATTCAAAGTCGACAAAGTGGAAGAGCCAATATTTGAATCCAGGTCTTATGACTACCCATACAGTATCTATGGGCAAAGCCTAGAGGAGATAAACACTGAAATGGGATTCTAGGATTTGGAGTTATGGTTATTTTTTTTTTTTAATTTGCTTGTTAGACAAACTTTGGCAAGTCACAACTTTTTCAGGACTTTAGGTTACTCATTTCTAAAATGGGCTCATCTTTAAAATGAGGGGATTAGACTAGATGACATTCTATTTCCAAAGTTAGAGGAGTATGACTTTACAGAATAACATCAGGCGAACTTGCAGAGCAAAGCAAAAATATCTGTCAACCATATGTTGGACACATGTCAAATTGAAATAAATATTTAGGAGGTCGGCTGTCTTCCCAGTATATGCACTTGGGATATGCCTGAGAGCTTCCTGAGATTCATCTCACCTGACAATTATTGTACACTTATGGTGACCCCTATAGCAATAAATGCAGAAGGAACCTGGAAGTAATTTTTCACAATTACAAAGACATGCACAGAAAATTTAAGGATTTAAATACAGATGCAATACTTTCATCAGTGTTGCTAATCAATGATGAGGTAATTAGATGAAAAAGTAGGAGAGAACAGCTGGCTAAGGTGGTGGTGTCTGAAAATGGAATTTGAATTTCTAGACAATTAGAGAGGAATGATGGGGTCTTGGTCTTAGACATAGTATATATTATAAGGGCCAAGAAGGATGCACTTAGATGTGTAGCCTGGACATGGTTCTAAATTCCAGTTGTTCTCACTCTCTCCCTCCCTGGGCTGATACTGGTTTTCTCATCCGAACCTATACGTACCTTTCAGGTCCAGGTAGATTTTTGGAGAGGCTGCTGTTACTATTCAACTTTTTCATTAGCCTGAGTAACCACAGAAGGGTAGGGATGTTGTGTGTGTGTGTGTGTGTGTGTGTGTGTGTGTGTGAGTTTGTGTTTGTTTATGTATTTGGGAGAGTAGGTTGATGGGACAACATTATTCTTCACTGTAGTTGCTGAGGTCCTACAGGTATACTTCCAGTTTACACAGAATTAGAGATAATGGCATCACTGGCTCTTAAGTCACATTTACTAAACAAGAAGGTAAAAAGCAAGAAAAATTGTAATATTTACTAAACAGATGACAAAACTAAGAATAATCAAAACATAATAGTCCATAAATAATCTGAGTTACATTTTCTCATCAATGCCTTTAATATTTGTGAATAGTAAATAGATACACATATAGAAAACTATCAGGGATAGAGACTTAAGTGAATTGTCCAAGGTCACACATCTGAGGTCAAGTTTGAACTTTGTTGTTGTTCAATCATTTAGTCATGTCCTACTCTGTGACCCCATGGACAAAACATAATGTTATTGGCGTTTTCTTGGCAAAGATACAGGAGTGGTTTGCCATTTTCTTTTCCAGTGGATTAAGGCAAATTGAAGTTAAATTACTTGCCCAGGGTCACATAGCTAAAAAGCATCTGAGGCTGAATTTGAACATAAAATCTTCCTAACTCCAGGTCCAATGCTCTATCCACTGAGTCATCTAGCTGCCTCTGGTGGTTTTAACTTAGATCTTTCTAAATCGAGTCCCAGGGCTCTATACTGTGCCATCTAACAGGGAATTCTTACTTTTTTTTTAAGCTAAGGTCTTTAACATGTCTTAGTTTGACTGAGGCAATGCCCATTCAGTGATTAATTCTTGGTAATATGAATGAGGCAGAGAATGGCTTTTTTTTTTTTTAACCAGTCAAAATAAATCAATCTGGGAGGCAAAGACACTCAGGGTTTCTAGGCAAAACCAAAACATTTGCTATTTATGTTCACTCTGAGCCAATCAGGACCCTATAAATGACTAAGAAGAGCTTGGCTTGGGTCTGGGAACTATTGATGTTCTATCAATAAGATGCTTTCTGTATTTTTAATAGGAATAGGAATATTGATATAGCCATATAATTTCAGTTGGTTTTGTTATTGATATGGTCAATTATGCTGGTAGTTTTTCAAATATTGAATCAGTTCTGCATTTCTGGTATAAATCCCACCTGGTCCTAGTTTATAATTCATATGATATATTGCTGTATTTAGTTTTAGCTAGTATTTTATTTAAAATTTTCACATCAATATTTATTAAGGAATTAGGTCTGTAATTTTTTTTCTTTCTCTGTTATGGCTCTTCCTGGTTTATGTATTAGCACCATAATTATGTCATAAAAGGAATTTTGTAGGACTCCTTTATTTTTGTTTTTGCTTTTTGGAGGGTGGAAGGCAGGGCAGTTGGAGTTAAGTAACTTGCTCAAGGTCACATGGCTAGTAAATGTTAAGTGTCTGACATCAGATTTGAACTCAGGTCCTCCTGACTCCAGGGACAATGCTCTATTCACTGAGCCACTTAGCCACCCCAGGACTCCTTCTTTGCCTATTTTTCCAAATAGTTTACATAGTGTTAAGATTAACTGTTCTTTAAATGTTTAGTAGAATTCATTTATGTATTTATTTGGTCCTGGGGACTTTTTCTTAGGAAGTTTAAAGATGGCTTATTCAAATTTTTTTCTAAGATTGAGTAATTTAAATGTTTTATTTCACCTTCTATTACCATGAGTAATTTATATTTTTATGGTTATCCATCCATTTCACTTAGATTTTCAAATTTATTGAGATATAATTGGGCAAAATTCTTCTTGTTTAAAAAAAATCAAATAAACCAATGGTTTATTTTATTGGTTTTTAGTTCAATGATTTTCTGACTTTCAATGTTATTAATCTATCCTTTGACTTTCAGGTTTTCCAAATTAGTTTTATTTGGGTATTTTTTTTTTTTTTTTTTGCCTTTTGGAGGGCAATTGGGGTTAAGTAACTTGCCCAAGGTCACATGGCTAGGTTTTTGTTTCTGTGTGTGTGTTAAGTGTCTGAGGCCGGATCCGAACTCAGGTCCTTCTGACTCCAGGGCCGACGCTCTACTCACTGCTCCACCTAGCCACCCTTAGTTGGGTATTTTTAATATGTTCTTTTTCTAGTTTTTTTTTTTAGTTGCATGCCTAATTTTTTGATCTGCTTTTTCTCTTTTTCATTGATGTAAGCAATTAGAGATATACAATTTCCCTGAAGTAACACTTTGCTGCATCCTATAAATTTTGGTATGTCTAAATTATCAATTATTTCTATCATTTCTTCCTTGACCCACTTATTTTTTTTTTTAGGATTTGATTACTTAATTTACAGTTAATCTTTAATCTCTCATTTCATTGTCTATTGTTGTATGTAATTTTTATTGTTTATGACCTAAAAAGGATTGATTTAGTATTTTTGCCTTTATGCATTTGGTTGTGAGGTTTTTATGTCTTAATGCATGGTCAGTTTTTGTGTAGGTGTCATGTAATGCTAAGAAAATGGTATATCCTTTTCTATCCCATTCAGTTTTATCCAGAAATCCATCATATCTTACTTTTCCAGAATTTTATTCACCTCCTTAACTTATTTCTTATTTATTTTTTGGTTAGATTTATCTAGTTTTGAGAGGTGAAAGTTGAGACGTCCCCCACTAGTATAGTTTTATTATGTATTTCATCATTTAATCAATTTAATTTCAAAAATTTAAATGTTATACCATTTGGTGCATATGTTTAGTATTCATATGACTTCATTGTATATAGAACCTTTTGGCAAGATATAGTTTCAATTCCTTATCTCTTTTAATTACATCTAGTTTTTGCTTTTGCTTTGTCTGACATCATTATTGCTGCCCCTGCCTTCTTCACATCAGCTGAAGCACAATAGATTCTGCACCAGCCCCTCACCTTTACCCTAGGTGTATCTCTCTGCTTCAGGTTTATTTCTTATAAACAACATATTGTAGAACTCTGGTTTTTAATTCATTCTGTTATCCACCTCTGTTTTATGGGAGAGTTCATCACCTTCACCTTCGTAGTTATGATTATTATCTGTATATTTCCATCCATCCTATTTTCCTTTTTGTCTTCTTTTCTTTTTCACCTTTTCCCTCTTAGCCAGTATTTTGCTTCTGTCTATCACCATCCCTTATCTGCTCACCACCACCCCTGATCTGCCCTTCTTTCTATTAGTTCCCACATCTCCTTTATTTTATCTCTTGACGTATTACTTCTATATTCAAGGGATGGTGTATATGATTCCCTCTTTGCGCCAATACTGCTAAGAGTAAGGTGTTCAAGCTATGCTCATGGTCCACCCTCCCATTTTCTTTCTCCTTCTATAGTAGGTCTTATATGATCAAGAAGAAATTAATGCAAAAAGGCAAAAAGAAACAATTCAAATAGCATGGAGTTACAGTCAGTATTACACAGGATTTGTCAGCTTCCACATTAAAGAACCAGAGAGCTTGGACTATGATATGATGAAAGGCAAAGTAGTAAGAATTACAACCAAGAATCACCTACCCAGAAAATTGAAATAATCTTTCAGTGGGAAAATAGTAATTTAATGAAATAGAGACTTTCAGGCAATCCTGATTAAAAGACCTGAATTGAATAATAATAAAAAATTTGACCTCCAAATACAAGATTCAAGGGAAACATAAAAGATAAAAAAGAAATAAGAAAGAGAAAACATAAGAAATTCAATAAGGCTAAACTGATAATAGAAGCAATTAGAAGGAGAATATATAGACAGAGGGTGTGGATATAAGGTGACTTTTATGGGATGATACTCCCCCCAAAAACAAAATAAAAGGTTGAGAAAAAAAATTGCTCTGGGGGAGGGGGTTAAATGGAGGTAAATTATCCCACAGAAAAGAAGCATGAAAGAATTAGTATAATGGAGAAGAGGATGCAGGAGGGGTGGACAAAGCTTAAGCCTTACTTTCATCAAAATTGGCTCAAAGAGGGAATAATATTCCCACTCAATTGGATATAGAAATCTATCTCACCCTATAAGGAAGTAAAAAGGGATAGTGATAATAGAAAGGGGAGGGGAGACTGATAAAAGGGAGAGTAGACTATGGAAGGCAATGACCAGAAGTAAGACACTCTTGAGGAGGGAAAGGGTAGGGATAATAGAGAGAGGGGACAAACACTCTTGAGGAGGGAAAGGGTAGGGATAATAGAGAGAGGGGATATTACTATAAATGTGAATGGGATGAACTCACCCATTAAATGGAAGGACTTACATATGCAAAAATATTTATAGTACTCCTTTTTGTGGCAGCAAAACATAGGAAATTGAGGGGATGCCTATTAATTGGGGAATGACTGAACAACAAGCTGTGGTTTATCAATGTAATGTAATACTACTGTACAATAAGAAATGATGAACAGGGAGATTTCAGAAGAAAAAAAAACTGGGAAAGACTCAGACGAACAAATGCAAAGTGAAATGAGCAGAACCAGGGAAACATAGTTCAGAGTACCGACAACATTATGTGATGATCAACTATGAATGACAGCTCTTCTAAGCAACACAATGAACTTAGACAAGTACAAATGACTCTTAGAGGAAAATTATATCCATATCTGGATAAAGAAATGATTGACTCTGAAGGCAAACTGAAGCATATTTTTTCACTTCATTCTTTCTCATTTCTTTTTCTTTTTGATCTATTTCTTCTTTTCACAACTGTGAGTAATATGGAAATATTTTACAAGATGGCATATATATTAACTATATCAACTTGCCTACCATTTCCAGAAAAGAGAAGGGAGAAAAATTTAGAATTCAAAATCTCATAAAAAATTAATCCTAAAAAATTTCTTGACATGTAACTGGGAAAAACCCAAACTATTAAACCAAAATAAATAAATAAATAAAAATCTAATTTGGGGGGATATCATTAGGGTTTTGTTGAATGTAACTTATAGTTTCCATGTGGCAATAGAAGAGTACACATTGTTGAAAGGGAATAGGTTAGATGAAGGAGGCAGAGGAAAAGAATTATACAATAAAAAGCTTTTCACCCATGTGGGAAATCCATATCTCCCAAAGGAATTAGGATTACAACTTATCGGTATTGGCTCAAAGAGGGAATCAATCCCCATATCTGATGGGGGAAAAGAGTGAATATTATCATGGCATACTAGATAGGCGTAGTCTAGAGGAAATGGAAGATAATTCCTCATATAGACAATAAAGTTGGCACAGAAGCAAGATATAATTGTAATGGTGTCTTTCAGCTATCTAGAAGTACTCTGAAACTCTGTGCCAAAAGCCAAATAGCTAGTGCAATTTGAATTGTCTTCTTGATCATTTTAATCTTTCATAAAGTGGAAGAAGTGACAAAGGTAATTGTAAATTATTTAAATTGCAAATTGTAAAAAAGGAAATGTAGGTACATCATACTTTAGTCTTAAGGGGAATAGACTCTGAATCAATTAATTGGTGCCTACTAAGTTCTGGGTACTGTTCTTGAAACTTAGGAAACAAAGATAAAAATGAAACAACCCCTGCCCTGAAGAAATTTACATTATACCAAGAGAGGGAATACATAACCATATAAATTATAAATACAAAATAAATATGAAGTCACTTTTTTGGGAGGACTGGCACTAACAGCTGGTAGAAATAGAAAGACTTCAGACAGGAGGTAGTACCTTGTTGAAAGGAAAACAAAGATTCCAAAAGGAAGAGGTCCTGAAGGAGTATATTCTAGGCAAGAGAGACAGATTGTAAAGGTATGGAGAAAGGAGATAATAATAACAATATTAATAATGATAGCTAACATTTCTATAACACTTTAAGGTTTGCAAAGCACTGGACATGTTAATTTATTTGATCCTTAAAACAACCCTGTGAGGTAGGTGTTTTATTTTAACCTCATTTTACAGATCCAAGGAAACTAATGCTGAGACAAATTAAGTGAATTTACCCAGGGTTACACAGCTATTAAGCATGTAATGAAGTATTTGAACACAGATTTTCCTGAGTCCAAGTCCATAATGCTTATGCATTGTATGACCTAGACACTTAAATAAGATATCCTATGTGAGGACAAGAACAGATCAGCTGGACCAAAGTATAAAAATGTACAATGAAGTATAAAAATTATAATAATGCCAGAGATGGGTTGGATTCAGGTTGCAAAGCACTTTAAATATAAAACAGAAGAATATTTGTTTTAAATCTGATCATAAAGGTAATAGGGAACCACTAGAATTCATTGACAGGGGGATGGCATCTGTGTTTAGGAATATTCCTTTAATAGTTTGGAGAATGGGCTGGAGAGAAAATAGAAACTGGAGAAAGGGAAACCAATTAGAAAAGTATTCTGATATTCTATGCAATAAATGATGGGATCCTAAACTAGGATGGTATTTATATTACTAGAGAGAAAGTAATGGATGCAACTGCAATTGTAAAGTCAGAATTGACAAGTCTTGGCAATGAATTGATTGTGTGAGAGGAGGGAGATGGATAAATTGAGCATAATATTGAATGATTGGAAAGAAGCTAGTACCACAGGCAGAAGCAGGGGGATTATAAACTCCAATAGATTATAAGTTCCTTGAGGAGAGGGACAGTCTTTCTTTTTATTAATCATACCCCCAGTGCATAGCACATTGCAGGTGCTTAATAAATGTTCATTGGATTTTAAAGTTTGAGGACAAAGTGAGTTTGAATAAATAAGATACCAAATTCCATTTTAGATATTTTGAGTTTGAAATACAAAATATTTAAACAGAAATGTACAATAAGAGGTTGGCAATATGAGGTTTGAATTCAGGAGAGACACAGGTTGGATATATAGATTTGGGGGTTGGGGAGGGTTTAGAAGAGGCAGTGGAATGCAAGGAATATGCCAACTTCTCCAGTATCCATGTGTTGGAGGTTTATGAGAAAATATGCAACCAGTACTGTAATGGAAAGGATGGTAAGGTCCTCACAAATGCCACAAGATTGGAGAAGCATAAGGGGAAAAAAAAGATCTCAGATAAAGGGAATTTCGTTGTAATAAAGATTCCAAAAGGTTCAATGGAAAGGGGTAGGTAGAACTGAATTGGGATATTGGAGGAGTAGAACTAAGGGGGATAGGTAAAAGAGAATTGGAAATTGTGGCAAGGGGTAAAGAATGAGCACATTGTTAGCTGGGGATTCTGTGTTTTAGGCTAGCATTTGCTAGGGAATTTCAGGATTTTTGACTAGTAGGGTTGGGGAGGTATCTTTGACAGTCATATGTGTAATTTGGGTTTGAATAGAGTTGTCTTTCCTGATTCCTGCTGAAAGATTTCTCTAAGTATTTGGATAAAGCAATATCCTTTTAACTCCTGGCCATGATGAGTCAGCTCTCAGGAAGTGACTCTGCCAATTTCTCTTTCTGTCCTAGATTCCCCCAAGGGTCCAATCCAATCCAATCAACATTTATTAAATGCCTGCTATGTTCCAGGCACTGTGCTAAACTCTGGGGAAGCAATTAATGAAATGAAAGACATTCCCTACCATCAAAGAGCTTACATTCTAAAAGGTAAGAAAACATACAAAAGGCGGTAGGAAAGCAGATGGGTGGGGGTAGTCAAGTAGTTCTATTTTCACTAAAATTTCCGTAAGGTGATATGGAAATGGGAAACTCCTTAACCCAATCCAGATTTTTGGAAAATGCCCCCACATAGCTGGAAGACTCAACTAGGAGAGTATATCCCTAATCTCTAGGTACATTTCTGCTTTGGGTCTCATTTCTTGAATAGGTAACCAAAGATTGGTTTTGAAATTGATGTGTCCAGAAATGGAAGTGACCTTGGGTATTTGAAAGGTCCAGAGAGATACTGGGTCTTTTGGGTGGAACTGATTCATGACAAAAGAAGTTTCACTATCAGAGAAAATGCTCATTGGCAGGAGGATAGTTCAAACTCAGTGATAGATTGGTAGGATTAGCAGAAGGCATCAGCCTTGAATATAGAGTACCGAACTGATGCTTTATGTATTTGTATTTGTATTCAGCTACCTCACAAACCATGTGTTCGTGATTCTGCTTCCCAGCAGATTGCAATAATATTGTATGTTAACTGATTATTTAAATCTTGTGAATACTTACCTTTAGTCTTTTTATGTTTTGCAGCATTTCTGTTCTGTGTTGGAAATAAATATCTAATTAGTGTTTCATATTGAACACTTTTTTATTCCCTCCTTTTTGAAGTGACCCTGGACATAAACCAAAACTTAGGTTTCAAGCCAAGAATATTTTGATCCAGGTGGGGATGTGATGAACAAGAGTATAAGAAAAAGGAGACTAAGTGGGGCATAGACAAGGTGGTGGAATAGAAATAGGACTTCCTTGAAGCTCCTGCTCCCACTTCCTATAATTCATGTAAAAATGACTCTAAACAAACTTTGGAGCTACAGAACCCATAAAATGAAAGAGAGATGCTAACCTCCCACTGAATACAGCCCAGCAGGCTGGCAGGAAGGGGCCAGCACAGCTCTCTGGGGGCTGAGCCCAGCTCTGAGTGAGCCTGAGGTTTTAGCTTCAGGGAAGCTACAAACAGCTGTCAGGGACTTCAGATCATGAGCAGATATGGTGGTTTCCAAAATTATCAACCCACAGATGCTAAGGAGAAAGTGAGAGGTCAATGCAGTGTGGACTTTGTGAACTGGGAGTTCGGGAGTGCTGTCAGGCCTTAACCCCCGAGAGGGAGAAGCAGCTGAGGTGCTGTAGCCATGTAGCTGTTGCCATGTGGATGTTTCAGAGCTCCTGGCCTGCAGATTGTAGGAGGACCAAGCAATAAGTCTGAAGGGTATTTGCTCTTGCTTTAACCTGCTTGGATCTGGATCACTATCTAGGATGGAGGTCATGGGGAACATGACCATTTTGCCAGAGTGTGTGGAGGCTTCAGAAAAAGCACCCAACTAATAGCTCCAGCAGATGAGGAAACCCCAGCAATTGGGACAAAGCAAAGTCAGAACTCCTACACCAGAAGCTTCCAAGAAAAGAATAAGTTGCTTACAGGCCGTAGAATAGCTTAAGAAGGATTTTGAAAACCAAATAAGAGAAGTGGAGGAAAAACTGGGAAGAGAAATGAGAATGATGCAAGAAAATTATAAAATGAGAGTCAACAACCTGACTGAAGGAAATAACACCTTAAAAATAGACTAACTCAAATAGCAAAAGAGGCTCAAAAAGACAATGAGGAGAAGAATGCCTTAAAAAGCTGAATTTGCCGGATGGAAAAAGAATGTCAAAAGCTCCCTGAAGAGAATCATCCCTTCAGAATTAGATTGGAACAAATGGAAGCTAGTGACTTTATGAGAAACCAAAATACTATTAAACATATCCAAACAAATGGAAATATAGAATGCAATGTAAAATACCTCATTGGAAAAACCACTGACCTGGAAATAGATCCAGGAGAGATAATTTTTTTTGTTGTTGTTGTTGTTGAAAACTCTTTAATATAACAAGGAGGAAGGGAGTTAGTTTTTGTAGCCTCGGCTAGCACGGCGGCCCCTGGCACGCTCAAACTTTCGGCCCTTGGATCGGACATATGGTTTGGTATGGCTGTGGGGAGTGCCCAGAGCCTTCCCAAAATGTCTGTACACCTCTCTGCCCTTCCGGGGACCAGACAGCAGAACAGTGCCCCGGCCCTTGGGTGAGCTCATGGCCAGCTGGTCAAAGGTGAGGATCTTCCCACCAGACTTGAGGATGCGATTCCTTGCATTGCTAGTGACATGAAGGGCACACACCTTCAGCTTGGGGACATCCTGGATCCTCACGTCGTCTGTCACCGTCCCAACTACCACAGCGGTCTTGTTTTCCCGGCCAGGAAGCTTCATTTTCCTGATCATGCATGACAGGGACAGGGGGGGCCGGTTGGTCCGGCTCATGAACAGCCTTTTCAGGACCACCTTGTTGAAAGTCGAGTTGGTTCTGCGGGCCAGGAACCGGTAAAGCTTCACCAGCAGGCGCAGGTAGATATCCTGGCTCTTGGGCTCCTTGCGCCGGACTTTCCGGTCCTTGTTGTGGCGCATGTCGACTCCCATGCTGACGCCCTACCGAACACCGGCCCAAACAGGAAAGCCAGGAGAGATAATTTTAAAATTACTGGAGTACCTGAAAGCCATGATCAAAGAAAGAACCTAGAAATCATCCTCCAAGAAATTCTCAAGTAAAATTGCCCTGATGTTTTAGAACCAGAGGGAAAAATAGAGGTTGAAAGAATCCACCAATCACCTCCTGAAAAAGATCCCCAAAAGAAAACTTCTAGGAATATTAGGTTCCAGAGTTCCCAGATCTAGGAGAAAACATTAAAAGCAGTCAGGAAGAAACAATTTGAATATGGTGGAAACACAATGAGGGTAGCAAAGGATCTGGCACCTTCTACACTGAGGGATCAAAAGGCTTGGAATACAATGTTCCAGAAGACAAAGTAGCTGGGATTAAAACCAAGAATTACCTCCCCAGCAAAACTGAGTATCACGTTTCAGGGGAAAATATGGTCATTTGATGGAATAGAGGACTTCCAAGCATTCTTGGTGAAAAAATCAGAGTTGAATAGAAAATTTGACACTCAGATACAAGAAGCAAGAGAACTTGAGAAGGTAAACAGGGAAAAGAAATCATAAGGAACTTATCAGAGTTGAAGTATTTACATTCCTACATGGAAAAAATGATAATTGTAACTTATGAAACTTTTCTCAGTATGAGAATAGTTGAAGGGAATAGAAATGTGTGTGTCTATGTACATATATATGTATATTTATACATGTATATATGTATACATACATATATATGTCAATATAGGAGGGTATGTGGGTGTATGAATACATATGTGAGTGTGTGTATATATGTGTACAAGTATACATAGAGGGAACAGGACCAATTGAATAGGAAGGGATGATACTTAAAAAGTGAAATTAAGAGGTGAGAGAGGCATATAATGAGAGGAGATGGGGAGAGAGAAACTGGGGTAAATTATCTCATATAGAAGAGGCAAGGGAAAACTGTTACAATGGAGGGGAAGAAGAGGAAGGCAAAAGGCAATGAGTCAACCTTATTCTCATTGAATTTGGCTTAGGGAGGGAATGATATACACACTAAATAGGGTATCTCACCCTACAGGAGATTAGGGGGGAAAGAGATAAGAGGGTGAATGATGTAAGAGAGGGCAGGCTTGGGAGGGAGGGAAGTTAGAAGCATCCACTTTTGAAAAGGGACAGGATCAAAGTAGAGAATAGAACAAGTGGGGGTGGGATAGAATGCAGGGAAATATAGTCAGTCTTTCACCATATATCCACTATGGAAATGTTTTGTATAGCTACAAATGAACAACCTATATTGAACTGCTTATCTTCCCAGTAACGGTGGGTGATGAGAGAGGAAGGGAAAGAATTTGGAATTCAAAGTTTTAAAATCAAATGTTTAAAATATACATATATATATATGTATATATATACATATGTATATATATACATATATATATTATTGTTATTATTTTACATGTAACTGGGAAATAAGATATACAGGCACTGGGGCATAGAGATACACCCTGCCTTACTGGAAAGTTGAAGGGGGAATGAAGGGGGAATGTGGAAATGAAGGATCTAAACTAAAAAAAATTAAAAAGAGAAAAAAAGAAAAAGGAGACTAGCCCTTTTCAATTGGAGGAAAGGTTCCTCAAGAAGTGAACCCATTCTGATTTGCTTTTATGGGTCCAGAGCAAGGGGTTCTCTTAGAGGAGAAGAAAAGGGAGAAAACCACAGCTCCCTGGTCTCAGCAGCTATGCTGATATTTAGGCATCAATGACAGAGTTTCTCAGTCTTCCTTCTAGTTTTAGAGCATAAGACTTGTTTTGGGTTGTGGAGGTGAGGGATACAAGTCTGACGCTAGGTCTTGAGAATAATAAAGGAAATGTAAGGTATGTTCTCTGAACACAACTGAGCTTACAGATTTGAAATAGGGAGTGGGGATAGGGGTAATAGATTTCAGCAGCTTCATTCATTGAGCTATGTTAAGCAGCATCCTTGGCTTCTCAGATGAATCTCAAAAAGCCTTGGCTGAAGAGTTCTGAGATTTGCCTTAGGCTATGGCCTGATCCTCTAAAAGGGAAAATAGCTCATGAAAAGCAGAAAACCATCAAGAATGATATTCTGGCAACTTAGTCATAACTGGTTCTGATTTTTAAATAAAAAGGAAGTGTTTAAAGATGGAATGGGTTGTACAGAAAAGTTTACTAAACAAGTTAAACTTACTGATGGTGGAGACCCTATGACAACTGGAAGGGAGGATGGGTTATAGGATGAATAAAACAGAGGGTTCAAGTTCCTATAAGAATAACATAGGAAGGGCTTAGCCTAGTATAAATTCAGGCAAATTATACTTTTGAAATATATTGACTCTATTAACCTCGACAAGTCACTTGACATTTCAATGGTCCAAGCAACTCTTTAAAACTATGATCTGGAACACACTCACCTTCATTGCCAGCCAGTTTCCTCAAATGAATTCACTCTATCAATGAAATCATAGGTTATTCCTTATTCCTATATACCTACTTCCCCCTCTGGAGAATGCAAACTCCTTGTACATTGGGTCAGTTTATTCTTAGTCCCTATGCTCCTAAGCACTAGCCCATAATAATATTTTGCTTTGTTTTGTTTTACTGAATATTCTCCCTGAATAAATGACTGGGTGACATTACAGGAAGGCAATTTGTTTTACTCAATTCTTTGAAACCTGGAATAATGGGTAGAAGTTGGAGTGAGGCAAATCTAGGTTTAATGTAAGGGGGATAAAAACTCCAAAGCGCGGGGCGGAGCCAAGATGGCGGAGTAGAAACAGCTCTTCCAAGCCTCTCTGCCCCCAGATTCTCCACAAACGATGTAAAAAAGGACTCTGAAAATCTTCTGGAGCCCCAGCACCCACAGAACGACACAGAGAAGCTAACCTCCCGCTGAGGACAGCCCAGCACCCTGCAGGAAGGACCAGCGCAGTGGTCTGGGAGCTGGCAGCGCGCAGAGCGCAGGAGCCGAGCCGAGCCCAGGTCCACGTGAGCTGAGGTTTTAGCCCCAGGGCGGCAGGGCCAGCAGCCAGCTGGAGGAACCCCAGAACACCAGGAACTGTGGAGACTCCAGAATTATCAACATAGACATGCCTAGGACAAAGTAAGAGGTTAGTGTCCTATGGACTTTGGGACCTGTATTTGGGGAATGCGTCAGCTCCCTCCCCTGGGGGCTAGAAGCTGCTGAGGAGACACGCCATTTTGTAGTTTTCAGAGGCAGATCCGGCTCCCAGCCTACAAATCGTGGGGAGATCCAGCGATCAGTCTTGGGGGGTAATCGCTCTTGCTTTAACCTCCCTGGATCTGGATTGTGATCTAGGGTGGAAGTCGTGGGTGGGTTTACAGCTTGCCAGAAACGGAAGTTGCCCCCCACACGTTCGGGACGAAAATTCCTCTATCTGGCCTTAAAGCCATAGTGTGGCAACAAGCCCAAAGTCAAGTAATTAAGTGGCAACATGCCAAGGCAAAGGAAACAGAAAAATGCAACCCTAGACTCCTATTTTGGGGGCATAGAGCGGGAAAAGGACTGTGAGGTCAGAAGTCCTGCTCCAAAAGCCCCAGGGGAAAACATGAGCGGGTTGCAGGCCATAGAGGACCTTAAGAAGGACTTTAAAAATCAAATAAGAGAAGTGGAGGAAAAATTGGAAAGAGAAATGAGAAGGATGCAGGAAAAGTATGAAATGAGGGTCAACAGCCTGACTGAGGAAAACAACACCTTAAAAAATAGACTAACTCAAATGGCAAAGGAGGCCCAAAAGGGCAATGAGGAGAAGAATGCCTTAAAAAGTCGAATTTGCCAGATGGAAAAAGAATCTCAAAAGTTCACTGAGGAGATTCATTCCTTCAGAGTTAGACTGGAGCAAATGGAAGCTAGTGACTTTATGAGAAATCAAGATGCTGTTAAGCAGATCCAAACAAATGAAAGATTAGAAGGCAATGTGAAATATCTCATGGGAAAAACCACTGACCTGGAAAATAGATCCAGGAGAGACAATTTAAAAATTATTGGACTACCTGAAAGCCATGATCAAAGAAAGAACCTAGAAATCACCCTTCAAGAAATTCTCAAGGAAAATTGCCCTGATGTTTTAGATCCAGAGGGCAAAATAGAGGTTGAAAGAATCCACAGATCACCTCCTGAAAAAGATCCCAAAAAGAAAACTCCCAGGAATATTATAGCCAGGTTCCAGAATCCCCAGATCAAGGAGAAAATACTACAAGCAGCCAGGAAGAAACAATTTCAATATTGTGGAAACACAATCAGAATAGCCCAGGACCTGGCAGCTTCTACACTGAGGGATAGAAGGGCATGGAATATGATATTCCAGAGGGCAAAAGAACTGGGAATGAACCCAAGGGTCACCTACCCAGCAAAACTGAGTATTTTGTTTCAGGGGAAAATATGGTCATTCAGTGGAATAGAGGACTTTCAAGCATTCTTGAGGAAAAAACCAGAGTTGAAAAGAAAATTTGACATCCAGACGCAAGAAGTAAGAGATGCCTGAGAAGGTAATTAGGGAAAAGAAATCAAAAGGAACTTATCAAAGTTGAACTATTTACATTCCTATATGGAAAAGCAATATCTGTGACTGATGATATCTTTCCCACTATGAAAATAATGGAAGAAGGGGGTGTGGTCATATGAATACATATGTGAATGTGTGTGTATATGGTTACAGTTATATATGGATAGAGGGCATAGGTTGATTGTGTTGGGAAGGGAGAGTACTCAAGGGATGAAATTATGAGGTGAGAGAGGAAAGTGGCAAGAGGAGATGGGGAGAGACATGGTAGGGTAAACTATCTCATGTAGGGGAAGTGGGTGCAAAGGAGGGGGAGAATAAGGAAGGCTAAAAAGGCAAAACCACATTCACATTGAATTTGGTTCAGGTAGAAAATGACATACATACTAAATGGGATATCTCAACCTGCAGCAGGATAGGGGGAAGGGGGATGAGAGGAGAGATGATGGATGGGAGGGCATCCTTGGGGTGAGGGGAGGTTGGAAGTACCCACTATAGAAGAGGGTCAGGATCATGTAGGGAATGGACCAGGTGGGGGGTGGGATGAGTGGGAGGGAATTATAAGCAGCCTTGCACAATATATCTACTATGATAATGTTTTGCATAGCTAGACATGTACAACATATACTGAATTACTTATATCCCAAGAAGGAATGGGTGGCAAGGGAGGAAGGAAATGGATCTGAAATTCAAGGTCATAACATTAAATGTTTCAAATATATATATAAATACTATTATTAATACTCTTTTGCCTATAACTGGGAGATAAGATGTGCAGGCATTGGGACACAAAGATTCATCTTCCTCTAATGGAAAAGTCGATGGGGGTATGGGAGAAGGTATGGGAGAGAGCAGATTGGAGGAAGCGATATCCTGTGGGACTGCTATTCTGGGAGGTTGGGTAGGGGAATAATGGGGGGTAAATGATTGTAACTCAAAATCTGGCGGAAATGAATGATGTAAAACAGAAGTTAATAAAGTATTTGTTTAAAAAAAAAAAAACTCCAAAGCGCAAAACAATTCTTCTTAATGATTAGATATGTTCAAAGACAGAGTGGGCTGCCTCTGTACGTGGTGGGTTTCTCTTTACTCGGCATCTTGAGCGGCTAGCTATTGGACGGCCACTAGTTGGGTGTGTTATAGTAGATATTCATTTCACAACACAGCTGAACTTGAATGTTGTGAAGATACTTTGTAATTCTAGATAGTTCTATCCTAATGTATGTAGTTTTATGAAAATGGAACTTGTTGCCTTAGGGTTAGGAATAAGCATGAGTTTCCCTCACAGAGGTCAAAGAATCACTTTGAAGTTAGCTTAAAAAATTTACAATAATATAAGGCAACAACTATTTTTTAAGTGCTACAGTGTGCAGAGTCCATGTCAGAGGACTAATGTATCTTAGGGTTTTCTATCTTGCCCCCAGCAATATCAATTAATTCTTCCCTAAAAGGCAACAAAATTGTTCTGAGGGCCTGACTGGCCACTGCCTCCTCTGATCCAGCTTCCTGGATCTTGCTATGGTGACATTCTTCCTGGTCATTTAAAAGCATTAAAAATCTTACCCATGTGGAGTCCAGATTTATCCAACTTGGTAGATGTATGAAGACTACATAAAAAGAGACTCTGTGTCCTTGTTGCATATACTTGCTATATTTGGGTTATATAAATACCTTTTTTTTGTCAATTATTTACTGACTAACAAGTACTTCATTTTCTCCTAACATTGAACCTGAACTGACATAGTGTTGACATCAGGACCACCCCTAGTAGATCTATACTAGGTATTGGATAACATACAACATTCAGATAAGCAGTCCCTTAGATTTTAAGGGCAAAACGTAGGACACAGCTATAATATATAATATTACTTGATAAATGCCTTAGACTTACAAATAAAAACACTTTGTGAGATCCAAGGGGGAAGATCACTAGGGGAAGGGAAAGAAATCAAAGGAGTTCACACATATATACCCCACCGTTTCCCCCCAATCCTAGAGCCAGAATGAAATCAAACTGGCATCCGTGGACAAATAGAATCAACCCCCTCATTTCCCTGCTTTCTCTTCTTTGTCAACTCGGAATATTGGTCTTCTGCATTTGATTATATAGTTTGCTTCTGTCAATAAACATTTGCTTAGCAACTACTATGCAAGTACTACTTAGATCTTGGAAATTACATAGTAATCACATGGCATCAATGACAAAGATAGCTACTTTCCAGTCTTACTTCATAGTTCTCAAAAGAACCACAGACTACTAGGAACCATATAAAATTTAATAATGTGATAAATGAAAAGCAAAACAATTTTAAAGTTGTATCTCACATCCAGCAATCTGACAAAAATGACAAAAGATGAGAATTGTCAATGTTGGAAAGATTGTGAGAAAATATGCCCATTAATAATATACTGTGCATTGAGCACTGAATTGATTTAGTAATTCTAAAAAGCAATTTAGAAATATGCTTTAAAAATGGCTAAACTTTTCATGACTTTTGACCCAGAGATGTCACTATTAGTCACATATCAAAAGGAAGTAAATTACTGAAAATGCCTTAAGACTAACACATGCAAGGAGTGGATAGGTGGCACAATAAGTAGAGTGCTGGCCCCAGAGTCAGGAGGACCTGAGTTCAGATCCAGCCCCAGGTACTTAACACACACACACACACACACACACACACACACACACACACACACACAACCTAGCCGTGTGACCTTGGCCAAGTTACTTAACCCCAATTGCCCTCCAAAAAGCAAAAAAATAAAAATAAAAGCTTAAAACATGCATAGCAGTACTATTCATAGTATCAAAGAATTGGAAACAAATTAAGATTCCCCTTCATTGGGTAATAGCTAAACACATTGTATCATGAGGATATAGTAAAATTTTGTTGAATTATAATTTTCTGTATTTACAATACTTAAAAAAGAGCTATGATGAATATTGAGAAACATGAGAATGCCTATATGAACTAAAGCAAAGTTAGCAGAATGATGAAAACAGTATATAGACAATGATTACAAGAATAAAAATAGAAAGACCTATAGCATGGAATGACAATAAGCTCTATGAAATGACAATGACCAAGTCTGGGCCCAAAAAACAACTCTGAAAATCCTGTCTTCTCTCCATAGGAGAATGAATATTTGGAACAATGACAGAATTTTGATTTATTGTTTAGTTTTACTGAATTCAATTTTTTGTTCGCATTTAATTTTTTTTAATTTGGAAATGAAGGTAATCAAATGATAAAAGATAGCTATAATACGTATTTTAAAATGATTACTATAAAGAACTCAAAAGAGCAAGTGAGATATTTAATTCACTTTGCCAGAGCAAAACCAACAACATCTCTTCCTTCAATACTAAGGGTATCCCTGATGTAGTAAGAGTATATTTCTGTAGTATTATTGGTTGGAACCCCTATTCAGGTGTTTCTCCTACTGTTAGCTGATAGTAATTAACATGCTGGAACAATTTAATTACTTACTAAATTAGTTTTTACAAAGGGGTATTTATTGATAAGAGTAAAAGTTACAATCATTTCTAGAAAAGACACTGGGGCATACTCTTTCTCATATCACTTCAATACCTTGGGAGAGTGGGCTCAAACTTATAGCAATTTCTACCTGAAATTTGCTCTATCAAGCCCAGTACTATGTTGGTTGTGGTGTTGGTCAAACACGTTATTTGATATTTTTCACCTCACTACCTGGATTATAGAATATCCTTTCATGAACTCTATTTTGGTCCTGGGCATAGTGGGCTTAACCTAGATACAATTTCTATACAGCATTTGTCTTACCAAGTTCACTTCCAAATGGGTCAAAGGCACTGGATGAGACCTTGTCTCTACTTCCAGTTTGGAGCTTGGAGGTGATTTCTTTGGGACTCACTGATGGATTAGCTGTCTGCAAAAGATTTCATCCTTCCATATTTTATGCAAGTATATACCTACCTGACCTGTAATAGACTCTCCTAGTCCTGGAAATATAATATCTGGAAGGTACACATTGAGGAACTGACACAGAGTATAGATAGATTTTGAGGAAGATTGTTACTCTTTTGGCTTATAATCTCTACCTTGGAAACTTGTGGAGGGGGGAGAAGAAATCCGTATTTTATTGCACTTAGTACACTTAGGCTAATTCCTTACTTGTAAAATATGGAGTTCAAAAAAAGGGGGGATGTTATTAAAAGGATATAAAAACAAAAATAGAACTCTCAAAAAGAGTACACTTGGAAAATAAAGACACCTTTCAATTAACAACACTTTCTCAAATACATATATCAAATATTAGACAATTACGACTATAATTTGGTCTTCTATTCTTGCCTCCTATAATTCTTTGGTAGCACTGCAGAACTCTTGTGGGTTTTTTGTTTGTTTGTTTGTTTTTACTAATTAACATTCCTTTAAAAATATGAGTTCCAAATTCTCTTCTTCACTCCAATCATTCCCCTACCCACTGAACAGGCAAGCAACATGATCTCAATTATATATGTGAAGTCATAAAACATTTCCCTGTTAGATGTGTTACAAAAAAAGGAAAAAAAATTATAAATAAAGGAAAAAGAAAGTATGCTTCAATCTGCATTCAGGGTTCATCAGTTCTCTCTCTGGGGCTGGACAGTGTTTTTTTTTTTTTTTCATCACGAGTACTTTGGAATTGTCTTGAATCATTGTATTGATCAGAATAACTAAGTCTCTCACCACTGATA
The DNA here is from genome assembly GCA_011680675.1 of Gymnobelideus leadbeateri. Lineage (NCBI taxonomy): Eukaryota > Metazoa > Chordata > Mammalia > Diprotodontia > Petauridae > Gymnobelideus > Gymnobelideus leadbeateri. The sequence goes on along the minus strand of WOXC01004223.1, from coordinate 1,042,865 downwards.
ATCATTACAAATATTGTTAATTACTGTGTACAATGTTCTCCTGGCTTGCTTACTTCATTTTTATTCTGTTCATGTAAATCTCAGGTTTTTCTGAAACCATCCTTCTTGTCATTTTTTATATGGCACAATAGCGTTTCATCACAATCATATACCACAATTTGTTAAACCATTCCCCAACTGATGGCTACCCCCTCAATTTCCAATTCTTTTCCATCTCAAAAAGAACTGCTATAAATATTTTTGGACATACATGTTTTTTTTTCCTTTTTCTTTGATCTCTTTGGGATATATGCCTAGTAGTGTTATTGCTAGATCAAAGGATACGCACAGTTTTATAGTCCTATAAGCATAAGAATTCTGAGTTTTTAAAAGCATACTTAAAAGCAGGACCTGTTTAGTCCCCAACACCAGGTCTAGATAGGGAGACTACAAATCTTGAAATACTTTCTCTGATACCGAGAAGGCATATTTCTTCTACCATTTTAGACAATGACTCTTCAATTATTCTGAAGCCTACAGAGAACTCTAATTTCTTGCTAATTATTTCCTAAATTATGGAGACTTTTATCTGATGTATCTTGGTGGATTATCCAAATCTTAATGGGATAATCAATCAATCTCTCTCTCTCTCTCTCTCTCTCTCTCTCTCTCTCTCTCTCTCTCTTGCACACACACACACACACACATCCCTAATATAAGCCTTATTTAAACAAATTATTCATGATGAAACATACATTCTGGAGGGAAGAAAAGTGACAGGCATCAAATATCATAATTTCCTTTAGAAGTGTAACCAATGTGAATTGGTTGACATTATGTAAAGAGGTAAAGGTCCTAAAGGGCACCTCAAACACAAGGCTTATATGCCAGAAACATAAGGCAGTGTAGCAGCAAGCACCCTAGCATACCCAAGTTGGCTGCCAACTCAGGTTCTTAGATCTGCTTTTCTAAAGGAAAGCAAGTCAAAATGAGTTAACAATCTTGCTTTAATCAAACATTATGTCATTTACCAAGTTCAGGGGAAAAAGGTCAGCATCCTGAACTTCAGAGAATACAAACAACTTACAAGTAGACAGAGAAAGAGATCAGCAGCCAGTCTTCTAGTTGTCTGACCACTACATCCATACCTAGTCAGTTACCCGAAAGGGAAGCACCAACATCTGGGTTTTCAAAGCCAGGGGGTTCAATGGCTTCCCAGAGTCTCATCTGGTCAAATCACACAACTCTTCTCCAATGAGCCCCAAAGCAAAACCTTACATCAGGATATATATAGCCTTCTCCTGGCTCAAAGAACATTACAACTTTCTTGACCCCATTGCCCAATCACAAAGCAACAAGGTGTGGGCATTCCTTAAAAACAAGCCTCCCACCACAGGCTCCATGTGACCACATTTAGTCTAATAGGGGGCAGAGTATATTTTCAAATCAAGGAAGGTTCTCAGAGTCACCTAAGCCCATCAAAGGCCCCAGGGGCAGGGAAGATCTTCAGATTCTCCTGGCTTTGAAAACCCAGATGTTGGTATTTCCCTCTCTGGTAACTGACTAGGTATGGATGTAATGGTCAGATAGCTGAAAGCCTGTCTGCTGATCTGTTTCTCTGTCTGCTTGTAACTTCTGCTTATAACTTATTTGTATTTTCTGAAGTTCGGGGTGCTGACATTTCCCCCATGAACTAGGTAAATGACATAATGTTTGATTAAAGCATGATTGTTAACCTATTTTGAGTTGCTTTCCTTTAGAAAAGCAGATCTAAAAACCTGTGTTGCGGAGCCAAGATGGCGGAGTAGAAACAGCTCATCCAAGCCACTCTGCCCCCAGATTCCCCCCAAATGATGTAAAAGGGGACTCTGAACAACTTATGGAGCCCCAGCACCCACAGAACGACACAGAGAAGCTAAACTCCCGCTGAGGACAGCCCAGCAGCCCTGCAGGAAGGACCAGCACAGTGGTCTGGGACCTGGCAGCTTGCAGCACACAGAGCACAGGAGCCGAGCCGAGTCGAGCCCAGGTCCACATGAGCCGAGGTTTTAGCCCCAGGGTGGCAGGGCCAGCAGCCGGCTAGAGGAACCCCAGAACACCAGGATCTGTGGTGACTCCAGAATTATCAACATAAACTTGCCTAGGACAAAGTAAGAGGTTAGTGTCCTATGGACATTGGGACTGGTATTAGGGAATGCGTCGGCTCCCTCCCCTGGGGGCTAGAAGCCACTGAGGACAAACGCCATTTTGTAGTTTTCAGAGGCAGCGCCCGCTCCCAGCCTGCAAATTTGTAGGAAGATCCAGCGATCAGTCTTGGGGGGTAATCGCTCTTGCTTTAACCTCCCTGGATCTGGATTGTGATCTAGGGTGGAAGTGGTGGGTGGGTTTACAGCTTGCCAGAAACGGAAGTTGGCCCCCACACGTTCGGGACGAAAATTCCTCTATCTGGCCTTAAACCCATAGTGTGGCAACAAGCCCAAAAGTCAAGTAATTAAGTGGCAACATGCCAAGGCAAAGGAAACAGAAAAATGCAACCCTAGACTCCTATTTTGGGGGCATAGAGTGGGAAAAGGACTGTGAGGTCAGAAGTCCTGCTCCAAAAGCCCCAGGGGAAAACATGAGCGGGTTGCAGACCATAGAGGACCTTAAGAAGGACTTTAAAAATCAAATAAGAGAAGTGGAGGAAAAACTGGAAAGAGAAATGAGAAGGATGCAGGAAAAGTATGAAATGAGGGTCAACAGCCTGACTGAGGAAAACAACACCTTAAAAAATAGACTAACTCAAATGGCAAAGGAGGCCCAAAAGGGCAATGAGGAGAAGAATGCCTTAAAAAGTCGAATTTGCCAGATGGAAAAAGAATCTCAAAAGTTCACTGAGGAGATTCATTCCTTCAGAGTTAGACTGGAGCAAATGGAAGCTAGTGACTTTATGAGAAATCAAGATGCTGTTAAGCAGATCCAAACAAACGAAAGATTAGAAGGCAATGTGAAATATCTCATGGGAAAAACCACTGACCTGGAGAATAGATCCAGGAGAGACAATTTAAAAATTATTGGACTACCTGAAAGCCATGATCAAGGAAAGAACCTAGAAATCACCCTTCAAGAAATTCTCAAGGAAAACTGCCCTGATGTTTTAGATCCAGAGGGCAAAATAGAGGTTGAAAGAATCCACTCATCACCTCCTGAAAAAGATCCCAAAAGAAAACTCCCAGGAATATTATAGCCAGGTTCCAGAATCCCCAGATCAAGGAGAAAATACTCCAAGCAGCCAGGAAGAAACAATTTCAATATTGTGGAAACACAATCAGAATAGCCCAGGACCTGGCAGCTTCTACACTGAGGGATCGAAGGGCATGGAATATGATATTCCAGAGGGCAAAAGAACTGGGAATGAACCCAAGGGTCACCTACCCAGCAAACTGAGTATTTTGTTTCAGGGGAAAATATGGTCATTCAGTGGAATAGAGGACTTTCAAGCATTCTTGAGGGAAAAACCAGAATTGAATAGAAAATTTGACATCCAGACACAAGAAGGAAGAGATGCCTGAGAAGGTAATCAGGGAAAAGAAATCAAAGGAACTTATCAAAGTTGAACTATTTACATTCCTATATGGAAAAGCAATAACTGTGACTGATGATATCTTTCTCACTATGAAAAATAATGGAAGAAGGGGGTGTGGTCATATGAATACATATGTGAATGTGTGTGTATATGGTTACAGTTATATATGGATAGAGGGCATAGGTTGATTGTGTTGGGAAGGGAGAGTACTCAAGGGATGAAATTATGAGGTGAGAGAGGAAAGTGGCAAGAGGAGATGGGGAGAGACATGGTAGGGTAAACTATCTCATGTAGGGGAAGTGGTTGCAAAGGAGGGGGAGAATAAGGAAGGCTAAAAAGGCAAAGCCACATTCACATTGAATTTGGTTCAGGGAGAAAATGACATACATACTAAATGGGATATCTCAGCCTGCAGCAGGATAGGGGGAAGGGGGATGAGAGGAGGGATGATGGATGGGAGGGCATCCTTGGGGTGAGGGGAGGTTGGAAGTACCCACTATAGAAGAGGGACAGGATTATGTAGGGAATGGACCAGGTGGGGGGTGGGATGAGTGGGAGGAATTATAAGCAGCCTTGTACAATATATCTACTATGATAATGTTTTGCATAGCTAGACATGTACAACATATACTGAATTACTTATCTCCCAAGAGGGAATGGGTGACAAGGGAGGAAGGAAATGGATCTGAAATCTGAGGTCGTAACATTAAACGTTTCAAATATATATAAATACTATTATTAATACTCTTTTGCTAGTAATAGGGAGATAAGATGTGCAGGCATTGGGATGCAAAGACTCACCTTCCTCTAATGGAAAAGTCGATGGGGGTATGGGAGAAGGTATGGGAGAGAGCAGATTGGAGGCAGCGATATCTTGTGGGATTACTATTCTGGGAGGTTGGGTAGGGGAATAATGGGGGGAAAATGATTGTAACTCAAAATCTGGCGGAAATGAATGATGTAAAACAGAAGTTAATAAAGCATTTGTTTAAAAACCTGTGTTGCCAGCCACCCTGGGTATGCTAGGGTGCTTGCTGCTAGAGGCAGACAAAAGCAAGATCAGTTTATAACATGAAACCATTTATAAAATGTTATAGGGTTTTTTATGAGTGATATCACTTCATAAGATAGAAATAGTAGCAGAGAAAGTCAGTTTACAGAAAGCTTGAAGAGATACCCAAAATAAACCCAAGTACATTTTAAATTTAAAAAAAATATATAAAAATGATAAAAACAGAAGAAAGTTGGAAAGAATCTATGTTGTGAGAATAAACATTTTTTTCAATTTAGAGAGTGACATTTAAGCTTAGTTTTTTTTTAAACAAATACTTTATTAACTTCTGTTTTACATCATTCATTTCTGCCAGATTTTGAGATCGCTGGATCTCCCCACAATTTGTAGGCTGGGAGCCCGGAAATGCCTCTGAAAACTACAAAATGGCGTTTGTCCTCAGCGGCTTCTAGCCCCCAGGGGAGGGAGCTGACGCATTCCCCAAATACAGGTCCCAAAGTCCATAGGACACTAACCTCTTACTTTGTCCTAGGCATGTCTATGTTGCTAATTCTGGAGTTGCCACAGCTCCTGGTGTTCTGGGGTTCCTCCAGCTGGCTGCTGGCCCTGCCGCCCTGGGGCTAAAACCTCGGCTCACACGGACCTGGGCTAGGCTCGGCTGGGCTCCTGCGCTCTGTGTTCTGCGCGTTGCTGGCTCCCAGACTGCTGCGCTGGTCCTTCCTGCAGGGCTGCTGGGCTGTCCTCAGCGGGAGGTTAGCTTCTCTGTGTCGTTCTGTGGGTGCTGGAGCTCCAGAAGTTGTTCAGAGTCCTTTTTTACATAGTTTGTGGGGAATCTGGGGGCAGAGAGGCTTGGATGAGCTGTTTCTACTCCTCCATCTTGGCTCCGCCCCCTCAAATGCCCTCATGGCTATATTTTTGTTTGTGTGTGCATTAAGTGTCTGAGGTTGGATCCCAGCTCAGGTACTTCTGACTCCAGCGCCAACACTCTACTCACTGTGCCACCTAGCCACCCCGGGCCAATTCTTTTTTTTTTTTTTTAAAGCAATTGGGGTTAAGTAACTTGCTCAAGGTTACACGGCTAGTCATTATTTATGCGTGGGTGCTCATTTTCTGAGGCCGGATCTGATCTCGGGTCATCCCAACTCTGAAGCTGGCGCTCTTACTCACTGTGCCACCTAGCCACCCCTTTAGGGCAATTGGGGTTAAGTAACTTGCCCAAGGTTACACTGCTAGGTTTTTGTTTGTGTGGATTAAGTGTCAGAGGCCATCTCCGAACTCAGGTCCTTCTGACTCCAGGGCCGGTGCTCTATTCACTGTGCCACCTAGCTGCCCCGCCAATTCTTTTTTAAAAGATGCTATTATCCTCTGTGTGCGTGCATGTGTGTGTGTGTGTGTGTGTGTGTGTGTGTGTGTGTGTGTGGACGTGAGTGCATGTGTGCCTCTTTTTTTTTTTACCAAGCTGTTAAATGTTTTTTTCATGATTTTTTGTTTTTTTGTTTTTCTCTATTTATTTACTTTTTCCTCTACCACACTTACTTGATTTTGAAAATAACTTTTTATCTCATTCAGGAATTCTTAGTGGGCTTGCATCCAATTCTTTCTTTTTCCCCCTTTGAGGATTTGCTTATAGCTGTTTTGACTTTATTGTCTTCTTCTGAGTTTGTGTCTTGATCTTCCCTATCACCATAGTAGTTTTTCATGGTTTGGTTCATTTTATTTTCTTTCTTTTTTTTTTTTAAACAAATACTTTATTAACTTCTGTTTTACATCATTCATTTCCGCCAGATTTTGAGTTACAATCATTTTCCCCCCATTATTCCCCTACCCAACCTCCCAAAATAGCAGTCCCACAAGATATCGCTTCCTCCAATCTGCTCTCTCCCATACCTTCTCCCATACCCCCATCGACTTTTCCATTAGAGGAAGATGAATCTTTGTGTCCCAATGCCTGCACATCTTATCTCCCAATTACAGGCAAAAGAGTATTAATAATAGTATTTATATATATTTGAAACATTTAATGTTACGACCTCGAATTTCAGATCCATTTCCTTCCTCCCTTGTCACCCATTCCCTCTTGGGAGATAAGTAATTCAGTATATGTTGTACATGTCTAGCTATGCAAAACATTATCATAGTAGATATATTGTACAAGGCTGCTTATAATTCCCTCCCACTCATCCCACCCCCCACCTGGTCCATTCCCTACATGATCCTGTCCCTCTTCTATAGTGGGTACTTCCAACCTCCCCTCACCCCAAGGATGCCCTCCCATCCATCATCCCTCCTCTCATCCCCCTTCCCCCTATCCTGCTGTAGGTTGAGATATCCCATTTAGTACGTATGTCATTTTCTCCCTGAACCAAATTCAATGTGAATGTGGTTTTGCCTTTTTAGCCTTCCTTATTCTCCCCCTCCTTTGCAACCACTTCCCCTACATGAGATAGTTTACCCTACCATGTCTCTCCCCATCTCCTCTTGCCACTTTCCTCTCTCACCTCATAATTTCATCCCTTGAGTACTCTCCCTTCCCAACACAATCAACCTATGCCCTCTATCCATATATAACTGTAACCATATACACACACATTCACATATGTATTCGTATGACCACACCCCTTCTTCCATTATTTTCATAGTGAGAAAGATATCATCAGTCACAGATATTGCTTTTCCATATACGAATGTAAATAGTTCAACTTTGATAAGTTCCTTTTGATTTCTTTTCCCTGATTACCTTCTCAGGCATCTCTTACTTCTTGCGTCTAGATGTCAAATTTTCTATTCAACTCTGGTTTTTTCCTCAAGAATGCTTGAAAGTCCTCTATTACACTGAATGACCATATTTTCCCCTGAAACAAAATACTCAGTTTTGCTGGGTAGGTGACCCTTGGGTTCATTCTCAGTTCTTTTGCCCTCTGGAATGTCATATTCCATGCCCTTCGATCCCTCAGTGTAGAAGCTGCCAGGTCCTGGGCTATTCTGATTGTGTTTCCACAATATTGAAATTGTTTCTTCCTGGCCGCTTCTAGTATTTTCTCCTTGATCTGGGGATTCTGGAACCTGGCTATAATATTTCTGGGAGTTTTCTTTTTGGGATCTTTTTCAGGAGATGATCGGTGGATTCTTTCAACCTCTATTTTGCCCTCTGGATCTAAAACATCAGGGCAGTTTTCCTTGAGAATTTCTTGAAGGGTGATTTCTAGGTTCTTTCCTTGATCATGGCTTCAGGTAGTCCAATAATTTTTAAATTGTCTCTCCTGGATCTATTTTCCAGGTCAGTGGTTTTTCCCATGAGATGTTTCACATTGCCTTCTAATCTTTTGTTTGTTTGGATCTGCTTAACAGCATCTTGATTTCTCATAAAGTCATTAGCTTCCATTTGCTCCAGTCTAACTCTGAAGGAATGAATCTCCTCAGTGAACTTTTGAGATTCTTTTTCATCTGGCAAATTCGACTTTTTAAGGCATTCTTCTCCTCATTGCCCTTTTGGGCCTCCTTTGCCATTTGAGTTAGTCTATTTTTTAAGGTGTTGTTTTCCTCAGTCAGGCTGTTAACCCTCATTTCATACTTTTCCTGCATCCTTCTCATTTCTTTTTCCAATTTTTCCTCCACTTCTCTTATTTGATTTTTAAAGTCCTTCTTAAGGTCCTCTATGGCCTGCAACCCGCTCATGGTTTCCCCTGGGGCTTTTGGAGCAGGACTTCTGACCTCACAGTCCTTTTCCCGCTCTATGCCCCCAAAATAGGAGTCTAGGGTTGCATTTTCTGTTTCCTTTGCCTTGGCATGTTGCCACTTAATTGCTTGACTTTTGGGCTTGTTGCCACACTATGGCTTTAAGGCCAGATAGAGGAATTTTCGTCCTGAACGTGTGGGGGGCAACTTCCGTTTCTGGCAAGCTATAAACCCACCCACAACTTCCACCCTAGATCACAATCCAGATTCAGGGAGGTTAAAGCAAGAGTGATTACCCCCCAAGACTGATCGCTGGATCTCCCCACGATTTGTAGGCTGGGAGCTGGAAATGCCTCTGAAAACTACACAGTGGAGTGTCTCCTCAGCAGCTTCTAGCCCCCAGGGGAGGGAGCTGACGCATTCCCCAAATACAGGTCCCAAAGTCCATAAGACACTAACCTCTTACTTTGTCCTAGGCAAGTCTATGTTGATAATTCTGGAGTCTCCACAGGTTCCTGGTGTTCTGGGGTTCATCCAGCTGGCTGCTGGCCCTGCCGCCCTGGAGCTAAAACCTCGGCTCACGCGGACCTGGGCTCAGCTCGGCTCCTGCGCTCTGCGCGGTGCCGGCTCCCAGACCACTGCGCTGGTCCTTCCTGCAGGGTGCTGGGCTGTCCTCAGCGGGAGGTTAGCTTCTCTGTGTCGTTCTGTGGGTGCTGGGCCTCCAGAAGATTTTCAGAGTCCTTTTTTACATAGTTTGTGGAGAATCTGGTGGCAGAGAGGCTTGGACGAGCTGTTTCTACTCCGCCATCTTGGCTCCGCCCATTTTATTTTCTAGGCTAGTTTTTTCTAACCCATTTCTTGATTTTTTAACTGTATTTGAAAATTGTGCTCTGTTTCTGCCATGGGTAAGGGAGGAGGCTATCTCAAGTTCCAACCTTTTTCACACTGCCTTTTGCTTTTTTCAGAGCTAGTTTTGGGGGTGGGGTTGGAAGTTTTTAGTGCTTCTAAGGTGGTGGGATAGTTGTGGTCACTGCTTTCCTGGTCTGCACTCTGGTACTTCTCCTAGAGCGTCTCTAATCCTTTGGGTTTGCAATTGATATTGTTCCTTAGGGTCCCTGATCCTTTATGAGCAAAAGTTGCACTACCCCTCCGGACTTCTGTTTCCTCTTGACCAAAAGTGCTCCTCTCAACCCTTGAACTATGTATGATCTAGAGTGGGTATAGGGAATGGAGTTGCCAAAAAGCATCTGGTCCTGTTTCTAGTGCTGCAATAGGGGTCCCCTGTAATCTTCTGGCCAGTTGCCAAGTCCATCTTTGACTTGAGAACTCTTGAAGCTATTGCTGCTTTTGCTGCTACCACTTTGGCCTAACACTGCAGTTTCATCCATGTGGGTTCAGGGCCAGGTTCCAGGTCGACATCACATATCTCTGTTTCTGACCTTCTAAGTGGTCTTGGGATGGAATAATGCCTCATTTTGACTTTTTGTTGGCTCTAGTACTTCAGAATTTGATTTGAGGCATTATTTCAAAGTTGTTTTGAGGGAAATATTGGGAAAGCTCAGCTGAGTGTTTTCTCTACTCTACCTTCTTAGCTCTGTCCCTGGAAGTCTGTCTAGATTTTTGAAGATGGTTATTAAAGGGCACCACAAAGCCACAACTCTAAGTTTTCTATGTCTACTCATTGTAGTAAATAGTCATCAAACTTTAAAACATTAGGATGCATGCTGAGTTTATGTTCACAATGAGTATACACAGGCTGAGGCTACAAACCTCAGGACTCATTCATTTCCAGTTACAAGATTATAATTTAAATGCTCCAAATCCATTGTTAAGACTTCTCACTCCATCTGTACAAGCATATGTAGCATTGGTACAGGGACATAAACAACAGACTGTGTTAAATCTAGCCAAAAATTTAATCATACTACTATATCTGCAGAAATTCAAAAGAACTTTTCTTTGATTGTCCATACTTTTCAGAAGACACATGGTCAAACACACATATGCATACTTTGTTCATCTATATTCCAGAGTTTTATAACCTCATATGATTTTGATTTTAATTTGAGCAATAATGCCTTGGCAGATTTTACTAAATTACTAACATTCTCACAAATCTCCTAAGAAGTATATTAGCTTCATACAGTAATGTTTCCATTTTGGATAAGTTTAAGTTACAATTATAATTGAAATGTATATCCTAATTGTATTATGAACTTACAAATCAATGGATGTTGTGGTTTATCATATTACAGATTTATAATTTACCATACATGAAGCCTTTTGCAAAATTTAAAACACCACATAAATGCTACTTATATATATTATATTTATTACATAAATATAATAAATAATAAATATATTATATATACTTGTTACTACATATAAATACTACTTATTATTGGTGATGGTGTTCCCCCTAAAGAGTTTTTATCCACTAGAACAACTATCAAATAAATTGTAAACAAACTGTAGCAAATAGGTCAATGGAATGAACATCCTAGATAAGCAACACATAGAAACAACTGAACGTGATAACTCAAAGGTATATATACCTAAGAACATAAACTACTCAGGGGAAAAACTTCGCTGTCTGACAAGAACTGCTAAGAAATCTAGAAAGTGGTTTGTCAAAAAGTTAGCTCAGAATAGCATCTTATGTCATACAATTCATAAAATTTCAATTGGAAAGAAGTCATTAAAAGTGGAAGGAAAATGAATGAAGATAATTTTCACAATTTTGGCTACTTGTAGAGAAAATTTTTAATCAGATAAGCAATAAAGTAAATGGAAAAATAAGTGATTTTGATTGCATGAAATTGAAAAGTTTTTATAATAATAACAGAATCAATGCAGATAGGAAGGGAAACATAAAACACACATCTTAAGTATACAGGAGAGACCATTTATAAAATGCATATGTTTTGTGAGATCTGATGGAAAAGGTGAAAGTCTCCAGATGTTCTTCTCTGTGGAAGCTATCATGATGCTTGCAACAAGTCCCATCATATTGATAATTTCACAGAACTTGGAGACCTGTGGATGTCTTCAAAAGGCAGTAGAAAAAATGCTGGCTCTGAAGTCTGTTTGGGTTGGCCTTTATTTTGAAATATTTGTCCCCTCTCAGACACTTTTATGTATTCCTTACATAGTTTTAAAATTGCTCCTTTTCTTTTATTGCTTATGTGTCATCATCTGTATACATGATTAGGACTCAGCTCAGCAGAAAGCCTTTTCTTTTCTTTTCTTTTTTTTTCAAATGCTTTATTAACTTTTGTTTTACTTCATTCATTTCTGCCAGTTTTTGTATTACAAATTTTTTCCCCGTTTTTCCCCCACCCACTTCTCCAAAATATCCCCAGGATATCCCCTGCTCTTATTTCCCAATTACATGTAAAGTAGTGTTAATAACAGTATATATATATATATATATATATATATATATACATATATATATATATATATATATATATAATTTTTAAACAATTGGTTTTAAAACTTTGAATTCCAAATCCATTCCCTTCCTCCCTTGTCACCCATCCTTACTGGGAAGATAAGCATTTCAATATAGGTTGTACATGTGTAGCTAATGCAGAACATTACCATAGTAGATATATTGTAGAAGACTAATTATATTTCCCTCCACCCTATCCCACCTCCCACTTGTTCTATTCTCTACTCTGGTCCTGCCCCTTTTCAAAAGTGTGTGCTTCCTACTTCCCTCCCACCCATCCTGCCCTCCCTTCCATCATCCCCCCTCTTATCCCCTTCCCCCCTACTCTCCAGTATCTTATTTTCTGTGTATGTCATTCCCTCCCTGGGCCAAATTCAATGATTATAAGGTTGACCCATTCCCTTATGCCTTCCTATTCTTCCCCTCCGTTTTTACCTATTCTCTCTTGCTTCTTCTATATGAGATAATTAGCCCCATTCTATCTCTCCCCATCTCCTCTCATTATATTCCTCCCTTACCTCTTGATTTCATCTTTTAAGTATCATCCCTTCCTATTAAATTGGTCCTTGACCTCTATGTATACCTGTATACATATATAAATATATGTGTGTGTGTGTGTGTGTGTATACACATTCCCATATGTATGCTTACACCTATATACTCTCCGAAGAAGACTATATATATGTATATGTATATATATATATGTGTGTGTGTGTGTGTGTGTGTGTGTGTGTGTGTGTGTGTGTGTGTATTTCTATTCCCTTCAACTATTTTCATACTGAGAAAAGTTTCCTCAGTTACAATTATTGCTTTTCCATGTAGGAATATAAATAGTTCAACTTTGATAAGTTCCTTTTGATTTCTTTTCCCTGATTACCTTCTCAGGCATCTCTTGCTTCTTCTATCTGAATGTCAAATTTTCTACTCTGGTAGTAGAGTCTGGTTTTTTCTTCAAGAATGTTTGAAAGTCCTCTAATCCACTGAATGACCATATTTTCCCCTGAAACATGATACTCAGTTTTTCTGGGTAGGTGATTCTTGGTTTTAATCCCAGTTCCTTTGCCCGTCGATCCACCAGTGTAGAAGCTGTCAGATCCTGTGCTATCCTGATTGCATTTCCACAGTATTCAAATTGTTTCTTCCTGGCTGCTTGTAATATCCTCTCCTTTTTCTGGGAATTTCAGAACATGGCTAAAATATTCCTAGGAGTTTTATTTTTGGGATCTTTTTCAGCAGTCAATCAGTGGATTCTTTCAATTTCTATTTTGTCTTCTTGTTCTAAAACTTCAGGGCAGCTTTCCTTGAGAATTTCTTGGAGGATGATTTCTAGGTTCTTTCTTTGATCATGGTTTTCAGGTAGTCCAATATTTTTTAAATTGTCTCTCCTGGATCTATTTTCCAGGTCAGTGGTTTTTCCCATGAGATATTTCACATTGCCTTCTATTCTTTCATTTGTTTGGGTCTGTTTAACAGCATCTTGATTTCTCAGAAAGTCACTAGCTTCCCTTTGGTACATTCGAAATCCAAAGGAAAGTTTCTCCTCAGTGAGCCTTTGAGTTTTTTTTTCCATCTGGAAATTCAGCTTTTTAAGGCATTCCTCTCCTCATTGCCTTTTAGAGCCTCTTTTGCCATTTGAGTTAGACTATTTTTAGGGCGTTATTTTCCTCAGTGAGACTGTTGACTCTCTTTTCATAATTTTCTTGCATCATTTTCATTTCTCTTCCCAATTTTTCCTCCACTTATCTGCTTCTTAAGGTCCTCTATGGCCTGTAACCAGCTTATTTTTCTTTGAAGCTTTTGGTGCAGGAGTTCTGACCTCACTGTCTTCTTCCTGTTCCATTCTTAGATCCTCTTTGCCCCCAAAATAGGAGTCTAATGTTGGATTATTCTGTTTGTTTTGCTTCCTTTGCCTGGTCATATTGCCACTCAATTACTTGACTTTTGGGCTTGTTGCCACAGTAGGATTCTGCCACCAGGCATGGGAGCTTCCATCTCAAATTCTGGGGTTTTCTCAGTTTCCAGAGCTATTAGTTGTATGCCCTCTCTGAAGCCTCCACAAACTCTGGCAAGCTGGTCACACACTCCACGACCTCCATCCTAGACCACAACCCAGATCTAGGGAAGTTAAAGCAAGATCAATTACCCTATAGACTAGTTGCCTGGTACCCTTCCTGTCTGCAGGCCAGGAGCTGAAGCTGAAACATGGTGCCAGCTGCGCCTAAGCATCTCAGTTGCTTCTTGCCCTGGGGAGGAGAGGCCAGCGCTCCCCCAACTAGTGGGTCACAAAGTCCATACTGCACTGACCTCTCACTTTGTCCTTGGCATCTATGTGTTGATAATTCTGGAAATAGCCACAGCTGCTGGTGTTCTAGAGTCCCTCCAGCAGGCTGCTGGTCAGGCCCTCATTGGGCCTAAAACCTCTGGCTCATGTGGGGCTGGGGTCAGCTCCTAGAGCACTGTACTGGTGGCTCTCTGCCATGCTGCCAGGCTGTCCTCAATGGGGGATTAGCTTCTCTGTATCATTTTGTGGGTTCTGTAGCTCCAAAGTTTGTTCAGAGTCACATTTTACATGGATTGGTGAAAGTGGAAGCTGGAGCCCCATGGAAGTCCTCTTTCTACTCTGCCATCTTGACTTTACCCCCCAGAAAGCCTTTTCAGATTTGTAGGGCACCTGGCCTTATTTGATGTGCATTTCGTCATAAAAGGATCTATGAATGAGAAGCCACTAAATTTTCCTTATTAGGCTATTTCTGACCCACTTATTTAGTCATCATTTGTGTAGATTGTTTAATTCAATAGCAATTATTAAGCAATCACTACATGATAGGCCAGTGATTTGAAGCTTAGAATATAGAGACAAAATGAAAAACAATCCTTGTCTCTTTGGGAGATTGAAACTAATAAGTATACAAATAATTTGAGAAGGAGAGAGAAATTGCTAAGAACCAAGTGGAATATAAAAGTTTCAAGTAGAAGGTGGTATATGAGCTAAAATTGAAGGAAGCAAGAAATTCAAAGGTCAATATGAGGCGAGAATGAATTCTGGGTATTTTCATAATTACCTAATTACTTTTCTATGTAATTTTGCAAATTACTTTGGAAATGCAAAATTTCTTTCATATTTAGCTTTTCCCTGTTCCAGGTATAATAGGTTGGTTTCTCATAAATTTTTTTTATGTGCTTGATGATATAATTGATCCCTTTTGTTGTTCAGTTGTTTCAACAGTGCCCAACTCCTCATGACCCCATTGGGGTTATCTTGGCAAATATACAGGAGTGGTTTTACATTTCCTTCTCTAGCACATTTTACAGATGAGGAACTGAGGTGAACAGGATTAAATGACTTGCCCTGGGTCACAGGGCTATTAAATGTCTGAGGTCAGATTTTTAACCTAGGGAGTTGAGTCTTCTTGATTCCAGGCTCTGTATTCTATATACTTAGGGAAGCAGTTGCCCCAATTGGTCCCTTAATTAACCACAAAAAGCTTACAAATTATTAACTGTTGTAGGGAACTTTCAGTTTCCATTGTTCTTCCTTCTTTAAACACACAAAATGTTCGTTTCCTTCATAGCCTTAAAAGAAGCAAAAGGAAGAGTATTTACAGAATAGACAGAAGGCTTTTGCAGACAATGATGCTATCATGTAGAACTATAAAATGAAAATGGAGGGGGAGAGCTTACAGGGCTTATGGGAGGGATTATGAGCTGCTTCTATATGTAATGCAATGTCATATATTATGTGATGCCTCTCTATCCCTGCTGTTAATCAATCAATCAGTCCTGGAGTTTATATTCTCATAGAAGAGATGACATGTACATATATAATTCAATTCATAATATAAACAAAATAAGTGCAAATTAGTTTGAAGGTTGCTCACATCAGTGGGCTAGCAGTGATCATGGTCATTCTTTTACCCTTTGAATACACGTATATTGTCATAATCCCACCCACAAGATGTTACAAGTGGACAGGTTAGGGCTTTCCAGTATCTAGAGACATTATCCTGGCTGGGATGATTTCAAGAGAAGAGATAACCCAGTCTTCTGTGCTTCTCTGCAATAATACCCTGCTAGCCCACTCTCTGGGGGGTGGGAATGGGTTAACTAACTCATCAAAACCTTATTATGACTAACAGGTGGTACTTGAGCTAAGTCTTGGTAATTGAGCTGAGTCCTGAAAGATACTAGGGATTCTTAAAGACAGGGTATATGGCAGAAAATGGTCCAGTCATAGCAAAAGTATAGAAGAAAAGCAGGTATGTCAGTATGGTCAAATTTTATTGAGTAGAAGGCAATAATGTATACGTTTGAAAGGAAGGTGGGATGGGAGGGAGGGAAATATAGTCAGTCTTTTACTATATATCTACTAGCCGCCCCTCCTTCACTAAATCTTAAACCCAGTTCACTCTGAAACTCATAGACTGGACCACAGTAGGTCCTTCATTGCCCAAACTCCACTTAATGGCTATATTTTGGACCCTCTTGGATCAGAGTAAATGTCAATGGTAATGGTTCCTTCCTTTTTCTTTTGGAACAGCAACCCTGAGGGTTTTCCCCTCCCAGCTAGATAATTTTTTCTTTTTTTTTTCTAATTAAAAGGATCTTCCCTTGATTCACTTCTTAAAGAGGTCTATTCACTGAATGTGCCTTACGTCACTCTTAAGTGAGTAGGTAAAAACTCCTTAGCCTAAAAGGGCCAGGGTTAGCGTCTCCTGTTGCAACCTGGGTCATCTCCAGTCATCCTGATGAATATCTGGTTACTGGATCCAGATGGCTCTGGAGGAGAAAGTGAGGCTGGTGACCTTGCACAGCCCTCCCTTACTTAAATCAAAGTCAACTATAAGGCATGTCATCATTTCCCTGCTGCCATGGTCTTCTTCAAAAACAAAGGACAAACAAAACAATCCCTCTCCTGTGTAACTAAGCACCAGTACTACCTGAAAGGTAGTATAGATTCATACCCATTTCTGACAATCCAGAGCAGCCAGTATTGTGCAAAGAGAAGCTAATATAAAGAAGCTTAAGTTTAAACATTCAAACCCTTTTTAGCTGTGTCACCTCTTTGCCTCAGTATCCTCATCTATACAAATGGTAATAATAGCCCCTACCTCTCAGGTTGAGGAAATAGTGAGATGATATTTATTTGTAACATGCTTTGCAAGCCTTTGAGATATATGTGTGTGTGTGTGTGTGTGTGTGTGTATAAATACTAGTTACTACTAAAAATACTCTTCTTTACTACTACTAAGGCTGCTACAGCTGCTCCTACTGCTACTAGTACTACTATTGTGATCAGTACTATGAGTACTACTAGTACTACTTCTATTAGTACTATCAAGACTATCAGTACTACTTCTACTACTATTACTAGTAATGCTACTACCACTATTACTACTTTTGCTACTACTACTGTACTGACTGTAGTTGTAGTAGTAGTAGTAGTAGTAGTAGCAGTAGTAGTAGTAGTAGTAGTAGTCATAGTAGTAGTAGTAGTCATAGTAGTAGTAGTAGTAGTAGTAGTAGTAGTAGTAGTAGTAGTATTCTGTGGGGCAGAGGTGAGGAAGGAGCACATCATAGATCTGGGAGACAGATAATATAAAGGTACCAAGATGAGAATTGGAGTTCTATCTTTAAGCAGCAGGTGGTTTTCCAGCTTCTCTGGACTAAAGAATATAGGAAAGAAAATGCTATCCAAGAGAGCTGAAAAGGTAGGTTGGGACTAGGTTGTGAAGGCCCTTAAAACTGAACGGAGAAGTTTGCATTTTGTCTTTCTGCCAATGGAGAGTCACTAGAATTTTTTAGTAGAGGAATGATGTCCTCATATCTATCTTTGAGGAACGTGACTTTGGCAGCTGAGTGAATATGCCATAGTAGAGAGATACTTGAGGGAGGGAAACTAAATTGGAGGAGACAGGTAAAAAGGATCTGAATTTCAGTGATAGCTTTTTAGAGTAGAAATGTGAGAGAAAATGTAGAAATGACTATATTTGACAAAATTATATGTGTGAAGTATGGGAGAGTGAGCAGTCAAGGATAACACCAATATTAGAAAACTGGGAGACTGGAAGGATTGTGGTAATTTCAAAACAAACAAACAAACAAACAAGAAAGATTATAAGGTTGGGTTAAGGGTAAAACATCATTAGTTCAGTTTTGGATATGTTGATTTTTTTTTTTTTACAGAAGTTTCCAAAGTGGCCAACACTAACTCCTGAGGGGCACTGCAATGATATGCAGTAGTAGCCTCAAGTGTAATTTGGAGGCATTCAATGAAAATAAGGGGGAGATGGAAGCATAAGGAAAGAAGAGAAGAGAAGAACATTTTGAAAAACCATTTGTACATGTTTTGTCTGTTGTCTAACAGAGTCATGGTGATTACATTATTTCCCAAAGAAACACACAAAATTCAAGTTATAACCAGTGGTCAAATCCACCTACAGGTCTTAACAAGCAAGTGTTGTCAGGAGAGCATGTCATATACTGACAGGAAGTCCAGCATACATCTGCAGGAATATGTGCATATAATGACTTATTTACAATACAACATTATGAGGTTACATGAAACAATATTGCATCATCAACATTTCAATTCAGGAAAACTCCCACAAATTTACAATAAATTATTAAATTTAAGATGGGTCATTAAAAAAAGAATATTTTATATTTTTTGAAATGACACAGATATTTTAAAAATGTTAAATGGTTAAAGAAAGTAGATTTCCAGGGGGACAGTAATTTTTTTTGAAAAGGAGGTGGCAGGTCAAATAAGTTTGGGAACCTCTGGATTAAAATGTCTCCAGGATATACAGTTTGAAATACCTAACTGGCAGTTGGTGAGTTTGGATTTGGGGTTTTTGAATTTGTGGAGAGACTAGGACTGAATATATAGTTCTGTAAGTCATCTTTGTAGAAGTGATAATTAAAATTCTGGGAGCTAGTGAGTCCATCAATACAGCAAATTGTAGAGGGGAAAGAGGACCTAGGAGAGACTGGAAGGGTCTAGGAATACTCACAGCTGGCAGGTGATGAGTAAACAAAGGAAAATGAGGCGGTTTTAGACAGAGAGAAGGACAATCAATAAAGAATAGTATTAAAAAACAACAACAACAGCAAAGAGAGAGTATCCAAGAGGAAAGCTGATGTTTAATATTGTCCAAATTAAGTTACTTTATAATGTCAGTAAATGTTCATTAAGTGATCAGTAGCAACAGGGTAAGAACATTGAAAAGCAGGAAACTGTTATGTTAGATATTAACAAAGTTGGTCTGTAATAGGGTAATATTGGTAATTATTGACATTTGCGTCACGTATAAGGCTTGTAGAGTACCTTACATTCATTTTCTCATTTGATTCTCAAAACCATATGCAGAAGGTAATATTATTATTCCTCTTTTATAAATGAGAAAATGAAGTACCAGTTAGGATAAATAACTAATCCATGGTCACATAGAAGTAACAAAAATAGGATTCAAACACAAATCTCCCGACCCACAAATCAATTGCTCTATCTACTATATCTTATTAATGTACCTCTTTAAGATTATAAACTGAAGTACAAGAGATGATCTCTCCAGTTTGCTTTTATTATATTGTGTTTAGACTTTATTCCATTTCATGTTTTTAGGTTTCTGTGTTAAACACATTGGAATACTTAGATAACATATTTTGCTACAATAGAAAAAGATATAATTGCTATTTTGGCTCCAAATACTAGACATTTTTCAAATTCTTAATTACCTTGTTTTCTATTCAGGAATTCTAAACTTTTTTTTTTTTTTGGTTTTGTCTGGAATGGTCAGATTGGAATTTTTAGTGAACCATAAAAATTATTTCCCTTGCCATATAAGAAACTTTGTTTTTCTACTCTGGTTTAAATATCTGGAAGCTTGCAAACCCTCCCCATCTTGCCCACCCTTGACAATATCATAGTTAACATCTGGAACCAAGTTACCTTCAAGTTGTTTGGAATTATGGGTTTTGTGCTGTAAGGAGTATAGTATAATCTGTCGGGTAACTCACTTGGCTCTAATCAGTATAGGAATGTTCCCCAGTGAATCATGGCTCAGAAGGTAATTTTCTTTTCATGAGTGGTGTAGAATCCCCTTGAGTAGGATCCAAAATAAATCATTAAGAGTAGACTGGGTAGGGGGAGAATTCCAGCTTATCTTGCCAAGTTTATGGCATATACTCTTTGTTCTAACCAAAATGACCTCCTTGCTATTCCTCAAACTTGGTATTCCATCTCCCAACTTTGTGCCTTTGTAAGACAATCCCTCATGCCTCAAATTCTTTCTCTCATCACCTTTGACACATAACATTTTTAGGTTCTTTTAGAGGCCATCTCATGTGCCATCATCTAGAAGAATTTCCTTATTTCCTTAATTGCTAGTGCTCTTTCCCTCCTCCTCAAATTGTGTTGTATATACATGTTTGTTTATACATGCTATATACCATGCACTCAACCTTCCAGAAACATTTTGGTAGCCATGATCAGATCCGAGATAGGAAAACTAATTAGGAGGTTATGGCAATAATTCAGAGGACAGATCACAAGGTTTGCTAGAGAGTTGGTCTCAGAATTAGGAAGATGGAATCTCAAGGGCTAACTCTAATGCATATAATATATGTGACCCGGGGCAAGTCATTTATGTTCTAAGTGTCCCAGTCAATTTTCTTCCCTAACATGATAAGGTGAAAAATAATTGCCATCTCACAAGGAGATTCCTATAATAATGAACTCATAGGTCTGGACCACAGTCTTAGAACCTATCAAGGCCAATTAGTTAATCAGCAAGCATTCATAAATTGCTTACTATGCTAAAGGCGATGTGTTAGATGCTGAGGATATAAACATGGAGAATAACGTGATCCCTGCTTTCAAGGAGCTTCTAACAAGGGCTTCAATGAAGACATATTTAAGTATATGAAGAACAAGCATAAATAGAAAAACAAAATTATAAATAAACACAAATAGTTAAATATAATGTAGTGAAGGAAAGAGAGCAATAGGAATTAGAGGAGATCAGAGAAGGTTTCAGGTAGAAGGTGGACCTTGAGTTGCATCTTGAAGAAAATTAGAAATGGATTCTATGATGCAGAGGTATAAGGGCAGTGGTAATTTGAAGATCTTCCCTGTCCTTAAAAAGCCTAAGGGAATGTAAAGACTTCCCCTGTTTTGAAAATATACCCTGCCCCCTAACGTAATCAAATGGAGCCTATGGTTGGAGGAGTTTGCTGAAGGGTAGAGCAAAATGGCCCAGTGGAATTACAAGAGACTGTACAGGATAATTATGCAAACTGGAATTTATGGCAGAAACAACGATGCCAAAATGGACCCTTAAGAATTTGGTCTAAACAACTTCCGTCATCTGGAGTTCAATATATACCTTTTGAAAAACAGTTGTTAGTTGCATATTGGAGTTTGGTAAAGACTGAACAACTGACTCTGGGCCATGAAGTAATATTAAGGCTTGGAATATCAATTACAACATAGGTAATGAGTACCCCGATTTTTCACAGAATTGGCCATGTCTAAGAGGCCAGCATAATTAAATGGAAATTGTATATTCAAAATAGAGCTAAAAGAGGCAAAAGCGCAGTTTCCTTTCTGCTCTACATGAATCTATATCAAATATTGATACTGAGGGAAATGATATATCTCCTGAATGAGAGCAACAGTTGATACAGTCCTTGGTAAAATGTAATGACAGATATGTACCACCCAGGGGCAGATGGGTCGTGCAGTGGATAGAGCACTGGCTCTGGAGTCAAGAGGACTTGAGTTCAAATCTGGCATCAGACACTTAACACTTACAAGCTATGTGACCTTGTACAAGTCACTTAACCCCAAAAGGGGGGTTCCTCCAAAAAGGAAAGGAAAGGAAAGGAAAGGAAAGTAAGGGAAGGGAAGGGAAGGGAAGGGAAGGGAAGGGAAGGGAAGGGAAGGGAAGGAAAGGAAAGGAAAGGAAAGGAAAGGAAAGGAAAGGAAAGGAAAGGAAAGGAAAGGAAAGGAAAGGAAAGGAAAGGAAAGGAAAGGAAAGGAAAAATCAATATGCATGGGTTACTGATGGGACAGCAAAATATTTGGGACATAAAAGACATTAGAAAGCAGTAGTCTATAACCCATGTACTAGGCAGACTTTGGAAAGTACTGGGATAGGTGGAAGTATTCAATATGCTGAACTTATAGCAGTACATCAAGCCATCAAAACAGAACAAGGAGGACAGTGTCATATATTTACTGATTCATCGGTGGTAGCTAATGGTTTAGTTACATGGATGCCCCTGTGGGAAAATTAAAATTGGGAAATTCATGGTAAATAAGTCTGGTGCAAAGAATTATGGGAAGACAGATGGGACATGTCTTTGGTCACTTACTTGTTAGTTTTTCATGTAGATGCTCATGTGGTCCTCACCATGCAAGAACGTGAGTACAATGCACATGCTGATCAACTAGCAAAGATTGCTACTTTTTTATATTGTCCCTACTCTGACATCAACTGATGATCCAGTTCTAGCAAAATAAGTCCATCAAATGGCCAGCCATGTAGGGGTCCAGACCACACACTGATGCACACAAGATCAAGGTATTAGTATCTCTCATTCATTGTTAAAAAACATAGCAGAGGAATGCCATATATGTCAATTGGAAAAGGAACAAACTGTTCCTCATGTAGTGATTGGGGAGACAGTGAGGGGAAAAGTCCCAGCCCAAATTTGACAAATAGATTATATTGGTCCTCTACCACAAGATAAAGGATTCAAATTTTTATGTACTTGTGTTGACACATATTCAGGTGTACTACTGGTTTGAATGTGACCCAGAAAAACACTTGTAATACTCTAGATCTCAGAAGTCTTTATTACAGAACCCCAATGCAGTTTCAAAGTGACAATGGGTCACATTTCAAATGTAATGAAATGAAGAGATATTGTATATTAAACAACGTAGAATGGATATATCATATTCCAAATTATGTACAAGCATCTGGGTTTATTGAAAGAACAGTTAAGGAAGTTACATTCTAATAATTTGTATCAACATTGGAAAGATAATTTGTTTTCTGTTTTACATAACTTGAATAGTAGACCATAGGGAAAAAGTACACCTCTGGCCAGAATGATGACCACAAATCTCCAAGTTAGAAAACAGCAAACCCATAAGATTCCAAATATTAATCATTGGACTGTGAGGCAAGATGTCCTAGAACTGTATCCAGGAATGCCTGGTTCAGCAGGATGTAATTTATATTGTGTAGAGGACTTTTGGTTGGATAGAAGAAACATCTCTACAGGAATATGTATAAGAATCCCTAAAAATTATTTTGGATGGATATCACATGAATCAGGATTAGCAGCTTGAGGAATAAATGTATGAGCTAGAGCAATAGATTCTAATTATTACATAGGAGGAAAGAAGTAAGTAGATACAAAATATATTATATTCAAAGTTAAAACAGAAATTTCCAAGTATGTACTAGATACTGGGGAATAAGAAAAACGTTTCAAGGAGGTGGTACATGAACTGTGAATATATGTGCAATTTAAGACTACAGACCATACTGTCTAAGAAGTAAAGGTAAGGAAGAAATGGGTTCCAGGATTATGGGAATAGACTGTGGGCTGTGGCATATGGTTAGAGGATTGAATAGTTTGTGCGAGGATAGTTAAGTAGGACAATAGAGCTGAACCTCATTTTGTGTGAAGGGGATTAATACATAAGTCTGGATAGGGTGGGCTGGAGCCAGGTGGTAAAGAAATCCAAATACCAGACCCCAGAGTAGGAAATGGAAGGCAAAGCCAATAGAGCTTACTGAACAGGGGAGTGATATGGGCAGACATGCAGTTGGGAAAAATCACTTTATGAGCTGTGGAGAGGATGGTTTGGAGAGGGGAGAGTCTTGAACCAAGAAAACTAATTAGGAGGCTAATTAGAAGGCTAATATGGCAATAATCTAGGTGGATCTAAATTGGAGGTGGTGCCTGTGGGAGTAGAAAGGAGAAAGATGTGGTAGAATGAACAAAGTTGTCAATTTACTGGATATATGAATGTGGTAAGGAAGTAAGGTATTAACAGTGATTTCAAGTTTGCAAACCTGGGTGACTGGGAGAATAGCAATCCTTTTAACAGAAAAAGGACACTAGAAAATGGGGTGAGTTTCAGGGAAAATATACTATGTGCTGTTTTGAGTATGTTGTATTTGTGATACCTATAAAAGATTTGGTTGGAAATGTTCTATGAGAAGATGATGAGAAAGGATTGGAGCTTAGACCAATATCTGAAGGTTGAATCCATGAGAACTGATGAGGACACCAAGAAATACAAAGAGAGCACCCATCAGAGAACCTCAAGTTGTACACATTTAGGGAATGGGGCCTGGATGATTATCCAGCAATGGAAGACTTGAGTGTAGCATGAAAAAATGAGAATCAAGAGATCAATAGCATGAGAATCCAGAGAGGAGAAAATATCCAAGAGGAATGGATAATAATAGTGTTTAATGATGCAAATAGGAAAAGAAAGATTAATGCTGATAAAAGGCCATTAGATGCTGCCAATAAGAGATCAGCATTGGACAAAAGCATTTTCTGTGACAGAAAGATTTCTGAAGCCAAATTAGAAGTTGAGACCTTGGTAAGGAGAGGAAGAGGAGACCAAAAAAAAGTTTAGAGTTCTCTTCCCCCTTCCACAGGAGTACAAAATAACTAGGAGCACACAACCCAACTTGACCAGCAATGGAACGTGGAATTTCAAGATACAGCCTTTTTAGGACTTTTTTTTGGCTTCACTCCTTTCCTATGAGCTGGGCATGAAAACATCAGCTGAACAAGGGTACCTTCCCTTCCCTGCACGTTCACCCCACTTTTCCCCTTTAGCTTTTGTGTGTGTGTGTGTGTGTGTGTGTGTGTGTGTGTGTGTGTGTGTGTGCTGTCTTACCCCCTTAGAAATGTAATCTCCTTGAAGGCAGATGTCTCTCTCTTTTTTCACTTGTTTCTGTTCTCTCTTTGCTCTTTTTCCTCAGGTTAGATCAGTGAGTAAAGCCCTCTTTCTTGATTCTTTCTTCCTTTAGAAGATGGAACTGTGTAAAATCAATCACTAACTCAGTCATTCTGAAGTGACTTCATATTTTAACCTTGCTTGACTTTGAGGAGGGTAGTCCTGCATGAGAGGACCTTCAGAATGAATGTGCTCCTGGATAATCAGATCTGCTTAGAGGTAACTCTACTTGGCAGCAGCTGCCACCAATCCTGACTAACCCCATCTCATCTACAATCAAAATACTTAGGGAAGAGTTGAGGCTTTACTAATCCCACCTCCTTGAGATTGCATAACCCAATCAAAATACCTTTGCCAGGGCTTACTTTGAATCCCCTATGCCCCTGGGGCTGGGCCCAATACCTGTTTCTTAGGTGTGTTCAACTCCTTTTTAAATTTATCTTCTTGAGTTTTGCCTACTTTATCAGTGCAAGAATTTTTCTTTTAACAGAACAATAGGAAGACTAGTGGCCCATCAGCTTCTTTTATGGAAAAAGGTAGGCAGTAGACTGTCTTCTAGGGAGCAATACACCAAACATTCTTTACCTTTTGTCTCTTTTTCTATTAGAAGCTGGGAGGTCCACCCTGTCAATGTCAAACCAGGCACTAAAAGGTCTTGGATAAATATTAATTATTAAACACATTGCTGTCTTCTTTCCAGGAATAGTTTTGTGCATTGAATCTTTATAATTATTACAAAGGATTTTAATTTTCATTTCTGATAGTTGTATGTTTGGATTGAGCTCTTGACAGGCATCTATATCACATATTGTTATTGACCTAATCATTTCTTCAAAGTTACATGTGACCAAAACTGTATACTCACAATAGAAACCTTGGCTCCTTCATTCTTTACCTGGATGGCTCTGGAGGAGAAAGTGAGGCTGGTAACTTTGCAAAGCCCTTCCTCAGTTAAATCTGATTCCCTTGCATGCCATGGCATCACCTCCCTAGTATCCTGGTGTTCTGGTCCTCTTCAAGAACAAAGAACAAACAACAACCTAGAATGTTCCAAATCCTCCTAATTGGTCTTCCTGCTTCCAGTCTCTCCCCACTCCACACAGATGTCAAAAGTATTTTCCTTAAGTGTAGATCTGACCATGTAATGTCATAAAATAGATACAAACTAATTTTCTTTTTTTTCTTTATTAAATTGTTTGTTTACTTTTAGTTTACAAGATTCAGTTCCACAATTCCTTGAGTTCCAAATTTTCTCCCCCTCCCTCCCCATGGCAGCATACAAACTAATTTTCAAGGAAGATAGTAGCAGTTGGAATTATAAGGGAAGGGTTCAGATAGTAGTGTGGCACTGGATCTGGGTGGTTCTAAGAGGTAGATGAGTGTATTCCAGTCAGAAGGAACAGCTAAGAAAAAGCTACAAAGTTGGAAGAGACCATGCCTTGTAAGAAGAAGGTAAGTTTGACTGGATTCCAGTAAGGCACTGCTTCTGATGTTTTGGACTTCAACACCAGGTCCTAACATGGTCACCTACCTGTTCTCTCTCACACCTTTATTCCCCTCAGCTTATCCTCTTCCTACCTAAGGTCCTTGAGGGCAGTCGACTAATTTCTTTGGTTTGTATTTTTATCCACAGCACTTAGCATAGTTCCTGGCACTTAGTAAGCACTAGATTAATGCTTGTGGCCCTGTCACTTCACTTCATTATTAAATAAATTTCAGTGACTCTCTAGGACAAAGCATTAACTCCTTGGGTTAGCTTTTAAGGGCTTTATAACCTGGTTGCAACATGGTCTTAAGTTAGATTTCTAGCCTCATTACATATTATTCCCCTTCCCAAATCCTTGTTATTCAGTCATGTCTGACTGTTGTTGACCTTTCTTTTGCGGAGCTTTCTTGACACAGATATTGGACTGGTTTGCTATTTTTTCTCCAGATTATTTAACAGATGTTGAAACTGAGGCAAACAGGGTTAAATGACTTACCCAGAATCACATAGCTAGTCAATGTCTGAGGTCAAATTTGACCTCAGGTCTTCCTGACTCCAGGTTCAGTCCTCTATCTGCTGAAGCCATCTAGCTACCTTTACAGTATACCAAGAATAACTGTCCTTCTATTCCTCATACATGACACACCATCTTCTGCTTGATATTTATTTTCTATTATTTATTCTATATATCCTTCCATATGTACATGTTGTCTTCTGCATTGGGATTTAAGCTCCATACGAATAGAGATTGCATAACATTATATTTGTATTTGTATTGCCTAGCACCTTGCCTGGCACATAATAGTTTCTAAAGAAATACTTATTATATGATGTTTGATGAATTTGTGTACCAAAGCAATTTAATACAATTGTATGTCAGATATTTGTTGTTTTTATTGATACCTAAGTTAGGAAATATACAAGCCTTTATATACCTCATTGTATACTTAATTTCACTAGTAATATTTTAACTGTATAAAAAGCATGACCTTTTTTTACCCTTAGTCCTAAAGAGTTATTGTTCATTATTTGTTTGCATAACTCCTGCTTATTCTTCCACCTAAGAACTATTGTCAGGTGATTCAAGCTTATGCCAAATAAAGGTAGACTAAACAGTTTTGTGTGGTGACTTGATTTTAGACAATTTAAATACACAGTTTCTGTGATTCTGGGTTTTGACACAATCACTTTTGCCAATTGATTATGGCTGTTTCTTCTTAGGCAGCAGGAAACAACTCTCACTCCAAAACTTTTAATCAGTGATGAAGAATATAACTGTAACTTTTGGGGCATCAGTCATACTGATGAACACATCTGGCGACTTTTTTTGTCAATTGC
Organism: Gymnobelideus leadbeateri; assembly: GCA_011680675.1. Taxonomy (NCBI): domain Eukaryota; kingdom Metazoa; phylum Chordata; class Mammalia; order Diprotodontia; family Petauridae; genus Gymnobelideus; species Gymnobelideus leadbeateri. The sequence continues at coordinate 1,015,359 of WOXC01004223.1, read as the reverse complement.
AGAAAAAATGAAGTTCTTGCATATAAACAAATGTTCAGAAGCATACTAGGTGGGTCAGTGCTTTATAACTAATATTCTCTATTCTCTGTGGGATAAAATAGTGGGTCTTTTGTGCATTGGAATATGGCTGTGAATTATAAGAGCCACATAAGTCCCTCAGATTTGTGTGTCAACCTATTTTGGAACACTACAAGCAGAGGGAACCTTATAACCTTGCCTAAATTTCCTTAGGGAATTTAGAGATTTTCCCTCAACATAATAGGGATGCATTGACTTAGTTATGACCTTTATGAAAATTGTTTTGGATTCTGTCATCATCACTCAACAAATAAATTCCAGGAATTTTTCATGGTCTGTGTCATCAATGGCTCAATTCTGAAAGGTCAGAGTTTGCCACTCTAGTCACTGATAAGTTATAATGAACTTTGAGTATAAAGTAATTTCTACAAGATAAGTTTCCTTATGTGATGGATAGATGGCAGAAGGATCTAGCACAAGGGTGGGGAAACTGCAGCCTTGAGGCCACATGTGGCTATCTAGGTGCTCAAGTAAGGCCCTTTGACTGAATCCAAACTTCACAAACTCCAACCTTGATCTAGCACATCACTGGGCTTTTGTAACCACAGATGACTGAAGGAGACTTAAGAAAGAAAGAAAATCAAGTTAGTTAAAAACAACCAACCTTCTTTCTTTCACTCCCATTGCTTTACCGTCTGTTCAGGCTGTTCCTTGTGTTTGGATTGGATTCCCTCTTCAGTTTGTTAAAGTCTTATCTTCTAAATCTCACACAGGTAGGTGCTATCTTATGCAAAGGCAGCAAGGCAACTCCTGGTCCTTCTGTTTGTTAATGGAGCCCCTCTTCCCTGCTCCCCCCACCCCACAATTTACTTTCTATTTGTTCAATTGTATACAGGTTGTATCTCCCCAGTAGAATATAAGTTACTTGAGGTAAAGGACTAGGATGTTTGCTTTTGTCTTTGTGCCCTAGTGCCTAGAAAAATGCTTTGCAAAGTGTAAGTGCTTAATAAATGCATGTATGAGAACCCATTTTATTTGTTGATATGGGCATATAGTTATGGAATGGGTTGTGATTTGCACAGGAGAGTGGGGTCACAGATCCTAGCAGCAATTAGTCTCCTCATGGGAAAACTGCTTCAAAGATATATCCTCTCTTCGGGGAGTGGTCTTGAAATTCACAAATTAGGGTTAGTAATGAATAGATAGTGGAAAATATTATAGTTCTTTTAAACACATAATGAATCACAAGTCATATCATAGAAGGTTGGAACATTATGAACTTCTATTCATTCTTACAGTTATTTGAATCTTTGGGAAAAAGATTCATTGTCTTTTCTCTGTCCCCTTGTGCCATTACTCAGAATGGAGCTCTTTAATTTTCCAGTGGTCTAAACATGGCAGTTAACTATTGGAAAATTAGCAAACTTTTCACCAGCATACTCATTATTTTCATGTGACAGTATCAAGAAGCTCTGAGAAATGACAAGTGCCCTTAACTCTTAGTGTAGATAAGGTATTCTGCTATGTCTACCCCAACTTTGCCTTATTTGTGGGAAAATAATTTGGGCACTTTTAAATAAGAGTAGTGTCCTGATTCTAGAATCAGAGAAGATTTTTTCAATCTAATAAAACTTAATTTATAATCTACTAATCTTGTACCTTCCCTATATTTTTAATACACTTGCCTGTGTCTAAATACATAATATGCATATGATTATTTTTGTACACAGACCTTACTATATTTATATGCTTACATGTACATATATATATATATATATATATATATATATTTGCCTATTAAGATATTTCTTCCCTGCCAATATGCATGTTATATATAATGTGTACACATATATTTGCATCTATTCATATATCCCTCTTTTGCATCTACACGTAATATAACCTTGCATGTATTTGCCTTATATATTCATATATATTTCTTTCTTGTTGTATGTATGTATGTATGCAAGATTTGTAAACACAATGAGTATATAGAAATGCATGTATGTGTGTGTATGTATATGTATACACACATATAAATTATATGCATATGTGCAAGTATACACAAATAGAGGCAAGGTACCAGGTCAGTAGAAGCAACACATATAACAGGAAACCTGGTATAGTGTAGGCAAGGCTGAGTTTTTAATCTAGATTTGGTTTCAAGTACTGGCTCTAATACATAATGACTGTGTGACCAAGGCCAAGTCATTTAACCTCTTGGTACCACAGGCAAATCTATAGGGCTATAAATTGCTGAGGGAGTGTCATTTGAGTTGGGAGAGGGAGTTTCCACCTTGGGAGTTTGCTATAGTAATGAAATTATAGATCTAGTAACTCCCCTATTCACTTCATGTGTTTAGGGCACATTTTTATGTTTGTTGTTAAGTAAAGAATCTTTAAAATTAGGCACTACAAAGGATAATATATACATTAAATGATATAAAACATAGTAAAAATGGAGGGGAACAAATATTTAAGTGCAACATAGGAGGTAGAAACTGCTATCATTCCTATTTTTACAATGGAGACTGAGACAGAAGTAAAATGCCTTGCCCAGACTCATCCAGCTAGTAAATAACAGGTTGATTTTAAATTCAGGTGTATTGACTCCAGTCTCAGCACCAGATCTACTAGCCACCTACCTGCATGAAGTTTTTTAAATTTTTTTAAGTAAAGTTTAAAAGAATGGTATAAGTTCGGGGCGGAGCCAAGATGGCAGAGTAGAAACAGCTCGTCCAAGCCTCTCTGCCCCCAGATTCTCCACAAACTATGTAAAAAAGGACTCTGAACAACTTCTGGAGCCCCAGCACCCACAGAACGACACAGAGAAGCTAACCTCCCGCTGAGGACAGCCCAGCACCCTGCAGGAAGGACCAGCGCAGTGGTCTGGGAGCCGGCAGCACGCAGAGCACAGAGCGCAGGAGCCGAGCTGAGCCCAGGTCCGCGTGAGCCGAGGTTTTAGCCCCAGGGCGGCAGGGCCAGCAGCCTGCTGGAGGAACCCCAGAACACCAGGAGCTGTGGAGACTCCAGAATTATCAACATAGACTTGCCTAGGACAAAGTAAGAGGTTAGTGTCCTATGGACTTTGGGACCTGTATTTGGGGAATGCGTCAGCTCCCTCCCCTGGGGGCTAGAAGCCGCTGAGGACAAACGCCATTTTGTAGTTTTCAGAGGCATTTCCGGCTCCCAGCCTACAAATCGTGGGGAGATCCAGCGATCAGTCTTGGAGGGTAATTGCTCTTGCTTTAACCTCCCTGGATGTGGATTATGATCTAGGGTGGAAGTTGTGGGTGGGTTTACAGCTTGCCAGAAACGGAAGTTGCCCCCCACACGTTCGGGACGAAAATTCCTCTAGCTGGCCTTAAAGCCATAGTGTGGCAACAAGCCCAAAAGTCAAGCAATTAAGTGGCAACATGCCAAGGCAAAGGAAACAGAAAAATGCAACCCTAGACTCCTATGTTGGGGGTATAGAGCGGGAAAAGGACTGTGAGGTCAGAAGTCCTGCTCCAAAAGCCCCAGGGGAAAACATGAGCGGGTTGCAGGCCATAGAGGACCTTAAGAAGGACTTTAAAAATCAAACAAGAGAAGTGGAGGAAAAATTGGAAAGAGAAATGAGAAGGATGCAGGAAAAGTATGAAATGAGGGTCAACAGCCTGACTGAGGAAACAACACCTTAAAAAATAGACTAACTCAAATGGCAAAGGAGGCCCAAAAGGGCAATGAGGAGAAGAATGCCTTAAAAAGTCGAATTTGCCAGATGGAAAAAGAATCTCAAATGTTCACTGAGGAGATACATTCCTTCAGAGTTAGACTGGAGCAAATGGAAGCTAATGACTTTATGAGAAATCAAGATGCTGTTAAGCAGATCCAAACAAATGAAAGATTAGAAGGCAATGTGAAATATCTCATGGGAAAACCACTGACCTGGAAAATAGATCCAGGAGAGACAATTTAAAATTATTGGACTACCTGAAAGCCATGATCAAAGAAAGAACCTAGAAATCACCCTTCAAGAAATTCTCAAGGAAAATTGCCCTGATGTTTTAGATCCAGAGGGCAAAATAGAGGTTGAAAGAATCCACAGATCACCTCCTGAAAAAAGATCCCAAAAAGAAAACTCCCAGGAATATTATAGCCAGGTTCCAGAATCCCCAGATCAAGGAGAAATACTACAAGCAGCCAGGAAGAAACAATTTCAATATTGTGGAAACACAATCAGAATAGCCTAGGACCTGGCAGCTTCTACACTGAGGGATTGAAGGGCATGGAATATGATATTCCAGAGGGCAAAAGAGCTGGGATTGAAGCCAAGGGTCACCTACCCAGCAAAACTGAGTATCTTGTTTCAGGGGAAAATATGGTCATTCAGTGCAATAGAGGACTTTCAAGCATTCTTGAGGAAAAAACCAGAGTTGAATAGAAAAATTGACATCCAGACACAAGAAGCAAGAGATGCCTGAGAAGGTAATCAGGGAAAAGAAATCAAAAGGAACTTATCAAAGTTGAACTATTTACATTCCTATATGGAAAAGCAATATCTCTGACTGATGATATCTTTCTCACTATGAAAATAATGGAAGAAGGGGGTGTGATCAGATGAATACATATATGAATGTGTGTGTATATGGTTACAGTTATATATGGATAGAGGGCATAGGTTGAATTTGTTGGGAAGGGAGAGTACTCAAGGGATGAAATTATGAGGTGAGAGAGGAAAATGGCAAGAGGAGATGGGGAGAGACATGGTAGGGTAAACTATCTCATGTAGGGGAAGTGGGTGCAAAGGAGGGGGAGAATAAGGAAGGCTAAAACGGCAAAACCACATTCACGTTGAATTTGGTTCAGGGAGAAAATGACATACATACAGCAGGATAGGGGGAAGGGGGATGAGAGGAGGGATGATGGATGGGAGGGCATCCTTGGGGTGAGGGGAGGTTGGAAGTACCCACTATAGAAGAGGGACAGGATCATGTAGGGAATGGACCAGGAGGGGGGTGGGATGAGTGGGAGGGAATTATAAGCAGCCTTGTACAATATATCTACCATGATAATGTTTTGCATAGCTAGACATGTACAACATATACTGAATTACTTATATCCCAAGAAGGAATGGGTGACAAGGGAGGAAGGAAATGGATCTGAAATTCAAGGTCGTAACATTAAATGTTTCAAATATATATATAAATACTATTATTAATACTCTATTGCCTATAATTGGGAGATAAGATGTGCAGGCATTGGGACACAAAGATTCATCTTCCTCTAATGGAAAAGTCGATGGGGGTATGGGAGAAGGTATGGAAGAGAGCAGATTGGAGGAAGCGATTTCTTGTGGGACTGCTATTCTGGGAGGTTGGGTAGGGGAATAATTGGGGGGAAATGATTGTAACTCAAAATCTGGCGGAAATGAATGATGTAAAACAGAAGTTAATAAAGTATTTGTTTAAAAAAAACAAAAAAGAAAAAAAAAGAATGGTATAAGTTATAAATATTCCTAAGTTTAAGTGGAGAGTTATATCAGTGAGAATTGTGAGAGGCAGCATTTTGTGTGTGTGTGTGTGTGTGTGTGTGTGTGTGTGTGTGTTTCCCTTTTTGGAGGTAAATTGGGGTTAAATGACTTGACCAAGGTTACATGGCTAGTTTCTGTGTTAAGTGTCTGAAGCTGGATTTGAACTCAAGTCCTCCTGACTTCAGGGCTGGTGCTCTATTCACTGTGCAACCTAGCTGCCCCCAGCATTGTATATTTGATAGAGAACTGGTTGGCCTTGGAGTCAGGAAGCTCTGTGTTTAAATTCTACCTCAGATACTTTCTTGTTCTTTGAGCCTGAGTGATTAATTCACTTAATCTCACGGGACCTCAGTTTCCTTTTCTGCAAAATAAAGGGATTGAAGTAAATGATCTCACAATTCCCTTCCAGCTTGAAATCTGTTATCTTGTGATTTATAGATTCAGTATTGACTAGCTTTATGGAAAGGAAACATCTGAGGCCTGAATCAGTCATTTAATGAATATGGAGTTGCCTTCAATGTCAAAGATAATTTAAAAAAAAATATAAGGCATAGTCTTTTCCCTCAAAAGTGTTTATAAACTTTTTGGAGAGGTAAGTTCTAAATCAATCATTGTTATTATTATTATCTTTTTTTCTGATCTCATGCTTTTATTAGTGCAGAGAATTACAGAACACTTGCCTGCATATAAATATATGTATATGCATATAATTTTTTAAAAGCATTATTTATTTATTTTTAGTTTTCAATATTCATTTTTATAAGATCTTGAGTCCTAAATTTTTCCCTCTCCTTCTTCCCCAAGACAGCATGCAATCTGATATAGGCTATACATGTACAATCTTATTAAACATATTTTCCCATTAGTCAAGTTGTGAAAGAAGAATCAAAACAAAGGAGAAAAACCATGAGAAAGGAAAAAAGAAGAGAGAGAAAATAGCATGTTTTGATCTGTATTCAGACTCCATAGTTCTTTCTCTAGTTGTGGATAGTATTTTCCTTCATGAGTCCTTTAGAGTTGTCCTAGATCATTGCATTCCTGAGAAGAGGAGCTAAGTGTATCAAAGTTGGTCATCACACAATGTTACTGTTACTGTGTACAATGTTCTCCTGGTTCTACTCCACTCAGCATCAGGGTCACATAAGTCTTTCCAGTTTTTTCTAAAATCTCAGGCAACTCTTTCTACCAATATAGATGGACAGTTCCTTTACAATTTTTAGTCTTAGAAACTAGCTCAGAGTCACTGAACATTAGTAGGGTCCAGAAACCAGAACTTGTCAGAGGCAGGGCTTGAAGCCAGGTCTTCCTGACTGAAGCCAGCTATATATCTGCTCAGTCATTTTTCAGACGTGACTGACTCTTTGTGGCCTCATTTGGGTTTGGTTTTCTTTTGTTTGTTTTTTTTTTCTTTCTTACAAAGACTATGGAATGCTTTTCCATATTGTTCTCCAGCTCATTTTATAAATGAGAAAACTGAGGCAAACAGAGTGAGGTGACTTGCCCAGGTTCACACAGCTTGTAAGTGTCTGAGTCCAGAGTTGAATTCAGGAAGATGAGTCTTCCCAACCTTAGATCCAATGCTCTATCCACTGTGCCACTTAGCTGCTCCAGTTACATATATAAAATGGCATTTTGTTTGACCATATTTTCCCCTGAAACAAAATACTCAGTTTTGCTGGGTAGGTCACCCTTGGGTTCATTCCCAGCTCTTTTGCCCTATGGAATATCATATTCCATGCCCTTCTATCCCTCAAAGTAGAAGCTGCCAGGTCCTGTGCTATTCTGATTGTGTTTCCACAATATTGAAATTGTTTCTTCCTGGCTGCTTGTAGTATTTTCTCCTTGATCTGGGAGTTCTGGAATCTGGCTATAATATTCCTAGGAGTTTTCTTTTGGGGATCTTTTTTCAGGAGGCGATCAGTGGGTTATTTCAACCTCTATTTCCCCCTCTGGGTCTAAAACATCAGGGCAATTTTCTTTGAGAATTTCTTTAAGGATGATTTCTAGGTTCCTTCTTTGATTGTGGCTTTCAGGTAGTCCAATAATTTTTAAATTGTCTCTCCTGGATCTATTTTCCAGGTCAGTGGTTTTTCTCATGAGATATTTCACATTGTCTTCTATTCTTTCATTTGTTTGGATCTGTTTAACAGCATCTTGATTTCTCGTAAAGTCACTAGCTTCCATTTGCTCCAGTCTAACTCTGAAGGAATGAATCTCCTCAGTGAGCTTTTGAGATTCTTTTTCCATCTGGAAAATTTGGCTTTTTAAGGCATTCTTCTCCTCATTTCCTTTCTGAGCCTCTTTTGCCATTTGATTTAGTCTATTTTTAAAGGTGTTATTTTCCTCAGTTAGGCTGTTGACTGTCATTTCATACTTTTCTTGCATCTTTCTCATTTCTCTTCCCAATTTTCCCCCCACTTCTCTTATCTCCTTCTTCAGGTCCTCTATGTCCTGTAGCCAGCTTTTATTTTCATTTGGGGCTTTTGGTACAGGAGTTCTGACCTCACAGTCCTCCTCCATGCTTTGATCCTCTTTGCCCCTAAAATAGGAGTCCAATGTTGAATTTTTCAGTTTATTTTGTTTCTTTTGTCTAGGCATTTTGCCACTTGATTACTTGATTTTTGGGCTTGTTGCCACAGTAGGACTCTGCCACCAGACAGGAGAGCTTCCATCCCAAAGTGGGGTCTTCACAACTTCTGCAGGTTGGGTGGCCCCTGTAAAGCCTCCACGCACTCTGGCAAATTGGATACCCACCCCAAACTTCCCCCCCAGACCACAATCCAGATCCAGGCAGTTTAAAGCAAGAGCAATTAAAGCCCAGACTAATTGCTGGGTCTCCCTACAGTTTGCAGACCAGGAGCTAGAGCCGCTACTGATGCTGCAAAATGGCTTCTTTGCCACATTTCTTCAGCAGCTTTTCACCCCCAGGGGAGGAAGCTGAAGTGTTCCCCAAATACTGGTCCCAAAGTCCATAGGGCACTAACCTCTCACTTTGTTCTAGGCATATCTGTGCTGATAGTTCTGGAATCGCCACCGCTGCTGGTGTTCTGGGGTCCCTCCAGCCAGCTGCTGGCCCAGCCACCCTAGGGCTAAAACCAAGGGTCACTCGGGCCTAGGCTCAGCTCCCAGAGCACTGTGCTGTTGGTTCCCAGCTCACTGTGCTGCCTGCTCTCAGAGCACTGAGCTCGCAGCTCCCTGCAGGGCTGCTGGGATCTCCTCAGTGGGAGGTTAGCTTCTCTGTGTAGTTCTGTGGGTGCTGGGGCTCCAGAAGTTGTTCATAGTCCCCTTTCACATTGTTTGGAAGTTGTGTGGGGCAGAGCACCTTGGAAGTGAGGTTTCTACTCTGCCATCTGGGCTCCCCCCGCCCCCTGCCCCCCCAACAACTACTTTTCAAAGGCATTTGAAACAAGAGTTTGCATGCAAAGAGAGACTTACAAATGATTCTTATCCACTAAAGCATTTCAACAATACTGGGGATGGGAACCCTATTAGTTTATATTACTATACATAAAAGAACTTAATAAAATATATTTATTTTATTAAAAATTATAATTTGTCCTTTCCATTGGTTGTACCCCACATTCTCTCTCAAAAGAGACAGAAGCTAATGGATGTCAGCAATTTTACTAGAGGGGGGAAAGTAGAATTAAAATAAATTACTTGACTGCAGTTAAAAAAATAAATTTTGATATGTGAATATGAAAAAGAAAGATGAGGGAGGTAAAGAGGTGGTGCTCAGTTACAGTATTTTTCAAGATCATTTTAAAATGTCCTAGATTGCTAACTTCAGGCTAATCTGAAGATATTGTCTGTGGTAAGGCTGAAATTTTCTAAAATTTTATGATTGAATGTATGAAAAAATAAGCAATTTCTAACAATCATTCTGGCCCATGTTCCCACTGCCACCCCTCATCCTGATCTGGGGATTAGAGAGGTATCTGTGTGAGAGAAAAATGCATACATTTGAGGCTGTCGATTTTAGTCAGCTGAGGCAGCTGGGGTTAGGTCCAACATGCCAAGAATATGATTAGAATAATATAATCCTGTTATTATCATGCATTCATTCCAACAAGCACCAAGAATGGAATATATGATTGCAATGTTTTGCTTAAAAATGTTTCCTTGAACAATGTTTCTTTTCAGTGTTGCTCATGTTCTATTACTTGTTAATTTTTTTTTATGCAGAACTAAAATGCCTGATGTAATAAACTGTTTTCTTAAAGGACATAAAAATGACTTGTAATTTCTAACAGCAGATCAATTTTTATGCTTATTGGGCAGGTAACACAATAAGTTTATTCTTTAAACCTGCTTATTAATAAGGATCTTGTCAGAGTGAGACCCTTCTTGTGTAGGAATATAGAAAAGTATAGCAGAGAATGTTATTAAACCTACAGATTAGGTGACTACTATCAACTTTTGATGATTTACTTAGAAACAGATGATACTTCCAGAAGAAATTTCTAAAGATTACAAAAACTTGGGAAAGAAACTGAAGATCCTTAGAGGCACAAATTGTGTTTTCATCATTTCTTCTGGTAAAAGTAAATAACTTCAGAATGGAATGTTGTCCTTGAAGGGATTGTTTTTTTTTTTAATTTTAGAGAATTTGAAATCTTTCCTGCTCTTTCCTCAACATTTAGTTGTGCATACATTAAACAGATGGCTATATGGTAAACCTTACCATCATGCCACTAAAAAGCAAAAGTAGTTAAATGCATAACATAAAATATTTGATGATGGTTTATTGATTAATGAAACCAGCCATATCCCAAGATGGTGCTGAACATTGTTGGAATACTTCTGCCTCCAAATTTCTTTGTGGGCTTATGTTGAGTCTTCATCTCTACATACTGATGGTTAGCTCCCATGACTATAAAGGGCAAAGAGTGGTGAATCTTTGACATCATTCCATTTGAGGTTGGGTTGTTCTTGACCATTTAGAGGAAAATGCATTGCTTCTGATGTGCTTTATTAATCTGTTCTTGATTTTTATCTAGGCTTAAAGTGTGCATTGGGTGACAGAGTATAGATGATTACTTCCAAGTAGTCTTTCTGAAATCATAGTTATTCTTTTGGGCAGCTTGGAGTTTGCACACATTTATCACCATTTAGAAGCCGCCATTATCTCCTGGTGGGCTGCCTGCCCAGTGAAGTCTCTCATAATTACTCTAATAAAGACCTTAAAGAAGCTAACGTTCCATTAGAGTACAAAATCTACCCAATAAGCCTTCAAATAAAAGTTACTAAGAAGAGTAGGGGAAAAAAGTTGAACTTCAAAAAGTCACAAGTGATTATTATATACTTCAAAGAAAACAGTTGACACAGCTTGTAAGCAATAAAAAGCTTATATCTATTAACTTAATAGGAGTATTTCTTCTACTCAGGAAAGGGGTTTTGCCCTGATGGTTTTTACAGAAGACAGGTAATAAATGGATTCAGTCTTACTCAGGAATTTGAACTATCCCTGTCCTTCTTTTCTGTGCAGAACTTCATATATCAGAAGCACCTTTGATCATGAAGTGGGTTGTAGCACTAAACAAAGTGCTAGACAAAAAAATTTTCATAAATAACAATAAGGCAGATCTGCAAAGTGATCGTCTGGTAAGAAAATTTTGTATGTGAATGGACTTTGCATGTATGGACTGCAGCTTAAAACATAAAAAGATGGGCTCCTGTCCAGGCAGGGATTATACATAGCAAGTTTTGGTAAGAATATATATGCCATAATCTTACTCACTTAATCAAACAAACTTTGAAAGGGAAGTGGAAATAAGGAAACTGTCCACATCTATCCAAAAAGCTAGGTAATATAAGGAAAAGCTATAATACAGGGGGAAATAGCAAATGAGATGCCCAGAAAAATCAGAGACAAAAATCTAAGAAAGAACCGGAGTAAATGCCATAGACTCATATCTATACAGATATGAAGCATCTATGGGTAATAACTAGATAGCTAGGTTGTACCATGGATAGATTGCTGAGCCTGAAGTCAGAGAGACCTGAATTCAAATCTAGTGTGACCCTGGGTATGTAAGTCACTTAGTCCTGTTTGCCTCAGTTTCCTCATTGGTAAAATGAGCTAGAGAAGGAAATGTTGAATCACTCCAATATCTTTGCCAAGAAAATCTTAAGTGGGGTCATGAAGAGTTGGACATGGCTGAAAAGACTAAAAGACAACTTTGGATAATAGGTAAAATGAAATAAAGATCTTAATTCAAGGAGGCAAATTTTCCTTTGTAGGTAATACTGAGACTGATGGAATTTGAACTATAACTGAAATAAAAATCAAGAAGTGTTTACCTCGGGAGGCAGAGCCACAATGGCAGATTGAAAGCAGGAACTTGCTTCAGCTAGTCCCTAATTACCTCAAATACCTGTAAAAATGACTGTAAGAAACTTTAGAGCTATAGAAGACACAAAATGACAGAATGAAATATGTCTTCAGCTGAGGACAGCCTGGCAAACCTACAGGAAGGGACTATTGCACTGGGCTGGAAGCAGGGCATAGTACCACTTGGGCCATGCCTGCACCGACCAGAACCACAGACCACTCCAAACAGACCTCAGGGGATCAAATCACTGGCAGCTGTGGTGGTTTCCAGACTCTTCAACCCATAATCACAAAAAAGAAAGTAAAAGTTCAGTGGGGAAACTTTGTTGGAACGAGGTAAGAAAAGAGCATGCTCCAGCCCTTGAGCCCTGCTTCCAGAGCTCCAGACCCACAGATGGTGGGGGGACTAAGCAACTGACAGGAGGGCAATTCCAGGAATCTCTCTGCTGGCACTGAGGCCGGATTCTCTTGCCTTGCCCTGCTTGAATCTTGGTTGCAGTCTTGGGTGGTGGTCCTGTGTTGAGCAGTGCTGATGTGGCAGAGCTTGTTAAGGCTGTGGAGAGGTGGTCCTCCTCACAGTCTAGAAGAAACTCTGACAACAGCTGCTCAAAGCTATAGAAATTTGGTACACAGCACTCTTCACTCTGGAAGCAGAGTTCTACCATGGAAAAGAGCTCAAAAGTCAAGTATTTTACTGACAAGATAAGCAAACAGAGGAAGAGAAATCAGACTATAGATTTTTTTTGGTGAGAAAGAGGATCAAAACATAGAATCAGAAGTAGGCAACAAAGTCAAAACTCTTGCATCAAAAGCATCCAAGAAAAATATGAATTGGTCATAGACCTTGGAGGAACTCAAGAATGATTTTGAAAAATTGGAAAGCGAAATGAGAGTGGTGCAAATCAATAGCTTGCTAAAGGAGACCCACAAAAAATACGGAAGAAAATACCTTAAAAAATAAACTAACTCAAATGGCAAAAGAGATCCAAAAAGCCAATGAGGAGAGGAATGCCTTAAAAAGCAGAACTGGTCAGATGGAAAAGTAACTTCAAAATGAATAAATAGAAGGCAATGTGAAATATATATATGTGTATATATATATATATATATATATATATATATATATATATATATATTTTTTTTTTACTTCTTTTTTGAAAGGGGGAGGGCAGGGCAGTTGGGGTTAAGTGACTTGCCCAAGATTACACAGCTAGTAAGTGTTAAGTGTCTGAGGCTAGATTTGAACTCAGGTTCTCCTGATTCTAGGGCAAGTACTCTCTCTATTGATTGCACCACCTAGCCACTCTAATGTGAAATATTTTGTTGAAAAAACCACTGACATGGAAAATGGATTGAGAACAGATAATTTAAAAATTATTGGAGTACCTAAAAGCCATGATCAAAAAGAGAAATTATCAGGGAAAACTGCCTTGATATTCTAGAACCAGAGGATAAAGTAGAAGTTGAAAGAATACACCAATTGCTTCTTGAAAAAGGTCCCAAAAAGAAAGCTCCTAGGAATATCATAGCCAAGTTCCAGAGTCCCCAGATCAAGGAGAAAATATTACAAGCAGTCAGGAAGAAACAAATTGAGTATTGTAGAAACACAATCAGGATAATACAAGATTTAGCAACTTCTATGTTAAGGGATGGCAGGGCTTGGAATATGATATTCTGTAGGTCAAAGGAGTTAGGATTAAAACCAAGAATTACCTGCCCAGCAAAACTGAGTATAATACATCAGAGAAAATATAGACATTTCATGAAATAGAGGGCTTTCATGAATTCTTGATGAAAAAAACAGAGCTGAATAGAAAATTTGACTTTCAAGTATAATAATCAAGAGAAGCATGAAAAGGTAAACAGGAAAGAGAAGTCATAAGGAACATATTAAAGTTGAACTGTTTACATTCCTACATGGAAAGAAAATATTTATAACTCATGAGACTTTTCTCAGTATGAGGATAATTGAAGGGAATATATATGTATATGTGTGTGTATATATATATATATATATGTGTGTGTGTGTGTGTGTGTGTGTGTGTGTGTGTGTGTGTGTGTACACATGTATACATAGAGGGCACAGGGTGAGTTGAATATGAAGGCATGATATCTATATTGGGAGAAGGAGAAAGAGAGATAGAATAGGGTAAATTATCTCACATAAAAGGGGCAAGAGAAAACTATTACAATGGAGAGGAAGAGTAGGGGGGTGAAAGGGAATGAGTGAACCTTACTCTCATTGGATTTGGATTAAGGAGGGAATAACATACACACTCACTTGGGTATCTTACCCTACAGGAAAGTAGAGGAGGGAATTGAATAACAGAGGGGGATGATAGAAGGGAGGGCAGATTGTGGGAAGGGGTAGTCAGAAGCAAACACTTTTGAGAAGGGGCAGAGTCAAAGGAGAAAAATAGGGTGGAGAGAAATATAGTTAGTCTTTCACAACATGACTACTATGGAAATGTTTTGCATAACTATACATGTATAACCTATATTGAATGCTTGCCTTTCCAGTGGGGGTAGGTAAAGAGGGGAAAAAAAGAAAAAAAAAGGATAGAATCTAGAAGTCAAAGTTTTAAAAATAAATGTTAAAAAATTGTTGTTACACGCTACTAGGAAATAGCCATGGGGTATAGAAATCCATCTTGCCCTACAAGAAAGTAAAGGGTAAGAGGGTAAGGGAAGGTATACAGGGGGATATATGAGAGGTCAAACTGGGGGGAAGGGGTAATCAATATGCTTGCCATTTTTTGCATGGGGGGGGTAGGGGAGAAATGAGGAGAAAATTTGGAGCTCAAAATCTTGTGGAAATGAATGTTGAAAACTAGAAATAAATAATTTCTGGGAAAAAAGGCAGTGTGTATCTTAAGAAAAGGAGCCAATGAACCCATCAAGAAGTATTAAGTACCTACTATGTGATGCTAAGTGCTAAAGCTACAAAGACTAAGTGCTATAGCTACAAAATATGGCATAGTCTATGCCCTCAGGGAGTTTGTGTTCTATTGGATGAGGCAATGTGTTCACACACACACATATAATATATGTATATGTGTGTATGTATACACACATATATATGTATTATGGATATGGATATATGGATATATTGTATATATTTGAGCTCAAATAATTACAAAGGAATTTGGGAGTGGGGGCACTAGTGCTTGTGGGGGATCAGAAAACATTTCATTTGTAAAGTGGTACTTGAACTTCATTTTGAAGGGAAAGCCTGATTCTCAAAAGCAGGGATGAGCAGGTAATGCATTGCAGACATGAAAGATAACAGTGCAAAGGCACAGGAATAAGAGATAGATTGTTGTGGGTAAGAAATAGCCAGAACACTGATTTGTCTGGAATGTCAACTAAGGAAAGAAGACAAATGTATAATAAGGCTGGAAAAGTGTGTCAGGGCCAGATTTTGGAAGATAGACATAAGAGTTGTCCTCTAGTATTGAAGGAGTAACATGTGGAAGAGGAATTAGAATGTTCTCCTTGGGTCCAGAAGACAGAACTGCAAATATATGGAAGTGGAAATATGTGGAAATTACAAAAGTAGGTTTAGATGTAAAGTAGGGAAGCATTTCCTGATGATTAGACTGCCCTAAAGTGAAATAGGCTGCCTTAGGATACCTCTGATTATAGATATTTTGGCAAAATCTCTGTAACTGCTTCTCATTTGTGTTGGAAAGAGGATTTGTGTTCAGGTAGGGTAAAAAAAAAAAGAGCTTTTGGGGGCGGAGCCAAGATGGCCGAGTAGAGACAGCTCATCCAAGCCACTCTGCCCCCAGATTCCCCCCAAACTATGTAAAAGGGGACTCTGAACAACTTCTGGAGCCCCAGCACCCACAGAACAACACAGAGAAGCTAACCTCCACTGAGGACAGCCCAGCAGCCCTGCAGGAAGGACCAGTGCAGCGCTCTGGGAGCCGGGAGCTGGCAGTTCACAGTGCTCAGCAGAGAGAGGGGAGCTGAGCTGAGGGGAGCCGAGCTCCCCGTGAGCCAAGGTTTTAGCCCCAGGGCGGCAGGGCCAGCAGCCGGCTGG
The DNA here is from genome assembly GCA_011680675.1 of Gymnobelideus leadbeateri. Classification (NCBI taxonomy): domain Eukaryota; kingdom Metazoa; phylum Chordata; class Mammalia; order Diprotodontia; family Petauridae; genus Gymnobelideus; species Gymnobelideus leadbeateri. The sequence goes on along the minus strand of WOXC01004223.1, from coordinate 999,453 downwards.
AGAGACCCCAGAGCACCAGCAGCTGTGGCGACTCCAGAATTATCAACATAGACATGCCTAAGACAAAGGAAGAGGTTAGTGCCCTATGGACTTTGGGACCAGTATTTGGGGAATGCATCAGCTCCCTCCCCTGGGGGCTAGAAGCCTCTGAGGAGACAGGCCATTTTGTAGTTTTCGGAGGCAGCTCCAGCTCCTGGCCTGCGAACTGTAGGAAGATCCAGCAATGAGTCTTGGGGGTAATAGCTCTTGCTTTAACCTCCCTGGATCTGGATTGTGATCTAAGGTGGAAGTCGTGGGTGGGTTTACGGCTTGCGAGAAACAGGAAGTTGACCCCCACACGTTCGGGACGAAAATTCCTCTATCTGGCCTTAAAGCCATGGTGTGGCAACAAGCCCAAAAGTCAAGTAATTAAGTAGCAACATGCCAAGGCAAAGGAAACAGAAAAATGCAACCCTAGACTCCTATTTTGGGGGCATGGAGCAGGAGAGGTACTGTGAGGTCAAAAGTCCTGCTCCAAAAGCCCCAGGGGAAAACATGAGCAGGTTGCAGGCCATAGAGGACCTTAAGAAGGACTTTAAAAATCAAATAAGAGAAGTGGAGGAAAAATTGCAAAGAGAAGTGAGAAGGATGCAGGAAAAGTATGAAATGAGGGTCAACAGCCTGACTGAGGAAAACAACACCTTAAAAAATAGACTAACAAAGGAGGCCCAAAGGGGCAATGAGGAGAAGAATGCCTTAAAAAGTCAAATTTGCCAGATGGAAAAAGAATCTCAAAAGCTCACGGAGGAGATTCATTCCTTCAGAGTTAGACTGGAGCAAATGGAAGCTAATGACTTTATGAGAAATCAAAATGCTGTTAAGCAGATCCAAACAAATGAAAGATTAGAAGGCAATGTGAAATATCTCATGGGAAAAACCACTGACCTGGAAAATAGATCCAGGAGAGACAATTTAAAAATTATTGGACTACCTGAAAGCCATGATCAAAGAAAGAACCTAGAAATCACCCTTCAAGAAATTCTCAAGGAAAACTGCCCTGATGTTTTAGATCCAGAGGGCAAAATAGAGGTTGAAAGAATCCACCGATCACCTCCTGAAAAAGATCCCAAAAAGAAAACTCCCAGGAATATTATAGCCAGGTTCCAGAATCCCCAGATCAAGGAGAAAATACTACAAGCAGCCAGGAAGAAACAATTTCAATATTGTGGAAACACAATCAGAATAGCCCAGGACCTGGCAGCCTCTACACTGAGGGATCGAAGGGCATGGAATATGATATTCCAGAGGGCAAAAGAACTGGGAATGAACCCAAGGGTCACCTACCCAGCAAAACTGAGTATTTTGTTTCAGGGGAAAATATGGTCATTCAGTGGAATAGAGGACTTTCAAGCATTCTTGAGGAAAAAACCAGAATTGAATAGAAAATTTGACATCCAGACACAAGAAGCAAAAGATGCCTGAGAAGGTAATCAGGGAAAAGAAATCAAAAGGAACTTATCAAAGTTGAACTATTTACATTCCTATATGGAAAAGCAATAACTGTGACTGATATCTTTCTCACTATGAAAATAATGGAAGAAGGGTTTGTGATCATATGAATACATATGTGAATGTGTGTGTATATGGTTGCAGTTATATATAGATAGAGGGCATGGGTTGAGTTTGTTGGGAGGGGAGAATACTCAAGGGATGAAATTATGAGGTGAGAGAGGAAAGTGACAAGAGGAGATGGGGAAAGACAGGGTAGGGTAAACTATCTCATGTAGAAGAAGCAGGGGAAGTGTTTGCAAGGGAGGGGGAGAATAGGAAGGCAAAAAAGGCAAAACCACATTCTCATTGAATTTGGTTCAGGGAGAGATTGACATACATACTAAATGGGATATCTCACCCTGCTGGAGATTAGGGGGAAGGGGGATGAGAGGAGGGATGATGGATGGGAGGGCATCCTTGGGGGGAGGGGAGGTTGGAAGTACCCACTATAGAAGAGGGACAGTATCAAGTAGGGAATGGACCAGGTGGGGGGTGGGATGAATGGGAGGAAATTATAAGCAGCCTTGTACAATATATCTCCTACGGTAATGTTTTGCATAGCTAGACATGTAGAACATATACTGAATTACTTATCTCCTCAGAGGGAATGGGTGACAAGGGAGGAAGGAAATGGATCTGAAATTCGAGGTCTTAACATTAAATGTTTCAAATATATATATAAATACTATTATTAGTACTCTTTTGCTTATAATTGGGAGATAAGATGTGCAGGCATTGGGACACAAAGATTCACCTTCCACTAATGGAAAAGTCAAAGGGTGTATGGGAGAAGATATGGGAGAGTGCAGATTGGAGGAAGCGATATCTTGTGGGACTGCTATTCTGGGAGGTTGGGCAGGGGAATAACGGGGGGAAATGATTGTAACTCAAAATCTGGCAGAAATGAATGATGTAAAACAGAAGTTAATAAAGCATTTGTTTAAAAAAAAAGAGAGCTTTTAATATCCCTTCCATTTATAACATTCTGTGAATATCAGAAAAGCCTTCTCATTTTTTTGTTAATTTTCACCAAGTTTCACTTAAAATTATAGTTATTTGACACAACTTTATTTTTTACTTTACCTTGGAATGTCCCTTGCTATACTATTCTGTTGAAGAATTGAAGTAGAAAATATTGAACCTTGGAGTTGAATAGATCACAGAAAGCAAATAGACTGGTTAAAACAACAAAGTGGTTTGAATCATTGATTTTTGATGGGACTTGATGATTTCATCAGTAAACTTCTACTATGGAAACTCCCTTCTCTGATACATATCTACAACTTGCAACTTACTATGTTAAATTCTAACCCTAATGCAACATTAATGAATTGGTTTTAAGAATAAATTTTGATTGAATAAATCATTTTGACTATTATAGATGCCAAAATGAACTATGACATGCATATTAAAGAAGATGCTATCTGCATCCAGAGAAAGAACTGATAAATAGAAGTATGTATATTTGCCTTATGGAACTTACATTCTACTAAGGGGTGGGGAGAACCCAACATATACAAATAAATAATATATAAGATAGAATGATATGTGAACATCTAATAGTCCAGTTTGATTAGGTTGTACAGTTCAAGAAAAGGATGATATGACTAGAAAGATATTTGGAATTCAGATTGTAGAACATCTTGAATGTCAGGCTGAGTAGGTTGTAATCAGAGGTTCCCTCTGTTGGTAGTAGTAGCCTTGGGTGCAATGGGGTGGATTGAATAAAAATAAGGGACAGTGGAAGCATAAGGAAGGAAGAGAAGAAAATTTTGAAAAACAGTTCATACATGTTTAGTCTGTTGTGTAACAGTTAAAGTTGTAGTGATTACATTATTTTGCAAATAAACATATAAAATGCAAGTTATAACTGATCAATAGTCAAGTTCACCAACAGGTCTTAACAAGCAGTTATTGGCATGTCAGCATGTAGCATATAGTCAAAAGTCCAGCATGCATTGGCAGGAATACATATATATGTAATAACTTTTTTATAATATGATACTTTTCAGTTACATGATGCAATATTGTGTCATAAAAATTTCAATGCAAGAAAAAACCCACAGATTTATAATAAATTATTGAAGTTAAGATGTGTCATTTTAAAAAATATGTATTTTTGAAGTGATGCAAATTTTAAAAAATACATTAAAAGGTTAAAGAAAGTAGATTTCCAGGTGGGACACTAAGTACATTTTTATTTTTTTGTCTTTTTTTTTTTTTTTTTGTAAATGGGGTGGTACACCAAATAAGTTTGGGAACCTCTACTATAGAGGCAATGAAGATCCAATGAAATCTTTTTGAAGAAGGGATTGATCTAGTTTGACATCTGCCTTATAAAGGTGATTTTGTCAGCTATTTGGAGGATAGAATAAGAATTGGAGAGGCTAAGGCAAGGAAAACAATTAAGAGGCAATTACATATGTTAGTTCAAGAAAGAAAAAAAAAGACTGCTTGGAGCCTTGAGCTACCTAAATAGTCCTGTTAATCAAGAGGCATGCAGGGACTGTGGGAAGTGTGCTGAACCTAGAGTCAGAGCACCTGGTTTACAATCTGTATCTCCTACTTAGTACTTGTATGACCTCAGGCATGTTACTTTTCCTCTTTAGGGCTTGGTTATCTCATATGTTGGATGAAAGGGTTGGTGTAGATTATTTTGTTAATGTCCCTTCCAATTTTCTGCCCTGTGAACAACCTATAAATTTAATTCTGATACTTTAAATTTGAATAGAAATGAAAGAAGCATTAACTAAACAAGCACCTTTTGAAGGTTAGTAAGTTCTGAGCATCTATATTTGCAAATGACCATATAATGAATGGGAGTTTTCTGAACTGTGATTTGCTAATTGATCCTTTTAACTGGTTTCAACCTTGTCTTGTATCACTAATTATCTTATGATGAAGAATATTAAGGAAATGGGTACATTATCATTTTATTTTGAATATTATATCATAATTATATGCAGTACAGAGCTAGCTTTAGAGACATGAAGACCTAAGATCAAGTCCCACCTATGAAACACATTGGCTTTATGACCATGGATAAGTCACTTAATCTCTTATTGTTCAAGGGAACTTGCTAAAATAACATAAGTTGCACAACAGTTGCCAATCTGTACTGATAGAATAGTGAGTTTCTTCAGCAGAAATTTTCTATACCAATGAAATCATAGGTCCAAAATAATATTACAGTATTATATTTGGTCAATCTTCTTAAATGAAATAAGCAAATCATACATGAATTCAGACAACCAAAGCCCCTTTTAAGAATTAAATAACTAGCCTCTATGAATACACCCAAGTCCTCCCTCATGGACTCATTGTGGAATAGAATTAATCATGTGCACTCCAGTCTATGCCAGAAGAGCACATTTCTAGAAGATCCTAGCCAACTAGAAGGACTTCAAGTATGGTCAAGGAATTTATGATCAATACAATCAAGTATGTCCATTGTCTGAAGGTCAGCCTACAGAAATTTGGAGAGATTTCATCATCAAGTTGATTTACAAGTTTTTTTAAGTTTTGGTCATAGAAACATATGAATCATGAAAGTTTTTACATGGCTTCCTCAACTCATATATCTGCAGCATTACCAATTGGTAGATGATATGGTTTAACAGCTGCTTGAATAGAATGAGGACATATCATAACCTCTTCTTTTTTCACTTGGTTCCAGCCAGCATAAGTGGTTTTGAAGATTGAATCATGAATAAGGTAGGGCCCTTTGAGTCAAAGCTGTTATCCTTATTGAGTTATGTGAGCTGGATTGAGAAAGAAATTTTCTTTTTATTAATGGGGCTAGACCTCCTTTATCCAATGATTCAAGGTTTGTCTATCTATATATCTATGTCTCTATCCACCCATATGTTTATCTCTATTTTTCTATTCATTCATTCTTTCACTTATTATTTACTCTCTCCCGCTCCCCCTCTCTCTGTCTTTGCCTCTCTGACTCTGACTCTCTCCCATCTCCTCCCTCATGTCAATCATCAATTGTTACACTCTGTCATCCTCCTTTTTTATTGGAGTAATTGTGAGTCTTATAATCTTAAATTGATTATTAGGAAGGGGTAGATTATCAAATTTTCCCCAGAGACTTATGTGGGAAGCCAAAGAGACTTGGGTTCAGCACTCAGATATTAAATCCTAATAGTGGACTTTAAAACAAGAAGCTCTTTGAGATGTGACTTTTTTGTTGTTAGCTCCTGAGTTCTTTGTTATGGGTTACACTTATAAGGGTGTTACTTGAGTTCTGAGATCAATAGGCTATACCCCAAGATTTTAGTTATTAAGAGCTAAAATATTTGATTCAGCACTCAGGTATCTTTGGGTGGTCAGTTCTAAACATGATGCTTTTTGAGGATCGAAGCTTTGGCTTTCAAGTTTGCTCTCAATTGTATCAGTTTATGACTGCAGCTGATCAAAGGTCTTACCCTATGACTTTAGTCTCCTAGATAACAAATCCTTATCAAATTATTTATTCTGTGCTACTTCCAGGTTACAACAGACTAAGGTAATGGCCAGAAAACTTGAGTCCCCTTCCTTTGTCTCTTTTGCTCTATAAAAATCTTATACTAAGAATCAATAAATGGAGTTCATGGTTCTTCCTTGAACTACCCACATGGCTTGGTCATTTCTTACTCACACCTCCGGTCATGCTTAAGGGCTAAACATTGAGCAGCCCATGGCAACTTGGTGTTTCATTTCCCCCCAAGCCATATTTATCTTTCTTTGGAGCACAATGATCTTTATTTTATCAATTCCAGATAATCTGACAGACAGTACTTAGAGGATTCCAAAAATACTTGCCCCTACAAGTTTTGGGTATAAATCCTTGATCAAATGTAAAATTCTCTGATTGGAATTTTATAACTTTCATAACCTAGTCCCTTCATATTATTCCAGTCTCCTTTCACCTCATTCCCTTCCATATATTTTAAGTTGCAATAATACTGACTTTTTCCTTGCTCAAGGCACTCCATCTCCTGACTTTATATGTTTTTTTTTTTCTGGATGTACCCCATATCTGGACTTTTTTCCTCTTCTCATCTCTATTTCCTGGTTTCCCTGACTTTCTTAAAGTCTCATCTATAATATCAGGTTATGCAAAAGGCCTTTTCTTTTCTTTTCTTCTCTTTTTTTTCCAAATGCTTTATTAACTTCTGGTTTACATCATTCATTTCTGTCAGATTTTGGGTTACAATTTTTTCCCTATTTTTCCCCTACCCACCATGCCAGAATAACAGTCCCACAGGATATCCCCTCATTCAATCTGTTCTCTCCCATATCTTCTCCCATACCCTCTTCGACTTTTCCCATAGAGCATGGTGAATCCCCGTGCCCCAATGCCTGCACATCTTATCTCCCAATTATATGCAAAATAGTATTAATCATAGTAGTTATATATATTTTTTAAAAATTGATTTTAAAAGGAAGATAAGCAACACGGTACATGTGTAGCTATGCAAAGCATTACCATAGTGGATATATTGTAAAAGACTGACTATGTTTCCCTCCCTCCCATCCCACCTCCCACCTGGTCCACTCCTCACCTTGATCCTGTTCCTTTTCAAAAGTGGGTGCTTCCAACTTCCCTCCCTCCCAGCCTGCCCTCCCCTCCACCACCTCCCCCCGTCTCCCTCCCCCCTATGCTCCTGTAGGGTGGGACACCCTATTTAGTATGTATGTCATTCTCTCCCTGGTCCAACAAAACATTAACTATAAGAAAGGCATAGGAAATACATAATACATGCTTAATAGGATGAATCAGAAATTTGTATTTGATTTGCTAGTCAATGGGGAAACTATTGGGAGATTTTGAATAAGTAACTTCCAAAAGTTAAAAAGATACTTGAGGGTTTTTAAGTGGCCCCGTGGATAGAGCATTGAGTTTATTGTCAGAAAGACCTGAATTCAAATATTTTCTTAAATATTAGCTGTGTGATCCTTGGCCCTTGACCTCTGTTTGCTTCAGTATACTCATCTATAAAATGAGATTATTAACAATACCTACATCCCATGGTTGTTGTGAGGAAAAATGAGATATTTGTGAAGTGCTATATAAATGCTATTATTGTTATCTCTATCATTATCATAAATATATTATTATTATTATTATTATTATTACACTCATTTTTACTTGCACAGTAGGATGAATGAAAGATTGGGGATTGAATATACTAGATTTAAGAAGACCATCCAAAGATCCATTACAATAATCCACGCAAGAGATAATGAAATCTTAAAATACATTTGTTGGAGTTGGAATTGAATGAATAAGAAATTCTGTAGAAGTAGAAATAATGGTATTTGGAAAATGATAAGATATGATGGAGAAGAAAGAGATAAAAATGACACTGAGACTAGTGGTCTGAGTGCCTGGATGATGGTTCAATCTTTAGAAACAGTCTGTCCTTCTTCAATTTTAGCTAGGTTTATTCTTAGACAACAATCTATCATCAAGTCCATGCTCACGACATTTAAAGATTGGTAGGAAACCCGCCAAACCCCCCCCACCCCCCGCCAAGCTTGAGCTCTCCTGGCATAGTACCCAAGAACCTGTAGAATATTTTTAGATGGTCTCCCTAATTCTTTTTTTTTCTTTTTTTTTTGAGGCAATTGGGGTTAAGTAACTTGCCTAGGGTCACATGGCTAGTTTTTTTATTTTGTGTTAAGTCTCTGGGGATTGATCCGAACTCAGGTCCTCCTGATTCTGGGCTGTCACTCTACTCACTGCACCACCTAGGCTCCTGGTTAATTCTTAATTCTAAGTATAACAAGGGTGATGGAGCTGTCCATATTCACAGGCAAGTATACATTTTTGCTTCTATGTGTGTGCAATTAACCTGGCTGAGGGAGAAATGGGATATTTCTTTCCCCTCTTATTGAAAAACCATGCAAGTGCTATGTCCCAACAAACAAGCCACTTGAAATGAAGCCAGGAGCCATCTCTCCTAACTCCTTAAAAAGCACAGCATGGGTAGCTTGTCCTGGCTTAGTCACTAATCATCTTTGACTCAACTTCCAGTCATGTGGACACAAGAGAATCAGAGGATGTGGCCATTGGAAAGAACCACTTAATATCAGCCTCATCCCTCTTGATACATATATAGTTTTGAATCCAGGAGGCATTTAGATGCAAGTTTCTCCTTTTGGGGGAGGGGAGATTCCTATTAATGCTTTGTTTTCTTGCTTTTTTTAATTGGGGGAGTGTTTTTGAGTAACTCTAGTTGTATGCTATAGTGCTCTTAGAGGAAGATTGATTTAGGTCCCATAAGAACATTTAATCACATTACACTTTTAGCTTTTCCCTCCTTCCTAGTTGCTTACATTTTTATGAATTTTAAAACTATTGCTGAGTGCTAATTGCTGCAAAAATCCTTGCATATTGCCTCTGCTTTTCTGAGAGAAATTTTGCAACAAACAAGGGATTTCTTATAATTTCCTTGTTTTCATTAATACCCAAAATAATAATATTCTTGGTCAATGGGGGATGTTTGTGACTTAGATGAAGGAGTGTTGACTGTATTTCTATTAGGTCACCTTGCTTGGTGCTTTGAAGTGGAAAGATTTTCTTTGATGTTTCCCATTGATAATTTAGGAGCCAAATTGCTTATGAGGAGGCTGGATTTGACCTATGAAACTTTTACATGAAATATAAATCTTCAAAGTATTAGGATCCTTAGGGACTTTCAAGAATTTCAATCACATTCTAAAGATATTGTCTGCTATTTTCATACTCTCTGAGCACTTCTCCAGAACTCTCTTCAGTCTTGATACAGAAAATAAAAGCCAGACAAATTTACTGAGTGAATTGGTAAACACTCTCTTGAAAACAGATGTTAATTGTCATTCAGCTCCTCCCTTCTTTTCTCTATGTCTCTTTATTATTTCAGTAGCTGGAGATTTTGATGAATCTGTGTTGTCATAAGTGTAACATTTGTACACATTTCAATTCCCTCCATATTTTTCTTATGTGATTCTTTTATATTATCATTCTGTAAATCCTCTATATCCATCTGCCCAAGGTATTGGGGGTCATTCTATGAGTTTTTGAAATATTTTGTGATAATGAAATACTTTAATTTGTTTCTTATTTTGTCTCTTAAAGATTGAGTCTAGTGTGATTCACTCAATTCCCATAATTAACCACTTGCTGAGCCAATCACCTCAGTCCCCTCACTTAGTAACCTCAATAAGGTCAGTTAATTTTTGGGTGCTCTAGACACCTCATCTGATAAATGAGAGAGGTTGGCATGATAGCTTATAATTTCTCTTCAAGCTCTAGATCTCAGACCCTTTCAATTATCTTTTTATTTACTCCCTATCATATTTCTAGCAGCAGCTATCTAAGTAGTTTCATCTCCTCAAACTTTCAACTCCAATTTTTACAATTCTCAATAGATAAGCTCAGCCGTGACCTTGTAGCATGGAAGAAATCTAATGGGAAGTCCCTGAGTTTCTCTCATGTTTCAACATTTTCCACATATTCATTCATTCTTTTACATTTTCTTTTTGTCACTAAAGAAGAAGAATCCTTTCTAAGACACAAATGAAACAGTCCATGCTCTGTAGGACCCTATATTATGTTGGAGAAAAAAAAATTTATACTGATACAGGCAAAGAGATTAGAAGAATTATAAAGCTAACTGTTGTTAACTAGCAAAGGTGAGGGGGAGGTGAACCAGGGAAGACTCTACAAATATTGTGGTTACTGTTCATTGAAGTGAGTCCTTGATTGGCTTCCCTACTGACTTCTCTGATTCTTTGTCATATCTTTCACTCTGACATCTTCAGTCTCTTTTACACTTGCTACTTCCTACCTGGCAATAAACATTCTCTTGTTTTCTCAATCATTCCCTTAAACCTCTTAAAGCTATTGGCACATCACTTCTATCACACTGTCAAAATTCTTAGAACAATGCTTCCATATTCCATCCATCCATAGTTCCACCAAGTCTTGCAATTTAACTTCTTTCCTCAACTGAAGATAAACTTTTAGATATTATCAATGACTTTAACAACTCAATTCATGTTCAATGAAAGCTGTCCTTGGCCTTCTACTGCTTAACATTTTTCTTGATGTCTTGGATGCTTCAAAAAAAAGAATGCTCATTAAATTTGCAGATTGTAGACTCAAAGCTAGGAGAGATAGCTAATCTGTTGAATGAAATGGTAAAGACGCAAAATAATCTACATAGGTTAAAATATTGTGTTGTCACTTTTTGATTCAGAGACATTTCAGTCCTCTATCATTCTTCATGACTACATTTGGGGTTTTCTTGGCAAAGATACTGGAATACTTTGCATTTCCTTCTCCTCACTCTACAGATGGGGAACTGAAGCAAGTAGCTTTACATAACTTGCCCAGGGTTACACAGTAAGTAAGTGTCTGATTTGAACTCATATTTGAATTCAGGAAGATAAGGCTTCCTGACTCCAGGCACACCGCTCTGTCCCCTGTGCCACCCTAAAGAAACAAAATTTAATATATGTAACAGGGGTAGACAAAGGTAGCTGTTTAAATCCTAATAGTAATCAGGGATCCCTGAACACATGACTGTCAATTAGTTGGTACTCTATCCTCCAAAGCTATGCCACTGTGAGGCCCCAGATTATTTTATAAATAAATAAATAAATAAATAAATATGAATCATTCAAACCCTGACTTGTTTCACCTACTTGGCCTTATCCCTTCTAATCTCTTTCATCATATTAATTGATGTAATGTAATACCTTCACTCAAGTACATAATTTAAAGACAAAGTTCAATAAGAGTAATAAATAGAAAGTAAAAGCAAAAGCATCAATCATTTGTAAAATAACCATCACATGCCAGTAATTTCTTGGATTCATCCTTTCATAAGGCAGAAACTAAGTTCTGGCTGGAATCTGCTTCTCTGTCTTCATATTGCAGCTGCTCAACAAACTGCTTCTTTAATAGAAACCGCTCCTCCTTAATGGTCATACTGAGTTTTACTCCTGTGATTTCACTGTGAATAGGTAATAGAAAAGGTTAAAACTTGGACAAATACTTGCCCAAATGGGCAAATCATCTCAAAACTGAAGATTTAGAGTGGTTCAGCAGCTTCTTCTTTCCATGATGCTTGATGAAGTCTCAAGTTCTGTTTGGACTTAGCTGGAGCTTCCTAGAACCATTCTTATTGGGGAGAATAGGTCAAGATTTGCCTGCCCACTGGGAGCATTCTGAATAGAGCACTTAAGAAAGCTGGAATCTAGAGAAGAAACTCCAGAATGACTATGTCTTTCTGTCTCCCACATTCTTTCACCTTCATACCTCTATATCCTAGGATATGTACCATCTGTCACTATTGATCTACAAGTCAATAGGGACAATGAAAATAGTGAAAATCGTATTGCACAGAGTCATAAGTTATCCAGCCCTTGCTTCAGCTAGACTACATGGTCACATAGTCCTTTATATCTCTATTCTAGTAAGAACATTTAGTTACTGAAAATTACAGGGCAATATGCAGGGACATGTTAAACATATAAGCATTATAAATTTTTCTATAACAGTCACAAATTATTATTTCAGCGAGTACTGTGTTCACTGCAGGTATCTAAAACAAGGAATACACAAATCAATTGCATGTAATAAGCATAGCCATCATAGTGTAGTAGATAGAATTCTGACCTCAGAGTAAAAAAGAACTGCATTCAAATCCTACCCTGATATATATGATATCTTAATATCTTAAAATGTTAAATATTGTTTATTCATATAATTATACAAATATATGTATATGGATATATATATGAATATAATTGTGTATATGTACATATTTATAGAGACACATGCATGCACACATTTGTGTATATATGCTTGTGTAAATATATATATATACATGCGTTATATATTTGTGTGTATGTTTTACATACATGTGTGTTTACACATGTCATTATATATCTATATCATCTATATGTGTATCTGTCTCTTTCTCTCTCTCTGTCTTTGTCTCTCTCTGTGTCTGTCCCTCCCTCCCAGGAAAATTTCTTTCTTTTTTTTTTTTTTTGTTTTTGGAGGGCAATTGGGGTTAAGTACCTTGCCCAAGGCCACATGGCTAGGTTTTTACTTGTGTGTGCATTAAGTGTCTGAGGTCAGATCCAAACTCAGGTCCTTCTGACTCCAGGGCCGACGCTCTGCACCTAGCCGCCCCTAGAAAAATTTCTTAAGACTTGAAGTGGAAGATCAGGTGTTTCTTTGCATCAATAAAGGAAGTTTCCTCATTGGTACTCCTTAAAATTGGATAAAACAAACCAAAAAAAATGACCATATTTCAAAATGGAATACATAGGACATAAAGAGCTAGAGATAGCACTTAAAGACAATCTCTTCTTTTCAAAAGTGTTTGCTTCTGGGGGCGGAGCCAAGATGGCAGAGTAGAAACAGCGCGTCCAAGCCACTCTTCCCCCAGATCACCTCCAAACTATGTAAAAGGGGACTCTGAACAACTTCTGGAGCCCCAGCACCCACAGAACGACACAGAGAAGCGAACCTACCGCTAAGGAAAGCACAGCAGCCCTGCAGAAAGAACCAGCTCAGCTTGCAGTGTGTGGGGAGCTGAGCACAGGTCCACCTGAGTCGCCGTTTTAGCCCAAGGGCAGCAGGGTCAGCAGCTGGAGGGAGGGACCCCAGAACACCAGCCGCTGTGGCAATTCCAGAATTATAAACATAGACATGCCTAGGACAAAGTGAGAGGTTAGTGCCCTATGGTCTTTGGGACCAGTATTTGGGGAACGTGTGGCTTCCTCCCCTAGGGGCTAGAAGCTGCTTAGGCGACTCTTCATTTTGTAGTTTTCAGAGGCAGCCCCAGCTCCTGGCCTGCCAACTGTAAGGAGATCCAGCGATCAGTCTTGGGGGGTAATCGCTATTGCTTTAACCTCCCTGGATCTGGATTGTTATCTGGGGTGGAGGTCATGGGTGGGTTTCCACATTGCCAGAAACAGAAATTGCCTCCCCACACATGTTTTGGATGAAAGTTCCCCTCTGACGCCAGGCCATACTGTGGCAACAAGCCCAAAAGTCAAGTAATTAAGTGGCAACCTGCCAAGGCAAAGGAAACAAATTAAACAGAAAAAAATGCAACCTTAGACTCCTACTTTGGGGGCAAAGAGGATTGAAACATAGAGTGAGAGGAGGGCTGTGAGGTCAGAAGTCCTGCTCCAAAAGCCCCAAGGGAAAACATGAGCTGGTTGCAGGCCACAGAGGACCTTAAGAAGGATTTTAAAAATCAAATAAGAGAAGTGGAGGAAAAATTGGAAAGAGAAATGAGAAGGATGCAGGAAAAGTATGAAATGAGGGTCAACAGCCTGACTGAGGAAAACAACACCTTAAAAAATAGACTAACTCAAATGGCAAAGGAGGCCCAAAAGGGCAATGAGGAGAAGAATGCCTTAAAAAGTCGAATTTGCCAGATGGAAAAAGAATCTCAAAAGTTCACTGAGGAGATTCATTCCTTCAGAGTTAGACTGGAGCAAATGGAAGCTAATGACTTTATGAGAAATCAAGATGCTGTTAAGCAGATCCAAACAAATGAAAGATTAGAAGGCAATGTGAAATATCTCATGGGAAAAACCACTGACCTGGAAAATAGATCCAGGAGAGACAATTAAAAATTATTGGACTACCTGAAAGCCATGATCAAAGAAAGAACCTAGAAATCACCCTTCAAGAAATTCTCAAGGAAAATTGCCCTGATGTTTTAGATCAAGAGGGCAAAATAGAGGTTGAAAGAATCTACCGATCACCTCCTGAAAAAGATCCCAAAAAGAAAACTCCCAAGAATATTATAGCCAGATTCCAGAATCCCCAGATCAAGGAGAAAATATTACAAGCAGCCAGGAAGAAACAATTTCAATATTGTGGAAATACAATCAGAATAGCCCAGTACCTAGCAGCTTCTACACTGAGGGATAGAAGGGCATGGAATATGATATTCCAGAGGGCAAAAGAACTGGGAATGAACCCACGGGTGACCTACCCAGCAAAACTGAGTATTTTGTTTCAGGGGAAAATATGGTCACTCAGTGGAATAGAGGACTTCCAAGCATTCTTGAGGAAAAAACCAGAGCTGAATAGAAAATTTGACATCCAGACACAAGAAGCAAGAGATGCCTGAGAACGTAATCAAGGAAAAGAAATCAAAAGTAACTTATCAAAGTTGAACTATTTACTTTCCTATATGGAAAAAACAATAACTGTAACTGATGACATCTTTCTCAGTATGAAAATAATGGAAGAAGGGTGTATGGTCATATGAATACATATGTGAATGTGTGTATGTATGTTTACAGTTATACATGGATAGAGGTCATGGGTTGAGTTTGTTGGGAATGGAGGATACTTAAGGGGTGAAATTATGAGGTGAGAGAGGAAAGTGGCAAGAGGAGATGGGGAGAGACTGGGCAGGGTAAACTATCTCATGTAGAAGATGCAAGGGGAAGTGGTTGCAAGGGAGGGGAAGAATAGGAAGGCAAAAAGGCAAAACCACATTCTTATTGAATTTGCTTCTGGGAGAGAATGACATACATACTAAATGGGATATCTCAACCTGCAGCAGAATAGGAGGAAGGGGGATGAGAGGAGGGATGATGGATGGGAGGGCATCCTTGGGGGGAGGGGCGGTTGGAAGTACCCACTATAGAAGAGGGACAGTATCAAGTAGGGAATGGACCAGGTGGGGGGTGGGATGAATGGGAGGAAATTATAAGCAGCCTTGTACAATATATCTCCTACGGTAATGTTTTGCATAGCTAGACATGTACAACATATACTGAATTACTTATCTTCCCAGAGGGAATGGGTGACAAGAGAGGAAGGAAATGGATCTGAAATTCGAGGTCTTAAGATTAAATGTTTCAAATATATATAAATACTATTATTAACACTCTTTTGCTTGTAATTGGGAAATAAGATGTGCAGGCATTGGGACACAAAGATTCACCTTCCTCCAATGGAAAAGTAGAGGCAGTATGGGAGAAGGTATGGGAGAGAGCAGACTGGAGGAAGCGATATCTCGTGGGACTGCTATTCTGGGAGGGTGGGTAGGGGAAAAACAGAGGGGGAAATAATTGTAACTCAAAATCTGGCAGAAATTAATGATGTAAAACAGAAGTTAATAAAGCTTTTGTTTTAAAAAAATAAAGACAATCTCTTCACTGAAGAGGTATAAAGGACTATATCACCATGTATTCTAGGTGAAGCAAGACCTAGATGAGTTAAGGTAACTGATGACACTGTGGCAGTACAATTTTCATTGTTTTCCTTGTAACTATTGACTTGCAGATCAATAGTGACAGAGGGTACATATACCAGGATAAAGAGGAGCATAGTCATCATTTGGTCCACAGAACATAGCATCCCATTTCAAAGCTAGTACTGTTGACACCAAATGCAATATTCTTAGTGGTATTTGATTTCTTGATTATAGGATGCCCATATAAAATTACACTGATTTATTTTATAATCATAAACACAAAAATTATTGTCACATATAAGAGAAAGATGATGGATGTACTAGCAACTGCCATTCTTCATGTTATAATGGGGGTAAAGGTGGGTTGAACATGCCCTCTCTAGCCTAGATGGTTATTGCTATCAGCTACACAGTCTCATTTTTGCTGTTCCATATCCTGTTTATTAGAACTCCCTGCATAAATTGGACTGAGATGAAATGATGCATATCAACCTTTTTGTTATGTCCTTTTGGTTAAGTCTTCTATTTATGGGACTCAGCTGCTATGACCTGAACTACTTTGTCATCTCTAGATTAATCTTTTCTCAGGCTCATTTTTTCTATGAAGATTGCTTCACTGAAGAGGACCTCTGCTTGTTCCAAGATCTCCTGATTGATCCTACACTCTTCATCTTCCTGCTGTACTTTCCCTGTTAACTCCTCATTTGGAAAACCCAACCCTCTGCAAGAACTCTGGCTTTGATCTGCCCTGTCTCAGGTAGTTGCCAGGGTTTATACTCTCTTTGTGAATAGCTACCAGTCATTCTGGGACAGGCCAGACCAGGCCAGGACAAAGGGTCATTTTCCCATTGCATTTTAGTAGACAACAAAACTATAAACTATCAAAAACAAAGTCTATGTGGGGAATTTCAAGATGTAGCCAGAAAAGTGTACTTCCAAACTCACTGACTACTCATAAAGCTGACTATTGGTGTTCTGCATAAACAAGAATAATAATTATAGCCAGCATTAATATGGCACTTACTATATGTTAGACGTACTCAGCTTTTTGCAAATATTATCTCAAATGATCATTACAACAACCCTGTTTGGAAGGTGCTCATATATATGCCTTATAGTATTTTCTTTTTTATTTTATTTTAAATTTATTTTATTTTTTCTATATGCCCAAGTTTAATTTTATTTATTTATCTTAGTTTTCAACATTCATTTCCACAGGATTTTGAGTTCCAAATTTTCTCTGCATCTGTCCTCTATTCACCACCTGTAATAGTAATGGAATTTAAAGATCCCCCTGTATTGGCTTGTTTTTTGGGTTGTGTTAAATCACAGAGCTTGTGAATCCCACTTGTGGGATGGACTTGTTGACATGAAAAGAGAGGGCTGAACTGCGGGGAGCTGGTGCCATGCATTGAGAGAGGCAGAAGAATTTTTGGAAGCAGCATGAGAGAGAGAGAGAGAGAGAGAGAGAGAGAGAGAGAGAGGATTGCTGAGGGCCAGTTTGAGGGCCAGCTCAAGCTGCCTAGGACTTTTTAGAGCAGCCACCCAGAGCTGCCAAGGACTAAGGAGACATGGCTGTGATGCTAGTACTTTGTCTGTCTGTTTTGATGTTGTTTTGCCAGATTTGTCCACTGGTGAAGGATAGTGCTGTTGTTGCAGAGGTCCTGGAACCTTGCTGTTAGTTCAAAAGCCCTGAAGAAGGATTTTCTTGTTGTATGTTTACAGAAATCCTGGAAGTGGATTTTCCTAATGTTTCCAGGGGTCCTAGGACTATTCTGCAAACAGAGAATGAATTAATGAGGACACTGGTAAGGTATCTTTTGGCCTTGTTAAGCTTTGTCTCCCCTGGAACAGAGTTCGCTGAGAACTTGCCTTGGGTCAAGATGAAGAAAAGATCTCCTTTTGGGTATTAAATGCTGTGCTTAAGCTTGTTGTAACTCGGGGTAGATCAACAGTTGTGATCCAGGGGTTGGAAACTTTTGACTTGTTTTGTGCTCTGTGACTGACCAAATGAATGTACTTTGTTTATGATTGGAAACTAATCTCCATTTGAAAAGAGGGTTTTTGGGATTGACTAAATGAATATACTGCCCAGGTACTTAGAAATTATTGAATTACACTTGGCTAATGCTGCATTTTGAATTATAGTGTATTTTGATTTTCTCTGTTCTTAATTTGTCACTGTATAAAATGGAGAGCAGCTATCCTAGTATTTTGAACCTTTGGGAAGTTGCTTTTGCTTGGCATTACACCACCCCATGATGGCAAGCATACTTATTACCACTTCCCCCAATCATCACTTTTACTCCCCCATCCTCCTTACCTTCTTTCCCCCTAATTTCTTGTAAGATGAATGTCTATACCCCATTGCCTGTATATCTTATTTCCTGGCTGCATGTAGAAACAATTTTTCACATGGTAGGGGATATTTTTATCCCTATTTTATAGATAGAGAAACTGAGGCAGATAGCTTAAGTAAGTTGCCTAAGGTCACATTGCTATCAAGTGTCTGAGACTGAATTTAAACTCAAGTCTTCCTGACTCCAGGCCCAGTGTTCTACATACTGGGCCACCTAGCTGAAGGAATAATATAGTATATTAGATAGAGTACAGGGCATGGAATCATGAAGATCTGGGTTCAAGTCCCCATTCTTATTCTTGATAAAACTGTGACTATAGGCAAGTCATTTAACCCTTTTGAGTCTCATGAGGTTATAACATCTCTGGCATATACATCACAGATTTGCTATGAGTATGATATATGCATAAAGAGTTATGTTAGTTATGATATGAATATTGTTAATTAACAACAATAATTTATATAGTATTTATAGAGACAACATGACATCCTAGAAGTAATGCAAGATATGAAGTCAGAGGACCTGAGATTAAAATCCTATATCTGACATTTATTTTTTGTGTCACTTAACTTAATGTTTACTTCAATTTCCTCATCTATATAATATAAGGGTTAGAAATAGTTGGCCTCAAAGCTTTATTCCAGCTCTGATTCTGTGAACCAAAGTATACTTGTATGCCACAGTTGAACCTACTCCATTTATATATGGGATGGATGAGAATTGGGCTCATAAAGCTATAAGTGCGAGCTCTGGCACCTAGAGCAAATTCAATTAAGCAGATATGATAGGAAGGAAAAAAGTATAAGGTATGATTACTCCTATGAATAGTTAAGGTAACTTAGTGTCTAAAGTAGGGGTGGGGAACCTGCAGCCTTGAGGTCACATGTGACCCTCTATGTTCCTCAAGTTTGGCCCTTTGACTGAATCCAAATTTCACAGAAATAATCCTATTTGTTTGGATTCAGTTAAAGAGCCACACTTGAGGAGCTAGAGGGTCATGTGTGACCTCAAAGCTGCAGGTTCCCCACCCCTGGTAAAAGGTCTTGGAAACTAAGAATATTGAGAAACTGTGAGTCTGCAACATTCTAAGGAAGCAGGGGCTAGAGTAGAAAAGAAAACCATGTATTACATGTTTTGGGGAGGGTGGATATGGATCTGGAAATCTATAAATGGCAACAGCAAGTATCTGGATAAGAACTGTGACCTTTATATTCATCATAGACTTATTTCATCCCTCCTCTTTTCTTCTCCCCTCAGTTCTACACTTCTGTCTACTCTCATTTCTGTACGTGTTTCTTCTTTCAATCCTCTCCTTCCCTTCTCTCCTCACCTTTGCAGTGTACTCTCTTAATCTTGCGACAGAATTACCTTCTTACTTTCTGTTATTATCAGAATAATATGCCATAATGCCATTGTATTGGATGATATAGATATGGAAATGAACTGTTAAAGGAGATTGTGGGGTCTCTTCCTGGAGATCTTTAAAGCTAAGAGTTTTAATACTGTAATTTAGACATTAAGTACTTTTTAGAGGTTGGGGATAGACAATGAAATCTTGAGTTCCTATACATACTAGGGATTCTACAATATTAAATGAAATATTTTTCCTAGTTATCACCAGGCTTCCACCTGAAACATTTCCAATTTGGTAAACCCTATCAGAGCAGACTCTATACTGTCAAAACTCTTCAAGAACACTAGGTCACCTTCACCCTATGATGAAAAATTAGAATATGACTTTACTATAGGATCTCATGATAGATTATATATCTATTCTTTAAGGATTAGCCTAGTTACATTAAGAAAAAGTCTTCACGAATTTAGCCATGGGGTGATGAATTTTGGGATTATGATAACTCTAAAAACCTCAACTAAGTTATAGAAAGAGCAACATTAGAGTAATTAGAATTAATATCTTCATCATTGAAGTTGCAGACCCTTGAGTACTTGAATAAATGTCCTCTCTAATAAGTTTAATATCATTTTCTGTCTTTTATTGATAGAGAGGGTGATGCATTGTGGATAAAAAGTTCAACTCAGAGCCAGGAGGATCTGTGTTCAAGTCCTACCTCAGATAAATAAAGGCTGTGTGAACCTTATAAAGTCACTTCACTTCTCGATACTCTAGGCAGCCCTCTAAGACTATAAGTTATGGAGTGGGTGCTAGCCTATATTGATAGGAGTTTCCTTATCTGAGATATCTTTGTATTAATGAAATCACAGGCCCATTTTCTATCCCTACCTTTATTAATATAGGTCTAATTTTCTGTTTCCATATCATATTTCCTTAGGAAAAAGAGTCATTAAAAGCATTTATTAAGTATTTATGATATACCAAGCATTGTGCTCAGTGCTGGAGATACAAAGACAAAAGCAACAACAAAAAGTGGTCTTTGCTTTCAAGGAGACCATAGTCTAATGAGGAAGACAATGTGAAAATGATACCATACAAACATAATATATACAGGATAAATTGAGGGTGCTTAAAATCATTAAGGATGATAGAATAGACTAGTAAAAAGTAGAGTTTTAGCTAGGATTTTAAGGAAGCTAAAGAAGCAATAAGCAGAAATACAGAGAAGAAAAGGTTTCCAGATATGAGGGACAGCCACATCATAATTCTGTGATAAAGCACAGGGTCAAGAGATGGGGTGTTTTGGGCAAGGAACAAGATGGTTAGTGTTATGGGTTAGCAGAGGGGAGTATGTGAGGGTGCATAATATAGGAAGAATGGGAAGAGAGGAAGTTGGTCAGATTATGAAGTTTCTTAAAAGTAAGTAAAAAAAGTAAGCAGAGTGTGTTGTATTTGATCCATGGTATTAGAGGGTGCCCTGAAGACAATTGAATATGAGAATGATATGGTGAGGTATGCACTTTAGGAAGCTCATTTTCATAGCTGAGTGGAAAATGTTTTTATTGGGGAGAGACTTGAGAGAGGAAAACAACCAGAAGGCTGTTGTAAAAGTCTTGGCTCGAGGTAATGAAAACATTTAAAATGTGTTGAAATGCTAGAAAAGAAGGAAAGACAGCGTTAAGTCAAAGGATATATTTAACACTAAACTAGAAGGAAAGAAACACACACACACACACACACACACACACACACACACACACATACATATAGCCTCCTCCAAGGCCCACCACTGGTGTTGCTGCTGCCTATTCTAGTCTGCCCCAACCAGGTGTCATAGACTTTTCCTACTAATCTCCTAAATTGTCTTGGACTGGCAAAATACCTTGCCCTAACTTTTTGCTGTCTCTGCCACTGCACAATTTGATATGAGGTGTTATTTTTAAGTTATTTGGAGAGTAATGTTAATTTAGTTCAGCTGGCCTGCTGCCTCTACTCTACCATCTTAGCTCCACCTAAAGTCTATTAATACCTTTCTTAAATTATGGCATTCAGAACTGAACAGTAATCCATATGTGTTCTCACCAGGGAAAACTAAAAGAGTGCCTTTCTTTCCTGTTCCTAGACTTTGTATCAATTTGTGTTCCTAGACTTTGGGTCAATTTAAAAATGGCATTACTTTTTCTTTGGCTGCCCTTTCACAATTTAGCCCACTAAAATCTCCAGATCTTCTCTAGGCAAACTGTTGTCTAAATATGTCACTTTCATTTTGTACTTGTAGAGTTTATTTTTTGGATCCAAATAAAAGACTTGATATATCCTTACTGATTTTCATCTTATATTCACTCTAATTCTATAGGCTGTCAAAATCTTTTTAGAGTATCACTTTTTTATCTAATATGCTATCACCCTTAGCTTCATGTCACCTGAAAATTTGATAACCATAACATCAATATCTTTTTCTAATTCATTGATAAAAATATTCAATGACAACAGGTCCAAATACAGATATCTGGTCACTTTCTTAAAAACTTCTTGATAAATTGACACTGAACAATAAAGGTGAAGGTGAAAGGAAGGCTATGTGTTAATCACTGTGCTAACCATTTGTTATGGGAATGGGAATCTGAAGATCTTCTCTGCCCCTAGGCCCTTCAATAGGCTTAGGTGACTCTGAGAATCTTCCCTGATTTGAGAATATGCTCTGCTCTCTAATGGACTGAATGTGGTCACTGCAAACTCTAGTGGGAGGCTTCTCTTCAGGAACACCCACACCTTGTTATTTTGTAATTAGGCAGTGAGTCACAAGGGTTGTGATTATCTCTGACCTAGGAGAAGGCTATATATACCCTGATGGGAGGTTTTGCTGCAGGGATCACTTTGGGAAGAGTGGTGTGATGTGGCCAGATGAGACTCTGGGCAACTGTTGAGCCCCCCGGCTTTGAAAACCTAGATGTTGGTGCTTCCCTCTCTGGTAACTGGCTAGGGATGGATGTAATGGTCCTAGAGTGGGAAGGCTTGTCTGCTGATCTGTTTGTCTATACTTTTTTGTCTGCTTGTAACTTCTGTTTGTATTCTCTGAAGTTCAGGGTGCTGACTTCTTCCCCTGAACTAGGTAAAATTATATATATTTGATTGAATAAAAGTATATGAGTTGCTTTCCTTTGGAGAAGCAGATCTAAGAACCTGTGTTGACAGGCACCCTGGGTAAGCTAGGTTGCTTGCTGCTACACAACTTTATAAATATCATCACATTTGATCCTCATAAAATTCTGAGATAAATATTATTATCATGAACAATTTACAGTTTAGAAAACTAAGGAACACAGGCTTACTTGCTTGAGATCCCATAGCTAATAAATATATGAGGATAGGTTTGAACTCATGTTTTCCTGACTCCAGGAAAATATATATATATAAAAGATTTAATTTTAAAACTTCGAATTCCAGATCCATTTCCTTCGTCCCTTGTCACCCACTCCTGCTGGGAACATAAACAATTCAGTATATGTTGTGCATGTGTAGCTATGCAAAACATTACCATAGTACATATATTGTAAAAGACTGATTTTATTTCCCTCCCTCCTATCCCACCTCCCACTTGGTCTATTCCCTACTTTGATCCTGTCCCTTTTCACAAGTAGGTGCTTCCAAATTCCCTGCCCCCCTTCCCTCCCACCCTTCCTTCCATCATATCCCCTTTCATCCCCTTTCCCCCTACTCTCCTGTAGGGTGAGATATCCTATTTATTATGTATGTCATTCTCTCCCTGATTCAAATTCAATGAGAATAAAGTTTTGCCTTTTTACCCGCCTGTTCTTCCCCTCCCTTCTAACCATTTTCCCTTGCCTCTTCTCTATGACAGAGATTACCCCATTCTGTCTCTCCCCATATCCTCTCATTATATTCCTCTCTCACCTCTTAATTTCAAAATTTAAGTATCATCCCTTCCTATTAAATTCGACCTGTGTCCTCTATCTATGTATACCTGTAAACATATATACACACATTCACATATGTGTTCATATGCCCATATACCCTTCTTCAACTATTTTCATACTGAGAAAAGTTTCATCAGTTACAGTTATTGTTTTTCCATGTAGGAATGTAAGCAGTTCAACTTTGATAAGTTCATGATGATTTCTTTTCCCTGTTTATCTTCTCAAGCATCTCTTACTTCTTGTATATGAATGTCAAATTTTCAATTCAACTCTGGTTTTTTTCCTCAAGAATGCTTGAAAGAAGTCAATTCTTAGGGGAAGTTTTATATCCCTGAGTGCATACTTGAATAAATCAGAGAGAAGGGAGGTCAATGAATTGGACATGCAGTTGAAAAAGCTAGAGAAAGAACAAATTGAAAACCACCAATTTAGTACTAAATTAGAAATATTGAAAACCAAAGGATAGATTGATAAAATTGAAATTAAGAAAACTATTGAATTAATAAATAAAACTAAGAGCTGGTTTTATGAAAAAACCAATAAAATTGATAGATCCTTAGTCAATATGATAAAAAAAGAAAGAAGAAAACCAAATTATGAGTATCAAAAATGAAGAGGGTGAATCTACCTCCAATGAAGAGGAAATCAAAAAATAATGAGGAATTATTTTTCCCAATTGTATGAAAATAAATATGATAATCTTAGTGAAATGGATGAATATTTATAAAATTACAAGTTGCCCAGATT
Source organism: Gymnobelideus leadbeateri (assembly GCA_011680675.1). NCBI lineage: Eukaryota > Metazoa > Chordata > Mammalia > Diprotodontia > Petauridae > Gymnobelideus > Gymnobelideus leadbeateri. Next base: position 975,305 of record WOXC01004223.1, on the reverse strand, counting down.
AATTGAAGAGGAAGTGAATTACCTAAACAACCCCATCTCAGAAAAAGAAATCAAACAAGCTATCAATGAACTCCCTAGGAAAAAGTCTCCAGGGCCAGATGGGTTTACTAGTGTATTCTATCAAACATTTAAAGAACAATTTATTCCAATACTCAAACTATTTGGGAAAATTGGTGAAGGAGTCCTACCAAATTCTTTCTATGACACAAATATGGTACTGATTCCTAAATCAGGAAGAGATAAAACAGAGAAAGAAAATTATAGACCAATTTCCCTCATGAATTTAGCTGCAAAAATTTTAAACAAAATATTAGCCAAAAGACTCCAACAATTTATCACAAAAATAATACACTTTGATCAGGTAGGATTTATTCCAAGAATGCAAGGATGGTTTAATATTAGGAAAACCATCAGTATAATTGAGCATATTAACAATAAAACTAGCAGAAACCACATGATTATCTCAGATGCAGAAAAGGCTTTTGACAAAGTACAACATCCATTCCTAACAAAAACACTAGAAAGTATAGGAATAAATGGAGTCTTCCTTAAAATAGTTGATAACATCTATTTAAAACCATCAGCAAGTATTATATTCAATGGGGATGAACTAGAAGCCTTTCCAATAAGATCAGGAGTGAAACAAGGGTGTCCACTATCACCCCTCTTATTCAGTCTGGTACTAGAAACGTTAGCAGTAGCAATTAGAGAAGAAAAAAAATCAAAGGAATCAAATTAGGCAAAGAAGTGACCAAGCTATCACTCTTTGCAGATGATATGATGATATACTTAGAGAATCCTGGAGAATCACGTAAAAAACTACTTGAGACAATAAATAAATTTGGCAAATATTTTGGCAATAAAAAATTTGCCAAATATTTATTTGGCAAAGTTGCAGGATACAAAAAAAAACCACATAAATCCTCGGCATTCCTGTATATCTCTAATGAAATTCAGCAGTAAGAGATAGAAAGAGAAATCCCATTTAAAGTCACTGTAGACATTATAAAATATTTGGGATTCTACCTGCCAAAACAAACCCAGAACCTATATGATCACAACTACAAAACACTTCTCACACAAATAAAATCAGATCTAACTAATTGGAAAAATATCAATTGCTCATGGCTGGGTCAAGCTAATATAATAAAAATGACAATTTTACCCAAACTAAATTATATATTTAGTGCCATACCAATCAATTTATCAAAAAACTACTTTTGAGAGTTAGACAAAATAATGACAAAATTTATTTGGAAAAACAAATGGTCTAGAACGTCAAGGGAATTAATGAAAAGAAATGCTAGGGAAGGTGGACTAGCTATGCCAGATTTTAATCTGTATTATACAGCAGCAGTAATCAAAACTGCTTGGTACTGGCAGAGGAGTAGAGTAGTAGATCAATGGAATAGATTGGGTGCAGGAGACCCAGCAGTTAATGAATATAGTAATCTATTGTTCGATAAGCCCAAAGACCCCAGTTTTTGGGATAAGAATGCACTATTTGACAAAAACTGCTGGGAAAACTGGAATACAGTATGGCAGAAACTAGGCATAGATCATTATCTAACACCATATACCAAAACCAAGTCTAAATGGGTACATGATCTAGGTATAAAGGATGATACAGTAAGCAATCTGGGAAAGCAAAGAATAGTTTACCTGTGAGATTCGTGGAGAGGGGAAGACTTTAGGACCAAAGAAGAATTAGAGAGCATTATAAAATGAAAAATGGATAATTTTGATTACATTAAATTGAAAAGCTTCTGTACAAACAAAGCCAATGTAACCAAGATCAAGAAGGAGGTGGGAAATTGGGAAAGAATTTTTACAACCTATGTCTCTGATAAAGGATTCATTTCTAAAATATACAGAGAATTGAGTCAAATCTAGAATAATACAAGTCATTCCCCAATTGATAAATGGTCAAAGGATACGAACAGGCAGTTTTCGTAGAAAGAAATGAAAAATATTTATAAGCACATGAAGAAATGCTCTAAATCACTATTGATTAGAGAAATGCAAATCAAAACAACTCTGAGATACCACATCTCTCCAGTCAGATTGGCTAAGATGACAAAACAAGAAAGTGACAAATGCTGGAGAGTATGTGGGCAAATTGGAACACTAATGTGTTGCTGGTTTCATATGGTTTCTACTAGTTTTGTTCTTGATATGATTGTTTATACTAATAGTTTTCCTAATATTGAACTGTCCTTGTATTCCTGGAATAAATCCTACCTGATCAAAGTGCATTATTCTTATGATAAGTTGTTGTAGTCTTTTTGTTAGTATTTCATTTAAAATTTTTGCATCTATATTCATCAAGGAAATTTGTATATAATTTACTTTCTCCATTTTGCCTCTTCCTGATTTAGGTATCAGTACCATGTTTGTATCATAAAATGTTAACGTATTGGAATGAATTGTTCTTTAAATGTTTGATAGAATTCACTCATAAGTCCAGTTGGCCTTGGAGATATTTTCCTAGGGGATTCATTGATGGCTTGTTCAATTTGTTTTTTCTGCGATGGGGTTAAGTGGTTTACTTCCTCTTCAGTTAATCTGGGCAACTTATATTTTTACAACTCTTCATCCATTTCCCTAAGATTGTTAGATTTATGGGCATACAATTAGGCAAAATAATTCCTAATTGTTGTTTTAATTTCCTTTTCATTGGAGGTGGATTCACCCTTTTCATTTTTGATATTTGTAATTTGGTTTTCTTCTTTCTTTTTATCATATTGACTAAAGGTCTATCAAGTTTATTGATTTTTTTCATAAACCAGCTCTTAGTTGTATTTATTAATTCAATAGTTTTCTTAATTTCAGTTTTATCAATCTCTTCTTTGTTTTCAGTATTTCTAATTTTAGTATTTAATTGGGGATTTTCAATTTGTTCTTTTTATAGCTTTTACAGTTGCATGCCCAATTTATTGATCTCCATTTTCTCTATTTTATTCATGTATGCATTCAGAGATATAAAACTCCCCCTAAGAACTCCTTTTGCTACATCCCAAGTTTTGGTATGTTGTCTCATTATTGTCATTCTCTTGAATGAAGTTACTTATTGCTTCTATAATTTCTCGTTTGACACACTCATTTTTTAGTATTAAATTATTTAGTTACCAATTAGTTTTTAGTCTATCTTTCCATGGCCCTTTATTATATGTGTATGTGCCATGTGCCATGAGAAGAAGATATATTCCTTTTTTATCCCCATTCAGTTTTTTTTTCCAGAGGTCTACCATATCTACCTTCTTTAAAATCTATTTGTCTCCTTAACTTCTTTCTTGTTTATTTTGAGGTTAAATTTATCAAGTTCAGAGAGGCAGAGATTGACGTCCCGCACTTGTATAGTTTTGCTATTTCTTCCTCTAACCCTTTAACTTCTCTCTAGGAATTTGATTGCTATACCACTTGTGCAAATATGTTTAGTAATGATATTGCTTTGTTTTCATGGTGCCTTTTAGCACGATATAATTTTCTTCCTCATCTCTTTTAATTTGATCTATTTTTGCTTTTGCTTTATTTGAGATAAGGATTACTAGCCGTGTTTTATTTACTTTAGCTGAAGCATAATATATTTTACTCCAGTCTTTTACCTTTACCCTGTGAGTATCCCCCTGTTTTCAGTTTTCAACATGTTTCTTGTAGACATCATATTGTGGGATTGTGGTTTTTAATCCATTCTGCTATCTGCCACTGTTTTATGGGAGAGTTGACATGATCTATTCTTTATGAAGCTATGCTAACTGTTTGTAATCACTACTTTCTTTTTCTAGATGCATGATGACCATTTCCTTCCATTCTAGAATTTTTCCAAGAATCAAAATCAATTTCATTGACCCACAGTTGACAAGAACTACTTTCTTTTCCTCTTGGAAATTGGGACATTTGCTCTTCTTCAGAAGATAGGCAATCCAGGGGTGGCTAGGTGGTGCAGTGAGTAGAGAGTCGGCCCTGGAGTCAGAAGGACCTGAGTTTGGATCCGGCTTCAGACACTTAATGCACACACAAACAAAAACCTAGCCGTGTGACCTTGGGCTAGTTACTTAACCCCAATTGCCCTCAAAAAAAAAAAAAGCAAAAAAAAAGAAGAAGATAGGCAACCCCATCAATAAAACCAGGCAAACCACAAAGTTAAAGGTCAAGGACTAAAACAAGTTACTAGCTTGGGGAGGGGGGGTGTCTCAGACTAACCATACCTATCATACCTGTGTTAAACTACCTTATCTCAATCAAGCCTCACAGCAAACATAGGAGATAGGGACTATTGGCTTTTTTACTTTCATTTTACAGAAGAAGAAATTGAGATTCAGAAATTAAGAGACTTACCTATAGTAACACAGTAAATATCAGAGATAAACGTTCAACCTAGATCTTTCTGACTCTGAGTTATACACTTATACTGCTTCATTTAAAAACAAATAAACAAAAACCAAATATAATTGTTATTTGAAAATATACTATGAATTGACATACTTTTCACTACATCAAACTGTTAACCAAATTAATATTCACATGAGGGAAAAAATGTCCTGTAGTTTGTTTATATTTTAAAAACAAATAACCCTACCACCAAGTTTAACAACAACAAAAATTCCTTTTATGTAAATTATATTTCTGTTTAAACTACCTCCCCCTACTAGTAAACTCAGGTGCACTTAGGGAAGATTCACTGATTTTACAAATACAGGAGCTAAAATATTATTAGGAAAGCATATTTGACATCATATAACTGACACACTCCAAATCATATATTCACATGGATTTTGGATTAATATCCTTATTCCCTCATATCGTGTATAATTCAAATATGGCTACATTTGTATATTTTCAAAGAAGTATAACATATCATAAGCACTGTCTTATATGATGAAATGACTTAGGAAAAAAATTACATTATTGTTGTATATTTGGTATGCGTGTGTGCGTGTGTATATGTACGTATGACTGGTTCCTAAGGCAGAACTCAAAATCTGTCTCTTCTACTTACTACCTGTGGTACCTTAGGAAAATCACTTAGGCAAATCACCTAACCTCTCTGGACCTCTGTTTCCTCATTGTAGAATTAGAGACAGAGTAGATCATCTCTGATATTTCTTCTAGTTCTAAATTCTTTGATAATATCAAGTCTCATATTTTAATTTACTGTGTAAGTCAGCCATAACATTACTGAGAACACACTGCCCTCTGGTGTCCATATTGTATTATTTTTCCCCATTCTGTCCCTGCTTAGATCAGGGATGATGAAGTATCCACTTCTTTTATTCATGCTTTGTCAATGAGAATTCTTTGATATCTCTTATATTTAGCAATTCCTGGGTCAAATTATTATGTCATTTGAATATTATCTTAAAAGAAAAGAAAATATATGAGAATTTAGAGTTGGAAGTCCTTAGCAATCCTCTATTGCAATCATCTTTATGTTGGTCTCTATTGATTTTTGTCTGATTAAATTTAGATTAACTTTCTAGTCTGTCAAGATATCTATTGAAGCCTACTTCAGTTATTCATGGTCTTAGCTATCCTCTCTTGATTCATGTGATTACAAATTTAATGAGATGAAAATTTTGCCTTTACCTAAGTCATTGATTTAAAAAAAAAAAGACTATTCTTCAAGTTTAACCCCTCAACCAGTTCTGAATCAATCTAATTATAATAGTCAATCTAAATATAAATAATCTAATTATCATTGGCCCACATCTCTTTGATTTTTCTATAAGAATGAGATATTTTATCAAATGTTTTGCTTAAATCTCTATAAACTACATCTGCGTGATGTAAATGACCTAATTTAGTACCATTTTCAACAATAATAAAAGTTAATAGCTAGCAATTATATAGTACTTATAAAAAGTTTGCACATTTTCCCTCAATTTACTCACAACAACCCTGGGAGTATGTTATTATCATCATTACATAGTTGAAGAAACTTGAAGGTTAATGACTTCCCCAGTATCATATAGCTAGAAAATGTCTGAATCTGAATGGGAAATCATATGTTTTTTACCCCAGGATCAATGCTTTATATACCATGTCATAGTCATAGATATCCTCTTTTAGTGAATAAATCTTGGTTCATTATCTATGCTGACCTCCTCCTGTTATTGTGCCCCTCTGCTCCATGTGAATTTTATTCCGTGTTCTGTCATTGGATTTATTCTTTTCTCTGTCTGTTGGGGCCCTTTAAGACCCTACCCAAACTCTGAGAACCCACAGAAAACTCAGGCAAAGGACAGAGCAACTCAAGCAGGGTTGGAGGCACCTGAGTGTGTATTCTCCCCCATGATTTTGGGGTATTGAGTATGTGCTGCTAACAGGGGAGCACTCCCCTGCCATGAGAAAGCCTGCTACTGCTGAGGCACGTGGGAGAACAGAGTCAGGGGAGGGGAAAGGAGCTAAAAGGAGGGAGGCAAGGTGAAAGCGTGAGGAGGGAGAGAAGAGGGGATGGTAAATGAGAAAGAGATTAAATGGCAAGACATTACATCTTGGTGTCAGGACTCCTTTGTCTGTTTGGGAGGAGCAGGCCCCCCCCAAGAGGTTCATGGGAGCAAACCAGAGGTCGAAGTGGGGCAAGTGGGAAAGGAACTCTCTGAGGGGTCGAAGTGGGGCAACCATAAGGGTCGCAGTAGGGCGACCAGAATCGTGGAAGGAGATTGGAGTGCCGTAGAGGTGGCTGGAGAAGTGAGTTTGACGTATGCCCTGAAAGGTGGACCCTAACACTCTGTCCAAATATATTCTCATAGTTTCAACCACTACTTGTATATAGAACATGCCCATATCCAAAGGGTATGCTGGTAAGTGTTTAACAACCTGCTCTCCAAAAAAAAAATGTGATGCAAGACACATTTTTTTTTAGAGAGGGGAAGGTAGGGCAATTGGGGTTAAGTGACTTGCCCAAGGTCACATGGCTAGTAAGTGTTATATGTCTGAGACTGGATTTGAACTCAGGTCCTCCTGACTCCAGGGCTGGTGATCTATTCATTGTGCCACCTAGCCATCCTGCAAGACACATTTTAAAGTTTAATCTACACTATTAACATTTTCTCAATTACTTTCTTAGGTCTAGACAGTAAAAACAAAACAAAACAAAACAATAAATAAAGGCATGATTTGGAGTGTTTGCTAGTTTTACTCACACTAAAATATTTTAACAGTTGGCTCTCAAAACCTAGTTTGAGCAAGCTCCATTACACCATTGTATCTTTATTTAAGCCCAGTTCTTACTTTTGAGCTCCATAGCAACACTTTTTATTTAGTTTAATTTAATAAATGCTATATTTTAAATTCAATTAAATCTCTATCTGGATGTCCCACTGGTACCTCAAACTCAACAAGTCCAAAATTAACTCATTTTTTCCTCAGAAGTCTGACTTTACCATTTCTGTCTATGGCAATGCCATTTATTTTTTCTTCTATATCTTTAGAATGGTGGTCATATGCGCCTTTTCTATCTCCATCTCTCATATTCAAGTCATGAACAAATACTAACTTTATGCTATGTGTCAGACATCATTCTAAAGGCTAAAGATACAAAAAAATGCAAAAAATAACATGACCTTTGCCCTCAAGGAGATCACAATCCAATTTGAGGAGACAGCATGAAACAACTATGTACAAACAAAATATTTACAGGATAAATTAGAGCTAATCTCAAAGTAAAGACAATAATATTAAGGGGATTGGGAAAGGTTTGATGCAGAAGATGGGATTTTTGGCTGAGATTTGAAGAAAGCCAGGGAAACGAGATAGGTATGAGGTTGGAGAGAATTTCAGGCACTGGGGACAGTGAATTAAAAAAAAAAACATGGAATGAGGAGAAAGAGTATTTTGTGTTAGAAGTGACAATGAGATGAAAGACACTGGATTTTAGAGGATACTAGAAAGGTTGATAACAGGGGTTAAGATTATGGAGGTCTTAAGCTCCAAAAAGAGAATTTTATATTTTTTTTTGTGGAGTTGATAGGGATATGTTGTAGTTCATTGAGTAGGTAGGGTGACATTCAAACTTGTACTTTTGTAAGATCATTTTGACAACTGAATGGAGGATGGGCTGGAATGGAGACAGAGATGAAGCTGGAATGGCCTGCCAATAATACTATTGCACTAGACTAGCCATGAGGCAATATGGGTCTATACCAGGATGATGGCTGTGTCAGAGGAGAGAAAGAGTCATGTTAGAAATATCATGAAGATAAAATTGAGAGGCCTTGGTAACAGATTGAACATGGAGGTTCAAGGGAATGAAAAGTTAAGAATGACATGGAGTTTGTGAGCCTGCATACCTGGAAGGATAGTGGGGTCCTAGACAGTATCAAGGAAGTTAAGAAAAGGGGAGAGACTTTAGGCAAAGATAATGAATTTTGTTTTAGACATGTTAAATTCAACATGTTTTCAGGACTTCCAGACTGAGATGTCTAATAGGCAGTTGAGATGACAGATGGGAGACCAGGAGAGAGGTTAGGTTTTGATCAATAGATCTAGTAATCTTCTGCATAGTGATAATAATTGAGAATAATTACATGGGAGCTGATGGTATCACCAAGGAAACTAGAGGGACAAGAGGGCTCAGGACATAGTCTTAATCACCTTGTCCTATCAATTCCACCATATCTTATGCACACATCACATCACATCACATCACATCTCATCTGTCTGCCACTGACTTAGTGCTTTATTTTCACCTGGCTAGATTTTAGCAGTAGTTTTCACACAAGTCTTCCCAATGCCTCCCCATTCTTCCCTTGCCAAATATTGCCAGCATTAAAATAAATAAATAAACAATTATTAAAGCCTTTTGCCAGGCACTCGTTAAACCATAAAACAAAAACAAAAAACAAAATATTTTCAAAGAACTAAGAGGATATAACCTGTTCACAAATAATTAAGGAAAGAGTCATTTGAGAAAGGAAGAAGCAGTAACAACTGAGAATAGATCTAGTCCTGATATCTGTGTTTTTTTTTTTTACAGTGGTTCCCCTTAACTATCTGAGAAGTAAAGAAAATGCTTTTTTTTCTTGTCATTCAAAACCTTCCATAAACAGTCAATCAAGCAAGTAATTGTTAAGCTCCTACTCTGCACCAGTACTTACAGGCTCTGTGATGGGCAAGTCACTTCAACCTCTCTTGAGTTTTGGTTCTCTCATTTATAAAAAAAGGAAATAATAATACTTTTTTATCTTATATCCTTTTGCAGGATTACTGTGATGAAAATGTTAATATTATTATTATGAACAGAATGACCTCTATATTTCATCTATTGAATTCTTATCTATTCTTTAAAACAAAATTTAACCATGAATTTCTTTCTTCTTCTTCTTTCTTTCTTTTCTTTTCTTTTTTTTTTTTTTTTTTGCTTTTTGGAGGGCAATTGGGGTTAAGTGACTTGCCCAAGGTCACATGGTTAGTTTTTGTGTTAAGTGTCTGAGGCCAGATTTAAACTCAGGTCCTCCTGACTCCAGGGTTGAGGTTCTACTTACTGTGCCACCAAGCTGCTCCTCTTTTTTTTTATTCTTCTAGTCAATAGCATATTCCTATTTAGACATCACATTTTAAAAACTTTTTGGTGCACTTATCATTAAAATTTTTGTATTGTGATCTGCATTGGTATCTTATCCCTCTACTAGATTATATTTATTCAGGGTGCTAGAGACTGTATCTTATCTACATATTTTAGTTCCAATAGTCCATAGCAGATATTTACACACAGGAATTAGCGTAGTGCCTGACAAATAGTGAACACTCCATATATGCTTTTTTATTCATTCAGTCATTAAATAAATATTCAATAAGTATTTGTCATATTAGGTAGAAATGTGAGCCATTCTTTTTGTAATTATTTACTGATATTTATCTTGTTCTTTCGAGGGTATTCAGTAAAGGCCACATTTTTGTAGCCAGTAGCAATGTGTTGCAGTTTCTACCATTTCCTTACATAATTTTCTGTGACAACTAAGTCTAGGCTCAAGGATAACTCTATATAATTTCTAGCGGTGATAACCTAGCTATCACAGACTCATCCATTTCCAAGTCTACTTGACTTAACCATTTGCTCAGTACTTTAAACATATTGTTGGCTGATTTCATGTAAATGTCTCCCACTGAGGCCTTTTTTATTCCATTCTTGGATCTTAGATCAGACTCCACAAACTGTGGCCTGCAGGCAATATCTGGCCACCTGCTTTTGTCAAGCCCACAAGCTAAGCGTGATTTTTACATTTTTACATAAAGTTGTATTACATTTTAAAATGTAAAAACCATTCTCAGTGGGCTTTCCAAAAGAAAGAAGGCCAGATTTGGTCCTTGGGCCATAGTTTGTGGACTCCTGTATATTGTTTCCTAGGCTCCATTGGGAGGTAAACCACATTCAGTTATGTTCAGCAACAGGATATGTCCCTGTTAATAGCTTTTACTATTGCTCAGTAAAATGATGTCAGTTCTGACAGTATTTCTGTAGGTTTTGGAAGTGTTTATCACATGCACAGAGAATGTCTATCTTTTTATTCCTTTTTAGGGTGGAAGTGTTAACCTTTGTGTGGCTGCCTCAGGGTGATAGGCATTTTGTTTCATTAGTATCCCATGGGTTTTTGTTAAAATACTTTTCAAATCTGTTTCAGTTCATTTTATGGTTTTGAAAGTATGCACTACAACTGGTATGATACAGGTGTTAATTACCTTAATCATGTTCTTCCCATTAAACTCCCATTTCAAGCTGCTAGTTAATCACTTAGCACATAGATTCATAGGATGTTGGATGTAGAACTGGAAGTGACCTCTAGGTCATTGACTACAACTTCCTTATTTTATAAATGAGGAAAGTGAAGTTGAGAGAGCTTAAGATATCTGCCAACAATCATACAGCTAGTATTTGCCTAAGGCAGGATTAAAAAATAGACTTTCCTCACTTCAAGTCCAACCCTCCCTCTACTATGCCACATAATTGCCTCAGGGAAAAATTGATATTTAATGAAATAGAGGATTTTCAAGCATTCCTAATGATAACCCAAAACTGAATAGAAAATTTGACATTCAAACACAAGACTCAAGAAAATCATAAAAAAGTCAACATGAAAGAAAAAATCATACGGGACTGAACAAGGTTAAACTGTTTACATTCCTATATGGGAAGATGATACATGTAACTCTTAACAACTTTATCATTATTAGGTCAGTTAAAAGGAGTTGACATTAACTAGTGAGGGATGATCTAAAAAAATTGAAGATGTGAAGAAAAGGGAGATACTGGGACAAGGGGAAAAAGAGATGAAGAATGGGGGAAATATGTTATATGAAAGAGTTGAACAAGGAGGAGCAGAAAATTGAGTGGGGCAGGCAATGCTTGAACCTCACTCTCATCAGAATTGGTTCAAAGAGGGAATAATATACATACTTAGTTGGGCATAGAAATCTATCTTACCTAACAGGGAAGAATGAGGAGCTTATAGAAGAGAGGACAGAATAAGGGAGATAGGAGTCAGAAGCAAAACAGACTTTTGAAGAGGGTTAGGGTAGAAAGAAAGAGAGAAGGATAAATAGAGGGACGATTATATGGAGAGAATTACACAGTAATTATAACTGTTAATGTAAATGAGATTATCTCCCTCATAAAAATGGAAGTAGATGGCAGAATGGATTAGCAACCCTAATCTAACATGCTATTTACAAGAAATACACCTGAAATAGAGAAACACATACAAAGTAAAAATAAGGGGCTGCAGCAGAATCTAATGTATTTCAGCTGAAGTAAAAAGAAAGTCAGGGGTAGCAGTCATGATCTCAGACAAAACAAAACCAAAAAAAGAGACCCTATTAAAAGATAAAAGCAGAATAACCTAACTTTTGTAAAAAGTGCCAGAGACAATGAAGTAATATCAGTTCAGAACATATATACAGCAAATGGCATAATGTCCAAATTCTTAAAGGAACGTTAATTTAATGATAGGAAAAAATATACAATAAATGGAGCTTTTCTTAATAAACACTATCTATCTAAAACCATCAGAAAGCATTATGTATTATGGGGATAAACTAGATGCCTTATCAATAAGATTAGGGGTCAAGCAAGGATGTCCATTATCACAGGTATTATTCAATGTTGTATTAGAAATGCCAACTGTAACAATAAGAGATGAAAAAGAAATTGAAGGAATTAGAATAGGCAATGAAGAAACAAAACTCTCACTCTTTGCAGATATTATGATAATATACTTAGAGAATCAACTAAAAAATACTAGTTGAAACAATTAAAATGTTTAGCAATTTGCAAGATATAAAATAAGCCCACATAAATCATCAGCATTTCAATATATTACCAATAAAGTCTAACAGGAAGTGATACCTTGCATTTAAAATAACTATGGGCAATATAAAATACTTGCAAGTCTACCTGACAAGACAGATGCAGCAATTATATAAAGACAATTATAAAACACTTTTCACATAAACAAAGTCATATTTGAACAATTGCAAAAATATCAGTTACTCATGATTAGACCAAGCCAATATAATAAAAACAATGATTCTACATAAATTAATTTACTTATTCAATACTATACCAATGAAACTACCAAAATTATTTTATAGAGCAAAAAAAAATTTTCATGTAAAAAAAGGTCAAAATATCAAAGAAATCAATGAAAAACTTTTGAAGGAAGATTTCCTAGAAATACTGTACCTCAAATTATTCTGCAAGGTAGTAATCATGAAAACAGTCTGATGCTGGTTCAGAAACACAGTGATGGATCAGTGGAATAGATTGGGTATACAATATACAGTAGTAAATAACCATAGTAATCCAGTGTTTAATAAATCCAAAGAGCCAAGCTTCGGGGACAAGAACTCACTGTTTGACAAAAATTGCTGGAAAAATTAGAAAACAATTTGACAGAAACTAGGTAGAGACTATATCTCACACTGTATAACAAGATAAGGTCAAAATGGGGGTTACGATTTAGAGACAAAGGGTGATGTCACAAAAAAAATTAGCAAAGCATGAACATTTTTTCCTGTTAAATCTATGGATAAGAGACGACTTAATGATTAAAGAGATAGAATCATAAGAAGCCAAAAAAAAAGGTAGTTTTGATTATATTAAATTAAGAAATTTTTACACAAATAGATTAAATGTAGCCAAGATTAGAAGGAAAGAACAAAATGAAAAAAAAAGAGTGTGAGAGAGAGATGAGTCAAATTTATAATTTATCATTCCCCAATTGATAAATGATAAAAAAATACGAATAGGCAGTTTTTGGAAGAAATTAAAGCTATCTATGGTCATATAAGCATGCTCTAAATCACTATTTATTAGAGAAACAAAAATTAAAACAACTCTGAGGTATCACTTCACCGATGTGAGATTGGCTAATATGAAAAAAAAGTAAAATAGCAAATGGGAGGGGATGTGGAAAAATTTGGACTCTAAAATGCACTGTTGGAGTTGTGAACTGATACAACCATCCTGATGAACAATTTGGAACTGTACCCAAAGGGCTGTAACTATACATACTCTTTGAACCAACAATAACACTACTAAGTCTTTATCAAGAGATCAACGGAAAAGGGAAAGGACCCTAAAGTGCAAAAAATATTTATAGCAGCTCTTTTTATGGCAACGAATTGGAAATCAAAGGGGTGTCCATCAATTGTAGACTGTCTAAACAAATGGTGTTATATCATTGTGATAAAATACTATTGTGGTATAAGAAACAACAAGCAGGATGGTTTCAGAAAAACAAACAAACAAACAAACAAACTAGGAAGACAGGTGAACCCAGGCAAAAAACGTGAGCAGAACTGGAACATTTTATACATCAACAGCAATACTGAACAATAATTGACAGAATGACTTAGTTATTATGATCAATACAATGACCCAAGACAATTCTGGAGGACTTATGATAAGAAATTGCTATCTACCTCCAGAGTAAGAACTGATGAAGTCTGAATGCAGATTGAAGCATAATCTGTTTAGTTTATTTTTCTTGCATCATGGCTAGCATGGACATATGTTTTGCATAATTTCACAAGTAAAATTGATGTCATTTCTTGCCTTTTCAATAGGCAGTGGAGGTATAGAAGGAGTAAGATAATTCAAAATTCAAAATCTTAAAAAAATGTTAAAATAAATATAGTTTTCTTTAAACAAGAGAAAGTAATGGAGAAAATGCTAATAGTGAAGATTAAACTTAAAAGTATGTCTTACGTTTTCAAAGAGCCTGTTGTTAAACATTTACAAGCGCAGCACTGAGAAGACTAAAATTCAAATACCACTCTAGAATCATCCTAGTTTTGTGACCACAGACATGTCTCTTATCCTCTCTCAAACTCATTTTCCTCATATGTAAAATGAGGATAATAATATTGCCTTCCACAGAGAGTTGAGAGTCAAATGAGTTAATATATGTAAAAAGCTTTCTAAACCTTAAAGTGGTGAATACTCTTCCCACCCAATTTGTTAGTATCCTTTTCCTCTTGCAATTACTACATGCACGTGCACACACACACACACACACACACACACACACACACACACACACACACACACTGCACTTACTTATTTGTGTATTTTTTAAAATAGATTTATTTTTTCATGACCTAGATTTCCTTTTTCCCCTTGAAAAGACCCTAACAAGGAATTTTTATAACAAAAAATTCCTTTATATTTTCAAAAGAGGAAAAGAGAAAAAGAAATATAATTCAGCAAAATTAATGAATTTTGTATATGCATTATACAAATCTCTTCAATCAATAAATAAACATTTATTAAGCACCTCACCTACTATGCCTACTATGTGACATTGTGTTAAATGTTGGTGATACAAAAAGACAAAAGGTGCTTATAAAAGGTGCCCTAAAGCTGCTTATAGTCTAACGGGGAAGACAACATACAAACAAATCTATACAAGCAAAATATTGTAGTTTTATTGGAATCTGAAGTCTTCCATGCCCCTTTGTATTGGCAAGTAAGCAGGTACTTAGCACCTTGTTTCAAGGTACCTTGTTTAAGCTATTTAATTAACAAGTAGTTAACACGTTGGGAGGAAGTTGCTGATGTAACTGGAGGGGGAGAGCAGGGAAGAGCTATACCATATATGAGAAACAACACAAGCTGGACAGACAGAATTTCCTGGGGTTAGCATTGTGGAGGCAGGGCAGCTGCTGCTGGACTGAAAACTGAACTGAGAATTATGAAGAACTGAGGAAAGGAATGAAAATTGAGAACTGAGACAGAACTTCTTGGGACAAGCATCTGGAGTCAGGGCAGCTACTGCCAGAGAGAGAGAGAAAAAATTTCTCTCAGCAAGCATCTGAAGGTTGTGCAGCTGCTGGACTGGAACTTCTGTGGAGAAAATGATTTTGCTTTTGAGAATGGAAGAAAATGATTTTGATTTTGAGAATGGAGCTGTTGAAGGCTTCCCAGGGCCAGCTGGAGCTGTCAGAGGAAGCATAACTGTGTTGTTGGTACTTTGTCTCTCTGTAGCTCTGTTAAGTTTTCTCTTCCCAGGAACAGAAACTGTGAAGGAGTTGAGGTGGACTGGATACTGTGAGCTTCAATGTAGAGCAGGAACTGCACAGAGATCTGGACAACGAACTGGGAGCTGTCTTTTTTTGAACCCAGGTGACAGTTTGATGGATTGAGGTAGGAGCTACCTGCCTAGAGTCAAGATGAAAAGACTTCTCTGTGAATACTGAGTAGTGACTGATGAATAGGGTACTGAATAGGACTGATGAAATTGTTGCACTCCATGGGTGGAGTACTTTGAATTTTATACCTTATGATTGAACTGAGGACTTAAAAACTTTGTGATTAACTAAATGAATTCACTACCCAGGGGTGGAGTACTTTGACTATTGTACTTGTGTCCATTAAGGAGGCAAGTCTCCTTAAGGATGATTGAATGATTGAGTTACTAAATGATTGAGTTACTGAATGATTCTACTTTGTTGAAAATTGTGTGACTACTTTGGTGAAAACTATGTGGCCATTTTAGTGATAAGTAGTTGAGTTGTGACATGGTGAATGCTGTATTTTGATTTTCTGTGATAAGCTGTAACATTGTGAATATTGTACCTTGAATTTCTGTGAATGTTTTGCTCTGATTTGTTATTGAATAAATAGAGAGTTTACTATGCTATGTAATTAGAATATTGAAAGCTGTTCACAGCAGCAGTCCTCTGGAAAGCTGTTCTTACTTGGTTTTACAGATATGTATAGAATAAATGGAAAATAATTATCAAAGAGAGGGCATTAGAATTAAGAGGGACTGGGGTAGGATTCCATTAAAAGATTAGAATATAATCTCCTTGAGGGCAGGGGCTGTTTCATTTTTGTCTTTGTATCACCCATACCCAGCATACACTTGGCACTTAGTAAATGTTGAATGCATCATATGACCTGCTAAATGCCAGATGGTACCTGCTGTCATAGATGTAGTTCTCAGTGATTATCTATTCCAAGTGCTCATTTTATAGATGAGAAATCCAAGGAATAAAGTCATATGTTTAAAAGTTTCTTAATTTGTAACAGGGTCAACACTTAATGGGACTAAAGTCCAGTTTTTCTAGCTCTGGGTCAGCTCACTTTTTCCAAGACCATGCAATTTGTTTAATGAAAAAGAATAAGTTCAGGATGGTAGAGCTAAGTTAAAACTAACCAGTATTGTAGATTATAAATGTGGGATGTGTTGTAGCCAACTCTAATCAGCTCATGACGGTAGATTGTTAAATGTTCATTGTATTTAGCCTTCAGAAAATAGTGAACCACTATAAACCAGGACTTAATTTATTATTCTGTTGATTGTCTAGACTTAAGACAGTTATGGAGAAAATATCAATAATGTAAATTAAAATTAAAAGTGTGTTCCATGTACATAATCTCCCTCCCTTTCTCCCATTGAAAACTGGTTGATAAATGTTTACCTTCTGGTAATGAGATGCCAAGAATAGATTCATCCTAAGATTTGACTCATTCAAATGTGTGCATATGAAAAAACAGGAAGTTCACATAAAGGTACTGTGATATTGTGGATAGAATGCTGAATTTGGTGTCAAGAAAACATGAATTCTAATACGGCCTCAGGCACTTTTGGTAATTATGGTCTCTTAAAATCTCTATGCTTCCAAAATGACTCTATAAGATTATGATTTGCTAACCTGCTTTAGTTAATAAAGTTTCCATGCTTGAATTTTCCATACTGATGAAATCACATGTAGAGATATTCTTAAAATTCCTATTTTGACCCATTTTCCTTCCTCAGTCTGTCACTCAATAAACTTTTAACATTTTTTTTGGGGGGGTGAGGCTTAAAATTAGAAACTATATACTGATCATAAAGATGATGACCATGATGCAAGTGGTGATCAATATAATATTGATGGAGAGTTTATGTATTATAATAAGGAATCAAGGTAGTAGGAGGGCAGTTGGTAGAGGATCTTGCATGTTAGAATATAAACCCACAGAAAGATAACTTACTGGCTTAGGTCTTTTTGCTTGTTTGTTTGTTGTTTTTATAATAAGCAAGAGGTAAACAACATGTGGAGGGTCTGAAAGTGATTTGGTGACATTTATATAGAATCTTGAATTAAGTATATACTGGTATTTCAACTCTCCATTTATGCATGCAGAGATAGACAAAAAGATAGAGAGGTGGAGACAGAGACAGAGAGAAAAATAGATTCAGAAGATTCTTATACAAGTGAAATTACAGGTCCAAATGCTGTCCTAAACCTGTATATACAAATGTGTATATGCAATCATATGTTTCTTGCATTTAAAACTTGGATGAGTTCATTATCACCTTCAAAGATACATGGAAGATTGCTTGATTTAACTGCAACAAGGCTTTATGCATTAATCCATACATTCATTGTTAGTTATTTCTTTAATTCTTTTTCTGCTCAGGGTGGGAAGATGCTTCCAAAAATCTTGATCCCCAGTCTCCACCCCTGGCTGGGGAAATCTTTCTGCCTCATTAATTCTCATTTGGTTGATCAGCTTGAGCTTCAGGAACACATCTATGACTTAGGAAAGGGACTTACTCTACTGGACCATGAATGCAGTTAACATAACAGAAATATGTCTCTGCTTTGGTCTCTGTTTTATGGTCTGGACAATGTTTCTTATTAAAATGAGTCATTCTCTTTGACTTCTTTGAAAGCAAATAAGGAAGTAGTTTTCTTCCTTCCTTCCTTTTTCTTTCTTTTTCCTTCCTTTCTTCTTTCATCCCTCTTTCCCTTTTCTTTCTCTCTCTCTCTTTCTCTCTCCTTTCCTTTTTTCTTTCTTTCATTATCTTTATTATCTTCTCTATCATTTTATTCATTTTCTAGGACCTCTCTTTAGGAACCTAATCACAATGTACTTTTAGCCAGCTTTTCTTGTTCTGTGAAAGAAGAAACAAAATAAACTCCCTTCAGTTGTTAGGCAAAAGTATCACATAAGGACTGTAATTAGTGACAGCAAAAAAAGCCTTATAGCTAATGATGCTAAACAAACAAAAATAAAAATTGTGGTTTTTTTGGAGGGGGGAAGGCAGGGCAACTGGCGTTAAGTGACTTGCCCAAGATCACATGGCTAGTAAGTGTTAAGTGTCTGAAGCTGAATTTGAACTCAGGTTCTCCTGACTCTAGGGCTGGTGCTCTACTCACTGTGCCACCTAGCGTATACTGGTGTGTGAGGAAAAGTTGGAAATAATTAAAAGAGAGAAAGCACTGGAATTAAGAAGGATTAGGGAAGCCTTCCCATAGGAATTAGAATTTTTGCTGCTATTAAAGGAAACCAGGAAGGTCACAGTAGTGGGAGTGGAGCAGGGAGAGTTTTTCAGGTATGGGAGACACCCAGAGAAAATGTCTGCAGCTGAAACAGGGAGAATCTTCAATATAGAACAGCCAGGCGGAAAGTATTACTGAATTGAACAGTCTGTATTGGAGAATAAATTTTAAGAGTGAAAAGATAGGAGGAGACTAGGTTATGAAGAGCCTTGAATGTTAAACATTTTCTGTTTGTTCCTAGGGGCAATAGAATACCACTGGAGTTTACTGAGTAGGAGGGTGACATGATCTGAAGTGTGTTTTTGCTAAATAATTTTAGTGACTGAATGGAATACGAATTGGAATAGGGAGAAACTCAAGGCAAGCTGACCCACCAACAGGCTATTGCAGTAATCAAGGTGTTACATGATAAGGGTCTGCACTAGAGTGGTGGCAGTGACTGAGTAGAGAAGGGAGAGTACTTGAGAGATGTTAAAAAGCTTAAATCAATAGGAATTGACAACAGCTTGGATATAAGGGGTAAGAAAGAGTGCAGAATCCAGGATGAATCCTATGATGCAAACCTGAGAGACAGGGATAATGGTATTGCCCTCTAACAGGGAACATAGGAGTGGGGAAGTGTTTAGGAAGATAATGAGTTATGTTTTGCACATATTGAGTTATATTGGACATCCAGTGTAATGTCTGAAAGGCAGTTGGAGATGCAAGATTGGAGGTCAACAAAGAGATTGGGATAGGACAGGTAGATTTGAGAATCATCAATATAAAAATGGTATTTAAATATATGGGGGCTAATGAGATCACTAAGTGAAATAATGTTGAGGGAGAGTAGAAACAAAGAGCATCCAGGAGAGAACCCTGAGGGATACCTACTATTAGAAAGTGTGATCTGGATGAGAAGCTAGCAAGCAAAGGAAACAGAGAAGGAATAGGTATCAGGAATAACGGGACAGAGTGGTCTCCTGAAAACATAGAGGGAAAAGGGGATCAGTGATGAGAGATCAATGGTGTCAAAGGCTGCAGAGAGTTCAAAGAAAATGAAGATTGAGGGAAGGCCATATTGGTTTCACCAGCTAAGGGATCAGTAGTAACTTTGAAGAGAGCAGTTTCAGTGGAATGATAAGGTCGGAAGCCACATTGTAAGGGAATAAGAAGAGTGAGAGGAGAGAAAGATTAGGCACCTATAGTAGACAGCCTTTTCAAAGAGATTGCTAAAAGAACAGAAGAGAGATACGATAATAGCAGGGATAGAAGGATAAATCAAGGGTTCCCCCCCAGACATGGGCATATTTGTAGTCCATAGGGAATGACCCAGTAGAGAGGGAGAGATTGGAAAGAAGTAAAAGAGTGGGGATGACAGTGGGTCCCATTTGTTGGAGGAGATGGGTTGGAATAGGATCACTTGAACAAATAGAGGTGTTAGCTTTGGTAAGGAACAAAGCTACTTCTTCATATGAAATAGGGGTGAAGTTGGCAAGGTGGCAAAAGGCACCTGAGTGATAGGAGATGAAGAAGAGGGAGAAAGAGGACATTAATGGAGAATAATCTCAATTTTTTTTCATAAAATATGAGACAAGGTTCTTTGCTGAAAGGGTGGTAGGTGGAAAGTTTGAGGAGGTATAAAATGGTTTAGAAGAGCTACCTTGGAGAACAGGATAGTGAGTGAATAAGGGAGGCATAGTAGGATGCCTAGAAGCAATGAGGGCCCAATTGAAGTTATATTATATAATTTTGTAGTAGTTCCAGTCAGAATGGTTAGATGATTTTCTCCATCTTTATTCAGTAGCACATATGTAGATGAGAAGCCAATGAATGTTGGGAGTGATCTAAGGTTGAGACTTGGCTAGGTGTAATTGGAAATATAAGGGAGTTAAGGATTAAACTTGAAATGGTCTACCAAGGAGTAAAGATGAGGAGGAGAGAGTGGCCAGTATAGGGAAGATAGCCTGGGAGATAATTGAAGAATCAAAGGATTAGAGGTCGCTGTGAGAATGAAAAGTAAGGTTATTGAGGGAAAGCAGAATAATGAAAAGCCAATAGATTATAGTCAGATAAGGGGATTTCAGAATTCTTGAACATGGAAATGGCACATTTGTGGGAGATGCAAGATCAAGGGTATGATTATCTTTGTGTGTGGGTGAGGTTGGGTGAAAAAGTATCTCATGAGAGGAGAAAAGGTTTATGAACTGAGTGGTTAAGGTATTTTAAAGAGAATATATATATATATATATATATATATATATATATATATATATATTAAACTCATCGATGAAGCAAAGAAGGCTCTGTAGACAAACACTACTACCACTACTTGGGTGGTAGATATGAATAGCATAAACCTCAGAGCATAAGAAGCTATTAAATAAGGGAGAAAAGGGAGAACCTGAAAGTGGAAATGTGGAGCAAGGAAAATTCCAATTCCATGGTCTCAATTAAGATAACAGAACATAAGTCTCATGGAGGGAGACAACAGAATTATCTTGAGGCCACTGCTACAGTAGTTTCTGACAATGAGAGGAAAAGTGAGAGTGAGGAGTTTACCTATAGTGTGTGGTGTGCCATAGGTAACTTGGTATACGGCGAATTTATATTTTAAGAATTCTAGCTAACTATGTGTCATACTCAGTTGTTTCTAATCTGCAGGAGTAGTGAAAGTCCTGCCAGAACCCTCTATGCTTTGATATCCAGGGATAAAGCCCAGTTGATCCAATCTAGTTATGGTTCTGTCTCTAATTTCTCTTTGAGTGCTGATGTTTTGTGATTTTATCATTCTAATTAGCCTATTTCAAACTCAAAATATCATGTGGTCAAATTCTTTAAAAAAATACTGCTTAGGGTCTACTTCTCTAAAAAAAAAGCATAATTAGATGATTTGTATCTCTTAATCTCTCTCCATTCTCTTTGAATGGTTTTCTAAAAAAAAGCTGAATAATTTTGGTACATAATACATATTTCAAAAGATTAAGTAATATTTAAAATAACGAAGTTATAAGACAATAAGGATTATGGAAATTCCTTTGGGTTTTGATTTGACTACTACAGAATAAGAGAAACAACCTCATATATACTGCCTTGAGATTGTCTAAATTTCATTAAAATACGTTTAGTACGAGTATGCATTGGGATTACTAAAACCCTATGTCTTTAAAC
The DNA here is from genome assembly GCA_011680675.1 of Gymnobelideus leadbeateri. Classification (NCBI taxonomy): domain Eukaryota; kingdom Metazoa; phylum Chordata; class Mammalia; order Diprotodontia; family Petauridae; genus Gymnobelideus; species Gymnobelideus leadbeateri. The sequence continues at coordinate 953,381 of WOXC01004223.1, read as the reverse complement.
TTTTAAAGAAAGATTGTTTTTGTAGCAAGAAACTTGAGTTCATTTGTTGTGAGTTACCAACCACATATTTATGAGATTGGAAATCATTGCAACCAAGACATGGAAATGCTGACACATTTTACAGAGGATGTCTCATAAAAAAGTTATGCAGGTTTAAACTCTATTTTTGGCCCTTTGGTTGCAATGACCTCCTACGAATGAATGCTGTAAAAAGCTATCTCACCATTTTTCTTTTAAATCACTTTTTCTTTGTGCCTAATAAAGTCAGCAATGAAGATTTTATTATAGGATATTAGATTCCATTTTGTTTTTGACTCCCTGAGGGCAGTTCATTAAGGAACATGTATTATATAACTGATATGCAGTTATGTGACTATATTCTGTATATATATATATATATATATGATCTATCTATCTATCTATCTATCTATCTATCTATCTATATGACTATATTTATCAGTATTATTTGCCCCTGAGTTTTTTACACAGATTTGGGGGAGTATTAAGTAAAGAAACAACTGCAAGTCTTATACCATGTTACTTACAGTCCTTCCATCATTGTCTTTTATATATTTATATTTATGTATGTCTCTCTCTCTCTTTGCATATATATATATATATATATATATATATATATATATATATATATATATATATATATATCTTAACCTGCCCTATTTTATTACATCATAAGACTTTCATGGAAAGAAAGTATCTTATTTATTTTTCTACCTGTTCTTTTCTTTCCCTGATTCCTGCCTCGACTAAATTGACATGTAAGAAAGTAAACATTTCAAATTTAATAAGTCCCTTATGATTTCTATTTTTTCTTTATCTTTCCATGCTTCTCTTTAGTCTTGTATTTGAAAGTCAAATTTTTTATTCAGCTCTGATATTTTCATCAAGAATGCTTGAAAGCCTTCTATTTCATTGAATATCCATTTTTTCCCCTGAAGTATTATACTCAGTTTTATTGGATAGGTGATTCTTGGTTTTAATCCTAGTTCCTCCTACCTCCAGAATATCATATTCCAAGCCCTTTGATCCCTCAATGTAGAAGCTAGTAGGTCTTGTGTTATCCTGATTATATTTTCACTATCCTGATTATATTTTCACGAAACTAGAATTATTTCTTTCTGGCTATTTGCAATATTTTCTCCTTGACCTAGAAAGTCTGGAATTTGGCTACAATATTCCAAGAAATTTTCCTTTTGGGATCTCTTTCAAAAGGTGACTGGTGGATTCTTTCAATTTCTATTCTACTCTCTGTTTCTAGAATATCAAGGAACTTTTTCCTTGATAATTTCTTGAAAGATGATGTCTAGGTTCTTTTTTTCATCATGGCTTTCAGGTAGTCCAGTAATTTTAAATCTATCTCTCCTGGATCTATTTTTTAGGTCAGTAGTTTTTCCAATAAGATATTTCACATTGTCTTCTATTTTTTTCATTCTTTTGGTTCTGTTTTATAATTTCTTGATTTTTCATAAAGTCATTAGCTTCCATTTGCTCCACTCTAATTTTTTTATTTTTTTATTTTTTTAAACACATGCTTTATTAACTTCTGTTTTACATCATTCATTTCTGCCAGATTTTGAGTTACAATCATTTCCCCCCCGTTATTCCCCTACCCAACCTCCCAGAATAGCAGTACCACAAGATGTCGATTCCTCCAATCTGCTCTCTCCCATACCTTCTCCCATACCCCCTTCAACTTTTCCATTAGAGGAAGGTGAATCTTTGTGTCCCAATGCCTGCACATCTTATCTCCCAATTATAAGCAAAAGAGTATTAATAATAGTATTTATATATATTGAAACATTTAATGTTAAGACCTCGAATTTCAGATCCATTTCCTTCCTCCCTTGTCACCCATTCCCTCTGGGGAGATAAGTAATTCAGTATATGTTGTACATGTCTAGCTATGCAAAACATTATCATAGTAGATATATTGTACAAGGCTGCTTATAATTCTCTCCCACTCATCCCACACCCCACCTGGTCCATTCCCTACATGATTCTGTCCCTCTTCTATAGTGGGTACTTCCAACCTCACCTCCCCCAAGGATGTCCTCCCATCCATCATCCCTCCTCTCATCCCCCTTCCCCCTATTCTGGTGCAGGTTGAGATATCCCATTTAGTATGTATGTCATTCTCTCCCTGAACCAAATTCAATGAGAATGTGATTTTGCCTTTTTTTTTTTCCTTCCTATTCTCCCTCTCCCTTGTAACCACTTCCCCTTGCTTCTTCTACATGAGATAGTTTACCCTACCCTGTCTCTCCCCATCTCCTCTTGCCACTTTCCTCTCTCACCTCATAATTTCATCCCTTGAGTATTCTCCATTCCCAACAAATTCAACCTATGCTCTCTATCCATATATAACTGTAACCATATACACACAAATTCACATATGTATTTATATGACCACATACCCTTCTTCTATTATTTTCATAGTGAAAAAGATATCATCAGTCCCATTTGTTGCTTTTCCATATAGGAATGTAAATAGTTCAACTTTGATAAGTTCCTTTTGAATTCTTTTCCCTGATTACCTTCTCAGGCATCTCTTCCTTCTTGTGTCTGGATGTCAAATTTTCTATTCAATTCTGGTTTTTTCCTCAAGAATGCTTGAAAGTCCTCTATTCCACTGAATGACCATATTTTCCCCTGAAACAAAATACTCAGTTTTGCTGGGTAGGTGACCCTTAGGTTCATTCTCAGTTCTTTTGCCCTCTGGAATATCATATTCCATGCCCTTTGATCCCTCAGTGTAGAAGCTGCCAGGTCCTAGGCTATTCTGATTGTGTTTCCACAATATTGAAATTGTTTCTTCCTGGCTGCTTGTAGTATTTTCTCCTTGATCTGGGGATTCTGGAACCTGGCTATAATATTCCTGGGAGTTTTCTTTTTGGGATCTTTTTCAGGAGGGTATCAGTGGATTCTTTCAACCTCTATTTTGCCCTCTGGATCTAAAACATCAGGGCAATTTTCCTTGAGAATTTCTTGAAGGGTGATTTCTAGGTTTTTTCTTTGATCATGGCTTTCAGGTAGCCCAATAATTTTTAAATTGTCTCTCCTGGATCTATTTTCCAGGTCAGTGGTTTTTCCCATGAGATGTTTCACATTGCTTTCTCATCTTTCATTTGTTTGGATCTGCTTAACAGCATCTTGATTTCTCATAAATTCATTAGCTTCCATTTGCTCCAGTCTAACTCTGAAGGAATGAATCTCCTCAGTGAAATTTTGAGATTCTTTTTCCATCTGGCAAATTCAACTTTTTAAGGCATTCTTCTCCTCATTGCCCTTTTGGGCCTCCTTTGCCATTTGAGTCAGTCTATTTTTTAAGGTGTTGTTTTCCTCAATCAGGCTGTTGACCCTCATTTCATACTTTTCCTGCATCCTTCTCATTTCTCTTCCCAATTTTTCCTCCACTTCTCTTATTTGTTTTTTAAAGTCCTTCTTAAGGTCCTCTATGGCCTGCAACCCGCTCATGTTTTCCCCTAGGGCTTTTGGAGCAGGACTTCTGACCTCACAGTCCTTTTCCCGCTCTATGCCCCCAAAATAGGAGTCTAGGGTTGCATTTTTCTGTTTCCTTTGCCTTAGCATGTTGCCACTTAATTGCTTGACTTTTGGGCTTGTTGCCACACTATGGCTTTAAGGCCAGATAGAGGAATTTTTGTCCTGAACGTGTGGGGGGCAACTTCCGTTTCTGGCAAGCTGTAAACCCACCCACCACTTACCCCCAAATCACAATCCAGATCCATGGAGGTTAAAGCAAGAGAGATTACCCCCCAACACTGATCAGTGCATCTTCCTACAGTTCGCAGACCAGGAGCTGGAGCTGCCTGTGAAAACTACAAAATGTCATGCCTCCTCAGTGGCTTCTAGCCCCCAGGGGAGGGAGCCGACGCATTCCCCAAATACAGGTCCCAAAGTCCATAGGATACTAACCTCTTACTTTGTCCTAGCCATGTCTATGTTGATAATTCTGTAGTCGCCACAGCTGCTGGTGTTCTGGGGTTCCTCCAGCCGGCCGCTGACCCTCCTGCCCTGGGGCTGAAACCTCGGCTCAGGCGGACCTGGGCTCTGCTCCGAGCTGCCAGCTCCCAGACTGCTGCGCTAGTCCTTCCTGCAGGGCTGCTGGGCTGTCCTCAACGGGAGGTTAGCTTCTCTGTGTCGTTCTGTGGGTGCTGGGGCTCCAGAAGTTGTTCAGAGTCCCCTTTTACATAGTTTGGGGGGAATCTGGGGGCAGAGTGGCTTGGATGAGCTGTTTCTACTCTGCCCCCTCCACTCTTATTTTTAAGGAATTATTTTCTTCAGTAAGATTTTGGACCTCCTTTTTCATTTGGCTGATTTTGCTTTTTAAGGTGTTTTTCTCCTCATTGTTTATTTAGACCTGTTTTGCCATTTGGGTTAGTCTATTTTTTAAGATTTTATTTTCTTCAGTATTTTTTGGGTCCCCTTTAGCAAGCTATTGGCTTGTTTTTCATGATTTTCTTGTATCACTCTCATTTCTCTTCCCTATTTTTCTGCTACTTTTCATACTTGGTATTCAAAATGCTTTTTGAGCTCTTCCATGGCCTATGACCAGTTCATATTTTTCTTGGAGGCTTTTTATGTAGGAACTTTGACTTTACTGCCTTCTTCTGGTTGTAAGTTTTGATCTTTTTTGTCACCAAAGTAAGATTCTATAGTCTGTGTTTTTTACTCTGTTTGCTTATTTTCTGGGTCAAATACTTGACTTTCTAACTCTTTGACAAGGTAGGACTCTACTTCCAGTAGGAGTGGGGAAGGTGGGGGAGTAAATTGTTCCAGGTTTCAGCAGTTTTCTATCAGCTGCTTGATCCCTATTGTCTCTGGGACCAGGGCTCCAGAAGCAACCACTGCCATCACCAGCACTTCCACCACCCCTGGAGGGAGGCCACATCAAGTTCCACTTTCACCCACATCCCATAGAGTTTTACCACTGACCTTCTATGCTGTCTTTGGCTTTTGTGGGTTGAGAAGTCTGGAAAGTGCCACAGCTACTAGTGATTCAGTTTTTTGAGGCCTGCTTCAGCCCCGTCTGTACCAGCATTGCCCATGTCAGACTGCACTCTGCTCCTAGACTGGTGCAATATACCTTTCCTGTTGACCTTCCGGGCTGACTTGGGCTGGAGATGTGTTTCATTCTGTCATTTTGTGTGTTCTGTAGCCCTAGAATTTGTTTAAAGTCATTTTTATAGGTATTTGGATGGGTTTAGGGGAGATCTCAAGAAAGTTCCTGATTTTACATAAGATGTTGGCTCTGCCCCTCTGTTGTCACATTGAAGGGTTGTTATAATGATCAATTGCGATATTTCATATGAAATGTTTCTGAAATATTAAATAAAGCTCTCTCTATATATCAAATATAGTTATTTTATGCATTAGATCTGTCTATGATTTTATAGGTATGGTAAACTCAAGATGAGGAGTTTATATCCTATATCTTGTTTGCCTTCTCTGCAATTTGTTTTCTAGGATTTACTTAGGGCACTAAAAGGCTAAGTGAATTAAATTTTCTCAACTCTTAGGCCAGTTAGGAGTCTAACTCCCATGTCACTCTCTCTCTCAAATTTAAATATAAAGGTGACTTGAAGAACATTAATACTAATTGGTCCAAATTTAAAATTACTGTCATGAAATGTCGTCTGGGACATGAACTTGGCAATAATCTCAACAAGGCACTTGAATGCATTTTTTATAAAGATGTGCCACTGTTCAGCCGTAATACAGAATGCATAGCCCAAAGATGTTGACTTTTTCTCTATTTCAGGATTAGATTGATTTCAGCAGTTGGCCAGTGGAATTCAGCCAGATTAAAGGAAGTAACTAAGACTGGGGACTTTGCCATTATCTATGAGGACAGCTATGCAGACTCTTGAGGATTGTTTCAACCCTGCCCTAACAAAATCAGTGAATTGCCAATATTTCCATTATCTATTAATTGCAATGATCATATAAACTAGGTATAAAAGTTGGCTAAAAGAAAGGGAAATTTAATGCTAATAAAAATGTGGGTCCATTTTGTATGATTCTTATTTTAATAATTGATTAAGTAATTAAATCTTGAAAAATCTGAATTAATCTCCAAATGAGAATTCTAGTATTTTTATAATGAATAAATGCATAAATGTAGAAACATTTATTAAGTATCTACTGTGTGCCAGGCACTGTACCAAGTAATAGAAATATCAATAAAAGAGTGAAACTATTTCTAGCTTTAAGGAATGGTAACCAGAATAGGAAGTTTTGGTCTGAAGCATCATAGGGCTTATAAGTATAGCCTTAGAATCCTCCATTGTCATGCCCTTTCCAGTAGGAATTGTAATATTTATTTCTGAGAGCAAGAGGTAGAAATAGGGGTTAGAGAGAGGGTCAAGGAAGATGACAAGAAGATCAGATTTCACAGTGGATGACGATATGCAGTAAGGATCTTGGGCTTTCTAGATAAAATGCAATCATAAGATAATAGATTTAAAGCTGGATAGGAGTTTATAATTTTAGAGGTGAGAAAACTATAAACCAGAGAAGTGAAATGACTGAGCCAGAGTCACAATGATAACAAGTTTTTAAGGCAGATTTCAAATTCAATTATAACTCCTCATTGGTCTAGTACTCAATGTATTATACAACATTGTGCTACATATCAATACTTCTATGGCCAGTACCACAATTCTTCCAAGCACCTGGGCTCAAGATTTTAGAGTAATTTTTGACTATACGCTTTTCTTTTACACATATAGACAGTTGCCGAATCATGTTGATTCTGACTTGGCAATACAGCTTACATTCATTTCTCTTTCTTTTTTTCCCCCCAGCACCTCAGTTTAGACTATAATCACTAACAGCCTATAGAGTTAAAATAGCCTCCTAATTTGCTCTCCTACTACTCATACAGAGGTTTAATCCATCTTCTAAATTTCCAGTGGTACAATTCTCTTGAAGTATCATTTTGAGTTGATCACTTACTAAAACAACCTTCAGTGGCTTCTGATTACTTACCAGATAAAATACAAATCACTCTTGCTTACATTCAAAGTTCTCTGTGAACTAGTTCCAATCTTTCTTTCCAGCGTTTCCTCACACATTCATCTTGCATTTTCATTTTGTTTTATCTATGTTTCATTCCTTGTATTGTTCCCCATGGAAAGAACTACTCTTGCTTCCATCTGTTTCTTTGGAAATGTACATTCTTTTAAGATCTAAATCATTTGCTACCTCCTGGAAGAAAATTAACCTTCAGCCAAAAATGATAACTTCCTCCTCAGATTTATCATTCAACTTCTAGAATCAAAGAATTTGAAAGTAAGGAGAGACCTTACTGGCCATTCAGTCTGACCCATACATGCAGGAATCCTCCCCACTCTAACATGCCTGATAAATGGTTATCCAGTCCCTGTCTGAACTGTCTTAAGGAGGGGCCACTATTACCTCCTGAGGCAAGTCATTCCACTTTTGGACAGCTCTGTATTTGTTAGGAAAGTTTTTCTGTTTGTCAATTTTCATTTTCTGTTTGTCGTTTGTTTCTGTTTTTACTGACATCAACCCTAACTTTGCTTATTTGCTCCTTCCACTCACAGCTAGTTATTCTGCTCACTGGGACTGAACAGAACAAAGGAAATCTGTCTTCTACAGGACAGTCTTCAAATAATGGAACACAAAGCATTTAACTATCATATTCCCCTTTAGTCTCTTTTTCTCTAAGTTAAACATATTCAGTTCTTTTAAGTGATCTTTAATGTTGTCAACCTAAAGCATTCATCCTAGTTACCATCCCCCGTACTCTCTCCAGGTTATCAATGTCATCCTTAAATGGTGATGTCCAGACCTGAAGACAGCTCTCTAATTAAGGTCTGATGAAGGCAGAATACAATGGTGTTATTACCTCCCAGTTTCTGGAAGCCATAAACTTCCTAATGCAGCCCAGGATAGTATTAACTCTAGTCTAACATTTAAGAAAAAAAAATTTAAGTTTCAGGAGATCTTGATTATTCCCTATGAATTGGCATTTTGTGCAAATACATGGGACATAAACACATATTTTTTTTCTTTAAACCAACTTTGCAATGCAGAAATAGAGTCACACTGAGGTTAAGGAGTTTGTTTAGAGTCACATAAGTCATATAGTATGAGCAACATTTATTGAGGTCCCTGCAATATAGACTGGGCTAATCAATAAAACCAGTATTGAGATTTAATTGGTCCAGGAGATTAAAGCTTGTATTATTGACACAGTTTTCTGTCCTGAGTCCAAAGTGTGGTACTCAATTGACACACACTGCTGACCCACATGAAACATTTTGACAAATACAAAGGCAGGGAAACTCTACCCAACTGAATCAATACTGTGTCTTTGCTGAATGTCCTAGTTATACTAAGCAAACATGTTGTTAAATGTTAGATGTTCAATGAGTGTCCTTTTTCACTCTAATCCTGAGACTGAAAAAATAGAATAGCCCATGACAGGTAATAAATATTAGTGATTGAATTAAAATCCTGGCCTCTCTTGAATCCAGGTTGATTGCTTTATCCATCATAGCACATTGTCTTTCTATAAACCAGATGAAACAATTATGAAAGATGGGTCAAAAATAAATGGGAAGATGACTATTCCAATATAAATAAGGTAAAAACTGAGAGGCAATAAGATCAGATGAAATACAATGTTAGTAACATTTTTTATGGTTAAAAGAAATAGGAAAAGGATCATTGACTCTGGAGGCGCAGGATTTAGGTTTCATAGTTCACCTACATAAAACCTCTGTGACCTTGGGCACATTATTTAAATCTTTTGGCCTTGGTTTACTCATTTGAAAAATGAAGGTGCTGGACTGGATGGCATATAAGGTTCCTTCTAACAGTAAGTCCATACTTCTAGGATACTTTCCATTAATAATTCCTTACACTGGTTTTCAGCTTATCTTAGGGCACATACTTTGTGAGGAGAGAGGGAAGTATTCAGGAATTTGTTGGGAACTATCTGTTGTGTCAAACCAAAATGTATAATGAATTTTAAGGATTTAATATGAAGATTCAGTCATTCACTCCTGTCTACTTGATTATGCATTCTGAAGAACTGTAGACAAGAGGGAATCCCCCAAATACCAAGTAGCAATAAAATCTACATGCAATATGCACAAATTTTAGTGTACACACACACACACACACACACACATATACAAAAGCATCACCCTCCTGAGGTCATTGGTCCTCTTTGAGAATGAAAGGATGAGCTATATATGTATGTAGAACTTTACATTTGATCTCTAGAGCAGGAAATATGTTACAGTATTTCTCCTTCATGTGTTTATGTAGACATAGACGTATATGTAGATGTGTATAGTATATGTATGTATTTATATCTATATGTGCTTATATATACGTATGTACAAACATATAGAAAAAAACATGTGTGTATTTGTGTGTGTGTGTATTTGTTTAGTCATTCAGTTGTGTTGACTCTGTGGACCATAGTAAGCCAATACTGTCCATGGAATTTTCTTGGCAAAGATATTGGAGTGATTTGCCATTTCCTTCTCCAATGGATTAAGGCAGACAGAGGTTAAGTGACTTGCCCAGGGTTACACAACTAGTAAATATCTGTGGCCAGCTTTGAACTCAGGTCTTCCTAGTCCTAACTCTAGTCCTAGCATTCTATTCACTGAATCACCTAGCTACCTTCATATGTGTAGGTATATACACGTATATATGTATGTATGTATATGTATATATGTTGGTTGGTTGTTGGCCTTCATACTTGAAGAGGACTAAAATGACATTATTTTATATGAGTTAAGATACAATGTTTGATTGTGGCTGGTTAGACCCATGCAAGCTCAGGAGACCCTACCTCAATTTGGGCACAAATAGTCCATATGAACATTTAGAGTGGAGATGTCTCTAAATTTATGCATCTCAAGTTTCATTTTATGTTTTTTAATATTATATAACCGCATATATACACACATAATATATGGGATGTATATTTATATGCATCAATTTACAATGTATACATATATCAAATATATACATATGCATGTGTGTGTAAATAAATTAATATGTGTATGTGTATGTATCCTTATTCTGAAAAACAAATTTAGAAGTGATATGATATATGAATTATGGAGATTCACTAGATGGCAGAATACTAAGGAGGACTAAAATATTTTCTGTAGAGCAGCTAGTTTTAGAGATTTAAAGTATACTTCATTATATATTCTCCATGTATTCCTTCAATTCACAAAGATTCAGTGAAAAATATTTTTAAAATTTAGCACATGCTGCAATAAGTCCTCTACTAAACTCTAGCAGTAGTTTCTATAAATAACTTCATGTATAGAACATTCAGGTTAAAAAGGGCCTTAGCTGTCAAGTAGTCCAACTCTAGAAAAATGTCTCCTCTAGAAAATCTTATTACTTAATGGAGACATTCCCCAACTATGAATGAGAAAATGATGAAAGTCTACAGCAAATTCTGCCTTTGAGTATAAAGTTCTTAAGAGTTAATTAGAGCTATTTGGTAAGAAGTGATTTCCCCTCCTTATTTAGAAACTGCATAATGTAGTTAATGGGAAGCTGGCCTTGAATCCAGGAACACTTCGATTCAAGTTCACTTCTGAAAGATACGAGCTGTGTTACCCTGAGCAAATCATTTAATCGCTGCAAGCTCTCAGCAACATGATAAGTTGACATAAATTGTTTAAAGACCACAAGTTACTGAGAAGGTTTTGATCTGCATTGGTAGAGGGAGTTTTCTCAATCGGAAGTTCCTTATTTCAACAAAATCAAAGATACATTCCCTTCCCTTATCTTCTATTCCATTTACTACTTGGGAGTCCTTGGGTAAGCTATTTAACCTCTCTGGGTCTTGCATAGCATGCTCTTAAGAATCTTTCCGTTTTTGGTTATCCATAAACTTACTAATATACTTCTTAAATATGAACATATTTCAGATGTATGCTGGCAAGGGTAGTCAGTAACATTATCACAATGTCTGTTATAGTGATGTCATCACATCTCTAATCCTATAGGCTTTGCCTCTCCTATTGTAGCCTAAGATGGCATTGACTGTTATTTTTTTGGTTACCACATTGAACTCTAAATCAAATTTAGCTTGAAGCCTACAAAAGTCTCTAGGTATTTTGAAGGTGAATTTCTCTCTATTCAAGTATATTTCATCTTCAAGTTGTTGAAATTGATTTTTAACTGAAGGATAGAATTTTACATTTGAGCTCTAGAGCAAGAAACATATTATAATATTTCTCCTTCATAAGCATAATAAAAATCAAATTAATAGATAAGGACACTAACTTGGGAATCAGAGGACTAGGAATCAAATCCCCATCTTTGATTCTTACTACCTGTGTGCCCTTGGTCAAGTCATTAATATTCCCTTCATCTTACTTTTCTAATCTGTACAATGAGGTTTGACTTGATGGTCTATTAAATTTCCTTCCATATTTTAAATCTGTGATTCTATCTCAAATAAGTGGTTGAACTAGATTGTCTCTTTCCATCTTTAGGCCCATGATCTCTAATTTTTATCACATTTCATCTTATTGGATTCAGCCTATTATTCTATACAGTGAAGATTAGAAGGGCAGTGTGATGCAACATAAAGATTTAAAGTTGGATTCAAAGGACCTTGGTTCAAACTTTGAATTGACCATTGGTAAATTGTATATTCCAGTTTCTTTGGGGCCATCTCAGGGAGTTTGATTAGATTACCTCTCTAATCCCTTATGTCTATGATCTTTTTGGAGCCTGATTTTATTCTGATATGTTAGCTGTCAACTTTGTGTCATCTTCAAATTCTATCGTCATTCCAGGTATGAATTTGTGGTACTCCATGTCTACCAGATTACCTGGTTTGATTTAGTTGTTCGCTTACAATTAAGAGGTCTTTGGAGCAAAGAGGAATCCTGAAGAAGCTTATCTGAGCATGCCCAGATTGCCTAACATGAAGATACTCCATATCCTCTATTATGTGGTTGAGTGTAACTGCCTCGAATTGCCTTCATAGCTAGAATTCATTGCATCTTTAAAACTGGCCAGACTGAGATACATAGGTCTTGGTACTTTCTTTGTTGTGCTCTTTCCTGCATGTGCTTGTATCTAGTTCAAAGTTTGCCCACTGTGCAGGTGCCATGAACTGATCTGGCAAAGGAATTATCTCTCCTTACCTTGTTCCAAGAAATATACTTGTTTGTTTCTGTTCTTCCCCACCCCACCCCACCCTCAGTTTTAGGTATCAGTGGGTGATCCCCCATGGAACCTGGAAACTAGAGACATTGTAACCTTGGAATCAGGGAAATCAGGTTGGATGTTGCAGCTAGCCAGCTCAGCAGGAAAGGTCAGAGAGGCCAGGGTGCTGGGACTTGAGACTAAATGGTGTTTGGAGCATAGAAACTAAACTAAACTATGATCTCAATTCTCTTCCCCTCCTCAGGTATTGAGGTAGCAAGGGGGAGGAGTACATCACATATGTTGAGGGGAGTACATTTTCATATTTGTGATTATATCTTTGAACTAAAGATTTACTTGTAAAGGCTAATACAATTGTAAGTAGAATTATGATTCCCTTCATGCCACTGGGATGCAGGGGACTTCCCTTATACTTGGGAGAATACAGTCATGGGGGATAGAGCCATTTACAGAGAGTCTGGACTCCCCCAGTACCCCTTACAGGTACTGGAGTATCCTGAGGAGGTGTTTTAATGCATGGGGAGAGCAAAGAGGTCAATGTTATGTATACACACACATATATTTAAACACACACATATATTCCATGTATATATTTTCTGCTTTTCTTTAATGGTGCTTAAAGGAACTAAGTGGATGTACCTGACCACTTTTTACGGGCAAAAGAAAAGTCCCCGATTTCTGTCCATAAAACAGTCAGGCAAAGATTGATGGATGGATGGATGGAGAAGTGAATATGAGAGGAAAAAAAGGAGAATAGAGAATAGAGGAGGAGAGAAATGTGATAGCAAACATGAACGTTGAAATTGTTGAAGTAGTCTGTAGCTAAGGGCTATGGACCTATTTGAAAGAGGATAATATTGATTTTTATATTTGATAAACTTGATTTTTTTATTTTTTGTGGGGGAGAGCAGAGCAATTGGGGTTAAGTGACTTGCCCGAGTTCATATGGCTAGGAAGTGTTAATTTCTGAGGCTGAATTTGAACCCAGGTCCTCATGACTCCAGGGTAAGTGCTCTATTCACTGAGCTGTCTAGTCACCCCTATTATATAAACTTTTAAAGAAAGATAAACAACTATGTGAATCTAGAGCAAGGTTCTCAGGAAAGTCTAAGATATGAGGAGGAGAGGCTTGGTAAGCCTTGGAAGGTGTCCCTTCCCTCAGAGGCAGTTTCAAGCAATGTGACTTTACCATTTTTCTCTTTGCAGGTTAAGAGGAGTTCATATCCTCCTGAGTGAAGGGTAGAATGAAGGCATTCACAAAGGCAGAATCATGCTTCCAGGGCAGCTAAAAGGAAGAGATGGGAAAGAGTGGCTTTGACTGCTCCATAGAAAAGTGGGGGCCATCCAATGGGAGTAGTTAGTTTTCCTGATAAACTGAAATTCTTCAGCCCCACACACTGTTTCATAGTCTTATTCTTTCTTTCTTTGCTCTTCATATATTTTGTTTTATAGAACTATCACTTAGAGAGACATTCCTAATGGCAAAGAATAAAAGAGAAAAAAAAGTAGTTCAGCACAACTCATCAATACATCAATAAAGTTAGGCCAACGTGCAAAGTTCCATACCCATAGCCCTCCCCATTTACAAAAAAATGGGAGATGCATTCTTATATCTCTTGGGCAAGCTTGGCCATTATAATTATACAACATTCAGTTTCAATTTTTATTCTTGTTCTTTCCATTTACATTGTAGTTATTTTGTATATCATTTTCCTGCATCCCCTTATTTTACTCTGAATCATCTAAGTTCTCCAATTCCTCCCTACTATCATATGTAAAAATACTTCACAACTTCTTTATCTACAGGATGTCTGACCCTAATGTACTCTGTCTTTATGCTCCTACAATTCAAGGTTGACTCATGTTTGAAACATGCTTGCCTTGTATAGCATAAGAGAAATAATTGTCCTCCTGAATCTAGGATACATAAGTTCAAACCCTGTCTCTCATACTTAATACCTATATGGTCTTGGAAAACACAGTTAGCCTTCCTGGGCCTTAGTTTCTTCACCTGTAAAATAAGGAGTTTGAATAAGATGGCATCAGAAGTCCTGTCTACCTCTGGAACTAAAATGCTAAGATTACATTTTCTAGTGCATCTCTTTGTTGTTGTGTTCAGTCATTTTCAGTTGTGTCTTACTATTCTTTTTTTTTTTTTTTTAAAGCAATTGGGGTTAAGTAACTTGCTCAAGGTCACACGGCTAGTCATTATTTATGCGTGGGTGCCCATTTTCTGAGGCCGGATCTGATCTCGGGTCATCCAAACTCCGAGGCCGGCGCTCTTACTCACTGCTCCACCTAGTCGCCCCTTTAGGGCAATTGGGGTTAAGTAACTTGCCCAAGGTTACACGGCTAGGTTTTTGTTTGTGCGGATTAAGTGTTGGAGGCCGGCTCGGAACTCAGGTCCTTCTGATTCCAGGGCCGGCGCTCTATTCACTGCGCCACCTAGCCGCCCAGTGTGTCTTACTCTTCTTGATCCCATTTGAGGTTTTTGGGGTTTTTTTTTTTGGCAAAGTTACTGGAATGGTTTGCCAGTTTCTTCTCCATCTTACTTTTTTTTTTTTTTTTACAAATGCTTTATTAACTTCTGGTTTACATCATTCATTTCCACCAGATGTTGAGTTACAATTTTTCCCCCATTTTTCCCCTACCCACCACCCCAGAAGAGCAGTCCCACAAGATATCGCCTCATCCAATCTGCTCTCTCCCATATCTTCTCCCATACCCACTTCGACTTTACCATTAGGGCAAGGTAAATCTCTGTGCCCCAATGCCTGCACATCTTATCTCCCAATTACATGCAAAATAGTATTAATAATGGTATTTATATATATTTGAAACATTTAATTTTAAAACTTCAAATTCCAGATCCATTCTCTTCCACCCCTGTTTCTTTTCCATCTTATTTTACAGATGAGGAAAATGAGGTGAACAAGGTTATTCCACTTGCCCATAGTCAGACAGCTAGTAAGTGTCTGAGGCTGGGTTTGAACTCAGATGTTTCTGACTCAAGACCTGGCACTCTATTCACTGCACCAACCAGCTGTCCTATAGCATGCTCTCTACACATACTTTATAATTTGCACTGTTTTCTCTATGTCTGTCTGTCGGTATCTCTTTGTGTCTCTCACATACACTAGAATGCACACAAGTGAACATGCCTAATTTCTTTACTAGTTCTCTCACTCAATAATTGTTCCACACTCTCATTCCACTCTGTTGCAGACACCTGGCAGTCATGTATTCTACCAATATATATGACCAACAAATTGTCAAGAACATACCTTGATGCTTTTTTTTTTTCAGCTCGGGGTACATTTAATAACTGTAGATAGATATATGAATTCTACATTTTTCCTTTTTAGCTGTCTACCTTCCTTGGAGTTCTCAACCCTAATATATTATTTCCTTATTCCTTGTTTACAAAAAAAATCCTCCCCTATGCTCTGGTAGTTACCTGTCTTTTAGGCTATATCACATTTTACTCCCCTTCATGGATTCTAAATTCAAGATAAAGTGCACTCCTCCCTGTCCCTAATCCTTTCAAGGCCCCTTCTCCTCATTCATCCCTTCCTTTCTCTTTCTTTCCTTTTTCTTCCTTCCTACTCAAGCTTCTTGTGAGAATTGGCCTATTGCTAGAACCTTGCTAACAGAAATGACTCCATATTTGATCACTGATTAATCCACCCATAACAGGTTTAACTATCTTCATCAAAGTCAGATATGCAAGAAATGAACAGTTCTCCTGATCATAATCAGTTTGGTAAACTTTCCTAATCATGCTGCCTGTGTAGTTGAAAATGGGGGGGGGGCGGGATTTCTCCAGCTGATCATTGATTAACTGCCACTGAGGTCCCCTCCCACTTAGGTCCAATGAATCTGTCCAGCAAGATCAATTGGATATAGTGCCTGAGATCCAGAGGTCTGTGCTCTTCCTTCTGTAGGTCCAAAGCACCACCTGCCTCTGCTAATGGGACTGAAGGTCTGGGAAGCCACATACTTGCATCTGACTTGTGATCTTTGATTGCTGTGTTCCCTCTTGATACCTTACAAATCCCTATACCTGAGGAAATAAAGTTGGTGAGTGGTGAAACCATTTACAGAGATCTAGGCACTTCCATCCCTCATAATGGCACCTGAGAATTCTGGGGGAGGAGTTAAACCTTTCACTTAATGAGGGCCAGGGTAGTCAATGTTACATGTGCTTTAAAATTTGTAAAGTGTTTTGCAAACATTTTCTCATTTTATCCCTTTAATAATCCAGGGAGTTGGTTATTGTAATTATTCCTATTTTACAGATGATAAAATCTTATCTTCTAGTAATGAGATTCTCCAAACTTATCTAGATTGATCCTCAGACAAAACATTCACAAACCATTGCTGAAACAGTATGTAAAATCTTCTTGGCTCATTGTTAACATCTTTCCTTTCACTCTAGTGTCATAGCCACTGTCTTAATTTAGGGACTTATTCTTTCTCCACTATGCTGTCAGCATAGTTGATCTCTCTGCCTCTCATCTCTTCTTCAGTCTCCGTGTCATACTGAACATAGCTGACCAAAGAGGTTTTCCTAAAGTCTGACAATGTTACTTCCCTATTAAATAAACTCTAGTGGCCACCATTTTTACCTAAAATATATTTAAGGACTCATCTGGGGTCACACAGCTAGTAAGCTTATGAGGCAGGATTTGAGCACTATTCTTCCTTACACCAGATAAAGAGCTCTATTCTCTGTATCATCTAGAAACTGTTTATGCAATTCACTATAGAAGTCAACCTGTACAATTACCTCTATTCATAAGAGGAGGAAATAACAATGATTAAAACAGCAACAATTGTTATATGTGTATGTACATATGTCTTAAAATTTGAATAATAATAAATGTTATTGCTGGGGTGGCTAGGTGGCACAGTGAGCAGAGTGTCGGCCCTGGAGTCAGAAGGACCTGAGTTCAGAACTGGCCTCAGACACTTAACGGACACACAAACAAAAAGCTAGCTGTGTGACCTCGGGCAAGTTACTTAACCCCAATTGCCCTCCAGAAAGGCAAAAAATAAATAAATATTATTGTTATTATGAACTAGATCTGTGAGATTTTATTGGTAAAGGAAACTCCTAGTGAGGATGCCAGGACTTTGAGGTCCACTCTCTATACACTATATCACTAGTGTCAAACTCAAATAGAAATGTATTCTTGTGGGCCTGCTTATTAGCTGTAGAAACCACAAATTAGCATTATGTATGTCTTATTGTATTTTAAAAATTAGTTTCATTAAACAATTCCCAATTACATTTTAATGTGATTCCAACTGCACTAGGGAAGATCCTGAATTTGACACATCTGCATTACACTGTCTCTTAGTGAGATGCTTATATAGTTCAGATAAAAATGAAGATAGAATACAAATTTCAGAAATACCCTATGAATTTTCACAAAATGCAACATTTCAGTTCAACGGAAGCAAATTATAGTGGATAGAGAATTACCTACGAAGTGAGAAAACCTGAGTTCATGTGTTCTTTTTGACATATTACTGTGTGATCCTAGACAAGTTACATAACATTTTGAATCTGTAGGTAACGCTCTACAAGACTAGAAATTACAGAAAAAATTGCCAGTTATATGTTGGTAGAAGAAGTTTCCTTCACCAGAATTTCTTTAGACAAATGAAAATCACAGATCCAGACCATATCATTATTGTTCAACTGAAATTACAAATGACCTATGTCAGTTGTTTGATCACTTAATATCATGAATATTTAAAGGATTTTGCAAAGCTCTTTCCTTCCCCTTATTTCTCCTCTTATGTCTCATAGTAATAGTCAGGTGCACTATTCTCAAAAGTTGGGAAAAAAATAAGCTCTGGCAGATCATGCCAATTATTTAACATATCAATCAAGAAAATTAAATGTGCAGAGGATCGTGGTAGGTGCTAGGGATAAAAATATAAACATGAAGCAGTCTCTGCCTCAGTATCACCTCTAAGGGGAGAAATGGTGTTCAATTATAACTATAATCAAATATATGCAAAAGGAATACATGATAATTGTTATATTTTTGGTAGATAAGGCACCACCTGCTAAAGGGGAAAAGAAAGACCATATAAATGATAGCACTTGAGCTGAGATATAAAACAAATTAAAAACAACTATGGATTTTAAGAGGAAAAGATGTAATCCAGAGAAGCTACAGGAGAGAGATGTGAGATGCAACATATTGTGAGAGGAATAAGAAGAAATACACTTTGGCCAATAGAGTACAGGAAGAGGAGTACTACATACTAAGGCTAGAAAAGTAAGGCTAGAAAGATAGAGCTAGGTTTAGGTCATGGTTTGTGGTTTGTCCTTCATTCCCAAGGAAGACCATGACATCAGAAAGATGATTACGTGCAATTGAATTAGATTTAAGTGAGGGAAGACTGTGCAAAGTCACCAGCCTCACTTTCTCCTCCAGAATCCTCTGAGTTCAGTGGCCAGATATAGATCCGGATGACTGGAGATGGCCCAGGATGCAGTGGGAGACTTTGGCCTTTTTATGCTCAGGTATTTCCAAGTTCTTGCTTTGAGCTGGGCAATGCCCATTCAATATTTTAGATAAAAGGGGGTCATTAGAGTTTACTGAATAGGGAAATAACATGGTCAGACCTTTTATTTTAGAAACATGTCTTAGGTGAGCTATAATCACAATGGCATAGAAATTGAAGAGATTTAAGACAAGTAGATCAATTAGGAGGTTATATTGAAAGCACAGGTAAGAAGTAATGAAGGCCTGAATTAAGGCAGTGGCAATGGGACTAGAGAGAAGTGACAGATAAAAATAATGAGCCAGGAAGACTACATATTGTTTCAACAATGATTGGTGAACATTTTGTCTGAGAACCCATCTAGATAAATTTGGAGAAGCTCATTGGCCAAAGATAAGGGTTACCAGGAGATTTTATACACACACGTGTGCACACACACACACACACACACACTCACACATCAAGTCAACAAGCATTTATTAAACATATACTATGTACTAGACAGTTAAGTTAGGTGGCATGGCAGATAGAGTACCAGGCCTGGAGGCAGGAAGATTCATATTCCTGAATTCAAATCTGGCCTCAGATACTTATTAGCTGGATGATGCTGGATAAGCCACTTAATCCTGTTTGCCTCAGTTTTCTCATCTGTAAAATTAGTTGAAGAAGTAAATGGCAAAAAAAAACCCAAAACCCTCCAGCATCCTTGCCAAGAAACCCCAAATAGGGTCATAAAGAGTTGGGTGTGGGGCAGAACCAAGATGGCAGAGCAGAAACAGCTCATTCAAGCCACTCTGCCCCCAAATTCCCTCCAAACTATGTAAAAGGAAACTCTGAACAACTTCTGGAGCCCCAGCACCCAAAGAATGTCACAGAGAAGGTAACCTCCTGCTGAGGACAGCCCAGCAGCCTTGCAGGAAGGACCAGCACAGTGGTCTGGGAGCAGGCAGCACACATCAAACAGAGAGAGGGGAGCTGAGCTGAGCCGAGCCGAGCCCAGGTCCGAATGAGCTGAGGTTTTAGACCCAGGGCGGCAGGACCAGCAGCCTGCTGGAGAGACCCTAGTACACCAGCAGCTGTGGCGACTCCAGAATTATCAACATAGACATGCCTAGAACAAAGTAAGAGGTTGGTGCTCTATGGACTTTGGGACCACTATTTGGGGAATGCATCGGCTTCCTCCCCTGGGGGCTAGAAGCCACTGAGGAGACACGCCATTTTGTAGTTTTCAGAGGCAGCTCCAGCTCCTGGCTTGCGAACTATAGGGAGATCCAGCGATCAGTCTTGGGGGGGTAATCTCTCTTGCTTTAACCTCCTTGGATCTGGATTGTGATCTGGGATGGAGGTCATCAGGGGGTTTGCAGCTTGCCAGAAACAGAAGTTGCCCTCCCACACATTCGGGACAAAAATGCCCCTAATTGTCGTCAAAGACATAGTGTGGCAACAAGCCCAAAAGTCAAATAATTAAGTGGCAACATGCCAAGGCAAAGGAAACAGAAAAATGCAACCCTAGACTCCTATTTTGGGGGCATGGAGAGGGAAAAGGACTGTGAGGTCAGAAGTCCTGCTCCAAAAGCCCAAGGGGAAAACACGAGAGGGTTGCAGGCCATAGAGGACCTTAAGAAGGACTTTAAAAACCACATAAGGGAAGTGGAAGAAAAATTGGAAAGAGCAATGAGGATGCAGGAAAAGTATGAAATGAGGGTCAACAGCCTGACTGAGGAAAACAACACCTTAAAAAATAGACTAGCTCAAATGGCAAAGGAGGCCCAAAAGGGCAATGAGGAGAAGAATGCCTTAAAAAGTCGAATTTGCCAGATGGAAAAAGAATCTCAAAAGTTCACTGAGGAGATTCATTCCTTCAGAGTTAGACTGGAGCAAATGGAAGCTAATGACTTTATGAGAAATCAAGATGCTGTTAAGCAGATCCAAACAAATAAAAGATTAGAAGGCAATGTGAAATATCTCATGGGAAAAACCACTGACTTGGAAAATAGATCCAGGAAAGAGAATTTAAAAATTATTGGACTACCCAAAAGCCATGATCAAAGAAAGAATCTAGAAATCACCCTTCAAGAAATTCTCAAGGAAAATTGCCCTGATGTTTTAGACCCAGAGGGAAAAATAGAGGTTGAAAGAATCCACCGATCACCTCCTGAAAAAGATCCCAAAAGAAAACTCCCAGGAATATTATAGCCAGGTTCCAGAATCCCCAGATCAAGGAGAAAATACTCCAAGCAGCCAGGAAGAAACAATTTCAATATTGTGGAAACACAATCAGAATAGCACAGGACCTGGCAGCTTCTACACTGAGGGAAAGAAGGGCATGGAATATGATATTCCAGAGGGCAAAAGAACTGGGAATGAACCCAAGGGTCATCTACCCAGCAAAACTGAGTATTTTGTTTCAGGGGAAAATATGGTCATTCAGTGGAATAGAGGACTTTCAAGCATTCTTGAGCAAAAATCTAGAATTGAATAGAAAATCTGACATCCAGACACAAGAAGTAAGAGATTCCTGAGAAGGTAATCAGGGAAAAGAAATCAAAAGGAACTTATCAAAGTTGAACTATTTACATTCATATATGGAAAAACAATAACTGTGACTGATGAAATCTTTCTCACTATGAAAATAATGGAAGAAGGGTATGTGGTCATATAAATACATATGTGAATGTGTGTGTATTTGGTTACAGTTATATATGGATAGAGGGCATAGGTTGAATTTGTTGGGAAGGGAGGATACTCAAGGGATGAAATTATGAGGTGAGAGAGGTAAGTGGCAAGAGGAGATGGGGAGAGAAAGGGTAGGGTAAACTATCTCATGTAGAAGAAGCAAGGGGAAGTGGTTACAAGGGAGAGGGAGAATAGGAAGGAAAAAAAGGCAAAACCACATTCTCATTGAATTTGGTTCAGGGAGAGAATGACGTACATACTAAATGGGATATCTCAACCTGCAGCAGAATAGGGGAAAGTGGGATGAGAGGAGGGATGATGGATGGGAGGGCATCTTTGGGGGGAGGGCAGATTGGAAGTACCCTCTATAGAAGAGGGATAGGATCATGTAGGGAATGGACCAGGTGGGGGGTGGAATGAGTAGGAGGGAATTATAAGCAGCCTTGTACAATATATCTACTATGATAATGTTTTGCATAGCTAGACATGTAGAACATATACTGAATTACTTATCTCCCCAGAGGGAATGGGTGACAAGGGAGGAAGGAAAGCGATCTGAAATTCGAGGTCTTAAGATCAAATGTTTCAAATATATATACATACTATTATTAATACTCTTTTGCTTGTAATTGGGAGATAAGATGTGCAGGCATTGGGACACAAAGATTCACCTTCCTCTAATGGAAAAGTTGAACGGGGTATGGGAGATGGTATGGGAGAGAGCAGATTGGAGGAAGTGATATCTTTCGGGACTGCTATTCTGGGAGGGTGGGTAGGGGAAAAAAGGGGGGGGGATGATTATAACTCAAAATCTGGCAGAAATGAATGATGTAAAACAGAAGTTAATAAAGCATTTGTTTAAAAAAAAAGATCACCTTCCTAAAAAAAAAAAGATTTGGGCGCTACTGAAAAAACTACTGAATAGCAACAAATGAGCCAGACACTGTGCTAAGTGCTATATGTATTATATAATAGCATAATATAGGCATATAAACATGTACAGATATGAATATGCTTTTCCCCTCTGCCACAGCAATTTAAAATATATAATCTACTAAGGAGTGTTGAAATTTATTTTGGTGGAGAGAAATCTCCATGCTGATGAAGTTGTAGTCTTTAAAATAATTATTTTTAAATAAAAATGCAGGCATGACCTAAAATTTTCAAAAAGGAAATCACTTCCCTCATTTTGATGAAATATAAAATTAGTTTTAGATACCTCTAAATAAAAATATACAACTGTGAGCTATTTTAAGCATGACTATATTGGAAATTTATAATTTAGCAATTTGAGAATATTATCACTGTCTTTTTTTGATATCATCATAAGGAGTAGTGCAATTTTACTTACAGGATGAGTTTGTTGAATCCTGAAAGAAAGTTGATTAGATTACTTTGGATTTTAGTCCATTTTTTTTGGAGATGAACTGTATTACAAGTGAGAAAACTAAAGTCTAAACTATTATGGTGCTTAAAAGAAATATTATGTAATATATTGTGAATTATTAGTTTAAGCTGAGAGGACAAAGTAAAAAGAGGCCATATCCTAGACAAACTATATTTTCTGTCTATTCCTGGGGTGGGGGTTGGATATGGGTGGGTTGAAGAACTTTATTTTACTCAAAGAAATACATTAATGGATTAAAATGGCAACCACCTGGGAGAAGGTAAAAACTATAGTTAGAAATATCTATTGAAGCATGGAAAAGATTCCAAGGTCTAATTGTGACTAAATAATATGTAACAGGTGATGTCCAAAAGTACTTGGACCTCATCATGGGAACAGTAAGCTTAGCAGCATTTCCAGTACAATCTGAACACATATCAAATCCCACTTACTTAAAGTAGGTTGAAATACTCTCAATTTGTTTTTTTAAATCCCAGATGGTTACTCTTATTTAAAAATTCGTCAACTGTATGAGCTTGTACAGCCCTGTTGCTATGGCATGTTGGGGTATACAGGAAGGGGTGCCAAGTGAGTGTTAGTCTTTAGGGGTTATTAGCCTTTTCTATCGATAATTCTTTGGGATTTTACCTTGTCCCTTGGGTTCTTGGTGTCCTATAGTTTGACATAACTGAAATTATTCATTTCTTGTGCATCATTTCTATTTTGGGAAGGTCATGGGGTTCAGAGACAATCGCTCAGAGACAATCATCCCTTTTATTGGTTACATAACTAATGCAATCAGTTGATTATTAATTTTTAGTGATTTACTTTTGATTTTGTTTATTTTTGTCTTTAATATCAAAAAGTAAGAATAACTACAACTAAATGAGATAAAAATATATTGTTGGGTAGTCCATTTTAAATGTAAAAGATGGAAAACAGTCCACTGAGCCAGTACTTCCCTGATTCCAATAATACTGTATTTGGCTAATCATGAAGACCAAATGTCCTCAGATAACTGATTAGAGCAAGGATGTTAATTGTGACTAACCTGAATTTTCAGTCTCACAAGTTCATATAAAATTAATTATCCATGATTCCTATGTATGCTCCCTCTGCTATACCTGTCATCTCCCTGCTGTCTCCATTTTGGATGTGTTATGGCCTTTCTATTAAAGCCTGATGATGGAGAGTAAATGAGAAGGTGTGGGTGTATTGGGGTGGCTTGGGATGCAAAATTCTTTCACTTCTTCTTTTATGGTCCCTATACTTTTGTAATATGAAGAAAGAATCTGGTTACAATGACCATCAAATTCAGATCCCATCCTTCCACACTTGAAACATAAAAGTCTCCTTAATATGTTTACTAGGGAACAGAAATTTAGGACCATGAATTTAGAGCTTAAAGAACTTTAACTCTAGAGGTTAAGCAACTTGCCCAAGGTCACTTAGTAAGTGATAGAAGCAAAATGAAATTTCCAAACCTTTTTTAAGACTCAGTAACAATGAATCTAAGAGTAGAATTTCCATATGCTGGACATTAGCTTTCTTTCTCAGTTTTGTTTTCTCTTCACCAGAAAAGAAAAATAAGCATTCAGGTCAACTAGGTGAAACAGTGGATAGAATGTCAAACCTGGAGTCAGGAAGACTGATCTTTTTGTTATTCAGTCATTTTTTGGTCATGTTAGACTCTTTGGGATGCAATTTGGGTTTTTTGGTAATGATACTGGAGTATCCACTGAAGTATGCCATCTCCTTTTCCCCAGCTCATTTTATAGATGAGAAAAATGAGGAAAACAGGCTTAAGTGACTTGCTCAGTGTCACATAGCTAGTTAGTGTCTGTGGCCATACTTGAACTTAGGTGTTCCTGACTTCTGGCCTGCCAGTCTATCCACTGTGCCACCTAGCTACATTTTCCTGAGTTCAAATTTGGCCTCAGACACTTGCTAGCTGTGTGATCCTTGGAAAGTCACTTAAACCTGTTTGCCTCATTTTTCTCATCTGAAAAATGAGCTGGAGAAAGGAATGGCAAATCACTCCATAATCTTCACCAAGAAAACCTTGAATGGAGTCACAGAGAGTCTGACAAACAAAAAGCCTTATTTTAAAATTATAAGGACTTTAAGAACTTATATTACTTATATCCCCATGTCCTCCCCCTCCCAAATGACAAGCAACATTTTAATGTTGAATTGACTAGAGGTGCTTTTTTTTAATCTTTTTCATATGGGCCTGTGATTTTATCAATGTTGCCGGGGGGGGGGGTAATTTTCTTCTACTGATGTAGATCTGTGATTCTTTTCCAACTTACAGTCAGAGGTTTTCCTGGGTCCCTGAGAATAGATGGCATATTAAATTACTATATACATTGATTTCTTGTTGCCAGCAAGTATAGAACAAACAATGGGAAGAGTGATGACTTTGGAGTTGGAGAATGTAGGTTTAAATGAATGAATGAACAAAATCATGATATATTTATTACATGCAAAGCACTTTGCCAAGCTCTGGGCATACCAACAGGGAAGAAGTCTCTGCTCTTAGAGTTCACATTCCAATGGAGGAGACAACAGCTGGAAAGTGTCAAAAGGAAAGATCCCTTTGTCCTTAGGGCACAGGGGCAAAGTAAACGGTAATACATTTTCTTTAATATCATTTTCACTGATAGAATCATATTAGTTTCAGTTGTGGAAACATTTGACAGTGCCAAAAACTTTGGTGACACTAAGTATCTTTTCTAAGTGTCTGGTTAATTGTGACTACAGCACCTGCTATAGTTTTTATTTTTGAGACTTTGTACAAGTTGAAGTTTTCTAATCTTTAAAATGAGAGGATTCAAATTGACTACATGTTGAGCCCCTTACAGCTCATACTATATGTTTCTGTGAGTCAGTATTAAATAAGTGTTTGTTGGTTAACATGGAGGTTTTAATTGGAAAAAAATAATATTGCACTTTCAAATATTCAGTCTCTATTAAATCTTCCTATTATATACTTGTTTTCTACCTGTTACCACCAGTTCCTCTTTAATAAACTAATGTCACTAATGTCAATTGACCATAAACGACGCATATTTTCCCAATTCTTGTCTTGGAATGCATGTAATTCAGAGACACAGTTTGTGGGACAAAGCACATTTCAAACAGTGGCTGATTTTATATTACTTAGAAAGATCAGCAGGGGTCTCTCATGATTCACCACAAACACTGTAACCGAAGTTGATCTAAACTAGAAACGTTTCAGCTTTCTAAGTCTGCAGTTCATCCTGCACTAAGGGGATACATCCGTCCAACCAACTGTATAGAAACAAATAAGCTGGAAGTGGAGAGGGAATTTTAATTTTGGTTATCCAATTCTCTCAAGTTTTCCCAGTGTGTTTCTTCTTTTCTTTATGGGTTGATTTTTTTAAGAGTCTTAAGTTTTTATTATTGTAACTTTTTTTTGGTGCTTTAAAGTTTATTCTTTATGGTGAACTTAACAGTGATCAGTAAACAAACATTTGGTATAGAAAGAACAAAAAAGATCATTGTTTAAAAAGATTGTGAACTGTTCTTTATAGTTTGTTTTTAAAAGAATACACACATATGTGTAGGTATACATAAAATTGTACTCTTTGTGGCCATTTATGTTATCATTAGTAACAATCATAGTGTGGTACAAAGATGCAGCATAGAACACAGAAAAAAGGGAGACTCTCCCTCCTAAGGTGTTTACACAATAAACTAAAGGACAAACACCCAGTAAAGAAAGACAAAGTGAATAAAGCACAAAAAAAATAAAGGATCAGCTTTCATTTTGGTGCCCATGTTGTTAGTGGAATAAAGGGCAAACTGCTTTCCTTCTCCATTTCTGGGGACTGAAGAAAGCACAACTTCTTGCGCTTGTTTCCCTTGGGAAGCTTTCTATTATCACAGAGGCCTGAGCTGCTTTGCCTTGCACAGTGTATATCATTGGTTGCCCCAAAGATTCAGGTGTCTATAGTTTTCATGATGCACCAAGGTACAGAAAGTCCTGACTACTTGAGTCCCAGTCACCTGAAACTCAACTCTGTCTTCTGGGAATGTCATCTCTGATGGTCCAAGGGAAATTTATTTTTTGAAACTATTGTTTTTATATCATCTTTTTGTTATGTTATCTTACTTTCCCAGTATACTGTTCCTCTCTCCTGTCTCCAGAAAGCTATTCTTAAGGGAAACTACTGTCTAATTCCTTGTGGGAAGTGGTTATGACTTACTTAATCTTGGATCTCCCTTACCTCGTAGTACAATATCTTGAAAGTGACAGCTTAATACATATATGAATGAAGGAATGGATGACACCAATTCTACATGATCAAGTCTAGGAATATAGAGGTAAATGAGCAGGTGGTAGGATTGCCTGTGAATGTATCCAATGAGATTGTGCTGATATGCTCCCCTCCTTGTCTTTTGGTCATGGAGGCTGGCATAGGGATTTGGAAGTCTGAGCCTGAGCCATGATTTACATAGCATCTTACTGGTTATCGTGTATCATATGGGGTTATTAATTAACCCATTGATTTAATTATATTATAATTCACTGCTTGATTTAAAAATTATTTACTTTTAGTTTTCACCATTCACTTCCATGAGATTTTGAGTTGCGAATTTTCTCCCCCCCACCATTGTACCCCAAGACAGAATGAATTCTAGTTGCCCCTTCCTCCAGTCTGCTCCCTTCTATTACCCTCCTTTCTTTTATGCCCTTCCCTTCTATTTTCCTGTAGGGCAAGATAGATTTCTATACACCATTGCCTGCATATCTTATTTCCCAGTTGTATATAAAAATAATTACTAACATTTGCTTTTAAAACTTTGAATTCTGGGACGGCTAGGTGTCGCAGTGAGTAGAGCGCTGGCCCTGGAGTCAGAAGGACCTAGTTTGGCTCTGGCCTCAGACACTTAACACACACAAACAAAAACCTAGCCATGTGACCTTGGGCAAGTTACTTAACCCCAATTGCCCTCCAAAAAAAAAAAACAACAACAAAAAAACAAAAAAACAAACCAAAAACCCCCAAAACTTTGAATTCCACATTCTCTCCTTCCTTATTCTTCACTCATCCTCATTGAGAAAGCAAGCAATTTAATATAGGTTACACATGCATAGTCATGCAAAACACTTCCATAACAGTCATGGTGTAAAAGATTAACTGTTTCCCTCCATCCTATCTCACCCCTATTTATTATATTCTCTCCTTTGACCCTGTACATGTTCAAAAGTATTTGCTTCTGATTATGCCCTTCTCTCTTTATCCCTCCCTTCTCTCATCTCCTCCTCTGTTATCTCCTTCCCTCCTACTTTTCTGTAGGGTAATATAGATTTTCATACCCAAATGAGTGTATATGTTATTCATTCCTTAAGCCAAATACGATTAGAGTAAGGTTCACTCATTCTTTCTCACCTTCCCCTTCTTCTCATTCATTTTAAAAGCTTTTTTTGCCTCTTTAGGTGAGATAATTTGCCCCATTCTACCTCTCCCTTTCTCTTTCTCCCAGTACAAACCTCTCTCTCACCCCCTAATTTTATTTTTTAGATATCATTCTTTCAAATTCAACTCACCCTGTACCCTCTGTCTATCTAAATCCATATGTCTATATGTATGTGTGTGTGTGTGTGTGTGTGTGTGTGTGTGTGTGTGTGTGTATTCCCTACAACTACACTAATACTGAGAAAGGTTCCATGAGTTACAAATATAATCTTTCCATGTAGGAATGTAAACAGTTCAACTTCAATAAGTCCCTTATGATTTATCTTTCCTGCTTACCTATTCATGCTTCTCTTGATTTTTGTATTTGAAAGGCAAATGTTCTATTTATCTCTGGTCTTTTCATCAAGAATCCTTGAAAGTCCTCTATTTCATTGAATGTCTATTTTTCCCCTGAAGTATTATATTCTCTTCTGCTGGGTAGGTGATTCTTGGTTTATCCTAGATATTCTGACCTCCAGAATACCATATTCCAAGCTCTCCAGTCTCTTAAGGTAGAAGGTGCTAAATCTTGTGTTACCCTGACTGTGTTTCCACAATACTCGAATTGTTTCTTTTTGACCTCTTGCAATATTTTCTCCTTGACCTGGGAACTCTGGAATTTGGCTAAAATATTCCTAGGAGTTTTCCTTTTGGGATCTCTTTCAGGAGGCAATCAGTAGATTGTTTCAATTTCTATTTTGCCCTCTAGTTCTAGAATATCAGGGCAGTTTTCCTTGATAATTTCTTGAAAGATGATACCTAGAATTTTTTTTTATCATGGCTTTCAGGTAGTACAATACATTTTAAAATTCTCTCTCCTGCATCTATTTTCCATGTCAGTGGTTTTGCGAATTAGCTATTTCATATTGTCTTTCATTTTTTTTTCATTCTTTTGGTTTTGTCTTATAATATCTTGATTTCTCAAGAAAATAGTTTCCATTTGTTCCATTCTAATTTTTAAGGGATTATTTTTTTTAGTCAGCTTTAGAACCTCCTTTTCCATTTGGCCAATTTTGCTTTATAAAGCATTCCTCTCCTCATTGACTTTTTGAACCTCTTTTGCCAATTTGGGTTAGTCTATTTTTTAAGATGTTATTTTCTTCAGTATTTTTTTGAGTCTCCTTTAGTGAGCTGCTGACTTGTGTTCCATGATTTTCTTGCATCACTCTCATTTCTCTTATCAATTTTTCTTCTACTTTTCTTACTTGATTTTCAAAATCTTTTTTTGAGCTTTTCCATATCTTGTAACCAATTTATATTGTTCTTGGGGTCTTTTAATGTAGGAGCTTTGACTTTATTGTCTTTTTCTGGTTGTTGTTTTGATCTTCTTTGCCACCAAAGTAAGATCCTATAGTATGAGGTTTTTTTTTCTTCTGCTATTTGCTTATTTTCCCAGAAAATTACTTGGCTTTTTAGGTCTTTGTTAAGGTAGCACTCTGCTTCCAGTGTGGAGGCTGTACTTCAGGGGTTTTGTCCAGCTGTTTTCAGAGTTATTTCTGGGGACCTGTAAATTTTAATTCTTCCAAGGTTGTATGATCAAAGGAAAGGTGTTTGCTCCTCTCCTGGTCTGTGCTTTGGTCTGTGAGTGACCACAAACACTCTTTTCTGCTTTGGAACTGTCTTCCCTGCAAAAGCTCCACCACACCAGTGCTTCTCCTTGCCCCACTACTGCCATCTAGGACTGCAACCAGATCCAAGCACAGGCAAAGCAAAAGAATCCTACCTCAGAGCCAGCAAAGAGATTCTTGCAATCCCTCTCTGATGTGCCACTCAATCCTTCCACAATCCATGGGCTGAGAGTTCTGGAAGCAGCCACTGCCACTACAGCTGCTGCTGTCACTGCTCTGAGGCTAGGGCCTGACAGCTCTCCTCTCTCACCCAGGGTTGATAGACCTTTCCTACTAACCTTCTAATTTGTCTTTGGCCTTTGTGGGTTGCAAAGTCTGGAAACTGCCATAGCTGCCAGTGATTCAATCCTCTGAGGCCTGCTGGGCTGTGCTCTTCTCTCAGACTGGCACAATAAACTTTTCCTGTTGACCTTCTAGGTTGTCTTGGACTAGAAATTGGTTTTACTCTGTCATTTTGTGGGTTCTCATGCTCTAGAATTTGTTTATATTCATTTTACTGGTATTTGGAGGGGCTTAGGAGAGAGCTCAAGGAAGTCCATGCTTTTTCTCCACCATCTTGGCTCTGCCCCCCACAAATTGACTTTTAAAATAGGTTAAAAGGTTATATCTTATATTTAAAAGGAAACCATGGAAATATATATGACTAAGTGTATAACGCTGGACCTGGAGTCAAGAAGACTTGAGTTCAAATTTGGCCTCAGACACTAGCGATGACCCTGGGTAAGTCATTTAACTTCTCTCTGCCTCAGTTTACTGTAGAAGGAAATGGCAAACCACTCCAGTATATTTGCCAAGAAAACCTCATGGATAGTATTCATGTGCTATGGTATGTGGGATCATAAAGAGTTGGACACTAATTAATGACTGAATAACAAATTCAGTCCCCCTTGTGTTACAGCTGAGAGAATCAGTGCCCAAAGAGGGTGATTGGCTTGTCCAAGGTCACATAATGGTAAAACTAGGATCTAAACCCAGGTCCTATTATTTATTCCAAACCAAGCACTCTTCAGTATATCACATTGCTCCCACTAATTAATATATCTATATCTATATCTATCTATCTGTCTATCTATCTATGTCCAATATTATATATTATATTGCATATAAATACACAAGAAAACTAATTTAAAATAATAGCTAACACTTATATGTTTTAATTTTTAAAAAACACTTTATATATGTTATCCCATTTGGTTCTCATAGCAAACTACTGACCTAAGTCCCCATATTTTGACCATTTTAAAAATGAGGATAGGGGCAGCTAGGTGGCGCAGTGAATAGAGCACCGGCCCTGTAGTCAGAAGGACCTGAGTTCGGAGCCGGCCTCCAACACTTAATCCACACAAACAAAAACCTAGCCATGTGACCTTGGGCAAGTTACTTAACCCCAATTGCCCTAAAGGGGCAGCTAGGTGGCGCAGTGAGTAAGAGCGCCGGCCTCGGAGTTGGGATGACCAGAGATCAGATCCGGCCTCAGAAAATGAGCACCCACGCATAAATAATGACTAGCCATGTAACCTTGAGCAAGTTACTTAACCCCAATTGCTTTAAAAAAAAAAAAAAAGAAAGAAAAAAAAATGAGGATAGTCTGAGAGTGGTTAACTGAATTACCCAGGATCACAAGGCTTAAAGATATCTGAGGCAAGATTCAAACTCACTTTTTCCCAACTTCAAGGCCAGGCTTTTCTTCCCTAATATATATGTCTCCTCAAGGAAAGGCGAACTATGTTATTAAAACCATATATTTCTTGGGAGCTCATTTTTTAAAAAGAGGGCAATCTGGGATAGAAATATGTGTTTTTATGAGTCTTCAGTATTTCTAAGATAAATGTAAGGTAAAAGGATGAAGAATAACTCTTGGAAATCTGAAGAGTTAAATCTCTTTCTCTCTGCCTTTCTCCCTCCCGCTCTCTCTTTTTCCCCGACCACCCTTATTCTACCTCTTTTCCCCCTCATACTCATTTTCTCAGGAATGACTGATAAAACTAATAATTATAATAATAGCAATAGTTAGCATTTATATAGCACTTACTATGTTCTGACCACTATACTAAGTGCTTTACAAATATTATCTCATTAAATCCTTTAAACAGTCCATTGAAGGAGGTACCATTATTATTTCCACCCCCATTTTACTGTGGAGGAAACTGAGACAAATTAAGGTTAGGTGAGTTGCCCAAGGTCATACAGCTAGCACGTGTCTGAGGGTGGTATTTGAACAATTCCTATGTCAAAAGCGATTTAACATTTCATGTGTTGGTTACCATCAGCATTCATTAAACTAAGTTGATTTTCTTTCTGTCCTTGTTTTATAAAATAAATGTGCTGTGCTGGACTGGGCTGTGACATCCTATGAATTTTTCATTGATTATTTTGCCAGGGGCCAAGGAGAAGGAAACAGTGATTATAATCTAGGATGTTGTACTTAGATGACCATGGGAGATTTCCAAAGGGATTCTATATTTTGTAAAGGATGAAAACTACAGAAAGAGGAAAAGTATAAACTAGTAAATTGATGATAAATAAACAAACTGATAAAAAAAGAAATTTCAAATTCATTGCATCAATAAAAGTTAACTTAGCAAGACTCATTTAAAACTGAGCAGCTTCCATTATATCCAGGGGACTTTTTAGGGGTGAGAATGGAAATGCCTTGATAGGGCCTTTCACATCTAGAAAAAGGGAATTAACTGCCTCTTTTTGAAGGATCTTTATGTTTAGGTGAGGCTTTCATTTCCATTCTCTTAAAGAATGGAAATCTGACTCCATTTTAGTTGTTGAGTTTACTTGCTTTTCTAGCCTTCTTTAGAAACATAGTATTGTCTAAGGAATGGAAAAACAACAATAACAGCAACATAAAACCTAGGGTCAGAAGGGGCCAGGTTTCAAATCCCCCCTCCCCTCATTACTAGTCATGCGACTATAGACAAATCACTTTATGCCTCTGGTATCTCAGTTTCCTCATATATGAGTATTTATCTTGCCTTATTAACATTGTTGTTATGAAGAAAGCATTTTATGAAACTTAACACACTATCTTGTATTGTTACTTTTATTCAGTGGACATTTATTAGGCATCTACCTCTAAGAAACTATGTATACCTGCCCATCCTGTGCAACATTTCTCCAGGTTCTCCTGTAAGTTTGAAAACAGGAGGTTCGCTGATTATGCCAGAAGCCTTCAATGATTTTATCCTGATACCCCAGGGATACCACTGACATAGGAAGAAAGGAGATGTAGCAGCACAGGATGACAAATTATTCTGCAAAGCAGAATAAATAAAAATAAATATAAATATAAAATAAATAAAAATCATAAAAATAAATTCTTTAAAAAATAGAAAATAGTGGCAGCTAGCTGACACAGTGAATAGAGTTCCATCCCTGGAATCAGGAGGACCTGAATTCAAATCCAACATCAGACACTTTACACACTTACCAGCTGTGTGACCTTGGGCAAGTCATTTAATCCCAAATTGCCTTGCCTTCCCCCCTCCAAAAAAAGTAGAAAATAGAATAGAGTAGAAACACAAAAAATAGAATCCACTCAGCACGATAGTATAATGTTTATATATCTGAGGATACCAAATATTGAAGTAAGGAGTCAGTATGACATAAAATTTGCTAAGAAAATTGGAAAGTAGTCTGGGAGAAATTGACTCCAAATTGATATATGATGTGGATATAAACCATGTAACAAACAAATTAAGGGATCAGGAAAGGATAAGGAATAAATAACATGCCAACAGATAGAATAGGTCACAGAAGATGAAATGAAGAATTTTAATTTTGCAAACATTATCGATTGATTGATCAAGTCATAATTAGAAAGAAAATAGCTAACTGAGAATGATCTCTGGAGTAAATTTCTAAGATAAAAAATATGCTTATCCAAAATGTATATAGAACTGAAAAAAAAAACATAAGAATAAAAGCCACGCCACAGTAGATATGATAAACAAATATATGAACAATTCTACTAAAAAGGAAATGTAAGCCATCAAAACGCATATAAAATAATCCAAATTCTAATAGAGAATGAAAATTTAACTAGCTTTCAGGTTTTCTTTCACATCCATCGAGACTGTTAAGATACAAAAAAAAGAGACAACTAGTAGAGGAGTTATGAGATAGATTGGGGCAGGTAGATGGTGCAGAG
The DNA here is from genome assembly GCA_011680675.1 of Gymnobelideus leadbeateri. Classification (NCBI taxonomy): domain Eukaryota; kingdom Metazoa; phylum Chordata; class Mammalia; order Diprotodontia; family Petauridae; genus Gymnobelideus; species Gymnobelideus leadbeateri. Next base: position 919,292 of record WOXC01004223.1, on the reverse strand, counting down.
GATGGAACATTGGGCTTGAAATCAGGAAGACCTGAGTTCAAATAAGACGTCAGACACTTACTAGCTATGTGACCCTGGACAAGTCACTTAAACCCATTTGTTTTGGTTTCTTCATCTGTAAAATGAGCTGGAGAAGGAAATTTCAAACTACTCCAGTATCTTTGCCGAGAAAACCCTAAATGGAGACACAGAGTCAAACATGGCTTAAACAACTGAACAACTAGTACATTGGATAGAAAGCATACTAACACATTATTTGTAGACCTATAATGTTCCAACAATTTTGGAAAGCAAGTTGGAATTTTAACCCCAAAATTATTAATTTATATATGCTCTTTGACCCAGTGACAACAATACTAGGTTTATGCCCATTAAAAGATAAAAGAAGGATAAAATATCCATATGTGCAGAAAAATTTAAAGCATAACTATTTGTTGTAGCCAAGAAGTGGAAATAAAGTGAGTGCCCATCAATTGGAGAATGACTGAACAAATTATGGTATATGAATGTAATATAATATTATTGTTCTACAAGAAAGGACAAAAGGGATAGAGTCAGAGAAATCTGGGAATAATTACTTACATTGATATAGAGTAGAGTGAGCATAATAGAAGAACATTTTTGCTTACATTGACTATAAAATGTAAAGGACAACAATTTTGAATGAGTTAAGAACTCCAATAAATGCAATAACTGATACTGACTTAAAAAAACTGATGATAAAAATATGATAAAATTTATGTCAAACCTTTGTCCGAGAAGTGATAGAATGTTGGTATACAATGAGATAAGCATATTTAAACATGATACAAATAAGGCAAATTTGTTTCGGGTGTCATGGTGGAAAGTTGGATCAGTGATAGCAATGAAAAAGAACAAAAAGATAAGTATCAATGAAATAAAGATCTCTATAATATGCATATTTCCTACTCTACATGGTAAAATGTTATACACATATACATATATGTGTGTGCCTCTTACAGAGAGAAAACAAGGGACAGAAACAATAGAAAATGTAAATTCTAAAGGTGGTATAGACAAAAATAGCTCTATTGGTACTACCTCATTCAATTTGCCTGCTTTAAAAACAAAACCAAAAAAAAATCAAACTTCCACACTGTACATTCATTTTTCCATATACAATATTCCATTAAATTTCTTCACATATGGAAATGTTTATATTTGTTAATGATTTACAAAATCATAACATAAATATGTATTTTTAAATGTGAACCTTTGGTCTTGGGAGAAATTTGCAGTTATTTCCCAAAGGCAATTCAGTTCACAGTCTTGTTTTTTGGGGGGCTGAATTTTTTCTCTTCTCGTTTTCTTCAGTGCTCAGCCTTCATGCCACCCCATAAAGTAAGGCTTTCCTAGTTACCGTGGCTACTGATTCTCTCTCCCTCATGAATCATCAGGTATCTATTTATATGTTCTATCTCTCCATTCCTGTCTCCCCCCAGTATAATGAAAACTCTAAGTTTTGAGCAAAGATTGCTTTTCATTTTTTTTCTTTGTGTCCTCAGCATCTAGCATAGTGCTTTTCATGTGGTACATGCTTAACAAATATTTTTTAAACTGAACATCATTAAATTTCTGGCCAATGCCTGACATCTGCTTACAAAATTGTTCCATCTGAGATTAGCAAGGACTAGTATTACTAAGCAAGGGATGAACATTTCAGTTTTGTTTGTTTGTTTTTGCTTTACTGGCTGTTGACTTCCTCTGTCAAAGGTTACTATAATGAGCAACGATGATATGGGTTATCCAAGGTGCCTAGAAAGATGCTCCGAGAAAAAGCAATGACATTGTGAAAATGTTAGAGATTTCTGCCTGTGGTAGGAACCCAAGATGAAGAAGGGTGGTATAAATTACCTGTTTCTCAGAAGTTTGTTTACTGGCTCTACTGTCACTTCTTGCTTGTTTATTTAACCCATCACCAAATAATTTTAAAGCACTTACCATGTGCAAAGCACTGGGAGGTCAAAAAAAAAAACACTATATTATTGTTAACATTTTGAGTATTCACATTTTATAAACTATTTAAAGTTTTCTTTTATAAAAAAAGTGTTTTTTTAACATTTCTTCTATTCTCAAGTGTACTTTTATGAAATATAGATGCCAAATAATTTTTCAGCAGAATGCATTTCTGGAATGCACTAATGGGTGAGAAAATAGGATTTCGTGTACAAAAAAGGACTTTATAGAGAAAACAAATCAATTACTTGAAAGGTCTCTTCACTGGGATAGTTGATGGCATTTTTTTAAGCAATTAGGGTTAAGTAACTCACCCAAGGTTACACGGCCAGTTTGTGTGTGTGTGTGTGTACTAAGTATCTGAGGCTGAACCAATCCCAGGTCCTCCCGACTCCAGGGCCAGCACTCTTACTTACTGCACCTCCTAGACGCCCCTGATGGCATTTTTTTTTCCTGGAAAAATTTTTGTTGGTTGTTGGGGATTTGTAGAAAATGGAAGTGAGGGGGGGGCGGAGTCAAGATGGCAGAGTAGAAACAGCTCATCCAAGCCACTCTGCCCCGAGATTCCCCCCAAACTATGTAAAAGGGGACTCTGAACAACTTCTGGAGCCCCAGCACCCAAAGAACGACACAGAGAAGCTAACCTCCTGCTGAGGACAGCCCAGCAGTCCTACAGGAAGGACCAGAGCAGCACTCTGGGAGCCAGCAGCGCCCAGCATGCAGAGCACAGGGAGCTGAAACCGAGCAGAGCCTAGGTCCCCATGAGCCGAGGTTTTAGCCCCAGGGCAGCAGGGCCAGCAGCCTGCTGGAGAGAACCCAGAACACCAACAGCTGTGGCAACTCCAGAATTATCAACATAGACATGCCTAGGACAAAGTGAGAGGTTAGTGCCCTATGGACTTTGGGACCAGTATTTGGGGAATGCATCAGCTTCCTCTCTGGGGGCTAGAAGCTGCTGAGGAGACATGCCATTTTGTAGTTTTCAGAGGCAGCTCCAGCTCCCAGCCTACAAATCGTAGGGAGATCCAGTGATCAGTCTTGGGGGGGTAATCGCTCTTGCTTTAACATCCCTGGATCTGGATTGTGATCTAGGGTGGAAGTCGTGGGTGGGTTTACAGCTTACCAGAAACGGAAGTTGCCCCCCACACGTTCGGGACGAAAATTCCCCGATCTGTCAGCAAAGCCATAGTGTGGCAACAAGCCCAAAAGTCAAGCAATTAAGTGGCAACATGCCAAGGCAAAGGAAACAGAAAAATGCAACCCTAGACTCCTATTTTGCGGGCATAGAGAGGGAAAAGGACTGTGAGGTCAGAAGTCCTGCTCCAAAAGCCCAAGGGGAAAACATGAGCGGGTTACAGGCCATAGAGGATCTTAAGAAGGACTTTAAAAATCAAATAAGAGAAGTGGAGGAAAAATTGGAAAGAGAAATGAGAAGGATGCAGGAAAAGTATGAAATGAGGGTCAACAGCCTGACTGAGGAAAACAACACCTTAAAAAATAGACTAACTCAAATGGCAAAGGAGGCCCAAAAGGGCAATGAGGAGAAGAATGCTTTAAAAAGTCAAATTTGCCACATGGAAAAAGAATCTCAAAAGCTCACTGAGGAGATACATTCCTTCAGAGTTAGACTGGAGCAAATGGAAGCTAATGACTTTATGAGAAATCAAGATGCTGTTAAGCAGATCCAAACAAATGAAAGATTAGAAAGCAATGTGAAATATCTCATGGGAAAAACCACTGACCTGGAAAATAGATCCAGGAGAGACAATTTAAAAATTATTGGACTACCTGAAAGCCATGATCAAAGAAAGAACCTAGAAATCACCCTTCAAGAAATTCTCAAGGAAAACTGCCCTGATGTTTTAGATCCAGAGGGCAAAATAGAAGTTGAAAGAATCCACCAATCACCTCCTGAAAAAGATCCCAAAAAGAAAACTCCCAAGAATATTATAGCCAGGCTCCAGAACTCTCAGATCAAGGAGAAAATACTCCAAGCAGCCAGGAAGAAACAATTTCAATATTGTGGAAACACAATCAGAATAGCCCAGGACCTGGCAGCTTCTATACTGTGGGATTGAAGAGAATGGAATATGATATTCCAGAGGGCAAAAGAGCTGGGAATGAACCCAAGGGTCACCTACCCAGCAAAACTGAGTATTTTGTTTCAGGGGAAAATATAGTCATTCAGTGGAATAGAGGACTTTCAAGCATTCTTGAGGAAAAAACCAGAATTGAATAGAAAATTTGACATCCAGACACAAGAAACAAGAGATGCCTGAGAAGGTAATCAGAGAAAAGAAATTAAAAGGAACTTATCAAAGTTGAACTATTTATATTCCTATATGGAAAAGCAATATCTCTGACTGATGAAATCTTTCTCACTATGAAAATAATGGAAGAAGGGTGTATGGTCATATGAATACATGTGTGAATGTGTATATATATGTTTACAGTTATACATGGATAGAGGGCATAGGTTGAATTTGTTGGGAAGGGAGGATACTCAAGGGGTGAAATTATGAGGTGAGAGAGGAAAGTGGCAAGAGGAGATGGGGAGAGACAGGATAGGGTAAACTATCTCATGTAGAAGAAGCAAGGGGAAGTGGTTGCAAGGGAGGGGGAGAATAGGAAGGTGAAAAAGGCAAAACCACATTCTCATTGAATTTGGTTCAGGGAGAGAATGACATACATTCTAAAGGGGATATCTCAACCTACAGCAGAATAGGGGGGAGGGGGATGAGAGGAGGGATGATGGATTGGAGGGCATCCTTGGGGTGAGGGAAGGTTGGAAGTACCCACTATAGAAGAAGGAAATGTAGAGAATGGACCAGGTCGGGGGTGGGATGAGTGGGAGGGAATTATAAGCAGCCTTGTACAATATATCTACTATGATAATGTTTTGCATAGCTAGACTTGTACAACATATACTGAATTACTTATCTCCCCAGAGGGAATGGGTGACAAGGGAGGAAGGAAATGGATCTGAAATTCGAGGTCTTAACATTAAATGTTTCAAATATATATAAAAAAAGAAATAAGCTTTACTAATTCTAGAAATATGTTCCTTACAAACTTACAACGTATAATATTTGAAGGGTTAATTATTTTGATTTTTAGAAATATTGATGATACTTATTAAAATTCAATGTAACCACCATCATTTGCTATATATAGCTCTAGTCAATTTTTGGAACTTTCTAAAAACTTTCTTTAGCTGCTTCTCAGTGACTGAAAAGATTGCATTTGTAATCCTACTCTAAGAATCATCCAAAGAATAAGGTTTTGATGTGTATGTTTTGACTTTATACCTCAAGGAAAAGTCCAGTGGAGATAGATCCAGTAACCAAGGTGACCAAACAAGAGAACATCCTCTACTGAACCTCTAGGCCAAGAAGGTGTTATCCAGAAATTGTCTCACATGCAATGCATAATAATAGGATGTCCTGTCTTATTAAAATTAAAATTCAATATATATGTTATTCAACATTCACAAAAATAATAAGTGTAAAGGAAATTTAAATAATTAAACTTTCAAATGATGTTTTTGTAACTTTATAATGTTAATACACCTTAAAATTTCACTAACAGAAAATGGAAGTAGGGACAAATGAAAGCCATGGCTACATTAAATGCATAAATGCTTACAAATTAATAAAAAAGGTGTATGGATGTAAGCATAGTGAAATAAATTGTAGACTGACATAAAGTCAGTTTAACTAGTTTCTGTCCATAATTTTAATGATTTAGATTTTTCAAAGAACTTTTTTGATGTCTTGTTTTCTTGAATTATCTGGAGAACTGCCTCTTTGTTTTACTTCAGTTTTCCAATGTATACAGTCATTGAAATAATCTTAGAGTAATTCTTCTAGTACTATGATTTAAAAATAATAAAGATAAGTGGTATTGTGTACTTACCATTGCTCACGTCTTTTAGGGCATTTGTAGAGGTTTGATGTCATGAAAAAACATTGGATTTTGAATGGAGCACTAAGGTTTGAATCACTGCTTGGTGCCTTACTGCCTGTGCGGATAGGATGTAAGTCACTTCATATATATGGGTCTAATTTTCCTCTGCGGTATAAAGGGTTTATATATAAAGTATAAAGTCCTTTCCAGCCCTAACACTATGGAGTCCTTTAGAAAGACTTCAGCCTTAAACAAAAATTTCTCTCCCTTTGGTGAGATACCCTTACTAAGATTTGTATAACCTGATACAGATTCATGTGTGCAGAACCAAGAAAATAATATACACAATGGCAAGTATAATGTGAAATGAAAAGATCACCAAAAAGAAGCTCAGTGTACAGTAATTGTAATGGTTATTCTTGGCCTTAGAGAACAGATAGCAAAGGGGGGCACAATTATAGATATGGGATACTACATAGCTTATTAGAGATGGACAAAGCAGAAATGTGGAAGTAAATCATTTCAAAGCACTTATCTCTTTTATCAGAAAAAGTTATATAGCTGTATTTCTGTTCTTGTTCAAGATATGTATATTTTAAGTGTGTTTGTGCATGTGTATGGGGGTGTCATTGCATGAAAAAATATGAGAATCAGTGAATTAAAAGATGCCTTGCCTTCTCAAAATAAGTTGGGAAGACTGAGAACAAAAGCTCTTACCATGGAAGAGATCTAATTTCCATTACAAATGATGAGGTCTTGTCAATATCAAGTGTTATTATCTCCATTTACTGTGAACTTATGGTTCTACAGAAACAGTAAGAAAACAATTTCAACTGTGGCACTTTGTAGTATCAATTCTATATTTTAGGACTTTCATTCATTAACTAATGAGTGAAATCACAAACATTGTTTAGAAAAGGACTCAATATTGTAACATCTTTTAAGAAGTTATTTCTTTGAGGGGCGGCTAGATGGTACAGTTAGTAGAGCATCAGCCCTGGAGTCAGAAGGACCTGAGTTCAAATCCAGCCGCAGACATTTAATGCACACACAAAAACTTAGCTGTGTGACCTTGGGCAAGTTACTTAACCCCAATTGTCCTCCAAAAAGCAAAAAAAAAAGTCATTTCTTTGAATATGAAGTATTTTAAAATAAAAATTATATTCCTTTTCTAATAGGCTGCATTATCAAGTAGGACATTGTGTATCAGCACTGATATATTGTTAAAAGTAACATGATTAAAGGTATTAAAATAACAAAATTTCTGTCTTTGAAACATTTGGATATGGGAAAATTTTAATGGTTAATAGGGTAATGATCATCTTCTCCACATGATTTCTTCCTGACCAGTGTAACATGTAAAAGTTTCAAGAGACAGTTTCTGGATAATTAACCATTTTACTAGTTATACTAGAGGATAGTTAATAAAAGGGTTCAGTGGAACTGTCAAATCCCAAATACAGCAGTCATGGAACCTACTTAATGCTTATGTGCCCTTGGAAGTGTGGGTTTTTCTGAGGGTGGCAATAAATTCTGATTGGTTGATAATTAATGAGAAGAATGAATATCATAATGAGAAGTGAACCTATTCTAATGAGAGGCTGGGACACATGACTTTGATTACTCTTGCTCACAGACCACCCTCAGTCTTCCAGTCTAGACAAAGGACCTATGCCTCCACACAAACCTGAGTAGAACACAATGAACTTCCTCACTTGGGTGGGATTAGAATATTATTGAGAAGAAATTTAATCCAATATCATCATCAATAATATCCTTTAGTTGCTGATGACCTACTGGAGAATGAGGTTATAGGAAGGGAAAAAAACCCGGATCTTCTAAGTAATTTGTTTTTAATAATCATTTATCTCACCACTTAACAGGCATCATCCTTGAAGAAGTTCTGTATTATTTGCCTGTTTAAGCGTTAAGCTGGTTGTTTATTATATAAATCTTTTAAACATCTAAATGCAATGAGCAATTCTTAGAGAACAGCAAAACTATGACTTCTCTAAGTGTGTTAAGTGAATACCTGGATATATCCTACAAACCTTTAATGAAAATATGACAAATCTCAGAATAAATGCCATAGTGTGGAGTTGCCTTATTAATTGTGCAGTATGCCTATATAAATGAGGAAAGTATGGTTCTGAGGACATGTCTGGAGCCATTCTACTGTGTGCCTGTCATACTTGCAAGCAAAATCTTAGATTAATAATTGCTAGGGCAGCACATCTTCTGGAAGTCCTTTTATTGTATGCATTTGAATGAATCACTTACTTGTGATTATATGACAGAAAGATATTTCTCTATAGTGTTCTGAGAGAAGAATGCACAGTTATCTCTGTAGGAGATGAAAGGAAAGGAAAGATTATTCACATAAAAAAGATTGATTTAATATTAAATGAATGCATTTTTGTTCCAACTCTAAGAAAATAGAATTCATGATCTTCCATCTGGAAGTGACATTCTGAAGACAATTGCACTGGTAATAGAAGAAGATCAACAGGCTAGTCATGTATTCAATGTGGGGAGGAAGTACCTCCCTCCACATTGGAGTTCTGGGAAAAAGACCAGGGTGCCCCACCCTGGTTGCAGCTTTGTGCTTCTAAAATTCCTAGTCTTTTCACCATAGTGATGCAGGATATTTTTTTAAGAGAACAAGTTTTATAGACAAATACTTTGGGCATTGCTCAATCACTGCATTTTAAGTCACAAATTCTCAGTATGCTAACATTGGAATGAAAGCACAATGAGATCACCAAAAATGCAAGTTAGTCCTTTAACAACAACAAAATTGTTCTCTTGTTGTTTATTATAATGAATTCATTGATAGCTTTTTTTTACATCCCAGTTATTTCTGAGGAAAAGAAAATAAAAAAAAGAATATCTCTCTCTAGAATAATTGAATTCTCTTTAGAAACAGAAAACAATTTAGAAAAATCACCCCATATTGGGTCACATCTGATGCTGTGTAGTAGTCATAGCTCTCCCAATTGCAAGCAAGGAAAAAATGTTTTATTTTATTCCTAGGAACTACAAGTTTTGTTTTGTTTTGTTTTAAAGCAATTGAGGTTAAGTAACTTGCTCAAGGTTACACAGTCAGTCATTATTTATGTGTGGGTGCTCACTTTCTGAGGCCAGAACTGATCCTGGATCCTCCCAACTCCAACGCCAGCTCTCTTACTCACTGTGCCACCTACCTGCCCTTGGACCTACAAGTTTTTAAAGTTACTCAGTTGTTCTTCTTTTAGTGATCTTTAATTTACTATATTTTAGTTGTCATAGATAGATAACTTTACTTGAAACTAAGAAGACTGGTGTTCAAATCTCTCTTCAGCCTCTTGCTAACTGCAGCTCTCAGAAAATCATATCTTTATCATGATCACCATCCAATCCTCACCTTCCTTGTGATATTTAGCAGTTGTATATGCTTTAAAGTTTACACAACACTTTACAAATACTACTTCATTTTAAACTAAGGACAATCCTGAGAGGTTGGTGTAGCATCAATGCAATATTTATAGTGCCGATCACAATAGATATTGTGACTATAACTGTCGTATGACATTTGATCACAAAACATGTCAAACTCTCCAGATAGAGGATACAATTGAAGGATTTATTTAAACACCAGAAAACCAAATTCCAAAACCTGTAAGCCAAAGTACCAAAGATATTTAGAAGCCATAACAATACTGAAAGCCACAGTATCCTTTGGCTTTCCCATAAACTAATACATGATCAATATTTACTCACAAAACCCTCTATCTCTTTAATGAGCTCCTCCATTTCCAACTGTCTCCAATTGTCATACTCGCTCTCTACCAGCTTCTCTGTGGGCTCTGCTTCTCCTCAGCAAACTCCTCCCACCACAGGCTCCATGTGACTACATTCAGCCTGTCAGATGGAAGAGTTTATCTTCACAACAGGGAAGATCTTTGAATCCCCATTGCCATTACAATTGGTCCTTTTATTGTCCTCATTTTAAAGATGGGAAAACTGAAGCAGGAGGTCAAGCATCTTGCCTGGGGTCATGCAGCTAATACATTTGTGAGGCAGGATTTTAACTTCAGCCTACCCAACTCCAGATCTAACCCTTCATCCAATGTGTCATCTAACTAGTCTTCTTCTATATAAAATGAGAAATAGCATCTACTATTCTGAGGATCAAATGAGAAAATGTGGATTGAGCACTTTGTAATCAAAAAGCATTATATAAGTGCAAACTATTATTATATTCCTTTAAGCTGTAGCCTATATCTCTCTTCCCTTCCTTAGTCAAACTCCTTGAAAAATCTGGCTACACTTGGAGCCTCTAGTAATCATTTTTCTTTGCTTCCTCAGTCCTTTGCAATCTGGTTTCCATACTTATAGCTCAATCGAAACTTCTCTCTTCAAAAGTATAAATGATCTTTTACTTGTCTTTTCTTTTTTATTTCTTATTTTCCCCTCTAAATAAGGTTCTCTTAATATATTTTTATAATAGAAAAGAAAGATTGTGCATGAAATTGCAAATCTATTATAATAAAGTTATCATGTAACTTTTAAAAACTTTTTTCTTTCCCCTCTCCTATAACCCTAGAGATAGCTACCATTAGACAGAAATCTGTGTGGGCATAGATACATACATACATATACACATATATGTGTGCATGTATGTGCATGCATGTGTGTAATATGTATATATATATATATATATATTTATATGTAAAATCATTCTATACATACTTCTATTTATCAGTTCTTTCTCTGGATGCATTCTTTCCACTGCACTTTGCAGTTAATTTGTAATAGTCTTTTCTCCATCCTCAACCTTCTCTACCACTCTGCTGAATTTGACATTGTTAATCATTCTCTTCTATATACTCTCCCCTCTGAAGTTCCATGGTGCTTTTCTTTCAGGGTTTGTCACTGACTTCTCTGATCACTGCTTCTTAGCTCCATTTAATGGATCATCATCCACATCATTCCTGCAATTGTCAATATTAGCCAAGGTTTTGTCCTAGGCTTTCTTCTATTCTCCCCCTATAATCTCTCAAAATAAGTTCATCGGTTCTCAAGGATTTAACTGTCATTTCTAAGCAGATGACTCTAAGATCTATATCTCCAGCTCAACTTTCTTCTATATGCCCCAGTCCAACATCACCAATTGCCTTTTGAACATTTCATTCTGGATGCCATAGAGACATTTAAAATTCAATATATCCCAAACAGAATTGATTCTCCTCCCCCACCTCCCTATTTCAAAACCGTTTTTTTTTTCCTATTGAATATAGATAGCACTACCATGCCTCTCTCCCTGGTCCATAACCTAGGTATTATGGTGGATCTCTCATTCTCCCTCATCTAACATATTTAATCAGTTGATATATCCCGCCATTTATCTTTTCATGACATTGTTCACATCAAAGCTCTTCTCTCAATAATACAGTCAACACCTTAATTCAGGCCATCATAACCTCTTATTTAGATTTTGCAACAGTCTTAATTGATGTTTCCAGTTCCTCACCATGCCAAGCTGTCCTACACACTTATGCCGAACTAATTTTCTTTAATCATATATTTGACTCCTCTACTTAGCCACTGCCCTCTTGGTGATCACATTTTAATGAGGGAGGAAACACATAAAACAAACTAAGGACAGTGTAGAAGGAAATTTATTTCAGAGGGAAGACATTATTATTGGACAGTGAAGGTGGAAATGGGGAAAAGTCTCCAGCTAATGATGGAGTACGAAAGGAAGCCAAGACCTGGAATTAATGAGAGAGAATGTTCTCAGCATGGGGGAAATCCAGAGGAGAATCTCAAAGCTGGGAGATGGAGTATTGTGTTTGAGGAACAGAAAGAAAGCCCATCTAAGGAGTGATTGAAGGATTGTAAAGTATAAGATTACTGCAAAGATTGGAGGGACAACAAATAAGATACTAAAAGAGGATTTTACATTTGATCCTAAAGGTCATAGAAAGCTACTAGAATTTGTTGAATGGAGTGGGAAGTGATGACATGGTCACACTTGTGCTTTAGGAAAATCATTTTGACAATAGAATAGAGGATAAATAGAAGAAGAGATAGATTTGAATCAGAGAGACCAATTCAGTATTAATTTCAGGGGTAACTAAGTGGATCAATGGATAAGGCAATGGCCCTGGAGTCAGGAGCATCTGAGTTCAAATTTGGCCTCAGACACTTACAGTGTGACCATAAGCAAATCACTAACCTGAATTGCCTCCTCCTCAAAAAACAAAACAAAAATGTTATTACAGTAGTCCAGGTGTGTGTTGATGACGGCCTCTACCAATATGATGAGTTAATGAATGAATAAAAGATATCAAGTTTGAAACCACAAGACTTGGCAACAGATTAGGTTTGTAGGATGCATTCAAGTGATACATCTCGGATGGTACCCAGGTTGTGAGATTAGGTGCCTGGGAGTTGTGTAGTGTCCTTGATTGTAGTAAGGAATTTTGGAAGAGAAGGTTTTTGCAGAAAAAATTGAAGAGTTTGAGGTGTCTAAGGGGCATCTAGTTTGAGGTATCCAAGAATCATTTGGTAATGTGAAATGAGTTCAGTAGGTACTTTAAAATACTTATTAAAATGGATTCTTTCAATTCTATTTGTTTCTCTCTTAGATCATACAAACCTTTCCATTTTTTCCTCTGGATTCTTCCTATTATTTCTTACTGCTTAATTAGTGTCCACATTCATATTCCAGGTTTTTTTTAGACATTTCCTAGTGGATACACATCAACTTTGTGCTTTTTTTAAACACAAAGATGGCTGTTATAAATATTTTGGTTTATTACTATTCTTTTCTTTCTGACATTGACTTCCTTAGGAACTATATCCAGGAATTGTATTGTATGTCAATGGGTATGAACAATTTAGTGACTTTTTTTTGTTATATTTTTTTTAATTAAACAAATGCTTTATTAACTTCTGGTTTACATCATTCATTTCCACCAGATTATGAGTTACATATTCCCCCATTTTTTCCCTACCCACCACCCCAGAATAGCAGTCCCACTAGATATTCCCTCATACAATCTGCTCTCTCCCATATCTTCTCCCATACCCCCTTCGGCTTTGCCATTAGGGCAAGGTGAATCTCTGAGCCCCACTGCCTGGACATCTTATGAAACATTTAATTTTAAAACTTCGATTTTCAGATCCATTCCCTTTCTCCCTTGTCACCCACTCCCTCTGAGGAGATAAGCAATTCGGTATGTGTTGTACATGTATATCTATGCAAAACATTACCATAGTAGATATATTATAAAAGACTGCTTATATTTCCCTCCCACCTGTCTCACCTCCCACCTGGTCCATTCCCTATTTTGATCCTGTCCCTCTTTGATAGTGGGTACTTCTAACCTCCCCTCTCCCCAGAATGCCCTCCCCTTCATCATCCCCCCTCTCATCCTCCTTTCCCCTACTCAGGATAGTGAGTGAGGGTAAGATATTCCATTTAGTATGTATGTGCTTCTCTCCTTGAGCCAGATTCAATGAGAATATGGTTTAGCCTTTTTGCTTTCTTGTTCTTCCCCTCCCCTGCAACCACTTCCCCTTGCCTCTTCTACATGAGATAGTTTACCCTAACCTGTCTCTCCCCATCACCTCTTGCCACATTCCTCTCTCACCTCTTAACTTCACCCCTTAAGAATCATCCCTTCCCACCAAATTCAACTTGTGTCCTCTATCCATGTATACCTGTAAACATATATACGCACATTCACATATGTATTCATATGCCCATATATCCTTCTTCAATTGTTTTCATACTGAGAAAGGTTTCATCAGTCACAGTTGTTGGTTTCCATGTAGGAATGTAAATAGGTCAACTTTGATAAGTTCCTTTTGATTTCTTTTCCCTGATTACCTTCTCAAGCATTTCTTACTTCTTTTGTTTGAATGTCAAATTTTCTATTCAACTCTGCTTTTTTTTTTCTCCTCAAGAATACTTGAAAGCTCTCTATTCCATTGAATGACCATATTTTCCCCTGAAACAAGATACTCAGTTTTGCTGGGTAGGTGATTCTTGGTTTTAATTCCAGCTCTTTTGACCTCTGGAATATTATATCCCATGCTCTTCAATCCCTCAGTGTAGAAGCTGCCAGGTCCAGTGCTATTGATAGCGTTTCCACAATACTGAAATTATTTCTTCATGACTGCTTGTAGTATTCCCTCCTTGATCTGGGAATTCTGGAATCTGGATATAATATTCCTAGGAGTTTTCTTTTGGGGATCTTGTTCATGAGGTGGTCTGGGGATTCTTTCAACCTCTATTTTGCTCTCTGGGTCTAAAATATCAGGGCAATTTTCCTTGAGAATTTCTTGAAGGGTGATTTCTAGGTTCTTTCTTTGATCATGGTTTTCAGGTAGTCCAATAATTTTTAAATTGTCTCTCCTGGACCTATTTTCCAGGTCAGTGGTTTTTCCCATGAGATATTTCACATTGCCTTCTATTCTTTCATTTCTTTTTAACAGCATCTTGATTTCTCATAAAGTCACTAGCTTCCATTTGCTCCAGTCTATTTCTGAGGGAATGAATCTCTTCAGTGAGCTTTTGAGATTCTTTTTCCATCCGGCAAATTTGACTTTTTAAGGCATTCTTCTCCTCATTGCCCTTTTAGGCCTCCTTTGCCATTTGAGTTAGTCTATTTTTTTTTATTTAAACAAACGTTTTATTAACTTCTGTTTTACATCATTCATTTCCACCAGATTTTGAGTTACAATAATTTTCCCCCCATTATTCCCCTACCCAACCTCCCAGAATAGCAGTCCCACAAGATATTGCTTCCTCCAATCTGCTCTCTCCCATACCTTCTCCCATACCCCCATCGACTTTTCCATTAGAGGAAGATGGATCTTTTTTTTTTTTTTTTAAAGCAATTGGGGTTAAGTAACTTGCTCAAGGTCACACGGCTAGTCATTATTTATGCGTGGGTGCCCATTTTCTGAGGCCGGATCTGATCTCGGGTCATCCAAACTCCGAGGCCGGCGCTCTTACTCACTGCTCCACCTAGTCGCCCCTTTAGGGCAATTGGGGTTAAGTAACTTGCCCAAGGTTACACGGCTAGGTTTTTGTTTGTGCGGATTAAGTGTTGGAGGCCGGCTCCGAACTCAGGTCCTTCTGATTCCAGGGCCGGCGCTCTATTCACTGCGCCACCTAGCCGCCGAGGAAGATGGATCTTTGTGTCCCAATGCCTGCACATCTTATCTCCCAATTATAGGCAAAAGAGTATTAATAATAGTATTTATATATATTTGAAACATCTAATGTTACGACCTCGAATTTCAGATCCATTTCCTTCCTCCCTTGTCACCCATTCCTTCTTGGGAGATAAGTAATTCAGTATATGTTGTACATGTCTAGCTATGCAAAACATTATCATGGTAGATATATTGTACAAGGCTGCTTATAATTCCCTCCCACTCATCCCACCCCCCACCTGGTCCATTCCCTACATGATCCTGTCCCTCTTCTATAGTGGGTACTTCCAACCTCCCCTCACCCCAAGGATGCCCTCCCATCCATCATCCCTCCTCTCATCCCCCTTCCCCCTATCCTGCTGCAGGTTGAGATATCCCATTTAGTATGTATGTCATTTTCTTCCTGAACCAAATTCAATGTGAATGTGGTTTTGCCTTTTTAGCCTTCCTTATTCTCCCCCTCCTTTGCAACCACTTCCCCTACACGAGATAGTTTACCCTACCATGTCTCTCCCCATCTCCTCTAGCCACTTTCCTCTCTCACCTCATAATTTCATCCCTTGAGTATTCTCCCTTCCCAACAAATTCAACCTATGCCCTCTATCCATATATAACTGTAACCATATACACACACATTCACATATGTATTCATATGACCACACCCCCTTCTTCCATTATTTTCATAGTGAGAAAGATATCATCAGTCACAGATATTACTTTTCCATATAGGAATGTAAATAGTTCAACTTTGATTAAGTTCCTTTTGATTTCTTTTCCCTGATTACCTTCTCAGGCATCTCTTACTTCTTGCGTCTGGATGTCAAATTTTCTATTCAACTCTGGTTTTTTCCTCAAGAATGCTTGAAAGTCCTCTATTCCACTGAATGACCATATTTTCCCCTGAAACAAAATACTCAGTTTTGCTGGGTAGGTGACCCTTGGGTTCATTCCCAGTTCTTTTGCCCTCTGGAATATCATATTCCATGCCCTTCGATCCCTCAGTGTAGAAGCTGCCAGGTCCTGGGCTATTCTGATTGTGTTTCCACAATATTGAAATTGTTTCTTCCTGGCTGCTTGTAGTATTTTCTCCTTGATCTGGGGATTCTGGAACCTGGCTATAATATTTCTGGGAGTTTTCTTTTTGGGATCTTTTTCAGGAGGTGATCTATGGATTCTTTCAACCTCTATTTTGCCCTCTGGATCTAAAACATCAGGGCAGTTTTCCTTGAGAATTTCTTGAAGGGTGATTTCTAGGTTCTTTCTTTGATCATGGCTTTCAGGTAGCCCAATAATTTTTAAATTGTCTCTCCTGGATCTATTCTCCAGGTCAGTGGTTTTTCCCATGAGATGTTTCACATTGCTTTCTCATCTTTCATTTGTTTGGATCTGCTTAACAGCATCTTGATTTCTCATAAATTCATTAGCTTCCATTTGCGCCAGTCTAACTCTGAAGGAATGAATCTCCTCAGTGAACTTTTGAGATTCTTTTTCCATCTGGCAAATTCGACTTTTTAAGGCATTCTTCTCCTCATTGCCCTTTTGGGCCTCCTTTGCCATTTGAGTTAGTCTATTTTTTAAGGTGTTGTTTTCCTCAGTCAGGCTGTTGACCCTCATTTCATACTTTTCCTGCATCCTTCTCATTTCTCTTTCTAATTTTTCCTCCACTTCTCTTATTTGATTTTTAAAGTCCTTCTTAAGGTCCTCTATGGCCTGCAACCCGCTCATGTTTTCCCCTGTGGCTTTTGGAGCAGGACTTCTGACCTCACAGTCCTTTTCCCGCTCTATGCCCCCAAAATAGGAGTCTAGGGTTGCATTTTCTGTTTCCTTTGCCTTGGCATGTTGCCACTTAATTGCTTGACTTTTGGGCTTGTTGCCACACTATGGCTTTAAGGCCAGCTAGAGGAATTTTCGTCCCGAACGTGTGGGGGGCAACTTCTGTTTCTGGCAAGCTGTAAACCCACCCACAACTTCCACCCTAGATCACAATCCAGATCCAGGGAGGTTAAAGCAAGAGCGATTACCCCCCAAGACTGATCGCTAGATCTCCCTACGATTTGTAGGCTGGGAGCTGGAAATGCCTCTGAAAACTACAAAATGGCGTGTCTCCTCAGAGGCTTCTAGCCCCCAGGGGAGGGAGCTGACGCATTCCCCAAATACAGGTCCCAAAGTCTATAGGACACTAAGCTCTTACTTTGTCCTAGGCATATATGTGTTGCTAATTCTGGAATTTCCATAGCTGCTGGTGTTCTGGGGTCCCTCCAGCCAGCTTCTGCTCTGGCCACCCTGTGGATAAAACAGTGATTCAGGTGGGCCTTAGCTCAGCTCCCGCCTCGCTGTGCTGTCAGTTCCCAGCATGCTGAGCTGGCTGTTCCCTGTCGGGCTGCTGGGCTGTCCTCAGCAGGAGGTTACCTTCTCTGTGTTGTTCTGTGGGTGCTGGAGCTCCAGAAGTTGTTCAGAGTCTACATTTTACATGGTTTGGAAGTGTTGTGGGCTGGATTGCCTTGGAAGTGCTGTTTCTACTCCCCCATCTTGGCTCTGCCCCGCCCCCCCCACTAAATTGTTCAAAATTGTTGACAAACAGTACAATTACTGGACATAGTTCTGAGGAAGTCCATGTCAGAAACATGTTTATTAGTGATATATGATCCAAAATATGTTTCACAATCCAGTTTCTCTTCTTATTCTATCTTCACTGATTGTATTAATTTACAGGTGTTTTGATTTTAAGTAGTTTATTTGTATTTTATGATCATTTTGATGTATTGTTCAATTAAAAGATTTTCTCATAATAATTAGGAAAAGCATTTCTTCTTGTTCTCATATTAGGGCCTTTTGTCTTTAGTTCTCATATGTATTTTGAGCTTAGATTGATATATGATGTATGATATTCTTATGAACTTAATTTCTAGGAAACTTTTCTGGTTTCCCAGAAGTTCTAGTCACAGGACAGAGTCTCCCACCAATTATTTTTTGCCCTGGGTTTATAAAGTGTTGAGCTACCTTTTCTTTTAAAAAAATGTATTCCTTCGGGGCGGCTAGGTGGCGCAGTGAATAGAGCGCCGGCCCTAGAGTCAGAAGGACCTGAGTTCGGAGCCGGCCTCCGACACTTAATCCACACAAACAACAACAACAACAAAAACCTAGCTGTGTAACCTTGGGCAAGTTACTTAACCCCAATTGCCCTAAAGGGGTGGCTAGGTGGCGCAGTGAGTAAGAGCACTGGCCTCGGAGTTGGGATGACCCGAGATCAGATCCGGCCTCAGAAAATGAGCACCCACGCATAAATAATGACTAGCCGTGTAACCTTGAGCAAGTTACTTAACCCCAATTGCCTTAAAAAAAATGTATTCCTGCCTATCTAGTTTCTTTTACTGCTCTACTTTTCTGTTATGTAAACTGTACCACACTGTTTTGATATCTATGGATTTATAACATAGTTTAAAATATAGTAATATTTCATTTGTACTGCCCTCCTCCAGTTTCTTCCTTGAGATGACTGACCTTTTGTTTCTACAAATTAATTTTGGTGGTTGTTTTGATAAGTTAAATGAGGTATTTCTTTATAATTTGATCAGCATAGCAATAAATTTGTAAATTAAATGAGCTTGCATTGTCTTTTTTTATTATATTGGCACAGTTCAAATGAAAGTATCAATTCTTCACTTATTTAAATATTCCATAATTTATGAAAAGAATTTTTTGTAGTTTTATATAAATATTGAATGTGTTTTTGTAAGTTAACCTCAAATATTTTATGCACTTTGTAGTGACATTGAATAGAATGGCACAAAATTTTGTTTCTTTCTTGTTATAACTGTTTGGAAAAGCTAATGCTTTCTGTGGTTTTTTTATATTTTGCTACCTTTCTGAATCTACTAATCATTTTCATCAATTTCTTCACTGATTCTCTGGTATTTTACAAGTATATCACCATGTCATCTGCAAATAAGAATAACTTTTTTTTTTAAAGCAATTGGGGTTAAGTAACTTGCTCAAGGTTACACGGCTAGTCATTATTTATGCGTGGGTGCTCATTTTCTGAGGCCGGATCTGATCTCGGGTCATCCAAACTCCGAGGCCGGCGCTCTTACCACCCCACCACCCCCCGGCCGGCGCTCTATCACTGCGCCACCTAGCCGCCCCAATAAGAATAATTTTACTACTGTTTATATCTCCAATTTTGTTCTTTTTCTCTTTTTATTATGGTTTGCATTTCCACAGCTATGCAAAATATCAGGGAAGACATCCTTGCTTTATCTCCATTTGTAAAAGAAAATCCCATTTCTAATTCTTATGCAATAAACTCCACAACTACAACAACACTAGTGTTCTTCTGATGCATAAATCTCCATATCAAACTTTAATACTCCATTATCATCTTCATTTTATATAATTCCTTCAAAATTATTTATGAAAAATTTATTCATTTTGTAGATATTGTCCTCCTAATTTACCAGAGACAGACATCAAAGAACAGAGAAGTTAAATGACTCTTCCAAGGACACATACCATTAATATGCAACATCTGGAAATAGAACTTGTCTCCTACTATGTAATTCAATGTTCCATTTACCAAACCACATTTCCCTTCAAATATACCTAAGAATACTTTGTAAAACTGTCCATTCAAAAAGCAAATTATCTGGAAATAATCACAATGTGGTAAGAGTTGTAAATTGCTTTAACTCCTTGATGTTTTCAAGTACCCTTCATATCCTTGTCTTCATCTGAGATGTTAGGAATAAAAAGGGTAGTAGGTGTGATTGTTTAATACTGAAACTGTGAAAAAGGTTTAGAGGAAGGGTTCAGTTACACTGTTGGATTCTTGGTTTGCACTGGTATGTCAATAATCTGGTGCTTCTAGGCTGAGAAGAACAAAGCTAGAATTTTCATGAAGGGATACCTCCTTTTGGACTTTTCAGCCTTTGCTTCTAACTCTGTTTGGCAATATTGCAAACATGACTTTCCTTGCAAGACTTTGTCCTCATTTTACTTCAGCTCTCACAAGACACCAGAAGTGAGGAAAAAATGTATTTTTAATGATTTCAAATTTGAAGCTGAAGCATGGGACAGATGAGAGTCTTATTTTATATTTTATATGCATTGCTTTGTTCATCTCTAGCTTTTAATAATGGGAGAACTCTGTGAAATGAGACAAGGCTCTCTGGTGTATAACCCTGTTTATTTTATTGTGCTCTGTTTAGTTATTCAAGAAAAAGTTACAGAAGTGTAATTGTTGCCATCTGTTGTATTTTAAGTAAAATCTAGCCCCAAAGTCAAAAAAGTCATGGCAACAACTTAGAAAAACAATTGCAATAATATGAACTCACTATGGTTACTGGTGAAACTTTATTTTTTCCCCCAATGAAGTAAGTTTCCTCAGAGGATTATTTTAACATTTGATTTATATCATTATTAAATTTGCCCACAATATAATCAACATCTCTAATAATACTGTCATTTAGCTCTCAATTTGATAGGAAACCAGAAAATTTCCCTGTCACTCAGACCAAAACCTCATCAAAAGACACTCTTCAGAGAATATTATTATTTAAAGCTAGTTAAAATGTATTTATAAAGAGAAAAGTGTGTGTACATATATGTATATGCATGTGCACACATGTGCGTGCACATGTGTGCGTGTGTACTGTTTAACAGTGTTGAATGGTTACTGTCACTTGACAATGTGAAATGGGCATGTATTTTTGTCCCATAATAAGGCTCTCAAGCCTATGTTGCACTAATAAAACAACTTTGACTCACTGGAATTTAACCAAATTCTTTTGCTTGGAGTCTGTAGAACTGAACTTGCTGGAAAAGCTGTCTTGTAAATTATGTCTTCTTTGAGCTACAGTCTATGGATGGAGTGGTCTAGAAAGTCATGAGTTTTGTCCCTTATTATTCTAAATCTATGATTGTCTGATTTTTATAATTAGTGAGACAATACAATCTTTGGGTGGGTATGACTTTTCACGGTTATTATTACCAATAGTCAAAGACATGCATGGATAATCCAAATATGTTTGTCAAAGTACACAATATCACTGTTGGGTTCTAGAGAACTCTGGTAACCACTATCACCCTATTCTGTTTTGGAAATAAGTATTTAATGTTTCATTCATTCATTCATTCATTCTTCTCTGCTCTGAATTCATAATTAAACACCCAAATATTCCTAGTGGAGCCTGACCCACAAGGAATAGAGCCAGACTCTTTTTGTCAAATGATTTTTATACACCAAAACCTGTGTATTTGTGGAAATAATTTAAAGCTTGTTTGGCTATTGTCTATGGTATCCTCAAAACGGAAGGTCTAGAAAGGTATACACAGTGTACAATGTTGATCTGTCATTGGATAACATTCTATTTCCTCCACGCAGAGGAAACATTAAAACATAAGAGTCAGAAATGTATGTTGACAAATTAAACACTATCTTTGAATTGATTGTATAACTATTATTAAATTCTCCTGAGAGTTTGATACTTAAACCATGAGAACATCAAGTGTTTGTGGAGTTCCTGAATCAGTCTTCAACTTGGCTCTGCATTATTTCTCTCAATAGTCAACAAACATTTATTAAGTGCCTACTGTGTACCAGGCACTGTGCTAAGTTCTAGGGATACAAATAAAAAATAAAAAGACACTCCATATTCTCAAAAAGCTTAGAATTGATTGGGAGAAGATACTAAACAAAAGGAAGCTGAAGGGAGTGGCACCAGAGCCAAAATGTGCTTTACTCTGGGACAAGATGTTCATGGAAATCAAGCACAGTGGAGGATAGAAAATGAAGTTAGTAGGAAAGTTCCAATATCTCTGTAAAGGGAGGCTTTAGGAGGAATTTATTACTCCACCTGCTAGCCTTTCAATCAGAGAAGAGTTTCAACAAAGTGTGAACATGAGGTGTTGAGTTCTAAAGCTGAATCAACCTTCGTGATGATGAGATTTCATGTGATGAGCTTATCCTGAGAGCTTTTCCTGATGATGGAAAAATGGAAAGATCCATGCCTTCTAGAAATGCAGTCCAAAAGTATCTACTATTGGTAATTTTTTTTCTCCAGATAATGCTATTGCAGCTAGAGTGGGCATCTAACACCTGTACCTGGCACCAACTGAAGAACCTGGTAACTCCTAAACACTTGAACTTCCAAGGTTGCATTTATGTCTGTAAATATCCATCTAAGATTTGCTATTTGGTGCCCTAGGCTCAGGACAAGACAAAGCAAAGGAGCAACTATAGGTTCTCTCTGTGTCTGTCTCCATCTCTCTTTGCCTCTGTCTCTGTCTATCTATCTGTCATTACTTACTATATGCTAACTGCCACAGATAAGCAAAAACAATGTATTCCATGATGGGGGGAGGGTACCACTCATTTAATCTTCACAGGAATTCTGAGATGAGAGATAAAGACAGAGACAGAGAGAAAGAGAGGGAGTGCTACTACATGAAATCACTGAGTAGCTGAAACTTTTTGGTTCACCGGCCAATCCTTTCTGATGAAGCTTTAGTGCAGCAGCCCTTCCTTCATCAACAATGTCATGGGGGCTGAGGGACTAAGGGATCATCCAGGGTTTGCTGCAACATCCTAAAGCATTAAATCATTCATTACTGAGCAGGTTTCACTAAATGATGCTAGAGAATGCAATGAGGAATGATTCCACCAGAATACCTTTTGCTGGGAAATGAGTACAATCCAGTCCTATTTCTTCCCTCCCCATTCATTCTCCGTAGGATGATCACTGTGATGGATGCATTTATTTCTATTCCTCAAATAAGAATTTTTATTTTGCTCTTTTTTTTTTTTTTTGGAGTGGAGAAGGCAGGACAGTTGGAATTAAGTAACTTGCTCAAGGTCACATGACTAGTAAGTGTTAAGTGTCTGAGGTTAGATTTGAATTCAAGTCCTCCTGACTCCAGGGCCAGTGCTCTATTCACTGTACCACGTAGTCATCCCAGGAAATTAATCTAATATAAAACACAGAGAGTTATTCTGCTACACTCATAATTTCCATTGACTACTACCTGCACACACACACACACACACACACACACACACACACAATTTGAACAGTAAATTAGTATAGAGGTACAGGCTAGACTGGCATTTTATTGAAAGTAGGAACTTCTGGATATGGAAACTCCTTCAATTGATGCCTTGTGGTGGCACTTTCTCTGTGCTTTAGCATTTTAGAGATTCATGTAGAGCACTCAGAGGTCAAGTGACTTGCCCAAGGTTACCTAAACAGTATGTGTCAGAGGCAAGGCTTGAATCCAGGTCTTTCTGCCTCTGAGGTTATCTCTTTATCCACTATGCCACAGTCCTTCTTCATTACTAAATTAACACTTCTAAATATATGGCAAAAGAAAATTAATTCAGTGAAACAAACATTTATTAAACACTCTGTTGCAGGCACTGTGGTAAGTGATGAATGATGCAAAGACAAAAATTAAATCAAATAAATGAATTGACTGAAATATCAAACTATAGCCTTTCAAGTGGAATTAGCATAAAATTCGAAGTCAAGAGACCCTAATTCTTTCTTCTTAAGTAACTGGAAAATGTCTAATATTCATGATTCATCCTCTGTAAAATGTACATATTTATTTTTACCATTTTGGACGGATTCTATAGTTATAAATGAGAATAAAATCAAGGTGAAATTGCCTTAAGCTGCTTGGAAGAATCATCTTATGATTCATGTAATCATGTTTCTTTTTTTTTTAACCCATAATTCCTATTATATTTTTTCAAGAGATTGACACTTTAAACATTAGTTCATGAAAGACTTTATGGAGCTTCTGAGAAGGCATTTCACCTTGACTTTTTCTCTTTACTGCCTGAGCAACATATTTAACTTACATATATTCTTTCAAGGTAGGACATGACTTTTACTCATCCTTGTGATGTTTGTAATAGTTTCCTTTAAGAGGTTATTTCAGTGGACGATCAACTGGGTAAACATCACTCAGACCTAGAATTTCCTGACGTCTAAACTCATAAGGTGTCCACCAAGGACAGAAAGTACCCATTGCAGGATTGCTGTTCATCACCTATATTCTTTTTTGTTTTTAATTTAAAAAATGCTTTATTAACTTCTGCTTTACATCATTCATTTCCACCAGATTATGAGTTACATTTTCCCCCCTTTTTTCCCTACCCACCACCCCAGAATAGCAGTCCCACTGGATATCCCCTCATCTAATATACTCTCTCCCATATCTTCTCCCATATCCCCTTCGACTTTGCCATTAAGGCAAGGTGAATCTCTGAGCCCCAATGCCTGGACGTCTTATGAAACATTTAATTTTAAAACTTCGATTTTCAGATCCATTCCCTTCCTCCCTTGTCACCCACTCCCTCTGAGAAGATAAGCAATTCGGTATGTGTTGTACATGTATAGCTATGCAAAACATTACCATAGTAGATATATTGTAAAAGACTGCTTATATTTCCCTCTCACCCGTCTCACCTCCCACCTGGTCCATTCCCTACTTTGATCCTGTCCCTCTTTGATAGTGGGCACCTCCAACCTCCCCTCCCCCCAGAATGCCCTCCCCTCCATCATTCCCCCTCTCATCCCCCTTTCCCCTACTCAGGAGAGTGAGTGAGGGTAAGATATTCCATTTAGATGTATGTGATTCTCTCTTTGAGCCAACTTCAATGAGAATATGCTTTTGCCTTTTTGCCTTCCTGTTCTTCCCCTCCTCTGCAACTACTTCCCCTTGCCTCTTCTACATGAGAGAGTTTACCCTACCCTGTCTCTCTCCATCTCCTCTTGCCACTTTCCTCTCTCATCTCTTGAGTTCACCCCTTAAGAATCATCCCTTCCTTGGGGCAGCTAGGAGGTGCACTGAGCAGAGCACCAGCCCCAGAGCCAGAAGGGCCCGAGCTCGGATCCGGCCACAGACACCCAACACACAAACAAAAACCCAGCCTTGTGACCACAGGCAAGTCACCCAACCCCAATTGCCCTCCAAAAAAAAAAGAATCATCCCTTCCCATCAAATTCAACCTGTGCCCTCTATCATGTATACCTGTGAACATATGCCATGTACCCTTCTTCAATTATTTTCATGAGAAAGGTTTCCTCAAACACAGTTATTGTTTTTCCATGTAGGAATGTAAATAGTCCAACTTTGATAAGTTCCTTTTGATTTCTTTTCCTTGATTACCTTCTCAAGCATCTCTTGCTTCTTGCTTCTGAATGTCAAATTTTCTATTCAACTCTGGTTTTTTCATCAAGAATGCTTGAAAGTCCTCTATTCCACTGAATGACCATATTTTCCCCTGAAACAAGGTACTCAGTTTTGCTGGGTAGGTGACCCTTGGCTTCAATCCCAGCTCTTTTGCCCTCTGGAATATCATATCCCATGCTCTTCTATCCTTCAGTGTAGAAGCTGCCAGGTCCTGTGCCATTCTGATTGTGTTTCCACAATATTGAAATTGTTTCTTCCTGGCTGCTTGTAGTATTTTCTCCTTGATCTGGGAGTTCTGGAGCCTGGCTATAATATTCCTGGGAGTTTTCTTTTTGGGATCTTTTTCAGGAGGTGATTGGTGGATTCTTTCAACCTCTATTTCCCTCACTGGGTCTAAAACATTAGGGCAATTTTCCTTTAGAATTTCTTGAAGGATGATTTCTAGGTTCTTTCTTTTATCATGGCTTTTGGGTAGTCCAATAATTTTTAAATTATCTCTCCTGGATCTATTTTCCATATCAGTGGTTTTTTCCAAGAGATATTTCACATTGCCTTCTATTCTTTCATTTGTTTGTATCTGTTTAACAGCATCTTCATTTCTCATAAAGTCATTAGCTTCCATTTTCTCCAGTCTAACTCTGAAGGAATGAATCTCCTCAGTGAGCTTTTGAGATTCTTTTTCCATCTGGCAAATTCGACTTTTTAAGGCATTCTTCTCCTCATTGCCTTTCTGAGCCTCTTTTGCCATTTGAGTTAGTCTATTTTTTAAGGTGTTATTTTCCTCAGTCAGGCTGTTGACTGTCATTTCATTCTTTTCTTGCATCTTTTTCATTTCTCTTCCCAAATTTTCCCCCACTTCCCTTATCTGCTTCTTAAGGTTCTCTATGGCCTGTAGCCAGCTTGTATTTTCATTTGGGGCTTTTGGTGCAGGAGTTCTGACCTCACAGTCCTCCTCCATGCTTTGAGCCTCTTTGCCCCTAAAATAGGAGCCCAATGTTGAATTTTTATGTTTATTTTGTTTCATTTGCCTAGGCATGTTGCCACTTAATTACTTGATTTTGGGGCTTGTTGCCACAGTAGGATTCTGCCACCAGACAGGGGAGCTTCCACCCAAATGTGGGGTCTTCACAACTTCTGCCAGTTGTGTGGCCTCTGTAAAGCCTCCACCCACTCTGGCAAGTTGGATACCCACCCCAAACTTCCCCCGCAGACCACAATCCAGATCCAGGCAGTTTAAAGCAAGAGTGATTAACCCCCAGATTGATTGCTGGATCTCCCTACAGTTCGCAGACCAGGAGCTAGAGTCACTACTGATGCTGCCAAATGGCTTCTGTACAGCTGTTTCTTCAGCAGCTTTTTGCCCCCAGGGGAGGAAGCCATGTGTTCCCCAAATACTGGTCCCAAAGTCCACAGGGCACTAACCTCTCACTTTGTCCTAGGCATATCTGTGCTGATAATTCTGGAATCACCACAAGTGCTGGTGTTCTGGGGTCCCTCCAGCCGTCTGAAGGCCTGGCCGCCTTGGGGCTAAAACCTCGGACCTGGGCTCGGCTCCGCTCTGTGGGCTGTGCTGCCTGCTCTCAGAGCACTGTGCTGGCCGCTCCCTGCAGGGCTGCTGGGCTGTCCTCAGCAGGAGGTTAGCTTCTCTGTGCTGTTCTGTGGGTGCTGGGGCTCCAGAAGTAGTTCAGAGTCCCCTTTCACATTGTTTGAAATTTGTTTGGGGCAGAGCACATTGGAAATGCTGTTTCTACTCCCAATCATGTTTCTCTGAATCATGTTTTAAGAATCATTTATAAAGTTGTGGAGATGACCCTCTGCTGTTGAAGGGTACATCAATCTCTGACAGATCCAGGCTGGAAAGTCTTTGAATTATGGTGAGGTAGTAGATAGCACATATGTTTCCAAAGACCAGCCTAGCTAACTGCAGAGAGAAGTATCACTACATTTTTGACTGATGGGCATTGATATTTTTCCCCATGGTAACTAACCTGTGAAGTTGTAGAATTAGAACACACATTTACCTAATTCTTTAATGCTAGCAAATCCCTTGTTTCTCACAACAGCCCTGTGAGGTAGGTTGTATGTGTATGATAAGTTCTGTTTTATAAAAGATGAGATAGATAGTATTCTGAGAAATTAAATGATTTGTTCATAGTTATGCAACTAGCTTGAAAAACACCTTGACTCAAGGTCCCCTGACTAGAAATTTACTCATCTATCCTTTATGTCTCATCATCTCACTGTTATTTAAAAAGGCTAACTAAAACATCAGAACCTTGAGCTAATTGGGGTCATTTTGAATTAGTTGAAGATAGGAATAAAATTAATTTTAAGGCTTGGAATTTTGTTATTTTCTCATATTCCCAATAGCTAGATGTAATGATAAGTAAAACATTTCCATTTGTATGTCCCTTCCAACTTTGCTAAAACAAATAAATAAAAAGATTCATTTGTTATTTTTGGCATATATTTATGTGGAAGCAAAGTAAAGTGTTGTGACCTCAGGTAACTCATTTAATATCTACATGCTTCAGATAATTCCCAAAGATTTGGCTCTTTTCTGCCTCAATGTAAGAAGTTCCTCATTTAAGGAAATCACAGATCTTTTTTTTTTTGCCCTTTTTGGAGGGCAATTGGGGTTAAGTAACTTGCCCAAGGTCACAGGGCTAGGTTTTTTGTTTGTTTGTCTGTTTGCATTTGCGTTAAGTGTCTGAGGCCAGATCTGAACTCAGGTCCTTCTGAGTCCAGGGCCGACGCCCTACTCACTGCGCCACCTAGCTGCTCCCAGTCACAGATCTTTTGAATATTTACATAAAAACCAATATACTTGAGTTGTTTACTTAATATAAAGCAGTAAGTTACTTAATTCTTTTAAGAAGGTCATAAGAGGTTAGACATGCCGTTTCTCATTTTTATACTCTTAATTTGCTTTTTAATTTAGTGACCATTATTGATTTAATCAATCAGTCAGTCAACAAGCACCTATTAAGTTTTTAATATGGGCCAGAAACTGTACTAAATTTTAGGAATACAAATAAAAAGTAAAATTAGTACATGCCTTAAGGGAACTTACATTTTAATGGAAAGATTATCATATCTAAGTAGACTATCATATCTATACTTATACCTGTGTCTTTGTTTATGTCTATATCTGTCCTCTATGTATATAATCTATATCTATGTCCTTATAAGTTCTATAAATATCTAATCTATATCATCTCTCTATATAGCTAAATATATACATACACATTTATGTGGGTATACATGCATATATAATAGATGATACACATATAAATATGTATATATGTGTGTGTATGTGCATGTGCATGTGTGTGTGTGCCCTCTTGTGTGTGTGTGTGTGTGTGTGTGTGTGAGAGAGAGAGAGAGAGAGAGAGAGAGAGAGAGAGAGAGAGAGAGAGAGAGAAATCCTCTTAAGAAGACAGTATTAGGGTAAGGGCATCAGGAAAGGATTACTACAAAAGGTGGTAATTGAGGTAAGCCTTGGAGGAAATGGTTTTCTAAGAAGCTGACATGAGAAAGGAGTACAGTTCATCTAGTGCAAAGACAGAAATGGGAGAGAGGAGTGTGAAGAAACCTGTATGATTGAACTGTAGGGGTTGTGGAGCAGCGTAATGTTTAAAAAGATTGAAAAGATAGGAGGAGGAAGGTAGTAAAACCTACAAATGCATGTTATGCTAGAGCTAAGAGTGAGGTACTGGACTTTGTTGAGTAGGGAGGATGACATGAAAATCAGGAAAAATAAGAAAATTAGTATTAAAGCTAAAAATTAGGAAAATCTCTTTGTCAACTGTGTGGAGGTTGAGCTAGAGTGGGGAGACAGATTTGAGACTGGGAGGTCAGTTACAAGGCTATTGCAATATGTCAGGTGAGAGGTGATGAAAGCCTGAAAGTTTTTCGTTTTTGTTTTAAATTTCATTCATGTATCTCGGTTACTTCACAGGCTCTATCCAGAGACAAACCCCTTCCAGTTACATTCATCAAACTTAATTATATATTCTTATTATCAGCTTTTACAACTACTTTGTGAAGTGAGGTCTAATTATTTCAAAAGCATTACATAGATTCTTAAGCTCTTTTTTTTCATGTGTTTTAAGAATCTCTATCCATCATCTTTTTCCTATTTGATTAGGGAGTGTTAATCTGTTTTGGGATGGTTAGTCTTTTATATTGTTAGCGTGATATAGGTTTTTGTTTAGACCCTTTTCAGATCAGTTGTTATTTACTTTACTAGGCAATTGCCAAAATGCATATGTTAAGATTGTACTTTGTAAGTGTTAATTGTCCTTGAAATTGCCATCCTTAGTTCTTAGGCCATACAAAAATTGGCAGTGAGATAGATTTCTCGCCCAGGTTATAATTTGTAGACCTCTGATGAAGAGCATCAAAAACTACTTTTATTTTCTGAATTCCATTTCATATATTTAATTATTGATGCCTTTAATTGGGTGATATCATATACAGGTTTTCTATCGTATACTGATTACAAATTGGTATATCCTTCAATGTCTTTCTTCAGGCTTTGATTTTATTTGAGTTACTTCTATGATGATGGTAATTGATGACTATTTTTAGGAGAATACTTAGAAAACTCCTTATTTTCTTCTATATCTTTGTCCTTATAAGACAATCACCATGGTAGGTACTGTTGTAGGCAGATCTTGAAATTATTTGCATTCTATGTCAACTATTATGGGAAAATGCATTCCTTCATAAAGGATAGAACAGTTATCTAGTCTTTTAAAAATTTATTATGTTTGGATATAGATTTCTGTTAATTAGATAGGACGACAAACTCAAAAGGGGCTTTTAAAATACCATTTAAAATTTTCCCATGTTTTCTATTTTTTGGTTTTAATATTTTATTATAAGGCAAAGACAAATATTTGCATATACAAAGAAGAAATGGTTATACAAAACTCTGTCATTCTGTTAAATAACAGCTTATTTCTGAAGCATCTATTAAACACCATAAAAAGTGCCATTTTACTCTCCTTGTCACCTTGTGGACTGCATTTTGTCTTCTTGTACTTCAAATATTGCTTTGATTCTCTTTTCTATCTGTTCACACATTGGCCCTGTCCAAATAGGTATCCCTCATTCTCTAACTCTCATCTACCAATTTTCTAATAAAAAGTAGGAAGTGTGATTTAATAGCAGTGTTTTCTAGTTATGATGAGTCATTGCAGTAATCAGTTTTCTTGAGTTTTTCAAAGTTGTTTTCCAAGGTGGTAGTTATAATCATTGTATGAACTGAACTTCTGGTTCTATTCCATTCACTTTCTTTCAGTTGATACAAATATATCTGGCATTCTCTGAATCTGTCCTTTCACCATATCTTTTAACACAATAATATCCTATTCATATATTCATGTACTATAATTTATCCATAGATCAATTGACAAAAATCACATTTGCTTTCTGTTTTTGGCAATGAGAAAAAAGAAAGAACTGCTATGAATATTTTTGTACATGTGGGTCTTTTCCCTCTATATTTGACCCCTTTAGGGTACATGCCTCCTAATGGCATAGCTTGGTCAAAGAATTTTTGTTGTTCTGTTGTTTTCCATTATGTCTGATTCTTCGTGACCCCATTTGGGGTTTTCTTTGACAAGATGTTGGAACAGTTTGCTGTTTCCTTCTCCAGCTCATTTCACAGATGAAGAAACTGAGGTAACAGTTTTAGTTGTGTTCTTATTGATCCCAGGCTTATTTTGGCAGGTTGATTCCCAAATGTCTTTTAGTGTCTACAGTAACTTTAAATGGGATTTCTCTTTCTATCTCTTACTGTTGGATTTCATTAGAAATATAAAGAAATGCCAGGACAGCTAGGTGGTGCCGTGAGTAGACCGTCGGCCCTGGAGTCAGAAGGTCCTGAGTTCGCATCCGGCCTCAGACACTTAATGCACACACACACACAAACAAACAAAAAAACCTAGCCAGGTGACCCTGGGCAAGTTACTTAACCCCAATTGCCCTCCAAAAAGAAAAAAAAATGCCAAGGATTTATGTGGGTTTATTTTATATCCTTCAACTTTGCAAAATTTATTTATTATCTCAAGTAGTTTTTTACTTGATTCTCTACGATTTTCTGATTTTTCATCATATCATTTGTGAAGAGTGATAACTTGGTCTCTTCTTTTCCTAATTTGATTACTTTGAAATTTTTTTTTCTTATCTAATTGTGTCTGCTAACATTTCCAGTACCAGATTGAATAAGAGGGGTGATAGCAAACAACCTTGTTACACCCCTGATCTTATTGGAAGTGCTTCTAGTTTATCCCCATTACATATAATGCTTGCTAATGGCTTTAAATAGATGCTACTTATTATTTTAAGGAAGGCTCCATTTATTCCTACGCTTCCTAGAGTTTTTGATAGAAATGGATGTTGTATTTTGTCAAAAGCCTTTTCTGCATCTAGTGAGATCATCATGTGATTTCTGCTAGTTTTATTGTTGATATGATCAATTATACCGATGATTTTCCTAATATGAAACTGACCTTGCATTCCTAGAATAAATCCTACCTGATCAAAGTGTATTATTTTTGTAACAAGTTGCTGTATTCTTTTTGCTAACATTTTATTTTAAAATTTTGCATCTATATTCATAAGGGAAATCGGTCTATAATTTTCATTTTCCATTTTATCTCTTCCTGATTTAGGTATCAGTACCATATTTGTGTAATAAAAAGAATTTGTAAGACACCTTCTTCATTAATTTTCCCAAATAGTTTGTAGAGTATTGGAATCAATTGTTCTTTAAATTTTGATAGAATTTGCTAGTAAATCCATCTGGCCCTGGAAATTTTTTCCTAGGGAGTTCACTGATGGTTTGTTCAATTTCTTTTTTTCTAAGATAGGATTATTTAAGTAATTTACTTCCTCTTCAGTTAATCTGGGCAACTTATATTTTTGCAAATATTCATCCATTTCACTAAGATTGTCAAATTTATGTACATATAATTTAGCAAAATAATTCCTAATTATTGTTTTAATTTCCTCTTCATTGGAGGTAGATTCACCCTTTACATTTTTGATACTCATAATTTCATTTTCTTTCTTTTTTTATCATATTGACTGAGGGTGTATCAACTTTATTGGCTTTTTTCATAAAACCAGCTCTTAGTTTTATTTGTTAATTCAATAATTTTCTTAGTTTCAATTTTATTAATCTCTCCTTTGATTTTCATTATTTCTAATTTAGCATTTAACTGGGGATTTTCAATTTGTTCTTTTTCTAGCTTTTTCAATTGCATATCCAATTCATTGACCTCCCTTCTCTCTGCTTTATTCAAGTATGCACTCAGGGATATAAAACTTCCCCTAAGAACTGTCTTTAATGCATCCCACAAATTTTGGTATATTGTCTCATTATTATCATTCTCTTGAATGAAATTATTGATTGTTTCTATAATCTCTTGTTTGACCTACCCATTCATTAGGATTAAATTATTTAATTTCCAATTAGTTTTTAGTCTATCTTTCCATGGCCCTTTATTGCATATAATTTTTATTGCATCATGATCTGAGAATGATGAATTTAGTATTTCTGCCTTTCTGCACTGAATTGTGAGGTTTTTATGCCCTAGTACATGGTCTATTTTTGAGTATGTACCATGCACTGCTGAGAAGAAAGTAAATTCCTTTTTATCCCCATTCAGTTTCCTCCAGAGATCTATCATACCTACCCTCTTTAAAATTCTATTCACCTCCTTAACTTCTTTCTTGTTTCTTTTGAGATTGCATTTATCAAGTTCAGAGAGCGGTAGATTAAGGTCCCCACTAGTATAATTTTGCTATCTATTTCTTCCTCTAATCCCCTTACCTTCTCCTCTATGAATCTGGACGATATACCACTTGGTGTATATACGTTAAGTAATGGTATTGCTTCATTTTCAATGGTGCCTTTTTATAGGATATAGTTTCCTTCCTTATCTCTTTTAATTAGATCAGTTTTTGCTTTTGCTTTATCTGAGATAAGGTTTGCTATCCCTGCTTTTTTTTTTTTACTTTAGCTGAGGCATATATTTTACTCCAGTCTTTTACCTTTACCCTGTGTGTATCCCCCTGTTTCAGATGTGTTTCTTGGAAAGAGCATATTGTGGATTTATGGTTTTTAATCCATTCTCCTATCCACTTTTATGGGAGAGTTTTATGGCAGAGTTCATCCCATTCACATTCACAGTTATGATTACTATCTGTCTCTTTCCCTCCATCCTATTCCCTTCCCTGTTTATCCTTTTTTTCTCCCCTTCTCCCTTCCCCTCCTTAAGTGTTTTCCTTTTGACCACCACCTTCCTCAGTATTTCCTTATCAGCCCTCCTCCCCTTTCCCCCCCTTCTCCCTTACTTCTTCCCTCCCTTCTAACCACCCTTCCTTTCTTAGCCCTTCCCCCCTCCTACTACATGTAGGATATGATAGATTTTTCTTCTTGGAACCAAGATTGACAAGAACAGATCTCAGGCAAAGCTCTTCTTCCTCCCCTCTTTCCCTCTATTATGATATATTTTGTATCTCTTCTCGATAGAGTCCTATATTTACCTGTTTGTGCTAACCCCTTCTTGCACCAGAACCAATAAGGGGAAAGCTCATATAATGCTCACCTCCCTCCCTTCTTTCCCTCTACTATATTGTTTTTATGCCTCTTTGTGTGGCATAATTTACCCTTTTCTGTCCATTCTTTCCTCTTCTTCCATTGCAGTCCCTTTGTAGCCCTTAATAAGGTTTTTAAATTGTCATTTTGTGAAATGTATACCCATACCCTCTATTTGTCTATAAACAGTTTGCTCTTGTTATATAACAGGGCGTTTTTGTGTGTGTGTGTGTTTTCTGTTTTCCTTGTTTACCTTTCTATGTCTCTCTTACATCTCATATTTGGAGGCTGAATTTTCCATTGAGCTCTGGCTTTTTCATCAGAAAGGTCTGGAAATCTGTTATATCATTGAATTACCATCTCATTGCCTGGAAGAATATGTTAAGTTTAGCTGAGTAGGTGATCCTTGATTTTAACCCAAGCTTTTTTGCCTTGGGAAAATTTTTATTCCACTTCCTCCAGTCTTTCAGTGTAGCGGCTTCCAGATCCTGTGCAATCCTCACTGTGGTTTTTTTTTTTTTTTTCTGGCTACTTGTAGTATTTTCTCCTTTACCTGGTAGTTCTAGAGTTTGGCCACAGCATTTTGCAGACTTTTCAATTTGGGATCTCTTTCAGGAGTGAACTGTGGATTCTCTTGATTTCTATTTTACCCTCCCAACTCCGGGGCTGGTGCTCTTACTTGCTGAGCCACCTAGGCACCCCATCATTTTTTATTCTTGATGTTTTGTTTGACTGATTCTTGGTTCCTCATAGAGTTATTTGCTTTAATTTGGTTGATTCTAGTTTTTAGCAAATTATTTTCCTCAGTTAGTTTTTGGAGCTCCTTTTCCATATCACAATTTTTTTCTTTTTGGAGGGCAATTGGGTTTAAGTAACTTGGTCATATGGCTAGGTTTTTGTTTGTGTGTGCGTTAAGTGTCTGAGGCTGGATCTGAACTCAGGTCCTTCTGACTCCAGGACTGATATTCTATTCACTGCGCCACCTAGCCACCCCTACATATTTTTCTTTTTAAGGAGCTATTTTCTTCATTGTAAGGTTTTTCTAATTTTTTTAATTTTGATTTTTAAAAAATTATTCATTTTGTCTTCTACCTCTCTAATTTGGTTTTCAAAGTTCTTTTTGAGCTCATCTAGGAATGCTTTCTGTGCTTGAGACCAGTTCCCTGTTGAGGCTTCAGCTGTGGTTGTGGAGTCAATATTGTCTCCCTCTGAATTTGATTCCTCCCTCTCCCTACAATAGTAGGATGACAGAGTTTTCTTTGCAGTCTGCTATTTACCCGTTTGAAGCAGAGCACTAGTCACACCCTTCCTCTTGGGTTCCAAAGCCTTTATTGTTTAAAGTTTTGCCCTGGGGCAATAATTACTATGTTTTCAGGGTCAGAGGGGGAATTGGAGCAGCTGGGGTTCACTCTGCCATCCTGGTCCCTGGAAGTCCAGATAGGGGCTTTTTAAATGTCTAGGCTGTGGATTGGTAGTCCTAGGAGTATCTACTGACTCTTACCCTGCTCCATCCAGTCCCAGTCCTGTGGTGATAGCCCTGGAAATGGCCCTTGTGATTGATGGATCAGCTTGTCCCCATGTTTATCAGGCCTCATCCAGGCCTCTGCATGCCCCAGCATTTGGGCATCTGTGGCCTCCTGGGTTCGTGCCCAGGGTCATCTTCCAGGCCTCTGAGGCAACAGTTTCAAATATACTGTTTCAAAAATACTGTTCTATTTCAACTGCTCCATGGGTAGGCACAGTTTAATAACTTAAGTCTTGTTCCAAATTGCCATTCAGAATAGTTGAATCAATTAACAACTAATCAACAATGAATTAATATCTTTTTCCTCTGTCAGCGTTCTTCAACAAATGCCATTTTTTTTGGATATCTTTACCGATATGGTCAGTATGATGTGGAACATTAGTATTGTTTTAATTTGCATTTCTGTATCAATTCTTTGGGAAATTTTCATATAGTTGTTAATAGCTTGGATTTCTTCCTTTGAAAAATGCCTGTTCATATGCTCTTTAAGAAGTGGTTCTTGTTCTTATAATTATCTTCCAATTCTCCATATATGTTGGATTTGAGATGGTTATCATAACTTTGCTGAAAACATTTTCCCTAAGTTACTGTTTTTCTTCTACTTCTGCATTGAATTTGTTAGTATGAACATTTTATCAAAATTTTATTTTAAAGTTATTCATTTT
The DNA here is from genome assembly GCA_011680675.1 of Gymnobelideus leadbeateri. Classification (NCBI taxonomy): domain Eukaryota; kingdom Metazoa; phylum Chordata; class Mammalia; order Diprotodontia; family Petauridae; genus Gymnobelideus; species Gymnobelideus leadbeateri. The sequence goes on along the minus strand of WOXC01004223.1, from coordinate 883,198 downwards.
ATTTTTTCTGATCATCTATTCAATTTTTAGTCAAATGTTCTATAGTTTTTAAAGATATTTTATCTCTTCTCCTCTAATTTGTTTATGACATGAACTTTATTATCTAAATCACCTATTAATTTGGAAATAATTGTGCTATATGGTGTGTCTGTACTTAATCGATGTAAGACTGCTTTATAATTTGCTTATAAATTGCTGTCATTTAAGTAATGCTCATACCAGTACTTTGTGTCCTTCAGTTTATCAAACACTATGCTTTTATATTTGATCGCTTGTGTGCCAAATCCAGTCTACTGATTAACATACCCATTTTTAAACATTAATGAATGGTTTCTATAATTATTTGTCATAGTCTGAAATCTATATCACTAATATAATTTTCAGTTATATTTTTCATTTAACAAAAATCTACGTTCTCTCCATCCCACCAACCAGCCTTCCCCAAACTCCCACTGAAGAAAAAAAAAAAACTGATACAAACATACATCATCAGTCAAAATAAATGTCCATATTGGTGATGTCCAGAAAAGACGTCTCGTTCTGCATTCTGACTTATTCCCTTCTCTGTTAGGAGATGGATGCTTGTCTCATTATGAGACTGCTGCAATCATTCTTGCTTATTAAAAAAAAATTCTTGGTTATTATACTAATGAGAATTCCAAGACTTTCAAAATTGTTTGGTTTTAAAATATTGTTGTCATTGTATAAATCATTCTTTTAGTTTAACTCACCTCACTGTGCATCAATTTATTCATATCTTCTCAGGTTTATCTGAAACCATTTAGTTCAATACCTCTAACAAGGCAATAGTATGCCATCACATTTATATATCATGACTTGTTTAGGCATTCCCTAGTATCTTGGCACCTTCTTTTTACCACCCCAAAAACATCTTCCATGATTATTTTGTACATGCTTAGTGTTTGTTTTGCTTAAGATTAATCCCTTCCTTCATTGTCCTCTCTCTTACTTGCCTTCCTATTTCTCCTTTTCCTTTGGTTTTCCTGTTTATTGAAATCTATCTCCATACCCAATTATGTGCCTGCTCTTCCTTTCTTTAAACAGTTTATATGAGAGTGAGGTCCAAGTGTCACCCATTTCCTCCACTCAGTCCTTTCTCCTTGCTTATATAGATTCTACTTGTGAGCTCAGATTATGTGAGATTATTTTCTCTAACCTTCCCTCCTCTTTCCACCCTAGCATATTCCCCTTCCCCTCCCTCTCCATTATATTTTTAAAGATGATGAAGGCATAATAAAAGCTTGTCCAGGTGCTCTTTCTAATGATACTCACTCTATTAGTCCTGATTATTATGGGGTTCAGAGGAGACACATATATCACCTCCCCATTTTAGAATATAAATAGTTTGTCTTTATTTAGGTCCTTATGATTGTTTTACATATTTACTTTTTTTGTGTTTCTTTTGTGCTTATATTTCAAAGAGTCTATTCATCTCATCTTTTCATCAAAAGGGCTAGAAGTACACTATTTCATTCAAGGTATTTTTTCTATTTTAGAATTTTATTCAGTTTTTCAGAGTAAGTTATTCTTGGTTCTAAGGCTTTATCCTCTTCCTTCTGGAATATAATATTGCAATCTCTCCAATCTTTTTTTTGTGGTGCAGCTAAATCATGGGTGGATCTGACTGTGGCTCCTTGGCATGTGGATTCCTTCTTGTTTGCTGCTTGTAGTGTTTTTAAAAATTATTAAATCTGGAATCTTTAGATTTTGGATATAATATTCTTAGGAGTTCTCATTTCGGGATTTTTTTTCAGACATTAGCAGTGAGTTCTTTCTTTTTTTTCCCCACTTTTATCCTCTAATTATAACAGATTGAAGCAGTTTTATTTAATGACTACTTGAAACATGAGGTGTAGATTCGTTTTGTGGCCATGGGTTTCAGGTAGTCTAAGAATTCATAAATTGTTTTTTCTTAATGTGTTTCCCAGGTCAGTTATTTTTCCTATATGTCAGTTTGTATTTTTCTTCTACGTTTCAGTCTTTTCACTTCGTTTTACAATTACTTGTTGTCTCATGTAATCATTAGTTTCAATTTGATTTATTCAAATATTCAGAGAATGTAGTGCTTAAACAAAGTTTTGTACTACTCATGCCAATTTATTAATTCCTTTCCAATTCTTTCTTCCATAACTAATTTCATTTCCATTTTCTCTCTACTGCTCTCATTTCAATTGTAAAAATAATAATACTTCTACTAATAATAATAGCTTAAAAAACTTCTTTACTCTAGGAATCCTAGTTGACTTCATGTCTAAACTGGGTTTTTTTGAGGCTTTGTTTATGGATGTTGAGTGTCCTTGTAACAAAAATAGCTCTTTATGTTGGAATTCATTTTTATTTGCTTATTTTTCCAGCTTCCTTTGAGTCCCTGCACTCCCACAAACATGAAGAAAAAACAGGGTCTTATATACAGAAGGTTGTGGGAGGAATCTAGGGATGGTCTAGAGGACGAATTTGGGAAGGATCTCCAGGAGGAGTTAATGAGGTCAATGAGTGATTAAGGGTGGGAAGCCACCTGAAGACTACAGAAAATGATGGACTAGGCCAGTTATTTTGATAGGCTCAAAGGTGGGAGGCTTGGGCTCAGCCACAATGTAAGGCTTATTGCCTCATCATATGGGATGATTTAATCAAGAGTCCAAGGGAGGTCCCCAGAGCCTGTACCTCAAGGACTCAAGGAGAGCTCAATGGGGCTCCCAGAGCCCATACCTCTTCACTACAACCACCACCACCACCAACTATGATTTATTTTTTCTTGGATTTCCCAACCAGGATTCAGTCTGGTATATTTTCTAGATTTGTTTAAAAGAGTTGGGAGTGGGATGAGGGTGAGAAGCTCACTGTATTTCTTCCTCCTAACCTACCATCTTGACACTGCCTCCTAGCATCCATTTCCTCCAGTTTTTTTTCACTTTTTTTCCCCTTGAAATTATTGACTTTATGTCCTTTCAGGTACGTTTTGTTCTTCTTTTATCTAGTTCTACAAAGTAATTTTTGTTAGTTTAATTTTGATGACACTCAATCTGTTAATTAGTGCTGAGAGTGATATATTAGGAGTATTAATAAATATGTGGTGCAAATCCTTCATTCCTTTTGGAAGAGAATAGAGCTGAATCTCACTTAAGTGTATCCTTTCTAACCTTATTCTTTCATTTCTTTCATAAGAGAGGAGTGATTTGATTAGTCACATAATATTATAAGAGGTATCTTACTTTTTAAATTAGGAACAATATGATAGTTCTTAGATACACGTGGTCCTCATATCTTTTTTTCTGTGGAATTTATATAAGAAGAAAAGTTATCTGGACAATAAAAATTGGGCAAGATTTCATTTTTATTCTAAACTTATTATTGTTTAATCATTTTTCAGTTCTCTGACTCTGTGACCCCATTTTGGGTTTTCTTGGCAAAGATGCTAGAATGGGTTGCCATTTTCTTCTCCAGATTATTTTATATATGGGGAAACTGAGGCAACATTTTCTTGTTCTGAGCTATTTTCTCCTATTTTTCTTCCTTTCTAGGTTTGGTTTCGTTTCTAACTTTATTCTCTAATATTCTGTTCTTGAAAGCCCTAATGAGTAAACTTTTTTGTTCCTTCTGAGGCTATATTTATACTTATCACAGAGTTACTCTCTTCTTCTGGGCTTACCTATTGAACCTCTCTTTACCCATAATATTTCTTCATTATTTTTGGAGTATTCTCATATTTTCTTCCTTAGTTTTTGGTTTTGAATTTTGTACCTGGATCAGATTACTTTTTTTTTTCCAAATGCTTTATTAACTTCTAGTTTACATCATTCATTTCCGTCAGATTTTGAGCTTTAATTTTTTCCCCATTTTCCCCTACCCAGCACCCCGGAATAAGAGACATACAGGATATCCCCTCAACCAATCTGCTCTTTCCCATCTCTTCTCCCATACCCCCTTCGACTTTTCCAGTAGGGTGAGGTGAATCCCCAAGCCCCATTGCCTGCACATCTTATCTCCCAATTATATGCAAAATAGTATTAACAATAGTATTTATATATATTTTTTTAAAATTGATTTGAAAAGGAAGATAAACAACTCAGTATATGCTGTACATGTGTAGCTATGCTAAACATTACCACAGTAGATATATTATAAAAGACTGACTATATTTCACTTCCTCCAATCCCACCTTCCTCCTGGGCCGCTCCACACCTTGATCCTGTCCCTTTTCAAAAGTGGGTGCTTCTGAGGGTGGAGCCAAGATGGCGGAGTAGAAACAGCACTTCCAAGGTGCTCTCCCCCCAGATTACCTCCAAACCATGTAAAAGGGGACTCTGAACAACTTCTGGAGCCCCACCAAGCACCCACCGAATGAAACAGAGAAGCTAACCTCCTGCTGAGGACAGCCCATCGGCCCTGCAGGCAGGGCCAGCATAGCGCTCTGGGAGCCGACAGCCCAGCACACCAGAGAGCCCCAGCTCAGGTCCCTGTGAGCAGAGGTTTTAGCCCCAGGGCGCTTGGGCTAGCAGCCTGCCAGAGGGACACCAGAACACCAGAAGCCATGGCAATTCCAGAATTATCAACACAGATATGCCTAGGACAAAGTGAGAGGTTAGTGCCCTATGGACTTTGGGACCAGTATTTGGGGAACTCGTCAGCTTCCTCCCCTAGGGGCTAGAAGCTGCTGAGGAGACAAGCCATTTTGCAATTTCAGTGGCAATTCTAGCTCCTGGCCTGCGAAATGTATGGAGATCTAGCGATCAGTGTTGGGGGGTATTCACTCTTTCTTTAACCTCCCTGGATCTGGATTGTGGTCTGGGGTGGAGGTCGTGGGGTGGGTATCCAGCTTGCCAGAACTGAAAGTTGTGAAGACCCCAACATTGGGACAGAAGCTCCCCTGTCCTGTGGCTGAGTCCTACTGTGGCAACAAGCCCAAAAGTCAAGTAATTAAGTGGCAACATGCCAAGGCAAAGGAAACAAAATGAACAGAAAAATGCAACATTAGACACCTATTTTCGGGGCAAAGAGGATCGAAGTATAGAGAGAGAGGAGGGCCATGAGGTCAGAAGTCCTGCTCCAAAAGCCCCAAAGGAAAATATGAGCGGGTCACAGGTCATAGAGGACCTTAAGAAGGATTTTAAAATTCAAATAAGAGAAGTGGAGGAAAAATTGGGAAGAGAAATGAGAAGGATGCAGGAAAAGTATGAAATAAGAGTCAACAGCCTGACTGAGGAAAATAACACCTTAAAAATAGACTAACTCAAATGGCAAAGGAGGCTCAAAAGGACAATGAGGAGAAGAATGCCTTAAAAAGCCAAATTTTCCAGATGGAAAAAGAATCTCAAAATCTTACTGAGGAGATTCATTCCTTCAGAGTTAGACTGGAGAAAATGGAAGCTAATGACTTTATGAGAAATGAAGATGCTGTTAAACAGATACAAACAAATGAAAGAATAGAAGGCAATGTGAAATATCTCGTGGAAAAAACCACTGATATGGAAAATAGATCCAGGAGAGATAATTTAAAAATTATTGGACTACCCAAAAGCCATGATAAAAGAAAGAACCTAGAAATCATCCTTCAAGAAATTCTAAAGGAAAATTGCCCTAATGTTTTAGAAACAGAGGGCAAAATAGAGGTTGAAAGAATCCACAAATCACCTCCTGAAAAAGATCCCAAAAAGAAAACTCCCAGGAATATTATATCCAGGCTCCAGAATCCCAGATCAAGGAGAAAATACTACAAGCAGCCAGGAAGAAACAATTTCAATATTGTGGAAACACAATCAGAATAGCCCAGGACCTGGCAGCTTCTACACTGAGGGATAGAAGGGCATGGAATATGATATTCCAGAGGGCAAAAGAGCTGGGAATGAACCCAAGGGTCACCTACCCAGCAAAACTGAGTGTTTTGTTTCAGGGGAAAATATGGTCATTCAGTGGAATAGAGGACTTTCAAGCATTCTTGAGGAAAAAACCAGAATTGAATAGAAAATTTGACATCCAGACACAAGAAGGAAGAGATGCCTGAGAAGGTAATCAGGGAAAAGAAATCAAAAGGAACTTATCAAAGTTGGACTATTTACATTCCTACATGGAAAAACAAAAACTGTGACTGATGCAACCTTTCTCACTATGAAAATAATGGAAGAAGGGTATATGAACATATGAATACATATGTGAATGTGTGTATATATGTTTACAATTATTCAGGGATAGAGGGCATAGGTTGAATTTGTTGGGAAGGGATGATACTTAAGGGGTGAAATTATGAAGTGAGAGAGGAAAGTGCCAAGAGGAGATGGGGAGAGACAGGGTAGGGTAAACTATGTCATGTAGAAGAAGCAAGGGGAAGTGGTTGCAAGTGAGGGGAAGAACAGGAAGGCAAAAAGGCAAAACCATATTCTCCTTAAATTTGGCTCAGGGAGAGAATGACATACATACTAAATGGGATATCCCAACCTGCAGCAGAGTAGGGGAAAGGGGGATGAGATGGGGGATGATGGAGGGGAGAATATTTTGGGGGGAGGGGAGGTTGGAGGTAACCACCTTCGAAGAGGTTCAGGATCAAAGTGGGGAATGGACCAGGTGGGGGGTGGGATGGGTGGGAGGGAATTATAAGCAGCCTTTTACAATGTATCTACTATGGTGATGTTTTGCGTAATTATATATGTACAACACATACTAAATTATTTATCTTACCAGAGGGAATGGGTGACAAGAGAGGAAGGGAATGGATCTGGAATTCGAAGTTTTAAAATTAAATGTTTTAAATATATATAAATACTATTATTTATACTATTTTGCATGTAATTGGGACATAAGATGTGCAGGCATTGGGGCACAGAGGTTTACCTTGCCCTACTGTTAAAGCTGAAGGTGGTATGGGAGAAGTTATGGGAGAGAGTAGATTGGATGAAGGGATATCTTATGGGACTGCTATTCTGGGGTGGTCGGTAGGGGAAGAATGGGGGAAAATTTTTAACTCGAATTCAGGTGGAAATGAATGATGTAAACCAGAAGTTAATAAAGCATTTGTTTAATTAGAAAAAAAAAGAATATTGGGGGAAGAGAATCTAGAATATATTATTAAAGAGATCGCAGCAAATGTTCCAAAAGAAGAGCAACAATCATATGGTTTCAGCAAGAACAAGTCATGCAGGTATCTATATTTCCATCTTGAAAAGGGTTACTTTCTCTTAGTAGTTCTGGGGAATTCTATGGGCTTCTTTTACCTCTATTTTCACAGTGTTAAATATATTATCTAATGCTACTGTTATAGAAGAAATGTTGAGATATGTGCTAAATAGGAGTAGTTTGCTAGATCCAGAATTGATCAAATTACCAGTCATTAATGGTATAATATCATCTTAGAATATATCCGGTTTCCTGAAGTAATTTGTGCTGTCAGGTATTGTTAACATTTTTTTTATCATTGATATTCAATGTGAAGAGGGTGTATGTCATTGGTGCTGAGATCAATAGACAAATATAAATTTGCCTGTAAGTTAATTAGACTTTCTAAGAATTAAAGCTCCCAAATTGGATCATAGGATCATATATTTAGAACTGGGGAATGGGATGCTTTAGGAGATAGTGAGATCCATTTCTTTTGGATTTTCCACAGAGGCTGAATGAGGACACTGAGAATATTGGAGTGGGGCTCCTTTTCCTGGTGTATGTTAGACTAGATGATTTCTGAAATAATTTCCAATTTTGAAATTCTCTGTTTCTCTGCATTTTGATTCTGTGAATATTCAGACCTCCTTTTTACGTATATTATAAGTGCCCAAGCCCTAGGTTGTACAGAGCCCAAACCTGACTTTCCAAGACTTTTAAACAGCATATTCTTAAACTTCCCTGACTGACAAATGAATCTTTAGTGGTTTTGTTTTTTTTTTTTTCTCCTGAGTAAAGTTGAGCCTCCTTTGAATGTGATTTGGTGTCCCTAACACATGCTGCTAATTAAAATAATCATGAGGGCTTAAGGAAAATCTCTTCCTGGGGACAAGAGGGATGGGGCCAGAATCGTGACTCAAGTGAGCACAAACCAAAAGTCAGTCCAGGTCAGGAACCAGGGTTTCTTAGCAACAACAAAATCCAAAGGGCTGAGATGGAATGGAGAGAACTGTGAACCTTGGCAGTGATTTCAAGCTAGGGAGGTTTGCATGGAAATGAGAAGGCATGAATGTTACCAAGACTGTAAGCAGAACAACTATTGGCCTGATCCAAAGTGACTCACTAAAGCCTCCAAAGAAATGGGCTACTTTCCATTGTGCTTGGACAGATACCATGTACAGATTTCAGCAGTGGTCTTATGATCAAGTTCTGTGAGAGACCTTAGAAGTTATATAGATGAAGCTCTTCATTTTATAACTGAGGAAACTGTGGTCCAGAAAAAATTAAATGGTGTGACCATAGTAGAGTTCTGAGTTCCTCTGATTTCAAAGTTTAAATTCTCACTAAAACACCATTCTACATAGAGGTTCTTAACCTTTTTTTTTTTTAATGCCATGAACTCTTTAGGTAAAGTCCCCTTTAGAAGACTTATTCTCAGAGTATTATTTGAACACATACAATAAAAATTTGAATGCATAAAATAAAATACCTAGGATTACCAAGGAAACCAATTATATTAGAATGTATTTACAAAAATATTTTAAAGTAAAACAAATTCATGTACATTAATTTAAAATGCTTGGTAGAGTTTATGAGACATCATTAGGGATACCATCAAATAGATATTTTATGGAGACAACTAAGACCAAGTCTAGGGATTCATAACTTGCATTTTACCTCCAGTAGGAATGATGAAATTACATATTTTATAGGCAGTAGAAAGGCCTCTTAGGATGATGGAACCATCAATGACCTTTCAACATAGGAGATTTACTAGGATGTCTGGGGACACAGAAGATGATCATAAAGATGAACATACTAAAACAATGCTCAGGTAATTGGACATTAATTGAGCTGCTTGGTGGTCTAGAGGATTCTTGTGATCAGTGAAGTTAATTATGGTGCATTTCATTCCCTTAAGATGGTAACTCCACAATAACAATATCACTTTAAGTACATATAGTTTCTCTCATTTCACATAGTTCTTTGGAGCTTGAGTTACCTTTTCATAGAAGTACATTCAGGTCAAAACATAGCAGTGGGTAATTTGACCAATAAAAAGTTTGTTTCCACATAAAGATTGGCAGGATAGGTTACTATAATGAACAGCTTATTCACAATTTTCTTTTTTTGTGCTTCAGTTGTTTCATTTATGTCCTACTCTTAGTGACCCCATTTGGGATTTTCTTGGCAAAAAAAAAATACTAGAGTGGTTTGTTATTTCCTTTTCTAGCTCTTTTTATATATGCAGAAACTGTGGCAAACAGGGTTAAGTCATTTGCCCAGGGTCACATGGTCAGATTTGAACTAAGAATATGAGTCTTCCTGACTCCAGGCCTGGCACTCTATTTACTGTACCACCTTCAAATTTATGGATATCTAAATAGGGACTGAAGTGAACTAGTTCTTCAAGTCCTTGAATGGAAACTCCACTCCAGCATCAACTAGGAAGCCTTTGTGTGACTGTTGAGAATGACCTTCAAGATGAAATACCTAGAGATGAAAAATCTGTAGTACTCTACAAAACTAATTTTTTTTTTTTGCATTAAGTGTCTGAGGCTGTATTTGAACTCAGCTTTTCCTGACTCCAGGGCTTGTTCTCTATTCACTGTGCCACCTAGCCACCCCCATAAATAATTTCTTTATAAAATTATTTTAGCAATATTTTATTTTTCCCCAGTTACATGTCAAGAAAATTTTTAGCATAAATTTTTACAAGATTTTGAGTTCCAAATTTTTCTAAATCCTTCCTTCCCCTCCCCTTTTCTGAAATGGTAGGCAAAAACTAAAGAATTTCTGTAAGGGCTTTGATCCTTTTTTTTTTAACCTTTGGGGGTCTGTCTCTGCACTACGGCCTCCACCCTGTATGAATTCATATGGTTTTGTTATTAATTCATTATGTAGCCTGGGAACTTTATCTCTTTGGCCACAAATTGTAACTTTTCTCATTTGTCAAGTAGCTGGCCTTAGCATAGGCTATAGGGGGTTGACAGAGACAAACTCAGGCAAATAATGTCCTGTAATAAATGAAGTTATCATCAAAATTGATTCTCCCCTCAAAGTTCTTAAAATAAGAGTTTGTAATTATTTGAAAACTGTGGACTTGTTATAATAACCAATTGGCATAAACTGGTATTTAAATATATGTTATTGGGATAATAAAAATAATAATAATAATTCAGTTCACTACCTTTCATATCCTAACTAGGTTGTATGCACCATGAGATTCTAATTTGCTCAATATCACTCCTCCTGAGCTAGAGGAATCAGTAGGTACCAGGTCCAAATACTGATGGTATGCAGGGCTTGTTGTGACTAATTCATAATTACTGGTCTTCTTTTTAATGAATAGCACGAGGGCTTCAAAAAGGGAAGATGGAGAGCCAGATGAATGCCTTTTTTTTCCATTTCTTTTCTAAAAATTCCCTTAAGGCTACAATTATAACTTAATCAACAAGTAAATCCAGCTGGCCAGGATCTGAGCTCTTGTAAGTAGATGTATAATACAATGCATGGGCAATTATTCTGCCTCAGTTACATGAAATACGTTCTTAAAGCCTTAATACTTAGAAGTGCAGGAGCTCTGGCTCCTGGTCCAATGGCTGGATGCATGAAAAAATAATATTTCAGGCAATAGATTCAATATTGCTTTGAGAAAACTCTTATCTACTTTGAGTAACATGATGAATGGGTAAATTATTCAGTGCCAAATGACAGATACTCTGCACTCATGGAAAGATGGGAAAGTTATATTCTGACTGAGTACCTCATAATAGTTTTTACATTTGAGCTTACGGGGGCTTTGTATCTTGGTCTGACAAGATCAGAATAAAATTTCTCTATTTTACTGGTATTTACTTTTTTCTGAGTGAATTTTGAACCTGTGAAGATCAGATTCCCTAGAGTCTAAATAGTTAAAACCTAAAATATTTTGAAGTCCAGCAGGTCAATCCGGATGGTCAAAATCCAGTGGAATAGGATGTGAGTGTTCAGTTGGGAATGTTTAGAGGAATGCCTCCTTACTTGAGCCAGTGAGAGGACTAGTTTATGCAATAGTCTGCTACTTGCATGAGTAGAATTTTTACCTGCATGGAGCTTAGGAAGTAGACCCAGCACAGGAACAGTTGACCCACAATAACTTTTCCTTGTAACATAACAAAGTTCTGGTCAGTAGCTAATGAAAGAAAATAAAACCTGGATGCAAATAGAGGTGGAGTTGGGCATTCATGAACTTCTGGATAAGGGTAGGCAGATGGTAGGAACATCTTCAAACTTTTACTACCTCTTTTGAGAACTCTTGCAAAGACCTCCCAATTGGTATTCTTACACCAAGGCTTTCCCCAAACCAACCTTGCCTCTATATAACTGACAGAATGGTTTTCCTTCAGTACATATCTAACTATGCCATTCCTCAACTTAATAAATTCTGATAGTTCTCTATTCCCTCTAAGAGAACATATAAAATCCTCTTTTGGGCTTAATTTTTAAAATATGTATTTATGGATATCTTTTGAGCTGTATATTTTCCTTGTGACCCTTCCAGGTAACTATCACTTATAACAAAGAATTTTTTAAAAAGCTTAAATAAAATTAATCAAGATGTTCCAGACATGCAATATTCATATGGGATGTTTCATATCCCTAGTACCCAACATCAAAAAAGAAGTTGGGGAGGTGAATTTTCATAGCTCTTGATCAGGTCTAAGCATGGCCATTATAATTACATAGTATTGAATTTTAATTGGTTTGTTCTTATCTCCAATTATATTATTGTATTCATTGAGTATGTCATTTTTCTGATTCTACTTACTTAACTTTCCATCCATCCATACTAGTACATCAAACAATCAACAAAGATATATTAAGTACTTACTGCAGGTCAGGTACTGTGTCATGTGGTGGGTGCAAATAAAAAGACAAAACAATGGCATAATCACTGCTTTCATGGAATTTACATACTACTGGGGGAGATAACATGTATGCAAATGAATATTTATAGAAAAATATGAACATAATAAACAGAGCCTTGCCATGCTTCTCTGCATTATTCCTAATCATCATTTCTTAGGCTGCAGAATTATTTCATTACATTTATGTACTGTAGCTTCCTTAGCCATTGCCCATCGATGGGTGTCTACATTATTTCCATTTTTTTTTTGCTACTACAAACAAAGCTACTATAAATATTTTGAAATATATGATGCCTTTCTCTTTGTAATTGATCTCCTTAGGGTATATTCCTGTCAGTTGTATCTCTGAATCTAAAAACATAGATATTTTGATCACTTTTTCCCCATAATTCTGAATTGCTTTGTAGAATGGTTGAACCAATTCTAAGCTTCAGCAATAGGGCATTCATAGGCCTTTCTTTTACATCCTCAGTATTAAATGTTCCTATTTTTTGTCATCTTTGCCAATTTGTTAGTTTGGGATAAAACTACAGATATATTTGCACTTCTCTAATTTTTATTTGGAGCAGTAGTTCATATAGATGTTAAAAGTTTCCAACTCTTTTTGGAGAACTTTTTTTCCATACTCTGATCCATTGGGAAAAGCTTTTGGTCTTACATATTTCTAGTAGTTACTTATATTTGTTGGATATAATACTTTTATTGGAGATATGTAATTAAAAAATTGCTTTCCAAGTTCATTATTTCCTTACATATCTTAATTGCATTAATCTTGTTTGTACAAAAAGCTTTCCAATTCCATGTAATCAAAATTTTGTTCTATCATTTATGGTAGCCTTTAACTCTTGTTTGCTTAAGAATTCACTCCAGGGGGCGGAGCCAAGATGGCGGAGTAGAAACAGCTCGTCCAAGCCTCTCTGCCCCCAGATTCTCCACAAACTATGTAAAAAAGGACTCTGAACAACTTCTGGAGCCCCAGCACCCAAAAAACAACACAGAAAAGCTAACCTCCCACTGAGGACAGCCCAGCAGCCCTGCAGGAAGGACCAGCGCAGTGGTCTGGGAGCCGGCAGCGCGCAGAGCTGAGGTTTCAGGCCCAAGGCGGCAGGGCCAGCAGCCAGCTGGAGGAACCCCAGAACACCAAGAGACTCCAGAATTATCAACATAGACTTGCCTAGGACAAAGTAAGAGGTTAGTGTCCTATGGACTTTGGGACCTGTATTTGGGGAATGCGTCAGCTCCCTCCCCTGGGGGCTAGAAGCCCCTGAGGAGACACACCATTTTGTAGTTTTCATAGGCATTTCCGGCTCCCAGCCTACAAATCGTGGGGAGATCCAGCGATCAGTCTTGGGGGGTAATCGCTCTTGCTTTAACCTCCCTGGATCTGGATTGTGATCTAGGGTGGAAGTTGTGGGTGGGTTTACAGCTTGCCAGAAACGGAAGTTGCCCCCCACACGTTCGGGACGAAAATTCCTCTATCTGGCCTTAAAGCCATAGTGTGGCAACAAGCCCAAAAGTCAAGCAATTAAGTGGCAACATGCCAAGGCAAAGGAAACAGAAAAATGCAACCCTAGACTCCTATTTTGGGGGCATAGAGCGGGAAAAGGACTGTGAGGTCAGAAGTCCTGCTCCAAAAGCCCCAGGGGAAAACATGAGCGGGTTGCAGGCCATAGAGGACCTTAAGAAGGACTTTAAAAATCAAATAAGAGAAGTGGAGGAAAAATTGGAAAGAGAAATGAGAAGGATGCAGGAAAAGTATGAAATGAGGGTCAACAGCCTGACTGAGGAAAACAACACCTTAAAAAATAGACTAACTCAAATGGCAAAGGAGGCCCAAAAGGGCAATGAGGAGAAGAATGCCTTAAAAAGTCGAATTTGCCAGATGGAAAAAGAATCTCAAAAATTCACTGAGGAGATTCACTCCTTCAGAGCTAGACTGGAGCAAATGGAAGCTAGTGACTTTATGAGAAATCAAGATGCTGTTAAGCAGATCCAAACAAATGAAAGATTAGAAGGCAATGTGAAATATCTCATGGGAAAAACCACTGACCTGGAGAATAGATCCAGGAGAGACAATTTAAAAATTATTGGACGACCTGAAAGCCATGATCAAGGAAAGAACCTAGAAATCACCCTTCAAGAAATTCTCAAGGAAAACTGCCCTGATGTTTTAGATCCAGAGGGCAAAATAGAGGTTGAAAGAATCCACAGATCACCTCCTGAAAAAGATCCCAAAAAGAAAACTCCCAGGAATATTATAGCCAGGTTCCAGAATCCCCAGATCAAGGAGAAAATACTACAAGCAGCCAGGAAGAAACAATTTCAATATTGTGGAAACACAATCAGAATAGCCCAGGACCTGGCAGCTTCTACACTGAGGGATCGAAGGGCATGGAATATGATATTCCAGAGGGCAAAAGAACTGGGAATGAACCCAAGGGTCACCTACCCAGCAAAACTGAGTATTTTGTTTCAGGGGAAAATATGGTCATTCAGTGCAATAGAGGACTTTCAAGCATTCTTGAGGAAAAAACCAGAGTTGAATAGAAAATTTGACATCCAGACACAAGAAGCAAGAGATGCCTGAGAAGGTCATCAGGGAAAAGAAATCAAAAGGAACTTATCAAAGTTGAACTATTTACATTCCTATATGGAAAAGCAATATCTGTGACTGATGATATCTTTCCTACTATGAAAATAATGGAAGAAGGGGGTGTGGTCATATGAATACATATGTGAATGTGTGTGTATATGGTTACAGTTATATATGGATAGAGGGCATAGGTTGATTTTGTTGGGAAGGGAGAGTACTCAAGGGATGAAATTATGAGGTGAGAGAGGAAAGTGGCAAGAGGAGATGGGGAGAGACATGGTAGGGTAAACTATCTCATGTAGGGGAAGTGGGTGCAAAGGAGGGGGAGAATAAGGAAGGCTAAAAAGGCAAAACCACATTCACATTGAATTTGGTTCAGGGAGAAAATGACATACATACTAAATGGGATATCTCAACCTGCAGCAGGATAGGGGAAGGGGGATGAGAGGAGGGATGATGGATGGGAGGGCATCCTTGGGGTGAGGGGAGGTTAGAAGTACCCACTATAGAAGAGGGACAGGATCATGTAGGGAATGGACCAGGTGGGGGGTGGGATGAGTGGGAGGGAATTATAAGCAGCCTTGTACAATATATCTACTATGATAATGTTTTGCATAGCTAGACATGTACAACATATACTGAATTACTTATATACCAAGAAGGAATGGGTGACAAGGGAGGAAGGAAATGGATCTGAAATTCAAGATCGTAACATTAAATGTTTCAAATATATATATAAATACTATTATTAATACTCTTTGCCTATAATTGGGAGATAAGATATGCAGGCATTGGGACACAAAGATTCATCTTCCTCTAATGGAAAAGTCGATGGGGGTATGGGAGAAGGTATGGGAGAGAGCAGATTGGAGGAAGTGATATCTTGTGGGACTGCTATTCTGGGAGGTTGGGTAGGGGAATAATGGGGGGAAAATGATTGTAACTCAAAATCTGGCGGAAATGAATGATGTAAAACAGAAGTTAATAAAGTATTTGTTTTAAAAAAAATTAATAAAAATAAAAAAAAATTAAAAAAATTAAAAAAAAAAAAGAATTCACTCCAGCCACCAGATACCTGATCTGGTTAATTTTTAATTTTGTTTTTTGTTATTTGCTACCTTTCATATTCAAGTCACCTTTCAACTTTAACATAATGTTATGTACAGTGTAAAATTTGGGGACTTACGGTCAAAAGACTTAGGTTTAGAAAGCTATCTCTGCCACTTATTCCCTGTATGAGGCTCCTTCCCCTACCTGGGCACAAGTCTCTTCCCCAATAAAAGAAGAAGATATAATTAAACAGTTTCAAAGGCCCTAAAAGATCTAAACAACTGAGCCTATGAATACCAGTTCTCCTTCTGCTCTTGGGACTTGAAGTAACTATAAAGACAATTTCTGCTAGAATACTTCACATAAATTCTTGTTGAATGGTTTTTCCTCATGTAAATTTATTTTTTCATATTTGTCAAATGCTCTATTATTAAGTATGCTTCTGATTCTTCTCTATTGTTTTAGTACTTTACTTTTCTATTTTTTTAACCAACATCAAATATTTTGGATGATTTCTGCCTGATAAATATAGTTTGATTAATACTTTTTTTTCCTTTTTCCTTTTTAAGATGCTGGATATTTTTGTTTTTCTAAGTTAGTTTTTGCTATTTTCTTTAACTAGAGCTATGTTAATGGGGAAATGGGGACATTCTTATTATCTCTTATATTTGTTGGGAAATTTGTAATATTTCCCCCTTTATATATAAGGCTAGGTTAATACTTTTTATTTTGTTAATGATTAATGAATAATTACATATGAATGATCCTCTTATATCTTCTGGCCTAAATGAGTTGTAATTTGTCAAAGGATTTTTCTGCATTCATTACTATAATTTGCGATTTTGGATGCTTAAAAATTATGCTGGATCATAATATTGAGCCATTCTTACATCCTTCATATAAATCCAACTTGAATGCAGTAACTAATATTTTGTATTAGTTCCTTTAACCTATGTGCCAGGTTTTTATTTAGAGCATTTGTCATTATTCATCAGTGATTTTGGTCTATAGATCTCTTTCTTTGTGTTACCTTCCCCTCATTTTAATAATAGAAATATATTTGTAGGGGGTGGAGCCAAGATGGCAGAAAGGAAGCAGTAACTTCTCTAAGCTCCTCTGTGAATCCCATCACTAAACCTTAAAAAGTGAATCTGAACAGATTTTGGAGTGACAAAATCCATTTGGAGATGGAGCGTGGCAGAAACCAGCCCAGGAAAGTGCCCAGTGTGTCCAGACAGGGTGAGCGCAGAGCACATGGGGTCTGCACAGCTCAGACTTAAGAGCAGACAAGCAGACAACACCAGAGAGAGGAAGCCCCAGCCTGCAGTCCTTGGGGAGGACTCACAATCATCTTGCCATCATCTCACAAGGGAATAGGACAGATCATTGGCGTCAGGTAGGAGAGTGCTTGGGCCCCCAGTGGAGACAGCAGCTTCTCCTGCAGCTATCGGCCCCCAGCCTGGAAGTTTAGAAATTGCCTGCCTATATAATGCAGGGGCTAGAATGGCAAAGTAAATTCTAGTTTCTCAGATCCTTCCATCATTCCTTCATGAAGTAAAAAATAAAAATATAAGTCTCCCACCCAGATTGAAATCCTAAATGAGTGGAAATAGCCTCAGGCTGGGGAGTCTTCAAGAAGGGGTGTAACTGAGACAGGCAGGAGTCTGAAGAGAAGAGAGGAAAGGGCCCCAACAAGCCCCACCTCACCTGACTACAAAAGTCTGCTGGAGCTTTAGCCCAGGGGTAGAGAGGCAGAAATCTGAAGTGGCCAGATAACCCCACCTCCACAGACTGCTCTGTGCACATCTGCATACCTCTCTGAGACTCTGCCTTAGCCACAAACTAGACACCCAGTGGTTACAGCACTCAAAGTCAACCACCAGGCCCTTAGCTCACAGCCTGAGAAATTAAGAAATAGGAAATCACAATAGGAAGGAAGGAAGCTGAGAAGAAGGGGAAGGCAAGAAAATCGATCCAAGCTTATTATGTAGGTCAAAAACAACCAAATATAAAGGACAACTTGGACTCTTTACCCAAAACTGAGACTACAGAAGGAAATATGAACTGGTCTCAAGCCCAAATAGCATTCTTGGAGGAGCTTAAGAAAGATTTTAAAAACCAAATCAGGGAGGCAGTGACCAACTTGGAAAAAAAGTTTCACTGAAGAAAACAAATAATTAAAAAGTAAAATTAGTTAAGTAATTGGAGAAAATACCTACCTAAAAAAGGACCTTCAAAAACTAACCAAAAACTATAATTCCCTAAAAATTAGAATCAATCAAATTGAAACTCAGAATTATATGATGCACCAAGAGTCAATCAAACAAAACCTGATGATTGAAAAATTGGAAGAAAATGTAAAATATCTCACTGGAAAAACAACTGTCCTAGAGAACAGATCCAGGAGAGATAACTTAAGAATTATTGGTCTACCAGAAAACCATGATAAAAAAAAGCAGACTAGAAAACATCCTCCAAGAGACTGTCAAATAAAACTGTCCTGATGTCCTGGAATAAGAAGATAAAATAGTTATCAAAAGAATTCACCGAACTCCACATGAAAGAAATCTCAAATTGAAAACTCCAAGAAACATTGTAGCCAAATTCCAGAATTTCAAGATTAAGGAAAAGGTTCTGCAAGCAGCCAACAAGAAACAATTCAGGGGTGGAGCCAAGATGGCAGAGTAGAAACAGCAATTCCAAGGAGCTCTCGCCCCAGACCATTTCCAAACCATGTAAAAGGGGGCTCTGAACAACTTCTGGAGCCCCAGCAACCACAGAATAACAGAGAGAAGCTAACATCCCGCTGAGAACAGCCTAGCAGCCCTGCAGGGAGGGGCCAGAGCAGAACTCTGGGAGCCAAAAGCACATCCAAAAAGGATGCAGGAAAAGTATGAAATGAGGGTCAACAAACTGACTGAGGAAAATAAACACCTTAAAAATAGACTAGCTCAAATGGCAAAGGAGGCCCAAAAGGGCAATGAGGAGAAGAATGCCTTAAAAAGCCAAATTTACCAGATGGAAAAAAAAAATCTCAAAAGCTCACTGAGGAGATTCATTCCTTCAGAGTTAGACTGGAGCAAATGGAAGCTAATGACATTATGAAAAATCAAGATACTGTTAAGCAGATCCAAACAAATGAAATAATAGAAAGTAATGTGAAATATCTCATGGGAAAAACCACTGACCTGGAAAATAGGTCCAGGAGAGATACTTTAAAAATTATTGGACTACCTGAAAGCCATTATCAAAGAGAGAACCTAGAAATTACCCTTCAAGAATTTCTCAAGGAAAATTGCCCTGATGTTTTAGACCCAGAGGGCAAAATACAGGTTGAAAGAATCCCCAGATCACCTCCTGAAAAAGTTCCCAAAAGGAAACCTTCTAGGAATATTATAGCCAGGTTCCAGAATTCCGAGATCAAGGAGAAAATACTATGAGCAGCCAGGAAGAAACAATTTCAATATTGTGGAAACAGAATCAGAATAGCACAGGACCTGGCATCTTCTACACTGAGGGATTGAAGGGCATGGAATATGATATTCCAGAGGGCAAAAGACCTCGGATTTAAACCAAAAATTACATACCCAGCAAAACTGAGTATTTTGTTTCAGGGGAAAATATGGTCATTCAGTGGAATAGAGGACTTTCAAGCTTTCTTGAGGAAAAAAACCAGAGTTGAATAGAAAATTTGACATTCAGACACAAGATGAAAGAGGTGCTTGAAAATGTAATCAGGGACAAAAAATCAAAGGGAAGTTATGAAAGTTGAAGTATTTGCATTCCTACATGGAAAAACGATAACTTTGACTGATGAAACATTTCTCAGTATGAAATAATGGAAGAAGGGTATATGGGCATATGAATACATATGTGAATGTGTGTATATATGTTTACAATTATACATGGATAGAGGGCACAGGTTGAATTTGATGGGAAGGGATTATACATAAGGGGTGAAGTTATGAGGTAAGAGAGGAAAGTAGCAAGAGGAGATGGGGAGAGACAGGGTAGGGTAAACTATCTCATGTAGAAGAAGCAAGGGGAAGTGGCTTCAGGGGAGGGGAAGAATAGGAAGGCAAAAAGGCAAAACCATATTCTCATTGAATCTGGCTCAGAGAGAGAATAACATACATACTAAATGGGATATATCACCCTGCTGGAGATTAGGGGAAAGGAGGATGAGAGGGGGGATGAGGGATGGGAGGGCATTCTTAGGGGGAGGGGATGTTGGAAGCACCCACTGTAGAAGAGGGACAGGATCAAAGTAGGGAATGGACCAGGTGTGGAGTGGGATGGGTGGGAGGGAATTATAAGCAGCCTTTTACAGTATATCTACTATGGTAATGTTCTCCATAGCTAGACATGTACAACACGTACTGAATTACTTATCTTCCCAGAGGGAATGGGTGACAAGGGAGGAAGGGAATCAATCTGAATTTCAAAGTTTTAAATTAAATGTTTCAAATATATAAAAACACTATTATTAATACTGTTTTGCATGTAATTGGGAGATAAGATGTTCACGTATTGGGGCACAGACATTCACCTCGCCCCAAGGTAAAGTGGAAGGGGCTATGGGAGAAGATGTGGGAGAGAGCAGATTGGATGAGGGCATATCTTGTGGGACTGCTATTCTGGGGTGGTGGGTTGGGGAAAAATGGGGAAAAATTGTAACTCAAAATATGGCAGAAATTAATTATGTAAACCAGAAGTTAATAAAGCATTTGTTTAAACAAAGATACAATTCAAATATCGAGGAACTACATTTAGGATCACACAGGTCCTAGCATCTCCTATGTGAAAAGATCAGAGGGACTGGACTTTGATATTCCTTAGGTCAAGAGCACTAGGACTACAACCAAAGATTAACTACCCGGCAAAACTGAGCATAATCTTTCAGGCAAGGAGATGGTCATTTAATGAAATAAGGGACTTCCATACTTTCCTGATGAAGAAGCCAGAGCTCAATGCAAAATTTGATCTCCAATTACAAGACTCAAGAAAGACATAAAAAGGTAAACAAGAAAACACAGACTCATACATGCATACATGCACACACCCACACTCATACACACATGCTCATAATTTGGGATGCAACGAGAGCAAAATGTTCACATCCCTATATGAGGAGCTGATAACTGTCAATATTGAAATTATTATGATTATCATGACCTTCAAAAGTGTTATACTTAGATAGAGGGTGTGGGTATGAATGCACTAACCTGAAGATTAAAAAAAAAATGTATTAAGGGGATCAAAGGGATTGTAGTGGGATAAAAGGAAATGATGAGATAGGTAAAGGTAAAATATGCCATTCAAAGAGGCATAACAACACACTATAGTAGAGGGGTAAGAAAGAGGGAGATGAACATCATTTAAACATTGTTCTCACTGGTTCTGGTTCAAAGAGGGATAAACTTAAAATCTGTAAAGTTTAAGATTCTAATGTGAATAGACACATAAATGCATTAAATAGAGGAAAAGGAGGGAGGCAGAGGAGCACTGTTTGAAATTTACTCCCATTTGTTTGGAGTCAAATGGGGCGTAACTTACTCTGATAAGAATAAAAAAAAATTATTGTGTCCTATAGGCAGTGGGAGGGTAAGGAAGGAGTTAAAAAGGAGGAGACTAAAGGGGGGATTAGAGGGGAGGGAAATAGTAGTAAGGGAAGAGGGTAGCTTAAGAAGGGTGGTCACCAGGTGGGAACACTGAGGGAGGGGGCAATCAAAAGGGAAAACTTCAAGGACTGGAAGGGAGAAGGAAGAAACAGAAATATAAACAGGGGAGGGAATAGGACAGAGGGGAAGAGACAGATAGTCATCATCACTGTGAATGTGAATGGGATGACCTCTCCCATAAAACAGAGGCAGATAGCAGACTGGATTAAAAACCATAATCCTACAATATGCTGTCTACAAGAAACACATTTGAATAAAAGGAATAGCCAGAGGGTAAAGGTAAAAGGTTGAAGTAGAATTTATTATGCCTCAGCTAAAGTAAAAAAAAAAAGCAGCGGTAACAATACTTATCTCAGATAAAGCAAAAATAGTTCTAATTAAAAGAGATAAGGAAGGAAATTATATCCTGCTAAAATTAATAAATAAAACTAAAGGCTGGTTTTATGAAAAAAAAGCCAATAAAATTGATACACCCTTAGTCAAAATGATGAAAAAAGAAAGAAAATGAAATTATGAGTATCAAAACTATAAAGGGTGACTCTACCTCCAATCAAGAGGAAATTAAAACAATAATTAGGAATTATTTTGCTAAATTATATGCACATAAATTTGAAAATATTAGTGAAATGGATGAATATTTGCAAAAATATAAGTTGCCCAGATTAACTGAAGAGGAAGTGAATTACCTAAATAACCAGAAAAAAATTCAAACAAGCCATCAATGAACTCCCTAGGAAAAAATCCCCAGGGCCAGATGGGTTTACTAGTGAATTTTATCAAAGATTTAAAGCATAATTGATTCCAATTCTCTACAAGCTATTTGGGAAAATGAGTGAAGAAGGAGTCCTACCAAATTCTTTCTATGACACAAATATGATACTGATTCCTAAACAGGAAGAGATAAAACAGAGAAAGAAAAGTATAGACCAATTTCCCTCATGAATTTAGATACAAAAATTTTAAGTAAAATATTAGCCAAAAGACTTCAACAACTTATGACAAAAGTAATAAACTTTGATCAGGTAGGATTTGTTCCAGGAATGCAAGGATGTTTTAATATTAAGAAAACCATCAGTATAATTGATCATATCAACAATAAAACTAGCAGAAACCACATGATTTTTTCAATAGATGCAGAAAAGGTTTTCGACAAAGTACATTCATTCCTATTAAAAACACTGGAAAGTATAGGAATAAATGGAACCTTCCTTAAAATAGTTGATACCAGGAGCCAAGATGGCAGAGTAGAAACAGCGTTTCCAAGCCACTCTCCCCCCAGACTACCTCCAAACTATGTAAAAGGGGACTCTGAACAACTTCTGGTGCCCCAGCACCCACAGAACGACACAGAGAAGCTAACCTCCTGCTCTGGACAGCCCAGGAGCCCTGCAGGAAGGACCATCATAGCGCCAGCAGTGCATCAAGCAGTGTGCCAGAGAGCCAAGCATAGGTCCACTCGATTTGCGGTTTTAGGCCCAGGGCAGCAGGGTCAACAGCCGACTGGAGGGACCCTAGATCACCAACAGCTGTGGTGATTCCAGAATTATCAACATAGACATGCCTAGGACAAAGTGAGAGGTTAGTGCCCTATGGACTTTGGGACCAGGATTTAGGGAACTCGTCGGGTTCTTCCCCTGGGGGCTAGAAGCCTCTGAGGAGACACTGCATTTTGTAGTTTTCGGAGGCTGCTCCAGCTCCTGGCCTGCGAACTGTAGGGAGACCCAGTGATCAGTCTTGGGTGGTAATCTCTCTTGCTTTAACCTCCCTGCATCTGGATTGTGATCTGGGGTGGAGGTCATTGGTGGATTTCCAGCTTGCCAGAAACTGAAGTTGCTCCCCCCCCACAATTTCAGGACAAAAGTTCCTGTCTGGCGCAAGGCCATACTGTGGCAACAACCCCAAAAGTCAAGTAATTAAGCGGTAACATGCCAAGGCAAAGGAAACAAATTAAACAGAAAAATGCAACCTTAGATTCCTACTTTGGGGGCAAAGAGGCGAAGCATAGAGAGAGAAGAGGGCTGTGAGGTCAGAAGTCCTGCTCCAGAAGCCCCAGGGGAAAAATGAGTGGGTTGCAGGCCATAGAGGACCTTAAGAAGGACTTTAAAAATCAAATAAGAGAAGTGGAGGAAAAATTGGGAAGAGAAATGAGAAGGATGCAGGAAAAGTATGACATGAGGGTCAACAGCCTGACTGAGGAAAACAACACCTTAAAAAATAGACTAACTCAAATGGCAAATGAGGCCCAAAAGGGCAATGAGGAGAAGAATGCCTTAAAAAGTCGAATTTGCCAGATGGAAAAAGAATCTCAAAAGGTCACTGAGGAGATTCATTCCTTCAGAGTTAGACTGGAGCAAATAGAAGCTAATGACTTTATGAGAAATCAAGATGCTGTTAAGCAGATCCAAACAAATTAAAGATTAGAAGGCAATGTGAAATATCTCATGGGAAAAACCACTGACCTGGAAAATAGATCCAGGAGAGATAATTTAAAAATAATTGGACTACCTGAAAGCCATGATCAAAGAAAGAACCTAGAAATCACTTCAAGAAATTCTCAAGGAAAATTGCCCTGATGTTTTAGATCCAGGGGGCAAAATAGAGGTTGAAAGAATCCATAGATCACCTCCTGAAAAAGATCCAAAAAAGAAAAAACTCTCAGGAATATTATAGCCAGGTTCCAGAATCCCCAGATCAAGGAGAAAATACTATAAGCAGCCAGGAATAAACAATTGCAATATTGTGGAAACACAACCAGAATAGCACAGAACATGGCAGCTTCTACACTGAGGGATTGGAGGGCATGGAAATACGATATTCCAGAGGGCAAAAGAGCTGGGAATGAACCCAAGGGTCACCTACCCAGCAAAACTGAGTATTTTGTTTCAGGGGAAAATATGGTCATTCAGTGGAATAGAGGACTCTCAAGCATTCCTGAGGAAAAAACCAGAGTTGAATAGAATATTTGACATCCTGACACAAGAAGGAAGAGATGCCTGAGAAGGTAATCAGGGAAAAGAAATCAAAAGGAAATTATCAAAGTTAACCTATTTATATTTCTACATGGAAAAACAATAACTGTGACTGATGAAACCTTTATCAGTATGAAAATAATGGAAGAAAACTGTATGGTCATATAAATACATATGTGAATGTGTATATATATATATATGTTTACAGTTATACATGGATAGAGGGCATAGGTTGAATTTGTTGAGAAGGGATGATACTTAAGGGGTGAAATTATGAGGTGAGAGAGGAAAGTAGCAAGAGGAGATGGGGAGAGACAGGGTAGGGTAAATTATCTCAAGTAGAAGAAGCAAGGGGAAGTGGTTGCAAGTGAGGGGAAGAATAGGAAGGCAAAAAGGCAAAACCACATTCTCATTGAATTTGTTTCTGGGAGAGAATGACATATATACTAAATTGGATATCACAACCTGCAGCAGAATAGGGAGAAGGGGGATGAGAGGAGGGATGATGGATGGGAGGTCATCCTTGGGGGGAGTGGAGGTTGGAAGTACCCACTATAAAAGAGGGACAGGATCAAGTAGGGAATGGACCAGGTGGGGTGTGGGATGAGTGCGAGGGAATTATAAGCAGCCTTGTGCAATATATCTACTATGGTAATGTTTTCCATTGCTAGACATGTACAACATATACTGAATTACTTATCTTCCCAGAGGGAATGGGTGACAAGAGAGGAAGGAATGGATCTGAAATTCGAAGTCTTAAGATTAAATGTTTCAAATATATATATATATATTTATATTTATATATTTATATATATATATATATATATATATATATATATATATATATATATACATATGTATAAATACTATTATTAATACTCTTTTGCTTGTAATTGGGAGATAAGATATGTAGGCATTGGGACACAAAAATTCACCTTCCTCTAATGGAAAAGTCGATGGGGGTATGGTAGAAGATATGGGAGAGAGCAGATTGGAGGAAGCGATATTTTGGAAGACTGATATTCTGAGAGGGCGGGTAGGGGAAAAACAGGAGGGAAAATAATTGTAACTCAAAATCTGGTGGAAATGAATGATGTAAAACAGAAGTTAAGAAAGCATTTGTTTAAAAAAATTGTTGATAGCATCTATTTAAAGCCACCAGCAAGTATTATATGCAGTGGGAATAAACTAGAAGCATTTCCAATAAAATCAGGAGTGAAACAAGGGTGTCTGCTATCACCCCTCTTATTCAGTCTGGTACTAGAAATGTTAGTAGTAGCAATTAGAGAAGAAAAAGAAATCAAAGGAATCAAATTAGGCAAAGAAGAGACCAAGCTATCACTCTTTGCAGATGATATGATGATATACTTAGAGAATCCTGGAGAATCGAGTAAAAAACTACTTGAGACAATAGATAAATTTAGCAAAGTTGCAGGATATAAAATAAACCCACACAAATCCTCAGCATTCCTGTATATCTCTAATGAAGTTCAACAGTAAGAGATAGAAAGAGAAATCCCATTTAAAGTCACTGTAGACATTATAAAATATTTGGGAATCTACCTGCCAAAACAAACCCCGGTCCTATATGATCACGACTAAAAACACTTCTCACACAAATAAAATCAGATCTAACTAATAGAAAAATATCAGTTGCTCATGGCTGCGTCGAACTAATAGAATAAAAATGACCGTTTTACCCAAACTAAACCATATATTTAGTGCCACACCAATCAATTTACCAAAAAAATACCTTTTAGAGTTAGACAAAATAATAACAAAATTTATTTGGAAAAACAAATGGTCTAGAATATGAAGGGAATTAATGAAAAGATACCCTAGGGAAGGTGGACTAGCTACGAGAAATTTTAATTTGTATTATATAGCAGCAGTCATCAAAACTGCTTGGTACTGGCAGAGGAGTAGAGTAGAGGATCAACGGAATAGATTGGGTGCAGGAGACCCAGCAGTTAATGAATATAGTAATCTATTGTTCAATAAACCCAAAGACCCCAGTTTCTGGGATAAGAATGCACTATTTGACAAAAACTGCTGGGAAAACTGGAATATAGTATGGCAGAAACTGGGCATAGACCATTATCTACCACCATGTGCCAATATTAAGTCTCAGTGGGTGCATGATCTAGGTATAAAGGATGATGATGCTGTAAGCAATCTGGGAAATCAAGGAATAGTTTACCTGGCAGATTTGTGGAGACGGAAAGACTTTAGGACCAAACAAGAACTAGAGAGCATTATAAAACACAAAATGGATAATTTTGATTACATTAAATTGAAAAGCTTCTGTACAAAGCCAACTTAACCAAGGTCAAGAGGGAGGTGGGAAATTGGGAAAGAATTTTCACAACTTGTGTCTCTGATAAAGGACTCATTTCTAAAATATACAGAGAATTGAATCAAATCTGTAAGAATACAAGGCATTCCCCAATTGATAAATGGTCAAAGAATATGAACAGGCTATTTTTAGAGAAAGAAATTAAAGATATCTACAAACATATAAAGAAATGCTCTAAATCACTATTGATTAGAGAAATGAAAATCAAAACACCTCTGAGATACCACATCTCTCCAGTCAGATTGGCTAAGATGACAAAACAAGAAAATGACAAATGCTGGAGAGGATGTGGGCAAATTGGAACATTAATGCATTGCTGGTGGAGTTGTGAACTTATTCAACCATTCTGGAGAGCAATCTGGAATTATGCCCAAAGGGCTATAAATAATTTCATACCCTTTGACACAGCAATACCACTTCTAGGGTTACATCCCAAAGAGATCATAGAAGAGGGAGGAAGACCCATATGTACAAAAATATTTATAGCAGCTCTTTTCATGGCTGCAAAGAATTGGAAATTAAAGGGGTGCCCATCAATTGGGGTATGGCTAAACAAGTTGTGGTATATGCATGTAATGGGATATTCTTCTGCTATAAGAAATGAGGAGGAGATGGTTTTCATATTTACCTGGAGAGGCTTATACAAAGTGACGATGAGTAAGAAGAGTAGAACTAGGAGGAATTTGTATACAATCACAGTCGCATCATATGTGTGATGACCAACTATGACAGACTGGACTTTTTTCAGCAATGCAGTGATATAAGTCAATCCCAAAAGACTAATGAAGGAGAAATGCGACATACAGAGAAATAACTGAAAGAACTGAGCTTGAATCCTTATGGAAGCAAACTAATTGATTTTTTTTCTTTTCATTGTTTGGTTTTATTTCTCCTTTACCATTTTTCATCCCACCTAGTACAATATGCCTTTGTAACTTGACTAATATCTAATATGCAGATCTTATACTGAACTGTATGCCTTTGTGGGAGTTTGGGGGAGGGAGGGAAAGGAAATTTGAAACTCAAGTAATGATGGAATTGAATCTTTTTTTTTTTAAAGCTATTGGGGTTAAGTAACTTGCTCAAGGTTACATGGCTAGTCATTATTTATGTGTGGGTGCTCATTTTCTGAGGCCGGATTCGATCCTGGGTCATAGCAACTCTGAGGCTGGCACTCTTACTCACTGAGCCACCTAGCTGCCCCAATGGAATTGAATCTTGTTAACTAAAAATAAACAAATAAATTAATAAAAAAAAAGAAAAGAAAAATATTTTGGGAAAAAATATATTTGTATAGTGAACAGGATTTGATAGTGTATTTTCTTAATTTTCAGGAACATAGTTCAATATAATTATTAATAATTCTTTTAAAGTTTAACAAAATTTTAACAAAATATATAAGCATCTGTTTTTACCCCTTTAGTAGTCCCTTTTCATGTAGTGCCTGAATTACATTTATAGTACTGAGTTATTTAAAATCTCTACTTTATGTTTTACTTATTTAGTACCTTTATAAGTAATTATCTTTATTTTTCCTCATGTTGACATATAGCTATTTATAATAGTTTCTGATTGTTTTTTATTCCTCACCTTTATAGCATTATCTCATATTTTTTTCACTATATATGCTATGCTCCAAGCAAATGCTCCAAGACACTATTTTTTGCCTATCTTCTGCCACAGTTAAAATGCCCATAATTCTCCAGTCTATATATTTTTTCTCAAACTATTCTTGTACTGTTCTTCTGTCCCACTCTAACTTTGGTGAAATCCAATCCATTTTCTCCTTCTTCTTCTTCTTCTTCTTCTTCTTCTTCTTCTTCTTCTTCTTCTTCTTCTTCTTCTTCTTCTGCTTCTGCTTCTTCTTTTTTTTCTTAGATTTTATGCCTTTATTCCAGCTGATTTCTTCTTTTTTAAACAAATGCTTTATTAACTTCTGTTTTACATCATTCATTTCTGCCAGATTTTGAGTTACAATCATTCCCCCCCCCCCATTATTCCCCTACCCAACCTCCCAGAATAGCAGTCCCACAAGATATCGCTTTCTCCAATCTGCTCTCTCCCATACCTTCTCCCATACCCCCATCGACTTTTCCATTAGAGGAAGGTGAGTCTTTGTGTCCCAATGCCTGCACATCTTATCTCCCTATTACAAGCAAAAGAGTATTAATAATAGTATTTATATATATTTGAAACATTTAATGTTACTACCTCAAATTTCAGATCCATTTCCTTCCTCCCTTGTCACCCATTCCCTCTTGGGAGATAAGTGATTCAGTATATGTTGTACATGTCTAGCTATGCAAAACATTATCATAGTAGATATATTGTACAAGGCTGCTTATAATTCCCTCCCACTCATCCCACTCCCCACCTGGTCCATTCCCTACATGATCCTGTCCCTCTTCTATAGTGGGTACTTCCAACCTCCCCTCCCCCCAAGCATGCCCTCCCATCCATCATCCCTCCTCTCATCCCCCTTCCCCCTATCCTGCTGCAGGTTGAGATATCCCATTTAGTATGTATGTCATTTTCTCCCTGAACCAAATTCAATGTGAATGTGGTTTTGCCTATTTAGCCTTCCTTATTTTCCCCCTCCTTTACAACCACTTCCCCTTGCTTCTTCCACATGGGATAGCTTACCCTACCCTGTCTCTCCCCATCTCCTCTTGCCACTTTCCTCTCTCACCTCATAATTTCATCCCTTGAGTATTCTCCCTTCCCAACAAATTCAACCTATGCTCTCTATCCATATATAACTGTAACCATATACACACACATTCACATATGTATTCATATGACCACACCCCCTTCTTCCATTATTTTCATAGTGAGAAAGATATTATCAGTCACAGTTATTGCTTTGCCATATAGAAATGTAAATAGTTCAACTTTGATAAGTTCCTTTTGATTTCTTTTCCCTGATTACCTTCTCAGGCATCTCTTCCTTCTTGTGTCTGGATGTCAAATTTTCTATTCAATTCTGGTTTTTTTCCTCAAGAATGCTTGAAAGTCCTCTATTCCACTGAATGACCATATTTTCCCTGAAACAAAATACTCAGTTTTGCTGGGTAGGTGACCCTTGGGTTCATTCCCAGTTCTTTTGCCCTCTGGAATATCATCTTCCATGCCCTTCAATCCCTCAGTGTAGAAGCTGCCAGGTCCTGGGCTATTCTGATTGTGTTTCCACAATATTGAAATTGTTTCTTCCTGGCTGCTTGTAGTATTTTCTCCTTGATCTGGGGATTCTGGAACCTGGCTATAATATTCCTGGGAGTTTTCTTTTTGTGATCTTTTTCAGGAGGTTATCAGTGGATTCTTTCATCCTCTATTTTGCCCTCTGGATCTAAAACATCAGGGCAGTTTTCCTTGAGAATTTCTTGAAGTGATTTCTAGGTTCTTTCTTTGATCATGGCTTTCAGGTAGTCCAATAATTTTTAAATTTTCTCTCCTGGATCTATTTTCCAGGTCAGTGGTTTTTCCCATGAGATGTTTCACATTGCCTTCTAATCTTTCATTTGTTTGGATCTGCTTAACAGCATCTTGATTTCTCATAAAGCCATTAGCTTCCATTTGCTCCAGTCTAACTCTGAAGGAATGAATCTCCTCAGTGAACTTCTGAGATTCTTTTTCCATCTGGCAAATTTGGCTTTTTAAGGCATTCTTCTCCTCATTGCCCTTTTGGGCCTCCTTTGCCATTTGAGTTAGTCTATTTTTTAAGGTCCTTCTTAAGGTCCTCTATGGCCTGCAATCCTCTCATGTTTTCCCCTGGGGCTTTTGGAGCAGGACTTCTGACCACACAGTCCTTTTCCCGCTCTATGCCCCCAAAATAGGAGTCTAGGGTTGCATTTTTCTGTTTCCTTTGCCTTGGCATGTTGCCACTTAATTACTTGACTTTTGGGCTTGTTGCCATACTATGGCTTTAAGGCCAGATAGAGGAATTTTCGTCCCGAACATGTGGGGGGCAACTTCCGTTTCTGGCAAGCTGTAAACCCACCCAAGACTTCCACCCTAGATCACAATCCAGGTCCAGGGAGGTTAAAGCAAGAGTGATTACCCCCCAAGACTGATCGCTGGATCTCCCTACGATTTGCAGGCAGGGAGCTGGAGCTGCCTCTGGAAACTACAAAATGGCATGTCTCCTCAGTGGCTTCTAGCCCCGGGGAGGGAGCCGACGCCTTCCCTAAATATCGGTCCCAAAGTCCATAGGACACTAACCTCTTACTTTGTACTAGCCATGTCTATGTTGATAATTATGGAGTTGCCACAGCTCCTGGTGCTCTGGGGTTCCTCCAGCCAGTTGCTGGCCCTGCCGCCCTGGGGCTAAAACCTCGGCTCATGTGGACCTGGGCTTGGCTCGGCTTGGCTCCTAAGCTCTGTGAACTACGTGCTGCCAGGTCCCAGACCGATGCACTGGTCCTTCCTGCAGGGGGGCTGGGCTGTCCTCAGTGGGACGTCAGCTTCTCTGTGTCGTTCTGTGGGTGCTGGGGCTCCAGAAGTTGTTCAAAGTCCCCTTTTACATAGTTTGGGGGGAATCTGGGGGCAGAGTGGCTTGGATGAACTGTTTCTACCCCGCCGTCTTGGCTCCGCCCCCCAGCTGATCTTTCTTCTTCTTTTAAAGCAATTGGGGTTAAGTAACTTGCTCAAGGTTACAGGGCCACTCATTTTCTGAGGCCGGGGCCAATCCCGGGGCATCCCGACTCAGGGGCCGCTTCTCTTACTGTGCCACTTAGCCACCCTAAAATTCAATCCATTCTTTAAATTCCAACTAAAACATAATCTGCTTTATTAATCTTTGAAGATCCCCTCATCTATTGGCAACATTCTTTTTACTTAGACTCCACAGAATATTTTATTTTGTATTTCTCTGGTGAACTCAATATGTAATATTGAATATTAGAGTTACATGGGATTCTATCTTGCCCCATTACTTTATGTAAACACCACCAAGGCAGGAACTGTTAACTAAGCTCTGTCTTTCCGGGTTATCTAGTATAGCCTTCTGCAGGTATTTTTTTTATATTTGAAACATTTAATTTTAAGACCTCAATTTTCAGATCCATTCCCTTCCTCCCTTGTCACTGATTCCTTCTGGGAAGATAAGTAATTCAGTATATGTTGTACATGTCTAGCTATGCAAAACATTACCATAGTAGATATATTGAACAAGGCTGCTTATAATTCCCTCCCACCCATCCCACTCCACACCTGGTCCATTCCCTACTTGATCCTGTCCCTCTTCTATAGTGGGTACTTCCAATCTCCCCTCCCCCAAGAATTCCCTCCCATATATCATCCCTCCTCTCAAACCTCTTCCCCCTATTCTGCTGCAGGTTGAGATATCCCATTTAGTATGTATGTTATTCTCTCCCTGAACCAAATTCAATGAGAATGTGGTCTTGCCTTTTTGCCTTCCTATTCTTCCCCTCCCCTGCAGCCACTTCCCCTTGCTTCTTCTACATGAGATAGTTTACCCTACCCTGTCTCTCCCCATCTCCTCTTGGCACTTTCCTCTCTCACCTCATAAATTCCCCCCTTAAGTATCATCCCTTCTCAACAAATTCAACCTATGCCCTCTATCCATGTATAACTGTAAACATATATATACACATTCACATATGCATTCATATGACCATACACCCTTCTTCCATTATTTTCATACTGAGAAAGGTTTCATCAGTCACAGTTATCGTTTTTCCATGTAGGAATATAAATAGGTTAACTTTGATAATTTCCTTTTGATTTCTTTTCCCTGATTACCTTCTCAGGCATCTCGTGCTTCTTGTGTCAGGATGTCAAATATTCTATTCAACTCTGGTTTTTTCCTCAGGAATGCTTGAGAGTCCTCTATTCCACTGAATGACCATATTTTCCCCTGAAACAAAATACTCAGTTTTGCTGGGTAGGTGACCCTTGGGTTCATTCCCAGCTCTTTTGACCTCTGGAATATCACATTCCATGCCCTGCATCAGTGTAGAAGCTGCCAGGTCCTGGGCTATTCTGATTGTGTTTCCATAATATTGAAATTGTTCCTTCCTGGCTGCTTGTAGTATTTTCTCCTTCAGCTGGGGACTCTGGAACCTGGCTCTAATATTCCTGGGAGTTTTCTTTTTGGGATCTTTTTCACGAGGTTATCAGTGGATTCTTTCAACCTCTATTTTTCCCTCTGGGTCTAAAACATCAGGGAAATTTTCCATGAGAATTTCTTGAAGGGTGATTTCTAGGTTCTTTCTTTGATCATGGCTTTCAGGTAGTCCAATAATTTTAATATTTAAATGTTCTGTGGTCCCTCTAGCCGGCTGCTGGCCCTGGAGCCCTGGGGCTAAAACCTTGGCTCACACGGGCCTGGGCTCCACTCTCCGAGTGCTGTGCAATGTGCTGCCAGCTCCCAGAGCGCTGCTCTGGTCCTTCCTGCATTGTTGCTGGGCTGTCCTCAGTGGGAGGTTAGCTTCTCTGTGTCATTCTTTGGGTGGGTGGTGGGGCTCCAGAAATTGTTAAGAGTCCCCTTTTACATAGTTTGGAGGTGATCTGGGGGAGAGAGCCTTGGCCCTGCTGTTTCTACTCAGCCATCTTGGCTCCACACCCTGCAGGTGTTTTTAAAATGTAGCTTGACAATTAATCTCACTTTATTATTTGAATAAACTTTCTCATGATCATTCTTCTTTGATTTGGTTGGCAGTACACAGAAAGGCAAATTATTTTATTGTATTCACTTTGAAACTTTCAAATATACTTAAGCCACCAAATGTCTTAATTCATTTATGTGGGTTTCTAAAGCAAATCATATTTGACACAAAGAAAAAAATTATGTTCCTCTTTGCCAGATACATATTCAATTAATTTCCTTTTTTTTTCCAGCTTTAGGGATAGCCTTTCTAGTGCCCTTTATTACTCTGATGTCCTTAATTTTCTAGTTGTCTAAGTATTAAATTGCATGCTTAATTCATTAAAGCTATTTTTATTTTTTTATTAATACGTATTCTGATAATTTTAATTATAAAACTAGTCTAATTACATTTGTACATGTTTATATGTTTTCTCACTACTTTTATCTTAAAAACCATTATATATTTCCATAATATATTATTTGACCCCCTTGTTATTAAAGATATCATTATTTAGGATAAATATTTATTTGAATCTTATGTTCGTATCTGCCTTATTTATTACAAGTTATATTGGTCTATGGTCTATAAGAGAGGCAGCATGGATAGAAAGCCATCCTCAGTCTCAGAAAGAAATGGTTTAAGCTCTGCTTCTAACACAAACTGGTTGTATGTAGTCCTGGCAAAACCATTTAGCCCTTCATTCCTCCCAGGAAGCTCTGTATGACCTTAATTTGTAGAGCAGCAAGTAATCTGCATTTTTAGATGTAGTGTCCTCTTCAGAAGTTCCCTATACCAGTGAAATCACAGGTCTGTTAAAAAAAATCTGTGTAGGGTGTGTTTTATATTTGTTTTTCTTTCTTTCTTTGTTTTTTATTTATAACTTCTTTTGTCTTGGTAAATCATCATGTCTTGTAAATGTGCTCCATGACACTGAAAAAAACCATGAATACTCTATGATTTCTAGTCAACAATCACCATATGTCTATAAAATCTGGTTTCTATTTCATTTCATTTAGATGCCTAATTTCTTTATTGTTTAGCTTTATGTCAGATTTGTCAAGGTCTAAAAAAAGTCTCCTAAAATTTCTTAGTATGTAAAATATTTTATGTCAACATGCATTTCTGTTAAGCATGTATATTTTAGGTCATTTGGTTCATTTACATTTTATATTGATATTTGAAACTTTAATATTCCAAGGGCCTATAATTTTGTTGGTATGGGTACTCCCTAGACTAAAGGAGAATACATTCTTCAGGAATTTTTCATAGAGTCTTTGAGAACTAATATTGTCAAAAAATATCACCCTGTGGCCAGGCTATAATAAGCATTTTCAAATTTAGGTTGGCCCTCAGATGATAAATATGCAACTTATCATCAGGTCTGTATTCATATATTGTATCATTGTTAGCATCTTTAATCATAATGAGTGTTCTGCTTTTCGTTTTTGATGGAAGCAATTTTTATTTCTGGTTCATTTGAAAACATGATTGGAACTACTTGTCAGAATCAGGAGAAGCATAATAAATTCTGTTTGACTGTTAATTTAATTTTATATGTGTTTCCATTGGGTTGTGTGTATTTCCTGTGTGAAGCCTATTGCTGAATTCTGTTCCTTCATGTATTCAACTACCTTCCTATTTATAGTTGAGTTTATTCCATTGATATTCAAAATTATAATTGCTCAGTTTACATTGTCCTTTATACATTTCTGTTATTGGGCTGGTTACATTTAGAGTTCCCTTCTAGTGTCAATCTATAAATTAAATTTTTTAAAAAAGAAATTATTTTCTAAAAAAAAAATTAATGAATTAATTTACTTTTAATTTACAACATTCATTTCCACAAGCTTTTGAGTTCCAAATTTTCTCCCCCTCCATGTATTCCCCTCTCCCCTCTATGACAGTATACAATCCAATATAGATTCTACAAATATATTCACAATAAACATTAGCCAAGTTGTAAAGAAGGATTACAACCAGTGGAATGAACAATGAGAAAGAAGGGCCAAAACAAAACAAAAAAGAAAGAGCAAGTAGTTTGCTTCAATGTGCATTCAGACTTCATGAATCTTTCTCTGGATGTGGATAGCCTTAAAAAGAAATTCTTAATTTGAAACACCAAATAAAATGATCATTTCCATTTTCAAAATAGGACAGAAAAAAGAGCATTTTGCATAAACATATGACTATTATGTACAAATTGTTTTTCCTTTTAAGTATGACATGTAATTTTCAAAACTATGTAAATATTTGCTTTTTTCCTTCTATCCTTTCTAATGTTATTTTTTGCATTTATAAATGTTTAGATTATTATTTTTCCTTCTGTTCATTTTTATTTTCCTTGGCAATACTACTATTATTAATCTTGAATCCCTCTACCCATTCCCACCCTCTGAGAAAAAAGCAAAATAAAATTATTGGAACAAATATGAATATGCCAGCAAAATATTCCAATGTTGACTACTTCTGAAATTGTACATTATTCTCCTGTATCTTGATTCTGTCA
Organism: Gymnobelideus leadbeateri; assembly: GCA_011680675.1. NCBI lineage: Eukaryota > Metazoa > Chordata > Mammalia > Diprotodontia > Petauridae > Gymnobelideus > Gymnobelideus leadbeateri. The sequence goes on along the minus strand of WOXC01004223.1, from coordinate 847,415 downwards.
CTTTTCTTTTAGGTTGTGAGTAGCATGCTGAATCTATGGATCGTCTTAAATTAAGTCTAATCAAATCAAATCAAAGATAACTTTTCTTTTTTTTTTGCTTTTTGGAGGGGGAAATGTAGGGCAATTGGGGTTAAGTAACTTGTCCAATGTCACATGGCTAGTTTTGTGTTGAGTGTCTGAGGCTGGATTTGAACTCAACCCTCCTGACTCCAGAGCTGGTACTCTATTCACTGCACTATCTAGCTGCCCCCAGACAGCACTTATTAATGGCTTAATATGTATTAGGCACAGTGCTAAACATTGGGAATGCAAATACTATAAAAAAGAAAGATAGTTTCTGCCTTCAGTGATAAACATTATAAGGGTAATAAGGGGAGACAGCACATAAAATAAACCTGAATATCAGGGGTTGGGGAGAAGTCCCTATATAGGTGTGGGGGGGTATCATAGAGGAAGTCTGGAGAGGTGAGTGGAGTACATACAATAGTGAAGACATGGTAGGCCTGGGTCTGTCACAAGGTAGACAAAGCCACAATTGGTCACAGCATTGACAAGAGCTCTTCAAGCCTTCAAATTTACTTTTCTTTAAATTGTTTTTTTTTTACTATTGTATAAATTGTTTTGTAGGTTTTGCTCACTTTACTGTACATCATTTTATAAAAATCTTCTCTGGTTTTTCCTGAAACTATTCCATTTGTAATTTCTTAAGGCACATTAACATTCTATTATATTTCTGCATCATAATTTGTTGAGCCATTCCTCAACTGCTGTACAATCCAATTGCTCAGCTATTCCCTAATTGATAAGAAAGCTGTGTGGTGCAGGAGATAGAGTGCTGGCCCTACTGGCATTCTCAAGATGCTTACTAGTTAAGTCACCGAAGACAAATCTTATATACTGTGTGCCTCAGTCTCCTCAATTGTGAAATAAGGATGATAATAATAGCACATACTTCACAGGGTAAAGATTAAATGAGATGATTTCTATAAAATGCTTATGACAGTGCCTGGAACTTAGTAGGAACTTAATAAATACTTGATTTCATTACCCTTCTCTTCTCTTCCCCATCCTTCAAGTTCTAGTGATCATGATCTGTCATCTATTTCCCATAGCTTTTTTTTAAACATTTTTATGGGATTTTCTAAAATACAACATTTAGGATATTTGTTTCATCATGTTTTACTGGGAGGCGAATAATTACCCAACTATGTTTCTGAGTTCTTTCTTCAAGGTCAGATACTTTGATATAGAACTCAAATTTTCTAGCAATTTCATTTTCTTTTGCTCCGATATATTTTTTTCTCTCCATTTCTGCATTTTGGTGCTTTAGCTCTCCCATTCTTCTTTTTGTGTGACCATTTTAAAGAAATAAATTTCCATCATCTAACCTAAATAATTTCTCCCTTCATTAGAACATTTTAAATAATTCTCTCTCTCTCTCTCTCTCTCTCTCTCTCTCTCTCTCTCTCTCTCTCTCTCTCTCTCTCTCTCCCTCTGTCTCCATCTCCCCCCTCTTATTCTCTTCCCTTCTCTTCTCTCTGCCTCTCTCCTTTATCTATCTTTGCCTCTCTCTCCCTTTATCTGTCTCTCTCTGCCTCTGTCCCTATCTCTGTCTTATTTTTTCTTAGCCCAGACTATATCTGCAATGTAAATATCTAAGATGAACACTATAGATCAACAAATCATCTGGAATTTATTGTTTGAGGCACTAAGATGCTAGGCAACTTGCCACACAGCCAGTATATCTTAGTGTTGGTAATTGAACACAGATTTTCCTGAATTTGAGGCTTGCTCCCTATTTCTTTGTCATACAATGGCTTATTCCTACTTATATCTTCCTGTAACTGTGAAAATAGCATCCACAAACCTTCTGGTTGTCCCTGTAGTTATTCCATGTTATTTATAGTATTATTGCTTTTGCTTCAGCCCCACTCCCTCCCTGAAAATTCTCCATTCTTTCAAGTCATATTATTTATTGTACTTATTTATACACTATGTAAGATTTTATTTAAATCACTATTATTTTCTTTCAGATTTTCTGTGATAGTTTCTATCATTTCACATCTTTTTGTTGTTGCCATTATTTGTTGTTTTACTTTATTTGGTCTATTTTTTTTTACTATTTTAAGGAGGCAAAGGGGAGTTGGGTTTGATTATGGTCACTCATTCAAGCCATAATACCAGGATCCCCCATTTTTTGTTTACTTTCAATTTAAAATGAACTACTAAACTCAGTGATGACATATAGAACAAAAAAGAAAGGAAGAAAGAAGGTTCAGAATCTTAGGTAGGCTTTTTTTGCAAGGGCAATTCCTAAAACATTTTGGGCAGACTTGGCAGGTGCCAAGTCAGTTTTATTTTTAATGTATAAAACTGTCCCATCATAGAGTTTCTGAAATTTGACCTTGAAATTACTTTTAAAACTGACAAGAGTGTAAAAAACATATTTGGGGTTTTATTTATTTCACTACTCTGGACCCCTTGCAATATGAAGAATGATTAGGTCATAAAATAATCTAGCTGTGAGGGGAAATGGATTGTGCTTAAAAAGCTATTTCCAAAAATTGCATTCTCTTTCCTCAAACATTTTCCCTTGTCTCTCCATTATACTGTCTTTCAATCTTTTTGTCAGGATGACTCTTTGAGGTTCTAATCACTCTATTTTGTTGGAATTTAAATTGGCAATATCACATTCATTTTTGTGTAGACCTCAAGAACACTGTATCTTATACCATACGAGAGAGAGAGAGAGAGAGAGAGAGAGAGAGAGAGAGAGAGAGAGAGAGAGAGAGAGAGAGAGAGAGAGAGAGAGAGAGAGAGAGAGATGTATCAGGTAAGGCACTAGGTACTTGTAATGTGAATGGAATTTAAGATCTTCTCCACCCATTAATAGGCTTCACTTGGAGCCTATTTAGGGAAGCTTGATTAGGGGAGGCTTGCTTTGTAAGAAGACCCACACCTTTTTGCTAATTTCTGTTTGTTACTGGGTCATGAAGGTTGTGATGCCTTGTGACTCTAAAAAGGGATACACACACACACATATACATATGTATATATGTATGTGTGTATATATATGTATGTGTATATATACATACATATATACATGTGTTTATATATACACATATACTTATGTATTTATTTGTGTGTTTATACACAAATATACATACATACATACAAACATATGCATGCATAAATATATGCATACATATATACATACATATATATACACATGTGTGTGTGTGTGTGTGTGTGTGTGTGTGTGTGTGTGTATTCTGAGGTGAGCATTTTGCTTTGGGGTCCCACTCATTGTAAAAGTGTTCTTGTGATTTGGCCAGATGAGATTCTGGGTAGCTGTTAAGAGTCCTCTGGCTTTGAAAAACCCAGATGTTGGTGCTTCTCTTTCTGGTAACTGGGTATGTATTGCCTTGGTCTATTGACCTGTGCTAATTTCTCAGACAGAAGCTCTATTGTTCTTTATTTCTCTGCTGAATTTTCTCTATTTTCTTTGTTTGGATTTTCTCTGAAGTTTAGGCCGCTGACTTTTTTCCCCTGACCTCTTGAACAGCTTTCTTTCCTATTAAAGCAGATCTAAGATCCTGAGCTAGCAGCCATCCTGGGTATGCCAGTGTGGTTGCCACTACAGCACTGAGGCTATAAAGACAAAGATTAAACAGCACCTGAACTTAAAATGCATCTAATAGAAAAAAATCTAAGGGTCAAGTAGAGTCTTAAAAAGTGCTATTAGGATCTTGAGGTTGGAGGAACCCAGCCTTTAGCTAGGGAGATTAGGGAGGGCCCCATGAAAGAGCTTGTACTTGAGTTAGGCTTTGAAGGAAGGGAAAGTCTTGAATAGGTGTCAGTTGTGGTGGTGCTTGGGAAGGGGGTGGATTATAGGCACAGAAATGGTATCAGCAAAGGCGTGGAGATGGCAGATCGAAGGATTAAAATCGAGGATAGAAAATTCCCCTGTCCCACTGTAAGGTAAAATATGTGAAGGGTGGTAGTTTGGATTTGTTCTTCAGACTTTTTTCTTCCTTTACCGCATTTATTTTCTTGGAGCTATGGTGAAAGCTCTGTTTGGAGGCCCTGTTCTTATGACTGATGACTCTCTGCCTAGAGCCACCATTAAAGGAAGGACCCCAGCCAGGCTTCATCTCACTAGTACCTGAACTCACTGTCTGCACTTGACCTTGGTCTTGTTACCCTCACATGACATTCCATTTTCCATGCTTCTGTCTGATGCCTGGAATGTTTTTCTCCTTGCCTCTTCTCCTGTTTTCTTAGCTTACTAAGTCTCAATTTAACTCTACCTTTTGCAAAAGGTCTTTTTTAGTTCCTCCCTCATTATTAGTGTCTTTCCTCTGATATCTCCTTCAATTTATTCTTTTTAATATTGCTCGTTAGTACAGTTAATTGCTTGTTTTCTCCCTCATGTGAGATAGGTGAGGTTAAGGAATGCTTTTTGTCTTTCTTTCATTACCCCAAAATTAGTATAGTGTCAATCACATAATAAGTGCTTGTTGATTTTACTTGACTTATCCTTCATTTCACCTACTGTCTTGAGACTCTGGAGAAACCACTGCCTTGAGTGCCAATTTCCTCCCTGGGACTACTATTTAGGAAATATTCCAGGAAAGGTTCACTTCAATCATTCTTGTACTTACTGTCCAGATTTCTGCCTTTCTGCATTGTGTCCATGTGGTTACCTTCCTCCTTCTTACTAGCTCTCTAATATGTTGTCTTCCCCCAACAGAACATAAACTTCTAGAGGTTAAGAATTTTCTTATTTAGGGGCAGCTAGGTGGTGCAGTGAGTAGAGCGCTGGCCCTGGAGTCAGAAGGACCTGAGTTCGGATCCGGCCTCGGACACTTAACACACAAAAGCAAAAATCTAGCCATGTGACTTTGGGCAAGTTACTTAACCCCAATTGCCTTCCAAAAAGAAAAAAAAAAGAATTATCTTGTTTGCTAGTATTTGCATCTCCAGTGCCTCGCACATAAATTCTCTCTCTCTCCTTCTGTATTGGTCTCTGTTTCTGTCTCTGTCTCTTTTTCTGTTTCTGTCTCTCTATATCTGTTCTGTTTATGTTTCTTTCTGTTTCTCTGTGTCTGTCTGTCTGTCTCCCTTCTCTTTAATGTAAAATCATAGTACTAGGGTTGGAACAGACTTCAAAATCCATGAAGAGACTGAGGTCAAGAGAAGATAAATGACTTGCCCAAGGTCAAAGGGTAAGCATAAGAGACAGTATATAAGGTAAAATTGTCCCTGTAACAGATTATGCTTCAGTAATTTTGAAAATGAATTTATGTAGAGTATCTTATCCATGAGCAATCGAAGATAAATGAGGTGTTTATTTTTGCCTTGATAAACTTTCCTCTTCCTCTTTATTCACAATTAAAATGCAGGCGGGGAATGCCAGGGGGAAACAATTTATCTTCTTGTCTATGTATGCTCTTCTCTTTGCCTGAGATAGCTAGGTAGCTGAGTGACTAAAGGCTTCCAAAATAGTTTTAGAAATGGAAAGGGATTTTTAAGACTCAGAATTGTATAACATAAGGTTGTATTATATATAGCATCTCTTTGTAAGGACTGCCAGTAAAACCTGAAGCTATTAAACAGATTGAATTTATATGTGAGGTAAAGAGAATAAATAAGTCTACAATACTGTATTGTACTGTTTGAGGCAACTGAGTGTGGATGTGTTAAGATGTGGACCCATTAGGATGTGAGCCCCTGAGGAGTCATGCTTTCAATGCTATGTAATGCACTTAGCCGTAATATTATTTAAAATATGGCCATTCTAGTTCTTCTATTTGCAAGAGAATAGTCAAACAATGCGTTGTTCTAAGGTTGCAGAAGGAGAATGCTGCTCTCAGTCCACAAATTTAGGTAGATTAAGGTAGCTCTGACCCATTAACAGGTGGATTCAGCACATTCTAGAAGAATAAGGAAGACTTCTTTGTGCCACAATAGTTTACTCACCACATCACCACAACATGTGAAAATAATCCTGGGAGTCTATCCTGTTAAACTGTTACTGACTTAGGTCCAGTTTCCTAAGATGTGGGATCGTAACTATAATTAGAACACTAAATCCCTAGGTAGATGGAGACAAAAATGATAGAAACAATGGACCCTGAAGACAAATTTGTATTACTTCACAATATAGTCCAGAGCCATATCCGGGGGAAACTAATATGCTGCTTGTTGAAGAACACCACCAGTATTAGAGGGTTGGAAATCATAAGATAATAGATATACAACTATATAAAGGACCCTTGAAGGTCATTTAGTCCAAAACCTTCATTTTGTAGATAAAGAAACTGAGACCCAGAAAGGTTTGGTGATTTGTCCAATCTCACAACAGTAGAAAATATTGTTAAGTGGGATTTTCAGTTAGGTCTTCTGACTCCAAAAGCAGCTGCTCAGGACAAAAACTTGAAGGCAGGCAAGGTGTGAGGTAATGAGTACTTTCCTCCCAGTTTCTTTAGAGTAGAGCTTTCCAAATGTCTATCCAAGATAAATTTTTAACTCATGCACACAACTTTTACTTTTAAAGGTCCTTACTTCTTAAAATCTATAAACTTAAAAACAAATGAAAAATGTTTCTTTGCCTTGGCTCTGTCACTTATACTCTGTATGGTCTTGGAGGGATCTCTTTACCTTTCTGTTCCTCAGTTTTCTCAATTGTAAAATAAAGGTTTTGTAATAGATAACCTTTATGGCAGTGGATCCAACTCAAATACCAAAGGGGTTCAATAATCTGTATATAAGGATTCCTTTGGACTGTTCATTTAGTTTTAAAATATAAAGTTATCTAAATTTTATGATATTTTTATTTTGTATATTTATTTGTTATTTTATTATTTATTCAGATTATTTATTTTATTTATTCATTTATTTGTATTATTATTTATTTTGTAAATTTATTTGTTTAGTTTATCTTGACAGGATAAATAAATTTGTTAACAATTGCCAAACAGTGACTGTTTGATAACTGCTCTAAGCTACCTTCCATCCCAAATCCCATGCTCCTATGATGCTTCATTGTCTCCTTTCTGCATCCTGCCACTCTCACAACCTAGCTGCCTCTTTTCCAGCTCCCCATCTCTTCCATTTAAGTCACTAAGGGTATCATACTGAGAGCAGCAGAAGATGGATGTAGATATTTTGCCAGTTCTCAACATAGTTTAAGTTTGGAAACACTTCTTTAAGCTATTGGTTGGAGAACAGTACTGCAGAGAGGTTTCTCTGCACAAAACTCATCTGCCCACTTCTGCCAATAGTAGGGCATTGTTTTAATCAATGGCTTTCTATCTTTTACCTTGTACTTGGTCTGGGAATAGGAAAAAAAAGATAAGAAAAAATGTCTTCCCTCATTAAACTTGTAATTTGTTCAAGCTACAGGACTAAAATATCTCTGAGATAAAAAAAAAACTGTAACACTATTTCGTCTGTTTTGTAATCCCTTTTTTGCATTGAAATGCATGTATAACAACACACAGAAACCCCCCCCCCCACCAAATATAAATGAGATACTAGCCCTATTGCTTTTCATTAAGGGGGTTCCCTCAGGTTTCTGAGACAGATTTCATGAAGTAGCCGGTCCTCAAGAGAGAAGGGTCAGGATCTTGGTTTCCCACTCTTAGCACTTTACACTCCTAACATGGAACCTCAAAGAGAATTGCTTGAAGTTTAAGGTTGGACAATGTCTAGAGTCTCCCTCAAAAGGGACACAAAGGTATTAATTGTTCAATGTAAATTAGATCAGCTATGTAGTTCCTCCTTACAAGAAAATGTTTAGTACTAGAAAATCAAAGTATACAGTAACAAGGACATAAAGGAGCAGAGTAATAACTTAAGACTAATATTACACTTTCCCAGGCCAATGATAACTTAAACATCAATACACAAAGAATTTTATGGAACTCATGGATCAGCATTTCAATATCACTTTGATACTACAGTATGTCCATACAAATGCCTCTAGGTCCATATCATCTAAAAATTGGGTCTGGCATTGGGCTAAATTTCCTATCAATGGCTAATTTCTATCAGCACCTCTGGAGAAATGGTTGGGGGATTCTTTTTTTTTTTTTTTTTGCCTTTTGGAGAGTAATTGGGGTTAAGTAACTTGCCCAAGGTTACACAACTACGTTTGTTGTTGTTGTTGTTATTGTTGTTGTTGTTGTTGTTGTGTGTGTGTGTGTGTGTGTGTGTGTGTGTGTTGTGAAGTGCATGAGGCCGGAACCAAACTCGGTCCTCCTGACTCTGGGACCAGGGCTTTAATCAATTTGCCACCTAGCTGCCCCAACTTCACCACCTAGCCTCCCCAGTGGATTCTTCCAAAGTGCAGCTGGCACCCGCTTAAGGTGGTGATTAAAAAGGTTTCATGAGGAAAGGGATTTTTTTTCTTACATATATATATATATATACACACACATATATATACATATATATATATGTATATATATACACATATATACACATATATATATACATATATGTATGTATTTGACATATATATATATAAACAGTTTCTATATATTTATTATCTATATACAGACTAGTAGTCTATATATTTGAGAAAGGAGGTCTTTATCAAAGACACTTGCTATAAAGATTGTTTTCCCACTTTCTGCTTTCCTTCTAATTGTAGGTACTATCTTAAACACCATGATAGAAGGAAAGGTAATGGTATGGTCCCTGCCCACAAAGGTTATACTGCAATATTAGAGTTAGGACCTCACATGTATATAGACATATATACTTCCTGATTTAGCAGAAAATAAAAAAAAAAGAGATGTGTTTTGGTTGAAGATAGATAGATAGGTATGCCAACTTTTTCATGACAAGCTAAATACACACTTCAGCCCTTTCAGCTGCACTTAGAGTAATTGTTTCTTTGTAATAACTTTTTCCACTGTTACACTCCTGAGAGAACTTTATACAAGAAAAAAGTGAATTTTGATGCAATAGTTTGCTTGTATTATCTAATTTATCATTGATTATTTTTTATCATTCCTTGCTTTATTAAGGATATTTGATTTCCAGTGTCAGATGTGGGAAGATATTGCTAATTATCTATCTATCTATCTATCTATCTATCTATCTATCTATCTATCTATCTATCTATCTACATATATCCATCTGTCTATCTACCATCGAATTCTCTGTCCCTGTCTCTCTGTTTCTCTCTCTCTATCTCTCCTCATCAATCTTCCTTAGGTATCTTGTTATATGATAATTTCTTTTATTTTTTTTTACTTTGGGGTAAATTTTTAAAAAGCTATTTTATTTGTTTGAATTCACTAACATTCTTCGTAAACCAGACATTAAAGTGACTTTTCACAAGCTTCAAAATCTGGGCACTGTCTTTCTTTCAGGAACTGCTTTATTTTTCTACAACATTTTCTGTTAGTCTGCAGAACAGCACCCCAATATTGTGCTGTTGATGAAATTGCAAACTAGTCTAACTATTCCAGAGAACAATTTGGAGCTATGCCCAAAAAGTTACACATGTATATATAACCTTTGACCCAGGGATACCACTACTTGGTCTGATTCCCAAAGACATAAAAGAAAAGGGGAAAGGACCTACTTGTGTAAAAGTATTTATAACAACTCATTTTGTGGTATCAAAGAATTGGAAATCAAAGATTTGCCCATCAATTGAGGAATGACTGAAAAAGTTGTGATTATAATAGAATACTATTTTTTCTATAAGAAATGATGATCCAGGGGCAATGCCAAGATGGCAGAGTAGAAACAGCACTTCCATGGCACTCCTGCCCACACCACTTCCAATATATATGAATGGGGACTCTGAAAAAAAAATCTTGAGTTCCAGAAGCCAAAAAATGACACAGAGAAGCTAAATTCCAGCTGAAGACAGCCCAGCAGCTGCAGGGAGAAGACAGCACAGCACTCTGGGAGGCGAGCCCAGGTCCCCGGGAGTGGGAGGTTTTAGCTCCAGGATGGCCAGACCAGCAGCCAGCTGGAGGGACCCCAGAACACCAGCAGCTGGAGTATCCAGAATTATCAACACATAGATGCCTAGGACAAAGTGGGAGGTCAGTGCCCTATGGACTTTGGGACCAGTATTTGGGAGTGAGTCAGATTCCTCCCCTGGGGGCAAGAAGCTGCTGATTAGCCACAGCCAACTGCAATGTTGCAGCTTCAGTTCCTGGCCTGTGGACTGTAGGAGGGTGAAACGATCAGTCTGGAGAGTAATCGCTCTTGCTTTGCCATTCTTGGTTAAAGATTTTGGTTTGGGGTGGGGATCTTGGGGTGTGTGACCAGCTTACCAGAGTGTGTGGGGGCTTCAGGGAGGGCACCAAACTAATACCTGAGAAAACCCCAGCATTTGGGACAGAAGCTCCCCTGGCTGGTGACAGAATCCTACTGTGGCAACAAGCCCAAAAGGAAAGTAATTGAGTGGCAATATGCCAAGGCAAAGGAAACAGAATAAACAGAAAAAATTCAACCTTAGACTCCTATTTTGGGGGGCAAAGAGGATCAAAGCATGGAACAGGAGGAGGACTGTGAGGTCAGAAATCCTGCATCAAAAACCCCAAATGAAAATGCAAGCTGGCTCCAGGACATAGAGGAACTTAAGAAGCAGATAACAGAAGTGGAAAAATTGGGAAGAGAAATGAGAAAGATGCAAGAAAAGCATGAAATGACAGTCAACAGCCTGACTGAGGAAAATAACACCTTAAAAAATAGACTAACTCAGTTGGCAAAAGAGGCTCAAAAAGGCAATGAGGAGAAGGATGCCTTAAAAAGCCGACTTTGCCAGATGGAAAAAGAATCTCAAAGGCTCACTGAGGAGAATCATTCCTTCACAATTAGCCTGAAGCAAACAGAAGCTAGTGACTTTATGAGAAATCAAGGTGCTGTTAAGCAGATCCAAACAAATGAAAGAATAGAAGGCAATGTGAAATATCTCATCGAAAAAATCACTGACCTGGAACATAGAGCCAGGAGAGATAATTTAAATATTACTGGACTACCTGAAAACCATGATCAAAGAAATAACCTAGAAAGCATCCTACAAGAAATTCTCTAGGAAAATTGCCCTGATGTTTTAGATCCAGAGGGCAAAATAGAGGTTGAAGGAATTCACAGATCACCTCCTGAAAAAGATCCCGAAATGAAAACTCCTAGGAATATTATAGCCAGGTTCCAGAATTCCCAGATCAAGGAGAAAATATTACAAGCAGCCAGGAAGAAACAATTTCAATATTGTGGAAAAACAATCATGATAGGGTAGGATCTGGCAGCTTCTACACTGAGGGATTGAAGGACATGGAATATGATATTTCTGAGGGCAAAGGACCTGGGATTAAAACCAAGAATCACCTATGCAGGAAAACTGAGTATCATGTTTCAGGGGAAAATATGTTCATTCAGTGAATTAGAGGACTTTCAAGCATTCTTGAGGAAAAAAAAAACAGAGTTTAATAGAAAATTTGACATTCAGACACAAGAAGTTAGAGATGCTTAAGAAGGTAAACAGGGAAAAGAAATCAAAAGGAACTTATCAAACTTGAACTATTTACATTCCTACATGGAAAAACAATAACTGTGACTAATGAAACCTTTCTCAGTATGAAAATAGTTGAAGAAGGGTATTTGGACCTATGAATACATATGTGAATGTGTGTGTGTTTACAGGTATACATCGATAGAGGGCACAGGATCAAAGTAGGGAATGGACCAAGTGGGGGGTGGGATAGGTGAGAGGGAAATATAGTCAGTCTTTTACAATATATCTACTATAGTAATGTTTTATATAACTGTACATGTACCACATATACTGAATTGCTTATCTTCACAGCAAGAATGGGTGACAAGGGAGGAAGGGAATGAATCTGGGAATTGAAGTTTTAAAATCAAATATTTTAAAAATATATAAATACTATTATTAATCTATTTTACATATAATTGGGAAATAAGATGTACAGGCATTGGGGCACAGAGATTCATCTTATCCTAATGGAAAAGTTGAATGGGGTATGGTAGAAGATATGGGAGAGAGCAGATTGGATGAGGGGATATCCTGTGGGACTGCTATTCTGGGGTGGTGGATAGGGGGAAAATGGGGAAAAATTGTAACTCAAAATCTGGCGTAAATGATGTAAACCAGAAGTTAATAAAGTATTTGAAAAAAAAAGAAATGATGATCCAGAAAATTTCAGAAGAATCTGGGAAGACTTATATGAGTTCATGCAAAGTGAAGTGAGCAATAGTAGGAGAACATTGTACACAGTAGCATGAATATTGTAAGGAAAATCAACTGTAAAAGACTACTTCAGCGTCTTGATCAGGTACTCTGATCAAGCCAATGATCTCAGATAATTCCAAAGGACTTAAGATACAAAATGTTATTCACCATCAGAAAGAGAACTAACAAACTCTGAATGCAGATTGAAGCATAATTTTTAAACATTCTATATTGTTCTTATATTTTATGTTTTCTTTTGTAACATGACTAATATGGAAATATATTTTGCATAACTTTACATGTATAATTGTTATCAAATTACTTGCCTTACTGAGAAAGGGGGAAGTGCAAGAGGGAGGGAGACAACTTGGAACCAAATTTATATGTGCGTGCGTGCTCGCTAATTTTTTTTTCTTAAACAAATGCTTTATTAACTTCTGTTTTACATCACTCATTTCCGCCAGACTTTGAGTTACAATCATTTCCCCCCCATTATTCCCCTACCCAAACTCCCAGAATAGTAGTCCCACAAGATATCGCTTCCTCCAATCTGCTCTCTCCCATACCTTCTCCCATACCCCCATCAACTTTTCCATTAGAGGAAGGTGAGTCTTTGCGTCCCAATGCCTGCACATCTTATCTCCCTATTACAAGCAAAAGAGTATTAATAATAGTATTTATATATATTTGAAACATTTAATCTTAAGACCTCGGATTTCAGATCCATTTCCTTCCTCCCTTGTCACCCATTCCCTCTGGGGAGATAAGTAATTCAGTATATGTTGTACATGTCTAGCTATGCAAAACATTATCATAGTAGATATATTGTACAAGGCTGCTTATAATTGCCTCCCACTCATCCCACCCCCCACCTGGTCCATTCCCTACATGATCCTGTCCCTCTTCTATAGTGGGTACTTCCAACCTCCCCTCCCCCCAAGGATGCCCTCCCATCCATCATGCCTCCTCTCATCCCCCTTCCCCCTATCCTGCTGCAGGTTGAGATATCCCATTTAGTATGTATGTCATTCTCTCCCTGAACCAAATTCAATGTGAATGTGGTTTTGCCTTTTTAGCCTTCCTTATTCTCCCCCTCCTTTGCAACCACTTCCCCTTGCTTCTTCTACATGAGATAGTTTACCCTACCCTGTCTCTCCCCATCTCCTCTTGCCACTTTCCTCTCTCACCTCATAATTTCATCCCTTGAGTATTCTCCCTTCCCAACAAATTCAACCTATGCCCTCTATCCATATATAACTGTAACCATATACACACATTCACATATGTATTCATATGACCACACCCCCTTCCATTATTTTCATAGTGAGAAAGATATCATCAGTCACAGTTATTGCTTTTCCATATAGGAATGTAAATAGTTCAACTTTGATAAGTTCCTTTTGATTTCTTTTCCCTGATTACCTTCTCAGGCATCTCTTCCTTCTTGTGTCTGGATGTCAAATTTTCTATTCAATTCTGGTTTTTTCCTCAAGAATGCTTGAAAGTCCTCTATGCCACTGAATGACCATATTTTCCCCTGAAACAAAATACTCAGTTTTGCTGGGTAGGTGACCCTTGGGTTCATTCCCAGTTCTTTTGCCCTCTGGAATATCATATTCCATGCCCTTCGATCCCTCAATGTAGAAGCTTCTAGGTCCTGGGCTATTCTGATTGTTTCCACAATATTGAAATTGTTTCTTCCTGGTTGCTTGTAGTATTTTCTCCTTGATCTGGGGATTCTGGAACCTGGATATAATATTCTTGGGAGTTTTCTTTTTGGGATCTTTTTCAGGAGGTGATCGGTGGATTCTTTCAACCTCTATTTTGCCCTCTGGATCTAAAACATCAGGGCAGTTTTCCTTGAGAATTTCTTGAAGTGATTTCTAGGTTCTTTCTTTGATCATGGCTTTCAGGTAGTCCAATAATTTTTAAATTTTCTCTCCTGGATCTATTTTCCAGGTCAGTGGTTTTTCCCATGAGATATTTCACATTGCCTTCTAATCTTTCATTTGTTTGGATCTGCTTAACAGTACCTTGATTTCTCATAAAGTCATTAGCTTCCATTTGCTCCAGTCTAACTCTGAAGGAATGAATCTCCTCAGTGAACTTTTGAGATTCTTTTTCCATCTGGCAAATTCGGCTTTTTAAGGCATTCTTCTCCTCATTGCCCTTTTGGGCCTCCTTTGCCATTTGAGTTAGTCTATTTTTTAAGGTGTTGTTTTCCTCAGTCAGGCTGTTGACCCTCATTTCATACTTTTCCTGCATCCTTCTCATTTCTCTTTCCAATTTTTCCTCCACTTCTCTTATTTGATTTTTAAAGTCCTTCTTAAGGTCCTCTATGGCCTGCAACCCTCTCATGTTTTCCCCTGGGGCTTTTGGAGCAGGACTTCTGACCTCACAGTCCTTTTCCTGCTCTATGCCCCCAAAATAGGAGTCTAGGGTTGCATTTTTCTGTTTCCTTTGCCTTGGCATGTTGCCACTTAATTACTTGACTTTTGGGCTTGTTGCCACACTATGGCTTTAAGGCCAGGTAGTGGAATTTTTGTCCAGAACGTGTGGGGGGCAACTTCCGTTTCTGGCAAGCTGTAAAGCCACCCATGACTTCCACCCTAGATCACAATCCAGATCCAGGGAGCTTAAAGAAAGAGCGATTACCCCCCAAGACTGATCACTGGATCTCCCTACAAATTTGCAGGCAGGGAGCTGGAGCTGCCTCTGAAAACTACAAAATGGCATGTCTCCTCAGTGGCTTCTAGCCCCCAGGGGAGGGAGCCAATGCATTCCCTAAATACCGGTCCCAAAGTCCATAGGACACTAACCTCTTACTTTGTCCTAGGCATGTCTATGTTGATAATTCTGGAGTTGCCACAGCTCCTGGTGTTCTGGGGTTCCTCCAGCCGGCTGCTGGCCCTGCTGCCCTGGGGCTAAAACCTCGGCTCTCTCGGACCTGGGCTGGGCTCCTGTGCTCTGCACGGTATGCGCTGCCAGGTCCCACACCACTGCTCTGGTCCTTCCTGCAGGGCTGCTGGGCTGTCCTCAGCGGGAGTTTAGCTTCTCTGTGTCGTTCTTTGGGTGCTTGGGCTCCAGAAGTTGTTCAGAGTCCCCTTTTACATAGTTTAGGGAGAATCTGGGGGCAGAGTGGCTTGGAAGAGCTGTTTCTACTCTGCCATCTTGGCTCCCCCACCCATGTGTTAATTTTTACATGTAATTGAGTAGTATTTAATAAAATAAAATATGCTAGAAAAAAGATAATGAATTCATTTGAGAAAACCCAGTGATAAGATAAGGGAAGCATCTTGGCTAGTTTTGGATGAAGATGAATGATGGGAGAAATAGAAGTGATATTATCATCAGAAAATCCTGTTGATCATCTGGACAGGAAAGAAATAATGATGTTCAGTAAATAGGTCACAATCTTGACACAGGAGTAAGATATTGCATGGAATGTAGTACAGAGAAATGCTGAGTGATATCATTTATTTAGTAATATTTCAGCAATCTCTTTGTGCCCCAAGCAGAGTTTCTAATAATTTCTTAATATGTCTGAATGACAATTTAATTGCTCAAAAGGTAGAGAAACCATTAAGAATTATTCTTGATATGACTCTTATGAACTGGTTGCTAGATTTGAAATGATGGAAACCTTGGGAAGAATTAACAATTTCATCCTGACATTTTTGATAGAGGAGAGGAAAATTAGACATAGACTGATGTGCACTTTAGGAAAGCAGGTTATCAGAGGGATCAGAGATTGGAAAGGGAGTATCTGAAAGATGAACATTCCATAGAATTACATAATCCTGGGAGATATAGAAAATTTCCAAGAATGAAATTCTGAAGACATAATGAGAAACTATTCCAATTAGGAATAAAAGGCAAGTTGACTAATGAGATGAATGTGAATAGACAGGAAGCTCATCAATCAACTTAGGGCTTAAAAATGTAGGCACAAGAACAGGTAATAGAAAATGAATATAATGTGATGCTGTAAAAATGATGTGAGTCATTTAGGTGATAATGTACAGAATAACCTGAGACTTGTAAGAAAAGAAACACAAAGGTTTTATTTTTTAAAATTTTATTTAAAGCTACGAGGGGGAAAAAAGAACAGGATTAGAAAGCAGACCGGACTATTTGCCAAGGTAAATATGGGACAGTGAACAATGGCAGAGAGAAACTAGAATAACTGAAATCTTCTAGTTCTGTTTTATTTTTATTCTGCCAACAACAGAACAAAATGGTTAACAGGTAAACAAGATAAACAAGATGAACAAGATGAGTAACAGAGATAGGAAGAGAACAGTAAAGTGTCCTTGATGAGTTAAAGTTGCCATGACTAAACGCGTGATGGCTTCAAATATTGAAAGCTATAGCGGATATGATTGCTGAACCACTCTAATCAATCTTTTACAGGTCATGGAGGATTGGGGAGGTACTTCAGGCTTGGAGAAATGTGATTTGTCTCTGTTTTCAAAAGAGAAGAACACGGGGTCTGACTACTATTGACCAGTAATACTGACTGATTCATGGCAAAAATGAACATTTGGGAAAAGGATTTGGTGTTCACAAAAGACCAGCATTGTGTATTCAAAAATGAGTTTTTTCAGACTAACTTCATTCCTCTTTTTCTTTCTTCCTCAACCATCTAAGAGTGCTTCATTCCCTCATTGCCTCAGCCAAGGACCTCATCTCATACTTCACTAGAACAATTAAGGCCATTTGCCAAGAGGTCCTTCTCTCCTTCTTTTCACTGTGACACTCTGACACTTCTCTGACATCATCATCATCAACTATTTCCTCCTTCATTTCAGTCTTTTATGGAAAGGTACCTCTTCTCCTTGCCAACATCAACCCTTCTTCATGTATTCCTCTTCCATATCCCTCTTGTCTTCTCAATATTTCCCCCATTTCTCTGCTACCTAAAAACACTTTCATATTTACCCTATTCTTAAAAATGAACATAAACAAAAAAGAATGCAGTAAATTCTACCATCCCTACTAGTTATCATTCAATATCTATTCTCTATTTTTCAGATAAGATGATGATGATGATGATGATGATGATTGTTTTGCTTTATGGAGGGGGGAAGGTAGGGCAATTGGGGTTAAATGACTTGCCCAAGGTCACATGGCTAGGTTTTTTATGGTAAGTGTCTGAATCTATATTTGAACTCAGGTCCTCCTGACTCCAGGGCTGGTGCTCTATTCACTACACCACCTAGCCACCCCCCTCAGATAAGCTCATTAAGAAAAGAATCTATTCTCCATGCCTACAGTTTTCTCCTCTCTCTTCTAAATCCTTTGTAATCTGACTTTCAACTTCTTCATTCAACCAAAATTATTTTTAAACTTACTATATTACTCTTAATTGCTTAATATAATTTTTTCAATTCTTACTGAGCACTCTAAAGCATTCTACATTTGTGGCTTATTTTCATTTTCTGTGTACTGTTTCTGAATTGTTATGACACTGTTCTCTTTTTTTTTTCTCATCACTTTTTCAGCACTCCTCAGTCTCCTTTGTGGATTTCCTTAGTGGATATGGGTCATATCCACTAAGTGGGCATGATTTTGTTTTAGACCTGTTCTCTTTTTCCTCTTTACTTTATCACCTATCAGCCCCTGAAGATTCTATATTTTCTGTGCTGATTATTCCAGGATCTATAAATACAACCCTACTCTCCCCTGAAATCCATTCTCACATCATCAGCTACCTAGTGGACATTTCAAATCACATGCTCTATAGATATCTTAAAACATGTCCAAAACAGAACTCATTAGGTTTTTCCCTGTCCTTCCCTAAGCCATGCTCTTTCCAAGTACCCTAATACTATGCTGACTCATTTTTTTTAAACAAATGCTTTATTAACTTCTGTTTTACATCATTCATTTCTGCCATATTTTGACTTACAATCATTTTCCCCCCATTATTCCCCTACCCAACCTCCCAGAATAGTAATCCCACAAGATATCGCTTCCTCCAATCTGCTCTCTCCCATACCATCTCCCATACCCCCATCGACTTTTCCATTAGAGGAAGGTGAGTCTTTGCATCCTAATGCCTGGACATCTTATCTCCCTATTACAAGCAAAAGAGTATTAATAATAGTATTTATATATATTTGAAACATTTAATGTTACGACCTCAAATTTCAGATCTACTTCCTTACTCCCTTGTCACCCATTCCCTCTTGGGAGATAAGTAATTCAGTATATGTTGTACATGTCTAGCTATGCAAAACATTATCATAGTAGATATATTGTACAAGGCTGCTTATAATTGCCTCCCACTCATCCCACCCCCCACCTGGTCCATTCCCTACATGATCCTGTCCCTCTTCTATAGTGGGTACTTCCAACCTCCCCTCCCCCCAAGGATGCCCTCCCATCCATCATCTTCCCTTCTCCCTATCCTACTGCAGGTTGAGATATCCCATTTAGTTTGTATGCCATTTTCATCCTGAACCAAATTCAATGTGAATGTGGTTTTGCCTTTTTAGCCTTCCTTATTTTCCCCCTCCTTTGCAACCACTTCCCCTTGCTTCTTCCACATGGGATAGTTTACCCTACCCTGGCTCTCCCCATCTCCTCTTGCCACTTTCCTCTCTCACCTCATAATTTCATCCCTTGAGTATTCTCCCTTCCCAACAAATTCAACCTATGCCCTCTATCCATATATAACTGTAACCATATACACACACATTCACATATGTATTCATATGACCACACACCCTTCTTCCATTATTTTCATAGTGAGAAAGATATCATCAGTCACAGTTATTGCTTTTCCATATAGGAATGTAAATAGTTCAACTTTGATAAGTTCCTTTTGATTTCTTTTCCCTGATTACCTTCTCAGGCATCTCTTCCTTCTTGTGTCTGGGTGTCAGATTTTCTATTCAATTCTGGTTTTTTCCTCAAGAATGCTTGAAAGTCCTCTATTCCACTGAATGACCATATTTTCCCCTGAAACAAAATACTCAGTTTTGCTGGGTAGGTGACCCATGGGTTCATTCCCAGTTCTTTTGCCCTCTGGAATATCATATTCCATGCCCTTCTTTCCCTCAGTGTAGAAGCTGCCAGGTCCTGGGCTATTCTGATTGTGTTTCCACAATATTGAAATTGTTTCTTCCTGGCTGCTTGAAGTATTTTCTCCTTGATCTGGGGATTCTGGAACCTGGCTATAATATTCCTGGGAGTTTTCTTTTTGAGATCTTTTTCAGGAGGTGATCGGTGGATTCTTTCAACCTCTATTTTGCCCTCTGGATCTAAAACATCAGGGCAGTTTTCCTTGAGAATTTCTTGAAGGGTGATTTCTAGGTTCTTTCCTTGATCATGGCTTTCAGGTCGTCCAATAATTTTTAAATTGTCTCTCCTGGATCTATTTTCCAGGTCAGTGGTTTTTCCCATGAGATATTTCACATTGCCTTCTAATCTTTCATTTATTTGGGTCTGCTTAACAGCATCTTGCTTTCTCATAAAGTCATTAGCTTCCATTTGCTCCAGTCTAACTCTGAAGGAATGAATCTCCTCAGTGAACTTTTGAGATTCTTTTTCCATCTGGCAAATTCGACTTTTTAAGGCCTTCTTCTCCTCATTGCCCTTTTGGGCCTCCTTTGCCATTTGAGCTAGTCTATTTTTTAAGGTGTTGTTTTCCTCAGTCAGGCTGTTGACCCTCATTTCATACTTTTCCTGCATCCTTCTCATTTCTCTTTCCAATTTTTCCTCCACTTCTCTTATTTGATTTTTAAAGTCCTTCTTAAGGTCCTCTATGGCCTGCAACCCGCTCATGTTTTCCCCTGGGGCTTTTGGAGCAGGACTTCTGACCTCACAGTCCTTTTCCCGCTCTATGCCCCCAAAATAGGAGTCCAGGGTTGCATTTTTCTGTTTCCTTTGCCTTGGCATGTTGCCACTTAATTACTTGACTTTTGGGCTTGTTGCCACACTATGGCTTTAAGGCCAGATAGAGGAATTTTCGTCCCGAACGTGTGGGGGGCAACTTCCGTTTCTGGCAAGCTGTAAACCCACCCACGACTTCCACCTTAGATCACAATCCAGATCCAGGGAGGTTAAAGCAAGAGCGATTACCCCCCAAGACTGATCGCTGGATCTCCCTACAAATTTGCAGGCGGGGAGCGGGAGCTGCCTCTGAAAACTACAAAATGGCATTTGTCCTCAGTGGCTTCTAGCCCCCAGGAGAGGGAGCCGACGCATTCCCTAATACCAGTCCCAAAGTCCATAGGACACTAACCTCTTACTTTGTCCTAGGCAAGTCTATGTTGATAATTCTGGATTCGCCACAGCTCCTGGTGTTCTGGGGTTCCTCCAGCCGGCTGCTGGCCCTGCCGCCCTGGGGCTAAAACCTCGGCTCTCTCGGACCTGGGCTGGGCTCCTGTGCTCTGCACGGTATGGGCTGCCAGGTCCCACACCACTGCTCTGGTCCTTCCTGCAGGGCTGCTGGGCTGTCCTCAGCGGGAGTTTAGCTTCTCTGTGTCGTTCTGTGGGTCCTGGGGTTCCAGAAGTTGTTCAGAGTCCCCTTTTACATAGCTTTGGGGTAATCTGGGGCAGAGAGGCTTGGAAGAGCTGTTTCTATTCTGCCATCTTGGCTCCTCCCCTATGCTGACTCATTTTTAACTCATAATATACAAAAGTCAAGATATTTTAAAGAAAATCTATTGACCACTAAAGTCCTTTCTATTTGTAAATCTATGATTCTGTGGCTGCCACCTCCTTTCTGACTCACTGCTTATCAAATCAAAATACTGTAAACCAGTAGATAGCCTTTATGTTCTGTTATTTATCAGTGCTTCACACTCCCTTCCTTTTTGTATATGCCACTGCTGATAAGCAGTCAATAAGAGATAATCCATGTTCAGGCCAGTCTGGACCTCTCTGCCTGTTGTCTGTTACTACTTCCTCTTGATGAAAACCCTGTTTCTTCCTGTGAGCCACTGCTGAGATTTTCACCAAATCATTCCCCTTAGCCAATTTAGTGAGTATTTCCCACATATTTCCAGTCAGGACTAGTCCACTGATCTTCAAACCTACTGATAAAAGATAAGAAATTCATTTTTGTTTTCCCATATTATTTATTTGTACATATCTTTCCAAATGAAGAATGCTACCCAGGTTTTATTTTTAGGATTGTAATCTAATTTCAAGGTGCAAGGCCCCATGGACATTTTTAATCTTCACAGTAAAATTCAATTATGGGAATGTTGTTTTAGCATAGGGCAGACCTGTGCATGTTTGTAGGCAGAGGGGAAGAGCCAGGGGAGAGGAAGTAATTGAAGATAGGAGAGAGAGAGAGAGAGAGAGAGAGAGAGAGAGAGAGAGAGAGAGAGAGAGAGAGGATAATTGATGGAACAAAATCCCAGAGGATCTGGGAGGAGATGATATCAAGAATACAGGTGGAAGGATTAGCCTTGGGAAAGGAGGGACACTTCTTCCTCTGAGACAAGAAAGGAGAAGTATCTTGAGGTTGAAGGTAAAAATGAGGGGAGCTCATGTCAGATGGCCTCTATTCATCTGCTTGAGAGGAAGGACAATGGAAGGACTTTTGGGGCTGGAGGAAAGAGAATATGATAAATATAGAATAACCACCAAAGGGAATGAACTTTGGAGTCAAGAAAAGATAGAGAAAGAAATGCATATTGATATGTGGGTAATGAGGAAGGTCACAATGAGACCTCTGATTGTAAGGTCAGTCTACATAGAAACAGCAGGAAATCAAGAAATGGTGTACCTTGAGGGACATTTGTCTGAATAATTTCTCCCCTCCAGATTTTCAGCATGCCTAGGATTTTTAACGTCAGATTCTCCCTTCTGGTGTTAGGACAGTTTTGGGAATGATATTGCTAAAAATGGAATAATATTGATGAGAGTGGTCCAATAGAAAAGAACACAGGCATTGGACTTGGATTCAAATCCCG
The DNA here is from genome assembly GCA_011680675.1 of Gymnobelideus leadbeateri. Taxonomy (NCBI): domain Eukaryota; kingdom Metazoa; phylum Chordata; class Mammalia; order Diprotodontia; family Petauridae; genus Gymnobelideus; species Gymnobelideus leadbeateri. Next base: position 825,254 of record WOXC01004223.1, on the reverse strand, counting down.
CCTTCAACTCATTACCTATGTGACTTTGAGTAAGTAACTTAGCTTCTCTGGACCTCAGTTTTTCCATGAGGACCAATGGGAGAAGGTCCCTTCTAGGTCTAAATCATATAAACTTTTGATTCCAGAGGTGACTATTAGAAAAGGCTTGGGGGTGGCTAGGTGGCACAGTGAATAGAGCACTTGCCCTGGAGTCAGGAGGACCTGAGTTCAAATCTGCTAGCTGTGTGACCTTGGGCAAGTCACTTAATCCCAACTGCCCTCCAAAAAGAAAAAAAAAAGCTTGAATCATAATCTTCAGAAAAATTCTAAAGAGTTAATTATGCTGAAAGCTTCTAATAATCATTAGATGGATTTCCTGAATGTTCACTAAGGTACATTTAGAGAATGATGTGGCACAGTATTGTTCTTCAGTTATTTTCAGTTATGTCTGACTCTTTGCGACTCCGTTTGGGGTTTTCTTAGAAAGTATATTGGAGTACTTTGTCATTTCCTTCTCTGATTCATTTTACAGATGAGGAACTGAGGCAAACAGGGTTAAATTATGTGCCCAGGGTCATACAGGTAGTAAGTGTCTGAGGTAAGATTTGAAATCAGAAGATGACTGTTTCTGGCTCCAGGCTGAGCACTCTATCCACTGGCACCTAGCTGCTGATTGGAGTTAGGAATATATCTTAAATAATATCTTAAATCTGAGTCCACATTCTGCCTTAGAATGGCAGAATATGACTGTGCAAAAATAGACATCACTTGGTTTCTCTCAATTTCAGATTTTTCATTTGTAAAATGAAGAAGTTAGACTCAGACTCAAAGTCCTCTTCTAGCTCTATATCTACAATCCTATGAAATCTCAGTTGCATATTGACTCTGTGGCACCTGGCAGACCAATAATGGTTCTGCAACCATAAGAAAGGGAATATTATAACTAACACAACATTTTGGGACAGGAGATACTTCAGTATGCCGTAGAGACTTAACACAGAATAAAGGGACCCTGGATCCCAAAACTGCTCTGCCCACACCTGAGAGACAGTATGGGACATCAGGAAAAAATACTGATTTTTGAACTGAAGAACTTGGGTTTGAATACAGGCTCTCTCACTTACTACAGTGTTTGTGTGACTTTAGGTAAGTAAATCACTTAACCTTTCTGACTTAAAACATATTGCCTTCTGGTTCTTTGGCTTTTTAAAATGAAGCTTCCTAAATAATAAAAGTGAGTATTTATATATGGTTTTAAGGTTTGCAAAGTATTTTATATACATTATCTCAATTGATCCCTACTACAACCCTGGGAGGGAGTTGCTACTTTTATCATTCCCACTTTACAGATGAGAAAACTGAGGCTGGGAGGTTAAATGACTTGCCCAGGGTCACACAGTGAGTGTTCAAGGTAGGATATGAAGTCACCTTTTTTTCTCTGTTGAATATATCATAAAATTTATTGTGTTTGTTTTATTGGCTTTTGTTAACTAATTTGTAGATTTCAACATTCCCTTTTATAAGATTTTGAGTTCCAAATTTCCTTCCCTCCCATTTCTTTCCCCCTCCCCCAAGACAGCATGTAATCTGACATAGGCTATACATGTACAATCATATAAAACATATTTCCACATTACTCATGTTGTGGAAGAAGAATCAGAACAAAAGGGAAAAACCTTGAGAAAGAAAAAACGAAGCAAAAAGGAGAAAATACTAGGCTTCAATCTGCATTCACATTCTGTAGTTCTTTCTCTGGATGTGGACAGCATTTTTTATCATGAGTCTTTTGGAAGTGACTTAGATAATTGCATTTCTTAGAAGAGCCAAGTCTATCAAGATCAGTCATCTCACAATGTTGCTGTTACTGTATACAATGTCCTCCTGGTTCTGCTAGAATTAGATCTTCTTGATCAAAGTTCCATTCTCTATATATTACATCACCAAGCTGCTTCTAGTGTACTCTCTGTAGACTGTTCACTCTCTTGATTCTACCATAAAAGTCAGTTCACAAACATTTATTAATAATTTATAATATGCCAACCACTGTGATAAGTGCTAGGGATAAAAAGAACAGCAAAAACATTTCTAGTATTCAAGGAGCTCACAGTCTAATGGAATAAGCATTTATTAAGGGCTTATTATATGCCAAGCACTGTAGTAAGCATTTTATGTATACACACACAAATAAATATGTTTTTCACAGCAATCTTGGGAGGTGCTATTATCCCCATTTTATAGTTCAGGAAATTGACACAGAGGGTAACTGGCTTGCCCAGGTTCCCATGAGTTGAAAGTGTTTTGAGGCTTGATTTGAACTCAAGTTTCCCTAAGTCCAGGCCCAGAACTTTATTTGGTGAGCCAGCTAGCTGCCTAGTTGGGGGAGACCACATGCAAACAATTATACACAAACAAGAATATATACAGGATAAATTGGAGATCTCAGACAGAAGGTACAACATTAAGGGGGACTAGTTAAGATCTTTTGCAAAAAGTAGATTTTAACTGAAACTTGAAGACACAGGGAAGCCAGCAGATGGAGCTGAGTAGGAAGAGAATTCCAGCACAGGAGAAAACCAGTGAAAATGAACATAGTTAAGTAATGGAGTGTCTTGTATAAGAAATAGTACAATAGAATAAGGAAATCAGTGTCATTGAATTATAAGGAAATATAAAAAGGCATAGGGTGCAATAAGGTAAGAGGGGACTAGGTTATAAGTGATTTTAAAAGCCAATCAAGGGGCAGCTAGGTGGCACAGTGAATAGAGCACCTGCCTTAGAGTCAGTAGGACCTGGGTTCAAATCTGGCCTGACACTTAACACTTACTAGCTGTGTGACATTGGGCAAGTCACTTAACCCCAATTGCCTCCTCCAAAAAGACCAAAAAAAAAAAAAACAATCAAAATTTGATACCTGATTGTGGAAGTTACTAAAGTATAGTGAATGAAGGGGGGAAGAGTAACATGGTTAGACTTGGTCTTCAGAAAGTTTACTTTGATAGTTGAGAGGCTGATGAACTAGAGAAGGAAGAGATTCAAGGCACAATAAACAACCAGAACTATATTGCAGTTGTCCAGGCTTGGGTTAATGAGGGCCTCCACTAGTATAACAGTGTCAGAGGAAAGAAGGGGACATTTATAAGAGAAGTTACTAAAATTGACAAAACTATTTTTAACTAATTGGATGAGAGTGAGGATTTGAGGATGATAAACAAGTTAGAAACCGTGCTAACTAGGAGGAATATGGTGCCTGTGAGAGTAATGCTGAAGTCTAGAAGAAGGAGGGTTTGGAGGAAAAGATAATGAATTCAATTTTGGTCATGTGATGTTCAAGATGTCTATAGCTCATTCAGTTTGCTATGTCCAGTAGGCAGTTGGAGAAACAAGTCTGGAGCTTGTAAGAGATATTATAGCTGGACAAGTACATCTAAGTGTCATCTGTATAGAGATGATAATTAAATACCTTTGAAGAAATAAGACCACCAAGAGAAATGCTATCTCCTCTTGCCAGCAGATGACAAGGAGGTGAGAACATCCTAAATGTTAGGGTATTTCTTAAGGAGGGTTACAAGATAGGGGATGAGGAGGCTGGAAGGAAAGATATAGAGGAACTGAAGCTAAAATTAGTCACCTTCTCAGTTTTACCAAGCTTTGGTCCTGCCTCACTTTAAGTTGGGACACAGGCCATGTATGCCTCTCTCTTAGCTGTTTACTTTGTTTTTGCCTTTCCGTGGGTTTTTCAAAATATTAAATATTATAAAGTATCAGGGACAAATCAAGTGCCAACACTGAAATTCTCAGATTGAACTGAATTTTTTTTCTTTCAATTATGAATTTAACAATCACAAAAGCAAATATTTCATTTGCCTAATCTAGTAGGCAACCTGCCAAAAGAAAGGAATGCCTTTATTGCTTTACTCACCATTGAGAGTAGGACTTCATAATTTACATTCATCATGAGAACAGGTTGGAAGGTATGAAGTATCTAATATTTTGCTCCAGGTTTGGAAAAGTATAACCCTGACATGATAATGTCACTTAATCTCTATGTATGAGTCCCATGATCTATAAAATGAGGAGGGTTGGGTTAGGTGGTAGTTAAAATTTTGTCCGGCTCTAACATTCTATTTTTGATCTCTGGAATTATGAAGAAAATAGAAAACATCTTCTGAAAGTTCACTGTCTCCTATTTATATAATATACTTCCACTTTAACTATTTCCTTTGTAAATATATTATGCTCCCTTAGGAACTATTTTGTTCTTCCATAATTTGTTAATTAGGCAGTTACGTGGCATAGTAGATAGATGATTAAACCTGGATCCAGGGAGACTCATCTTCCTGAGTTCAAATGTGACCTCAGATACTTACTAGCTATGTGATCCTGAGCAAGCCATTTAACTCTGTATGACTCAGTTTTCTTATATCTGTAAAATAAGCTGAAGAAGGAAATGGCAAACTACTCCAGTATCTTTATGAAGAAAAGCCTAAATGGTGTCACAAAAAGTCAGACATAACGAAAATGGCTGAACAATAAAAAAAATGTGTTAACTGTAAACTTAGATAATCTTGGAAACTCAGACATTGTTCTCAATGAAGTCTTGCCTACATACACAGTGATTGGCTCTGGCATATACATATATTGGGTGTCCCAAAATTCTTAGGGCAGTTTCAACCTTTAATAACTTAAAATTATCCTAAAAATTTTGGAAAACCCTGCATATCTTGTATCCTTTATAATGTAATGATGTGTGCCAAAATACCAATTGCAACATTTATGCTTATTTTTGTAGAAGATACATGACATCCAGTGGATAGATACTGAGGTTGGAGCTGGGAAGCTGGGTTTAAATTTTCACTGTTGTACAAGAGATCTGATTTCATCAATCTGAAGAACTTCTAATGTGGGAATTCTTCCACAACTAAATAGAATATAAGTGCCAGAGAATTTTATGAGGCACATAAAGATTAAATGATGCACCCAGGTCAGGTAGCTAGAAAAGTAGAAAACGTCAGATAGAGTTTGGACCAGTACTCACTGTATGCACTATATAAGTATTGTCTATTATATATGTGTGCAGACAGACATAACATTTATTACCTGTGTGACTGTAGGCAAGCTATTTTATCTCCTTTGCCTCAGTTTCCTCATCTATAAAACGGGGGAGAGTAACAGGACCTATCTCCTAGGGTTGTTGTGATGATCAAATGAGATAGTAAGTTAAAGCACTTAGCAGTGTCTGGCTCACAGTAAGCACTATATAAATATTAACTATAATTATTATTATGTAACAGATTTTACATAAACTTTAGGCTCTTATTCTGTAAAATAAGGTTAATAATATTTTCACTATATACCTCAAGGTACTTTCTTCTTCTTCTTCTTTTTCTTCTTCTTCTTCTTCTTCTTCTTCTTCTTCTTCTTCTTCTTCTTCTTCTTCTTCTTCTTCTCCTCTTCTTCCTCCTCCTCTTCCTCCTCCCCATCCTCCTCCTTCTCCTCTTCCTCCTCCTCCTCCTATTAGTATGATTTCATTATTTTGATGTTCGAGAAATTAGTACAAGTTACTAATATATATTATTGATTTTTAAATGTTCTGTGAATTGATTAGTGATGGATAAAACCTATTTTTTCTTGTAATTTAATATGAGTTTTCAGCTCTAGGATAATTTTCTGTAAGCTCATTGAAAGCTTCTTTAAAATAACTCCATTAGCAGACATGATGGCAGTGATGATATGTACCTTCTCTTCTTCCCAGATGGTTTCGATTTTTTCTCTTGGGTCTATATATTGCAGAATTTTTCATTCTATGTATTTTGGAAATTATTAAGTATTTGATATGGTGAAATCTATTAAAATTTTTGTTTGTAAAATTTTAAGTATCACTGTTATGTCCAGGTGATTCAAGGTAATTGTGCTAGTTATAAACTAAACTCCTTTTTCAATACTCTTTACTTGGTGAATTATCTAGCATGTTTTGAAGTCTGTATTTAATTACAGAAAATATAATATATGTATAATTATGCATATCTTAAAGAATTTATGTATTCAGAACTTAGGGGTTATAAATTTTGCAATCACATAAACAGAGAAAGTCCATTTAGTACTTTTTTTTTTAAAGGGAGTATATCATTACTGAGAACCATTGTGTAGTATAGTGGTTTATCTTGGTATGGAGAGAAATAATAGACATGTTCATAGACGAGCCCTAGGACATAAAAGTGCCTTTGTGTTTTTCATTACCAGACCAGTGCTTGCAATTCTTTACAAAATAAACAGAGAGAATTGTTGCCAGGTTCTAGAGCTCAATAGTTTCTCGACAAGCCAGGCTAAGTTGGAAAAGAAGTATTGAAAAATGAGACAAATGAAAAGAGCAACAAATGAAAAAACAAACAACTCTCACCCCTAGATTCTAAACAAGACCATTTGCATAAAGATAGAGGTTTATGAAATGAAAAAAAAAAGTTTTCTAAGTATTTGTGCTCAATAGAGCTTTGAATAATCTATTTCAACATTCACAATTTATGAAAACCAAAAGGTGGCAGTGTTCCATTCAGTATTCCTATGTCCTTTATGTTTTGGGGGAGCACGTTTCAGCCACATCCTGATCAAATTTACTCTTAAAACAGATATTAAACAATGCTACCATTATCATGTCCATTCAACAACAACTCCACTTGAAGGATGAATTTATTTTGACAATTGCAGAGTTAAAAGATGGATTGTATACCTAGACAATATGAACAAAAGCATGATGTTTCCAGAAGCATTGTATGGGGTTTTCCCATCCAAGTCATGTTATTTGTTACCAGAGTATCCCTATGTCTCTTTTATACTTTGCCTTGAAAAGTGATCCCTGAATGACTCAGACGCTGACACTTTCTGATCCAAGGATTTATTTTTACAATAAGATGTGTACTATAGGGGATAATGCAGGTATTGTGTAAAATTCAGGTAATGGATTCAATGAATATGGTAGAACCATATTTTTCTTCCCCTAAGAATTAGATAATTAACATTTTAGTCATAGCTGATTGCAGTGAAAAATGACCCAAAAGATTTTCCTGGTCAGTTGATAGTTCCCTGATGACAGGAAAGGGAATACAGATAGATACAATTAAAAGAATATTTCATTGAAACATTCTTAACATGATTTTAAGTCTTTAACCAGGAAAGATCACTTGAGGCAAACTCCTCTTTTGTCCTGGCAAGAGGTGGCCTTCTAGTCAATTATTATAAACAAAACCCAGGTTTCTTAATTAAAATATGAAATATTGGCTCTGCTCCCTAGCCTGCAATAAGTTATGTCTTAAGGAGACTGCAATTATGGTGGCGCCTGGTAGTGCCACTGATGTTCAGTCTGTCATTGTTTTTATTTCCAATGCCATTTTTCAGAGCTTTGCAACTATGCTATGTTGTGGGACTTCCTCCCCATCATCAATCCTTGCCAAACATTTCCCTGAAAAATCTTAAAGCTGAAATTTTGCATATCTCATCTTTGGGGATTGAACCAAAAAAGGGGATTTCATTTTTAAATCTTAAGTAGGTGAACAATAACAACAAGGGGAAAGTTATCCAGAAATTTTGTACTTATGACCTTTCTTTGCTTATATTTTTGAAGTGAAGACTTTTACTGTTCTTTTCTCTCTTTCACTCTTTAAAACTCTGTCTTGTCCATCACTTCTCCCCCCTGCCAAAAAAAAAGTCTGTAATGACATTCTGGAAATCAAAGTCTATGGAATGCCTTTCTTTTAAGTGTGTGTGTGTGTGTGTGTGTGTGTGTGTGTGTGTGTGAGTGTTTCTGTGTGTTTGTACTTTTACTAGAAAGGCTTCTGAGTTTGGGTTTTTTTGGTGAATGAATTGTTTTTGTGTTTGAGTCACAGGATCTTATATCTAGAGTTGAAAGAGATCACAGAAGTCCTCTTTGCCAGCCCTTCATTGTGTAAATGAGGAAACAGAGGCCCAGGAAGGGCCAGTGATTTGCCCAAAGTCACACAGGTAGAAAACATCAGAGTTGGGATCTGAAACCACTTCCTCAGATTCTAGAGGTTCTTAATCTGGTGTCCCTGAACTTTATAACAAAACAAAAAACAACGGTACTTCAATATACTTGGTTTTATTTGTAATATTATGTATTTTATTTCTTGAATTTAATTATATTCTTCTGAGAAGGGGTCTCTAGAATTCACTAGACTGCCAAGAGGGCAGCTAGGTGGTGCAATGAATTCATAGAATGTTGGGCCTGAAGTCAGAAGACTCATGTTCCTGATTTCAAATCTGGATTCAAATACTTACTAGATGTGGGACCCTGAGCAAGTCACTTACCCCTGTTTGTCTTAATCTTATCTGTAAAATGAGCTAGAAGAGGAAATGGCAAACCACTCTAGTAACTTTATCAAGAAAACCCCAAATGATGTGTCACAAAGAGACAGACAAGAATGAAAACAATCCAGCAACAACAGCCAACCCCGGCCCCCTCCTTTCTCTTAAGCAAGTGGGTCAAAGAATGCATCATCTATCCTTGATTGATCAAGATAAGCCAAAAACACACTTCTCAGTTACCTCTGTTAATATTATCATGGCATCCATAAGTCTACTGGTAATCCAAAGCCTTGAGGTGACATGGAATATGAGAGAGTGCTGACTTTAGAGTCCAGCAGATTTAAGTTCAAGTCCTACCTCAGACACATACTGGCTCTGTGTCACAAACTTTTAATAATGCCCCAGGCAGGAATCTCACTAAGATTTAAATCTAAATATACACAAATTAAGTATATATATATACATATATATGTATATATATATGTATATATATATATACACACACGTATATATATACACGTATATATATACACATATATGTATATATACACACATAGATACACACACCTACATATACACCTCAAATACATGTATACACACATATACAATATATATATGCATGTACACATACACATACAATATTCATATGCATCTACACATGCATATATATACTTCTTTATCCTCTATCTATCTATTCAACACTCCAAAGCCTCCTCAGTTTTAGTCTCCTTCTCTACCTAACTTAAATGGATTTGCTAGGGAGGAATCGACTGCCTTGAGTTCCTCCTTCTTTCTATTCCCTTCCCTGCTGACTGATGAGGGGGCTAATGATCAGTGAAATTGTCTACAGGTGGTCAGGAGGAGGAAGAGACATAATGGGTAAAAGCCACAGATTGATCTTTATACTTAAATTTACAGTGTTATTCTCTTTAAGTTGTTAAGACATGATTCATTTTCCTGACCAGTGTTTCCCAAGGTTTTAACTAGGGGGAAAAAAGAAAGAGAGGTGGGGGGAGAGAGAGAGAGAGCTTAAAAGTTGAAGCAAATAGTGACACTGAATGGACAACAGCTGTAGAAGCCTTTCAAGTTCTAACTATGATATAGAGTTCCTTTTGACTTATTTGTCCAGTGGCAATCCATCTCATGTTAGCACAGGGAGATGCCTTTGAGAGACCAGCAAAACAAAATTAGTGTGTTTAGCATCACACCTGCATTGGTTCAGCTCTATATTATATGTGTTATCAATAATATATACGTGGAGTTGCTAGGTGGCACAGTGAATAGAGAAATATCCCTGGAGTCAGGAGGAACAGAATTCAAATCCAGCCTCAGACACTTACCACACTTACTAGCTGTATGACCTTGGGCAAGTCACTTAACCCCAATTTCCCTGCCCTCCCTCCTCCAAAAACGCCCAAAAAAGGTAGTATATACACCTCGATAAGAGCATGTCTAAAATTTTCAAATTTTGAAATGATGCAATTAAAGAAAAGGTAAATGACCTATTAGTGTTTTTTTTTTTTTTTTCATATCACTTTGAAAATGTTAAGGTCTGGGGCGGCTAGGTGGCGCAGTGAATAGAGCGCCGGCCCTGGAATCAGAAGGACCTGAGTTCGGAGCCGGCCTCCAACACTTAATCCATACAAACAAAAACCTAGCCGTGTAACCTTGGGCAAGTTACTTAACCCCAATTGCCCTAAAGGGGCGGCTAGGTGGCGCAGTGAGTAAGAGCGCCGGCCTCGGAGTTTGGATGACCCGAGATCAGATCCGGCCTCAGAAAATGAGCACCCACGCATAAATAATGACTAGCCGTGTAACCTTGAGCAAGTTACTTAACCCCAATTGCTTTAAAAAAAAAAAAAAAAAAAGGAAAAGAAAATGTTAAGGTCTTTATTTTCAACAATTTAAGATGTGAACAAATCCCATACTTAAATTGAGTAAGAGAAGGGATAAAAGATGGATAGAAATTTGCAGCTAAATAAATATTATGGGGAAAACAATTTAAATGGAAGAATGGAGGGACTTGTACCTGTTTCTTCTTTCTTTTTTGCTTTCTGGAGGGCAATTGGGGTTAAATAACTTGCGAAAAGTCACATGGTTAATAATTGTGTCAAGTGTCTGAGGCCGAATTTGAACTCAGGTCCTCCTGACTCCAAGGCCAGTGCTCTATTCACTGCGCCACGTAGCTGTCCCACCTTGTACCTGTTTCTAACTCATAAGGTTACCATATTATAATTTTTTATTCCCCAGCTTTATAATTCAGAAGAAATGTTTAATACTAGCCACAATTTCAGAAGTAGTAATAATAATAATAATAATAATAATAATAATAATATTGCCATTCCTGGTCTCCTGATCTGCTCCCATTTTGTTTTTTGACTCAGACACAATTTTAATAGGGAGAACTCCTCTTGTTGGAAATTAAAAATTCCCTGCACCAGTGGCAATTCAGAGCTTTTCTGTAATTTCTTTTTAAATAGTTAACTAGAACACTGAAATGTCAAGTGACTTGACCAGAGAGTCACATCACTAGTATTCCTTAGGGGCAGTACTTCTTGACAAGGCCAGCTCCCTGTTTACTACCTCCACTGTCTCTTCATCCTTTTGCCCCCATGCTCTGTCTCCCCCATCTCCACACAGAAAATATTACTATTTTATAGGATGTAGAATCATAGATTTATAGCTGAAAAAGTCTTAGTCTAACCCCTTTGAGGATGTTACTGATTTAGGAAATATCCTCCTGCTGATTAAGATCAGCATCTTCTCTGCAACTTAGTTTTAGAGAGTTACTTAAAATAATGAGAAATTAAGTGACATATTCATGCAGTCCATATATATCAGAGACTGGATTTGAAACTTGGCTTGGAGATTGGTTCTCAATCACTTTTGCCAAACTTTTTTATTGAATCCAGCATCTGTTAATTAATAACCATGAACTCCTGATATGTTGAGAGACACAAAACTATAAAATCTTTAAGAAAGCTCTGAGAAAATAAGGGTTAATTTTTTATTGATATTAATATACTATGCACACACAATACATACTATTTACTATTATACTTTACTACATTATACTACTTTATTTGTAACTCTGGTCAAATCATGGATATTTTGTTGTTGAATTTCTCATCAGCATTATGGATGATATAACCATACATGACTAGCATGATCTCTGCTTTCAGGGTTCTAATAATACAGCTAGTGTATTTAGTTCTTTACTAAACTGTATATATGTATAGGTGTATATTTTGTATAGACATATATGTATACATTTCTATATACATATAATGAATATATAGGGACTTGTCATGGAATTTAATTAGCATAAATATTTCATATCCAAGGAAACTCCCTTTCTCTGTGCAGTTCAGGACCTTTTCTGCAACTTTTTTTGAGAGGGTTTCCTAAAGTATTGAGAGATTGTGAATTGGCACAATAAATAGTAGGTTTCAGAGGTAGGACCTGGTTCTGAGGTTAGTTCTATATCCTTTAGTCCCTCTGTTTCTTTGTCTTTTCTCTCCTCTTCCCCCTTCCTTCTCCCTCTCTCATTCAAACACACACAGACACAAATACACACACATGCAGATACACACATACACACATATATAGTGGGTCTGTGTAGATAAGTATACACACATACATATAGATATACCCACAATGTCATTCTGAATCCATATTTCATAAGTGGAAAAATAATGTAGTTTCTAGTGTGTAAACCTTTTAGGTCACGTTAATTCAGTTATGAATTTGTCAATGATTCTTAAACACATATTACATGCCAGGTACCATCCTAGGGACTTTTTATATATAGATAACAAATGACAGTTCTTTCATTTCTGATTGGGAGAGTGATAAAGATGCCCAGATAAGTACAATACAAGAAAGAGTTAGCTAAGGACAAAGGTGAGATACAAAGTGTTCTAGGAAAATATGAAGAGATAGAAGACATTTTCAGTTTAAGGGAGCATAGAGTTAACCTTCATGAAAAAAGTGCCATCTAAACTGAGGGAGTACCTCTAGTCCAAAGAGATCAAAAGAAATGCCTAAAGGCCAGAGAGGTTTGTATAAGAACTACAGAGGCATAACCTTTAGCTCAATGATGTAATCAGTGTTTACAGGGTAGATTACAACTGTGGGACATTGAAAAGTAGACAATATATGTGGTCAAGTCAAGAAAATAAGTGTTTATTAAGCAAGGTGCTTTGCTAAGTTCTTGACAAATAAGAAAGTTCTATAAAATATTTCTGTTCTCAAGGAACTCTGGATCTAATAGGTGGGAAAGCATGCAAATAATTACGTACCAACATAATGTATATAGGATAAATTACACCTTTTATTAAAGTTTCTATTTTTCCATCTTTCAAAATTTGTAAGAAAATTGCACTTTTCCCACCTTGTTCTCAGTATAATTTTTTTTATAATCTCTTTCTCTTTTCTTTCTTCCTCCAAGCTTATCCATGCTTGGTTAAAGTATATTTTTAAAAAATACTATGGAAATGTGTTACATATATGAATTCCTTGGAATAAAAATGCCTATGCAAAGAGAAAGAAAAGGAATATATTTGAAAATAATTTCTCATTTCAGATTTATTCTATTCTTTAAAAATATCTACAAAGGATAATGAATTTGTAAGCCCTAGAGTCAATGCAATCTGGCAGAAAGCAAGAGTGTTATCTCTATATATGGCTACTGTATGGGCTGTTATAGAAAGGGTCCCCATTTTGGTTCCAAAAAACCATTATAATAAGATTTGTTAAGAACTTTACTTCATGTTAAAATTCAACTATATTAAGTTAATATGAACATTTCAGCAACTGGATGGATTATTTTTATCATATCTTCACTATTCTTCTATATATTTCAGTTGTATTTAAGGTTTGATTTTGTTTTGATTAGAATTAGGTTCTAAAAGATGTGACTATTTCAAGGCAATGTACATCTGGATATGAGACATACAGAGTCTTTGGAGTTGGGCTGATAGATTACTAAATTTGCATCTATTTTACTGTGGTGAAATATACAACAAAATATCTTTATCAGAACAGAAGACAATTTCGATAATACACTCTGATGTCGTTGCTTCCTTGGTAATATATTTGCAGCTGTAGAAAATGCAACTGCCATAGTAAGAAAAAAGATCTAAGTGAAGCTTTAGTTTGGAGGGAGAAAATAAATTCCCTCAATGTTCCAAGAGAGGAGTGGTGAAAGGTGAGAGATAAAGAAAGCAGAGTTACACACTTGAAAGAGAGTTGCAGATAAGGGAAATAGAAGGGATAAGAGATTTTTTTTTCTTAAATGGAGGCACAGAGATAAAGAGTATTTTGTAAACCAGTGAGACTGAAGTTATAACCAAGAGAATATAGATTTCAGCAAGGAAAAAAAAAATCAAAGATTTTCAACAGAGAAATAACCAGAGAGAAATTTAGGGGAGGAAAAATACAGAATTCAATCCAAATTTTGTAAAAAAAAAAGTCATATTTCATAAATATACAATTGCACATTTGCACTTATGAGTATGTAGACTCATATATAAACTAAATTATGAAAACTGGAAAGTGGAAGGAAATTGATAAACCTCAATATTTTCTGTAGAACCACTGATTTTAAGTGATACTGGGCTCAGATCACTGGATTTTTAAATGAATAAGAATTTAGTTTTTTAAAATATAGGTAATGAGATATTAATTTATATATTAAGTTATATATAATAGGAGAGTCCATATTGACAAGAGCATGGATCTGTGAACATGTTGTAGCATATGTAACAAAAGTGGTTACATGAGTTATTTAGCCTTTGATTCTCAAAAGACATATTGTTTCTTTGATTATGGGAACTCCTTCCACAAATTCAGGTGGTGACCCCTTTCATACAATCTCTATGTGTTGCTATGGCTCAATAATTTTTCACTCTTCAGCCAATTTGGTAATGAGATTCTGTGTATTTAGCTAGACTGATTTTTGAATCTCACCATACAACCCAGAATTGACAGGACCCACCAGAGCTTGCATGGCCTTTGGTAGCCCAGGTTCATTTCCTTGCCCCAGTGAGGAACTGGAGGAAAACTTTAGTGGCCATGCACTACATTGAGATAAAATAAATATCTGAATGAGGACCTTATGAAGACAGTTTAACAAACAGATGCTTGGGAAAACACATGCTTGTTCAATGTGGAGCATGATAGAACTTCATGCATGAGAACCTGTAGTATATATTTCAGATACTAAAGACAGGCTCTGAAGGAAAACTTTCTGAAAATAGCAAAATAACTTTAATGTTTGCTTAAATTACATGTGGGTGTATACATTTACATATTATATACTCTCACACACATATGTATTAAAACTGCATGAAAACTTTTGAAACACTGTGTGTATGCATACATATACAAGGTATGTGAGAATATATAAACACATATATATGCATATATACACATATGCATGTAGTACACACATATATGTATACATGTTCTGCATTTATTAATGTATTTCTTTCTTGAACAGCAAACATTATTCTTGTTTCTGAAATTTGCAACTGGCAATAGTAGGATTATGGAGCATATGATTCATCACAAGGCCAAGACTTTTTGTTTGAGATTTCAGCATTTCCATCTTTCTGAATCAGTAAGAAAAGTGAACTTTTCCCATCACCAAATTATTTTTTTCTAATATGTCTTGGGAAAATAGAAATAGATGATATCTTGTGATGCTATGAAAAAGGCTAATATACAAATACATAAAGGTATTGGTGATTTCAATGAATAATTCAGATGTGGCCACTAGTAATATAGAGGGGAACCCAGCATAGCCTTCTCCTCCTTGTTACTCTTATCTATGTTCTCTTACAAGTTCATCCATAGTGTCCACCCCATGATCCAAACATTTAGTCAATTAACTAGCAATTATTAAGAGACTACTATAAGCCAGGGTGAGGGGGAGGAGAACAAACATTTTAGTGCTTCCTATGTGACAGGCATTATTCGAAGTATTTCACAAATATTATCTCCTTTGATCCTGATAACAACCCTATGAACAACCCTATCTTGAGTAAATTGAGATAGAGAGAGGTTAAGTTACTTGCCAAGGGTCACACAGCTTGTAAGTGTCTGAGACTAAGATCTGAACTCAAGTCTTCTTTATTTCAAGTCCAGTGTACTCCCTAGCTTCCAGATTCTGTACTAAGCATTAAGAATACTAAGAAATGCTAATAAATACTAAGAAACCAGGTGGCGCAGTGAATAGAGCGCAGGCCCTGGAGTCAGAAGGATCTGAGTTCGGATCCTGCCTCAGACACTTAAACAACACAAACAAAAACCTAGCCATGTGACCTTGGGCAAGTTACTTAACCCCAATTGCCCTAAAGGGGCGGCTAGGTGGCACAGTGAGTAAGAGCGCCGGCCTCGGAGTTTGGATGACCCGAGATCAGATCCGGCCTCAGAAAATGAGCACCCACGCATAAATAATGACTAGCCGTGTAACCTTGAGCAAGTTACTTAACCCCAATTGCTTTAAAAAAAAAAAAAAGAATACTAAGAAACCACACATAAATCATGACTAGCCATGTAACCTTGAGCAAGTTACTTAACCCCAATTGCTTATAAAAAAAAAAAAAGAATACTAAGAAAAGCATGAAATAGTCCAACCCTCAGGGTGTTTACAGTTATTGAAGGAGACAGTGTATAAGCAACTGTATCTATGAATGAGATATAGGCAAGGTAAATTGGAGGTATTATTATAAAGAATAACTAAGAGTAAGGAGACCTAGTAAAGGTTTCTTGCAGGAAATGGGACTTTAGCTGAGACCTGAAGGAAACCAGAAAAGCTAAGAGGTAGAGATGAGGGTGTTCCAAGAAGCCTTCCTTGCTTTCTCCTATATCCTAAAGGTGGTAGTAGAGAAATGAGATAGTATGTGATTCTCACTATGCAACTAGCCCATCATTGTCATTTCCATTTCCATTTCCACCACCACCCTCAGCCCCAATATCATTATTTTCTATCAATATCAAAAAGATGCTCAGACACACTTAGGGATACTTGTCAAGTTTTAAACAAAATAGAGGTAAAGGGGAGCTATAGCCTTCTTCCTTGAAATATGAGTTGTTCTATAATCCTTTCTTTATAAAGTTCCTGAAAGGTGCTCGCAGAAGAAGAGTCCATAAATTGATTAGAATTTTGGTTGTAGAAGATTATGGCTATCTCTGATCTATGCTTCATTTTATATCACTTGCCTCAGAAACAGATAAGCTGTACTCTGGACAGTAGACGATTGTCAGCTTTGCTCCTTTTAAGTTGTTGAACAAAGAAAGATATTCCCTCTTGTTACCCAAGGACACAATGGGAAGAGTTCTATATTTCTTGTTTGATAGATATTCCTGCTGTTTTTAACCTATCAGAAAGGTCAATTATAGCCTAATATTTATAAAGTCCTTTTTATCTACTATCTTATATGAAATATTGAACTAACATATGAGTTGCTAAGGGTGCTACAGATATTAATTGGTATTCCTACTGCACAGATGAGGAAATTGAACCTTAGAGCAGTTAAAAGAATCATTTGTGGTCACACAGCTAATGGATATTGGAAGTACGATTTGAATTCTGGTTTTCCTAACTCTATGTCGATCACTCTAATAATTATTCCACACTGTCTCTCCCTAGCAAGTTTAGGAATAGAGGTGTAATGGGCTGGGGGAACATAAGGTATTGCTTCTTTTTTTCCGTGTTTTTTTTTTGGTTTTGGTTTTGGTTTCCTTATGACTGACAATATAGTATTTATAACCTCTTTGTCCTTAAGCTGTTATATAATGGCTTCAAAATGATATACTAAGCCTCTATCTCACAAGACTACTGCAAAAATTAACTAGAGAGTATTAATTGCATGTTGTCATGCATTCAGGAGCAAAGGATAAGAGAAAGACAAGATCATCTAGTGCCAAAATGAGTGACAATGCAATGGGGTCTAGTTGATGAAGAACTTTCCTTGGAGTCAGGAAGATTGAGGATCAAGATTAGTCTCTGGGCAAGGTATTGACCCTCTCAGTGTTTCCCACTCAAATCTTATAAAATGATTTTTAATCTAAGGTCCATGGACCCCAAAAGGGTATGTGGATAGATTTCAGGGGGTCCATGAACTTGGATGGAAAAAATGTATCTTTATTTTTCCTTACCTGTAACTGAAAGTTTGCATTTCCTTCTATTATTTCAAAACATTATTCTGAGGAAGGTTCATAAGCTTCCTTAGACTGCCAAATGGTTTTATGAAGTGAAAAAAGGTTAAGAGCTCCTGCTCTAAGACTATAGAGAAAATTGTGATATGAGTGGGTCAAGGGGGTTTTTGTATCTGAAATTCCATGTAACAGTGATATCACAGATCCAATTTAAAATATCAACAATAAGTGTATATTAATTATTGTTCCTTAAAGAAATGTTACCATTCATTTGGCTATAATTTAATTATCCATACAAAACCTTTAGATTTTACTATGAAAAAAGCATTAACATGGAATTAAATGGAACCATTGAACAAAGTGGGCAGTAGTATTCCTGTTCTGGGATCTGTAACATGTAAACAGTGTTCTGTCTAGTTATTATGTGGCTGAGAAACCCATAAACAGGGCCCACCCACTGCATAATTGTGATATCAGCCAAGTTTGCCCTTAATGCCCTATCATATCTCCTAAGAACGTCTACTTTCTTTCCTACCTAGAGAATATCATTCCTGGATCCCACTTCTGCTAATCCCTACTAAAATGGTAACTAACAAGTGAGAGCTTAATTGATAAGGACTTAAAGAGGTCTGTATTTTTACTAGGGACTTTTTCCTTTTTGTATCTCTAGTGCCTATCCCAGTCCCTGGAACACAAAGCTGATTCTTAAATTCATTTTAAATTGAATTGAATGCAATTGAAGATTTATGAATCTTTATGGCCATGTGAATTAGGTAGCCACCTATTCTACCAATTTGTAAAGATGGCCTTGGCCCCTCACCAAAGTAAATTTTCCTGAAGTACAATTTTACCCCATCCTTTAAATTTCACTAAATTCCAGAAATTCCTTATTACTTCAAGGATCAAATATAATCGCCTCTTTATCTTTAAATGATAATCTGGTCCCATCCTGAATTTCCCATCTACTTTCACATTCAACCCCTCTCCACATTTTAGAATCCAGTCATACAAACCCAGGAATTCAATGATATGGTGTTTTTTGGGTGGTTCAGCTGAGTTAATTTTCTTTTTGACTCAGATATTATACTTGTCTATCATCTGTGAAATACAGTTCAATCAGACTGGTTACCTTCAGATGAGACATAAACTAAGACCCTTGTGAAAAACCCTATGACACCTTAATGGATATGGCTGAATTAAAGAGTAAAAAGACACTTTGAAATATCAACCGGTTTCCCTGACCCACCCCCGACCCTTACCCAGCATCCAGATAAGACTGTCTTCAAGATATCAATGAAGGATATATGCTCCTTTAAAAGTTTTTGTAATATCTGGAGAAGAGAAATAATAAATTTCCCTTACTAATTAATTACATTCAAGCAAAAGTTTGCTATTCACAAATTCATTTCATTTTTCCCATATAGTCTTCTATTATACAGTATTGCACTTCATTACTGAGTTCAGCTATGACTAAATGACTCCTTAGTTACCAGTTGGGTTAATTTTGTATCAGACTCTTTCGATCTGGATGTTTGGCACAAGGGAGCTAAAACATCTGGATGCTTGGTAGAATTTACCTGGTGTTTTATCATCAGCTTGCAGCCAAAGTTAGATATCATTCAACCTCGAACTAGAATTCCACTAATTAGGTTTAGCATTTTCATCATTACACTTTGTCCTGGAAAGAACACTGAAACCCCATTATCCACTGAAAGGGATACAAAGAATTTATTATGTAAATATATACATGATAAAAAGAACATTACAAACATAAAATAATATCCTCCTCCACTAAAAATAATAAGAAACATTTCAAATGTGCTTAGTGACTGTACTTTATTACTCATTGCCCAGGTCTTCTAAAGAACATCTAATCACATACACACACAAATAGTCTGTGCTATCCAGCTATTAAAATCCCTTTCAGGTTACTGCAAGCAAATCTAAGTCAGATGGTGGTGTTGTAGCACTACTCTTCCTCTGGACCACTACTATGCACAATATATTCTCTGTTTATAAATGTGCAATGTTTTTGGCTCACAGAGAAAGAATGAACTAGAGGCAATATAACACAGCAGATGGAACTCTGATTTGTACTTGTACTTGTACACAACTCCATTATTATTATAGAACATAGTAAGAGATTGCCTGATCTGAACCTCTTGATTCCTATGTTATCAATCATCTCACTTTTGTCACAAAAATAAATAAATAAATAAATTAATTAATAAATAAATTAAATAAAAGGGCATCTTTCCACTGAAGTACTACAAGGCTGTGCCTACATACTTAGTGTTATTTAGTTGTTTTTCAGTCATGTTCAACTCTTTGTGATCCCTTTTGGAGTTTTCTTGGCAAAGATACTGGAGTGGTTTGCCTTTTCCTTCTTCAGCTCATTTTACAGATGAGGAAACTGAGGCAAATAGGAGTAAGTGGTTTGCCACAGCTGGTAAATGTCTAAAGCCGTATTTGAACTCACAAAGTGGAGTCTTCCTGACTCAAGGCCTAGCATTCTTTTCCACTGTGCCACCCTTGCCACCCTTGATTAGTAGATAAGTGTTGTCTGGCTAATGCTGAAACAGAATTTTGCTCACTATTTGTGTCATGAATCCAATTGTTATACTATTATTATTATTATTATTATTATTATTATTATTATTATTATTAGCAGTATGCAGAATCTTTCCGTAGAAATCATTCTTGTTAGAATAATGACCCACCTGCTTTGATATAGATTCACACAATGATTCACATCTCTTTAAAACTCACTTGTGGGTGGGGGGGGAAGCAATTGGACAGAAAATCAGTTTCTACTCTTATGGACTAGTAAAAGCATATTATGTTGGAGTTCCCTTTAATACAGGGGTTCCCAACCTTATTTGGTCCACACCCCTTGACTTTCAATAAATTTACACATATATGCACATATAAAATAAAATATAATATATTATTTTCCAAATAGAAACATCATTCAGTACATTTTTTGCTACTATAAAGTTGTTCTCTCTTCAGTCAACACTTTCCCCTCACCCCCTCCTACTACTCCTTTTGTAACAATTCAATAAGATAATAAATATTTTTATCAAATATTTCCTATATCTCCTAGGTGAGGATATTTTGGGTCCTGAAGGTATTCATGCCACACATAGGTTGGGCACCCCTGGCTTAACAGAAGGGATTATAATTGTAAACCTTTTCCTTTTCACAAGTCTTTGATGTGAAGTCCACTTTCATCCTTCCCAAGCAGGTTTTACTTTAAGGTAATTGAAAGACAACTAGGGAATGGTATGAGACAGAGAAAATATCAGAAAATTTCCTTTTTCAAGCTTTTCCTAGTCCTTGCCCTATCATCACTTTTCCTTTAATTCCAAATTAAAATTGCTACAGGGCATGCCCTAAGCTGAAAATAACTCTTGGTCTCATAATCTTGGACTGATAAGGCTTGCAATGATCTGATGCATTCTATATTTCAAAGTACTTTCTCATGCTTGGAGAGAAACCCTATGTGTAATTCAAATGATTTGTTTGTGTGAGCATACCATTTAATTATTAGAACTGTATGTAGTAGCATCTTTTAATCTTGTTCATTTAGATTTACAGATGCACTCCTTCCCTTCACTGCCTGCCTCTATTTTGTTTTTCTTTTCTTTCTTGAGCATAGAGATTGTGAACAGAGTTTTGTAGAAGTTGAGTAATAAGGGGAAGTTCTGGCTTTTCATTTAAAAGAATGAAAAATAATTTTCATTTCAAATAGATAGACATCCTATATAGCTAGTTTAACCAATTAAATGAAATTACATTGGTTGGGATTATAAATCATCATTTGAAAAAAGAAGCATGTATATTCTTTTCATGGATATTATGTACAACCACGTACATACATACAGAAGGCCAAGATGCTTATGTTTTCTTTTGTTTTGTTTTGTATTTTCCCTCCAGTATGGCCCGTTTTCACTTTAGTTTTTGCTCTGGAGTTCCTCTGCTAGGATTCGAGGGGCAAATTCAACGTCTTGGTAATTTACTAAAAAAAAAAAAAGAATACAGTGGGAGAGAAACAGTTTGCTTTATCTAGGGTATGTTTTTATAAATCTAAGAGAAAAGCATCTTGCCCCAAAGTACTTGATTTGAAACTGTACTAGTGACCAAGAATTCTCATTATGGTTTGGACACTAAGTGAGTTATTTGAAGTATTTAAGTGGTTTTGTAGACCAGTTCTTAAGGGAATGGTATCCCTCCACTTAGCCCCAACCATTTTTCACCAAGACTCTTTAGGATATTCCTATTTCTCAAGGATATTTTACAAACTTTGGGAATCTGGAGCTATTGCTGTATAGCACCTGACATAAGTCTTAATAATAATAATAATAATAATAATCAGTGGAGGAAATAACAGTGATCCTGACAAAGTTTTAAAAAAGAAGCATTTTAACAACAACAACAACAAAAACAATTGCTTCTTTAAATACTATTACTTTCATAAAGTACAATGCCAATGAACTAGACCATTGAGGGAAGTAAGCTAGCTTGTAAAAAATATTTGGAAAGAAAATAAGAGGGGAAAAAATGAAGGAAACATTGTCCTCCCCCACCCATAAGAAAAGTGAAGGAAAAATGTGACATCCAGTTGAATTTAGAATCTGATTCAAACTATTTCAGTGATATCAGAATATCTTTGAAACAATGAGATCTCTGATCTCTATGATTAAAAAGTAGTAATAAAACTTAGAGCTATAAAAAAATATTCATTTGGCTAAGACATCAAGGGTTAAGGATAAACATGCACCATACTAATTTCTTCTGATCAGTTAGGTAATTTAAAATGGATTCACTTTCCCCAGTGGTTCCAAGTTTCCCATCAACTGTTAGAAGAAGTAAAATTTGAATCTATATAATTTCAGACAGAGTGCAGAAAGGTCACTTGTTTTTTTGATAAATGGGTAGTTTAACAATTAAAGTATTCCATAACAGAGTTAAAAAGTAATAATTTTAATTATCTATTCTCAACTTCTATGATTTTAATTTTTAAGATTAAAAAACTATATATTATTTCAAATTGGATGCTATGTATAGATCCATAAGACACACATATCATATATACATAAGAAAGAGAGAAAGAAAGAAAAAGAAAGGGAGGGAGAGAGGGAGAGAAAGAGGAAGAGGAGGGATTATAGTTAAAGGGATAAATGGATCATTTTACTAAGCAAAAATTAGTTTAAACTTTTTAAACATAGACTACCATATCCCTCAAATTGTTATGGTTATAATTGTGTTGGATAAAGTATATTTCCTAATGACAGATTTGTTTTATTTTATTTTAGAAGATATAGTAGGTACAACTTAAGAAACAGCAAATTCACCTAAATTTTTAAAAATGCTTTCATTTTGTATGTTTTCTCAGTGAATACAAGTTTGGATTCTTAATTTAATGAAAACAAGAACAGCAGTCAGAAATAAAGCTTAGTAATCTGATGATATCTCAGCTATTACTTAGGATTTCATATTGAAATATACTTAATTTGTGCCTTTAAAAGAAAAATCCAAAAGAATTCTCTAAAGAACAGCAGTCAGAATTTTTATTCTAATATTTGAAAATATCCATATTCTGGAACTTATCTCCAGAAGGCAGAATAATGCTAAATTAGGTGTGTGGTTATAAAATGCTAAAAATGGAGATTTTTTTTTCTGGCAGCCAAAGGGTTAAGGTCTTTTTGCTTTACCAGTTTCAAATTACAATGAGAAGCCTCTTCTTTCCCAGCAGGGTTGTGCTTACATTAGTCTTTAGATCTCTCTTGAAGAGGGCTGGTATATTTGTGCCTGCTGGAGGTGGAAATAACAGTAAGAAGGAGAAAGGAGTTGAATGGACTTTCGAGAAGGTTTGCAAGTAAACTCAGGAAAACACATTTACTTTACTAGTACAACCTTAAGTCTCATTTTACACTAAGAGGACCCAAAAGATGTTAAAGTTATCACCAAGCTGCCGGAAAAATACATATGACAGCACCAAGGTGCAGATCAGGATAGATCTGTGATTCAGGACTTTGTCTTGGAAAGAACACAAGGGTTGTGAAGAAGTTTAAAACAAGTGAAGATAACTCTGGGAACTGCAGTTTATCAGAAGATCAACTTTTGTTAATCCAAACACCAAAGAGCTGATTGCCTTACATTTCTATAGGAATGCATAGGTCATTTGACCAAATCATATTAGCCGTCTTCTGCTACATAAATGCAGTACAAACTATAACAACTGTGGATAATTGGAAATCCGAGTTTCAGCTTTCTTAGGAATAACCGCAACTTGACATATTCCAAAATACTTAAAATAGAAAAGGAAAATCATTAAGGATGTTGTCTTTAGAAAAGTCACTGACATGAAGAATAGGTAAATTTGTTTTTCAGCTGCTGGGGAAGCATACCTCCTAGGAACACAGATTTTAAGAGAATAAGAATTAAGAACAACCACCAAAAAAAAAAAAACCCAGAACTTTTCCTTTTGGGGAAAAATGTATCTGACTGTACTTTTACTTAGGGGTATTGTTGGTTTGCTTTGGAGCTGCTGGGTTCTAGTGGGTTATGCAAAAGGAGGATTAGGAGATAATCATGTTCACTCCAGTTTTATTTATAGGAGGCTACGGAATCATGAAAGAAGGGAAATACAGAGGGAAATTCTTTCTATCTTGGGCTTACCTCACAGACCCAGACCATTTTCACCTGGAAAACAAGCTTCTTCTGCTCCCCTTTTTATGCTGAATCTGTACAATGCCATGACAAATGAAGAAGATGCCGAGGAGGAGTTGGAATATTCAGTAAGGGGATCCATGGGAAGAGAAACCAGAGGAGTAAGAAAGGGATACCCTGCATCTCCCAATGGATATTCTCAGAGAATACAATTATCTCGCACTCCAACTCTGACCACCCAAAGTCCTCCTTTGGCCAGCCTACATGATACCAACTTTCTGAATGATGCTGACATGGTCATGAGCTTTGTGAATTTAGGTATGTTATTTGTTTGTTTGTTTGTTTATTGTTAATCTATGTTACTGCAAAGTGGAAGTTTAACTAATGGCAAAGTAGCTGCATGGTAGGTGGTCATGTTTATATAAAGTCATTTTCTATAACTCTCCTCTTCTGGCTTCTGTTTCCTTTCTTTCATTGATGTAATGTAAATTCTTGCCTTAGGCAGCAAAGCTCATGTTTTTTAAATATAAAAAGTTAAAATTAAACACTTATGGTTTGAGTATATTTGAGTCTTTTCAGAACTTGTTAAAATCTCAACCATGCCTAAATGTATGAACAAACAGATGCTTTTGTGGAAAGCAGAAATCTATGAGAACAATTACAGGGTTCATTGAAGAAGGGGCATTTGAGGATGAGCGAAAGTAAGAAAACACTTGTTAATTTTCTTTGCCATTTAAGAAATATATCAGATGCATCTTAAATTATGCATGTATTTTATATCTTTTTAAGAAATTCCCTTGCAGGGGAGATATGTGTAACAAAAATTATTATAGCTGAATTCATCATAGTCAAATAGTATCATCAAATATTAGTAATATCAAGGAATTCTGATAGGACATTTCTTTTAGGAAAGTGGGTAGAGGCAGACCAATAATTTCTATTTGCAATAAGATACTCAATACATATTATTGTTCTGAGAAAGGAAAGGAAAATATAACTCATGTATTTAGTGATAGTTATCCATACATTTTTTCTTTTAAATCCTAAGATTAAGCTATCCACCTCTTCACTAATGAAAATCTCTGTAATTAATACCATTATCGGCTAAGATATGACAAACAAACACATATTAATTCAAAGTAAATTAGCAAGTGTTAGTGATGATCTTAAAATATTGAAAAATGTTTAGAATTGATTTCAGATGATCAAGACCATTTTCTGCATTGCTAGTATCCATTATAATTTTCCTAATAAGAACATTAGTATTATAATGTATTTAACCACAATGATTTCATAGAAGCTGTCATTTCCCTTAAGTATCTCACTAAATCTTTCCATTTAATACATTGATAGCAATGGAAATTATTACTTTCAGACCTATTTAGAGATAAATAAATTGTGTGATGTTTTAATGTTCAAACTTAAAATTTTTATCTGCAAGTTTAACAGGAAAAAAAGAATTAAAATTTTACATCATTATCTAATTAGCTTTATACAAATATGTCCAACTTACTTTTAGTTTGAAGTGGATGGCCTCTGTGAGCAAATTATTATCATTATTGTTTAAAAAATTATAATGTAATATAAATTTTCCCCCAAAGTATTATGGTCTCAAAGGCTAAAGAGAATCTGTATGTTTTTATATTGTGCACAGCTCAGTGGGATCTGCTCATTTGATATCAGCCATCCTTGCAAGAAGGATAAGGTGTTCTCCAGGGTCATATGTTTTATGTTACCAAAGATTTAAAAATTGTGAAAACTTTAATAAAGAGAGTTTTCCAGTGGTTGAAATAATCAGATATCCTTGAAGTCTGTTCTCATACATTATAATTACCGGGTTTCATTTGGTCATTACATGCCATTAAAATGTAGCTTAACCCTAAATTAGTTGGAATACTCTTCCTTGCTCTGAATTCTATGTGATTGTGGTTTGTGGAGCATTTTACTTTACAGCTTTTGTAAGAAGTATTCATGAGGAATTCAGATTAGCTGGAACAATTTTATCTTAACATTCTTTATTTAGGAATAATTAACATATTCACAAATAAATCATAGAAAGAAGGAAACAGTTTTATATGATTTAAGATCTGATAGGGAAGGGCAAAGTAAATTACCAAGAGTGGAAAAAATATTACCTTGGTCATGAGTTAATCTTAACAATATATTTTCAAATAAGAGGAAGTTGCTGACTGGATCTTTACAAAGAAAGCCAAATTAATTCATATTTAAAGATCATCCAGCACCATCATTCTACTTTGTGAGCCTTTTAAAAACTTTCTCTAAAGAAATAAAAAAAGACCACTCATTAACCAAAAAGTATAGTTTAATTCAGCAATTTCTAGGACCTTCTTGTTATCATTGGAGGACAGTTCCATTTGGAATTAATGTTTTGATGTACAGGGAATGCTTAGTTATAATTGTTTGGATTACATTAGTTGGGTAATTCAATATGTATGTTCTGGGATATATTTGGTCATGTTATTCTGGAAGAGGAATATTAGATGTGAGATTCAGACAGGAATATTGTTTGTATCATGACTTGAAATGTGAAACAGAAAAGTGAGCTATCTTGGGGAAAAAACCCACAAATTTCCCGACTTTATTGAATCATCCTAAATGAAACCTCTCACTTGAAATATGCAGGATAATTAATTTTGACTGCAAGGTGAGTTTTTGCTAGTTGGATAAGGGAAAATTAAATTCTAACTCTACCTTTCTCAAAAGCTATTTTGTATATCTGTATGTCTGTGCTCTGTGATCAAAGACTTTTTATTCAAAAGATGAATTTGATGGCATGACTTCTCCCAGAAAACAATACAAAACAAAGGAAAGGTGTACTAGAGTTCTCAGCATCATGCTATTATGGATAATGTTCACCTATTTTGGCATGTTTAAAAAGTTGGCATTCTTAAGCATTTTTGTAAATACTTCTTGGAGCTCTGCCTAAGTTCCTACCACCTTTCCATGCCCCGCCAGTAGCTGATTTTCCAGTGTCCCAAATAGCACCTCACAAGCAGAGAAAAAAGTGTAAACGAATCAGATAAATAGTCCAAAGGTAATTTGGCCTAAAGTGGTTACCCGGATATAGATAATTATCAGGAAACTAACCTATTTACATGTCCAGTGAAAAAGAAGGGAATGTTCCTTATACAGCTTCCTGCTTTGATCATTGGGGAAACTGTTGTCATTTTCTGTCAAGGGACTTGTTTTCTGCTGTTATTTTGAAACACAACTAAAATATATTTTTCTAAGTTGATATCTTGCTGACAAAGGACAACTGGGTTGCATTCAGAACGTGTATGAGCATTTCTTGAAAATGTCTTTAGGGGAAGTGACTTTTGTTTCCTATTATTGGAAAAATGCCCTTGAATTTAAACAACAGCAAAAGTTTTCAAGTCTATAGGTTGATGGTTTCCGTTTTTATGCTACATATTTTTAAATGAAGTCAGCAGCTCTAGCATTAAATGGTAATGGTAATACTTTAATAGTAGTAGTTGCTTACCTTATTAGATTTCTGATTGTGGCTGGTTCACTTTGAAAAAGTGTTACATATGCAACCCCAGAAAGCCTCTGTTCTGTGTCTTCATCCCTTTTAATTAAGACACGATTATCACTGCATTCTCAGCCTTCATCAAGTGTTTTCTCAATGAAACTATGGAGAGCTGCAGAAATTTTAACTACATTAGAGGTGCTGGTACTAGCAATAGCTATGTGAGAGGAATATATGATTTTTTTTAACCATTGATTTTCCAAAAATAAAGACTTTGGGTTTGTTCCTCTAAAGCATTTGAGTTCAACTATTATGCCAATTTTACAAACTTAGGGAACATTATTTTCAGTTCTTATATACATCTTATATATGGACTCACTTAAAAATAATCTGTTCAGTCCAAGATATTATAAGTCACATTTCACTAGATCCTTTGGTTATAGTATCATACAAAGACTTAAAAAGATTAATTTTAATAAAACAGAAATAAAAAATATATAATTGTAATTATTTACTGTCAAGCCCTATTATGTTGAAAGGAATTGAACTTTAGTTTTATCTGTTTAAATTCTCTAAGTTAGTCATGGTTTTTGACTCACTGATGGACTTTGCATGGTGTTCTCAGCACTAATTAATAAATACAGTTGATTAATACATTTAAATTCATGTGGTTAGAAGGGCATTTATTGTGGAGTACATAACTCATAATATTCTTTTACAAAACTATCTTGTAAAACTATTAAGTACAATAATGTTTTTATAACCTTACAGGTCAATTTAATATTTAAAGTAATTTTATATTACTCTTGTAAGGACATCAAACTCCTGATTAACTGAAGGGGTTTTTTTTTGGGGGGGAGGAAAGGGGAAGAAATGATTTTCCTTGTTGATAGCTTAGAAAGGCATTATGGCTATCTGCTGTAACATATTGTTTTCAGCTTATTAAAATATACACTAGAGAATTTTTAACTAGGTAAAGTCAAATGTAACATGTCTAGATAGTTCTATGTGAAATCATAAATCACTCTGTCAATTATAAATACATTCATAAAAATTTAGGCTTTTTTGTATGATGACATTTTTTCTAAAGTCGGTTTGCTTCAATCAAGCAACCTCTCATGACAACTACTACTTAGAAGGGATTAAAAACAACAACCACAGCAACAATAAAGCTCTTTTGTATGGATGGAAAAGTAGAGGTGGCTAGGTGGCATCAATGATTTATCTTTTCCTTTCTAAAACATTATATTCAAAAGTCTAAGCAAAGAGTTTTCATTTGAAGTTCTTGTGTTATTAGCTGATTTGCCATAATTAGTATTATCACTGTTAGTAATAATTGAATTCTAATCTGTCCCAAGTTCAAAATGATGCTCAAACATAGCTCTCTGTTAATGTTTTATCTGTGTATGTGTCAAAAGAGGAATAAAGCATGGTAGGTTCGAGTTTAAAAATGTTTCTGCCACCAACACCAGCTTCTTCCTGCAATATCTGTTTCTGCCATATCTGTTGAGCCTCTGTTCTTGAGGGTACCTTTTTATCTATCTTTTTCCTTTTGGGGGGGATTTTTAGAGTCATAGTTTCTTCATCCCAAAAGGGTGAGATTAACAGAAAATCAATTAGTTACAGTTTCATCCTTTAGATACAGTGTTCTGCTTTCTCTGAACATGAGAGCAAAGAGTTTATGAAGTGCCAATTTCATCTTCCCCAACAAGAAGAAAGTTTCCCCAGGGCTTTGGAGTAATTCTGGCTATTGAAATCCCCTGTAATTAATTCCTACACCTTACTACCTAGCTGTTTCTTCCACCACCACTACCCTACCCCTTATATCCTCTCTCCTTTTTTTATTTGCATCATCATTTTCTGATCTTATCATGATCAACTGAACTTTAAGTCATTGTAAGGCTTCCACTGGCTTCTAATGCTATGACTTTGGGGAAGAAATGGATTTTTGAATGGGATACATGGAGAGAAATGTGAAAATAGAGAATATGTTACAGGAAGCTAAGGGATATAGAAAAACATCAGAAAAAGGCTAAACAATAAAACATACAAAGGTACAGGAATGAACAAAAATGAGACAAAAAGAAAAAAATGAATGAGGAGAGGCTTCAAGTTCTGCTTTGTGGGTTGTGCAGGTGGAGGGTGGGTTGGAATTCCTCAGTCTACCTCACACTGACAAGGCAGCTAATTCTACCTCCCTAAGCCATCAGGTCCAGGGACAAACTCTTTCATCCTCACAAACTAAAATACCTTAAAGGAAGAAAAAAAGTTTAAAAATCCCTCGATACGTGTACAAGGAGCACACAGACGGGCTACTAACATTTACAGTCATAAATAATGTAGTAGCTTAGCTTTTAAAAACCACAGGTTAAAGGATGAGGCCTGCCATGACGCACAGAGAGGGGCTGAGATCAGAGGAGCAACTAAAAGGGCTGGGAAGAAACAATGAATCCCCTTGTTCTAAGTAATATTTATGAGTGCTTCTTTGCACCTTAAGTTCATATTTTATTGGCTAGGCCATGGGGTTTCCCCATTTGCTCATCTCTTAAAATAACACCCTTGGCTAAGATTTCCTATAAAACATACAAGTAATACAGCAGGCAGAACTCACCGATCTTGACAACCAACTCATTTATTTAGGGAAAGAAGGAATCCGTTATGATTTGGGTGTCAGATTTTGACATTTGAGATCCAGCTCACACACACAAAAATGTGTCAGTAAAATGAAAACAGTAATAGGAGTATTCACCTGCCTTTCAAAGAGAGATGGAAGAAATCTAGAGAAGCTAGATCACCAGAGTTGGCAAATTGTCTAAGGTTAAGCAGTAGTCAAGAAAAATAGAAACTAAACCTAATAGGACTTCAAATGTTCATATTGACTAAAGAATATAAAGGCTGACCTGTAGAATGAGAAAACAAGTTGTACTCCAGGGCCAGAATGTGCAGTTTCAAGGTTTTGGCACACATTGTATAACCAACTCGAATTGGAAGCTTCTTACTTGGGAAAATAAATAGATAGATACATAGATAGGTAGATAGATAAATGATAGGAAGATAGATTTAAAAATCTTAATCTGTGAAAGAGTAAATGCAAAAGAAAAAACTACAGCATATTCATTTTTCTCAGTTTTTAATATAATGAAAATTTTGACAAAGTGCTTCAAAATGATGATTCTTTTTTTTTTTTTTAGCTTTTTGGAGGGCAATTGGGGTCAAGTAACTTGCCCAAGGTCAACGGCTAGGTTTTTGTTTGTGTGTGTTAAGTGTCTGAGGCCGGATCTGAACTCAGGTCCTTCTGACTCCAGGGCCGGTGCTCTACTCACTGCACCACCTGGCCGCCCTCCGAAAATGGTGATTCTTAATGCAATGTTAATACACACACAGACATGTACACACATATTTTTAATGTACCACCTATATTTGATGAACAAATCAACACAGCTCAACTGATGGAAGTCATCATAAGAGTATCATTTTAATTTTTATTGTATTATATTCAATTGATTTCTCTAAGTAACACATGATATTCCCATCAAGATATTGATCATAGGATCATTTATGGAGAGTTACACATGAAGTTACACAGAATCCATCTAGTACAGCTTTCTATTGACAGAAACTGAGGACCAGAGAGGTTACACGACCAAAGTCATATGGGTAGTAATTTGCAGGGGTTAGAATTTGAACTCAGCTCTCTGATTTTAAATCTGGCCTTCTTATTACTTTGCCATTCTATATAACTAACTCTTTAAAAAAATAAATTTGGTAAGATCACTTGTGGTATTATTTTTTTAGCACCTAATCTGAATATATCTGCATATAATTAAACAATAGAATATCTTTCTCCCTCTAAACTCTACATATTTCCATTGTTTGATATTGGATTATGTTTTGTCATGATGATGATGATGGTGGTAGTGATGGTGATGGTGGTGAATTTCATCCTCATCAATATTATAGCTTTGGGTTTTTCTTTTGGCTTTATAAAAGTTAAGAGAAAGTCATGATTCTGCATATATACACAGACACATATGTCTATACCTTGTACATATATGTGTATGTATATATATATATTCATATATAAACACACATGTGCACATACATTTTATGCATTGGCAAGTACCATGGAGGAAATATTATCTGTCCATGTTAAAGTACAGTTTGCAACTATTTACTTCAGGTACTTAGCAGTAGACTATGATACTACTCAACACTGATAAAGACACTAGGGCCAATTTAGTGAATGCAATATTTCACAGGAAGTCATTCAGTCTAAATATAATCCTAGTTCTATTTTCATCATATAGTTGTATGTATATGTATGCATGAATAAGTTAAATAGTTATTTAATTTGGAGAAACAGCTATCTAAGGTGAATACTGATCAAAGAGAAAAAGATATTTAAATTCATGATCAGCTTCTCCAAAGGCTGTTTGACACTGACATTGTTGTAATTGTAGAGTGATGTGAAACTGATTTGTCTAACAAACCTAAAATGAAGTGGAAGAAAAATTTCTATTGCCAACACTATGGAATGAATCTGGAAGTGTATCCTATGAAACTATTGCACTAATATGTGTATCTTGATGGAAGTTATTGATGGAGAATCAGGTAAACATTGGAACGGAAGATTTGGCAGAGGTGAAGCTGGCTAACATTTTTGATACTATATAGTGATACCATTATTTTAAATTTCTATCCATTCCATTTCAACATCAATATTCTTTCTTTAATGCCTTTAAGAGATTCCTTTAAGGAACCTATAAGTATGTGTATTCCTGTCATTGGTATAGGTTGCAACCCATTATGCTTTCTCAACCAATGTGACTCTTTTTCATGTTATCTTATTCAATTCTCAACACACAAGCCACATAATGTACTAGAAGGAAATAGTTTGATAAACGGAAAAGAAAACTGATTCTATAGTCCGAGTACCTGAGCTCAAATCTTGCCTATGAAGCTCGATGGTATAATCTCTGCATCAAACGATATGAACGTTTTAGTTGACTCATTTTCATAATTCCAAATTGCTCATTGAAATGACTTTATTGTGTTACAGTCACACAAATAATACCCTTATGTGCCTATCTTCCTTTAGCTTTCTAACATTGATTATTTCCAACTTTCTTCATCTTTGCCAATTTCCTGGGTGTGATGTGAAATCTTAGGATAGTTTTGATAAACATTTCTATTATAATTAGTGATTGGCATCACTTTTAATGTGGATAATAGCTTATGGTTTCTTTTCTTTCATTCACATCCTTTGACCTCTTATCTATTTGAGAAGGTGTAGCTATAGAATTGAGACCAAAGTAAAACTGAATAACGTCATGGGAGATAAAGGAGGAAAGAGCTTTTATGGGAGGGTAATAAACAGTGTGGAATATTGCTAAGAGATTAAGGAAAATAAAGACAAAGAAAAAAGAATGACTTTTTATCTTAAGTATCAGTTAGTTGTCTTTATATCTTTGGTACCAAACAATTTCCTGAGAAATTTTTTGATATATTTTTCCTCCTAGTTAACTACTCATCTTATCAGTCTAGATGCATAAATTTTGTTTATGGAACAACATTTTTGATTATTTGCAAACAATATTAACTCTTTTAATTTCTGTAATTGTGTCCTATACCTTGTTTAGTTGAGAATTCATACCTTATTCTTAATCATGAAAGATGTATGATTTTTATGTTATATGAGCTTTAATAATTGTTATATGAGCTTTAATAAATATTGAATATGCATATTTAATAAATATTAAATTAATGACCTAATAGGTTGTTCATTGTTAAATCTTGTATGTTAGTGCAAAGTTAATTTCTCCCAGATTGCTAAGATTGCTATACTTAAAGTGCTATAGACAACAATTTATTAAATATAAGCTGTAATTATTGTGCCACATCTGTAGTATTGTGTTCACTTTAAACATTGTGTATTTTAGAGGAATCACTGTCACCTATGCCTGGCATATTCTGTCTCCTCATTTCTACCTTCTAGCTTTGCTGGATTGCTTTAAGACTCAACTCAAATCCAACCTTTTTATAGTTCTCACCTGCTGCTATTGACTTCCCCTTGAGATTACTTTCCATTTACACTGTAAATATCTTGTGTACCTGGTTATGTGAATGTTGTCTTCGCAATTAGTATTTGAGTTCCTTGAAAGCAGGAAGTATTTTTGCCTCTCTTTATATCCCCAGGGTTTAGTACATTTCCTGTATGTAGAAAATGTCTAATGCATGTTTTTTGACCAAAAGACTGACCTTGTCAAACTAGAAAATACCCAAGGAAGGGTGGATAGTTTGGTAAGTGGTCTGAAAACTAAAAAAAGTCAAAACAAAATAGGAAAATTTCACCTCTAAAATAGATTCTTTGGAGGTAAATATGAGAGCTCTCTTCAAATATTTGAAATGTCATCATTGTGTATTATGTATTTGAATTGTTCTACTTGGTTACAAAGGACATAACTAGGATGAGAGGGCAGAAGTTGCAGAAAAACTGATTTCTCTCAAACCTATTTTGTCAGAATTAAAATTGGAATGCATCGTGAAAAACTGATTTCACCATCATTGGAGGTCTTCAAGTCAGTAGATGTATGAGTATTTGTTGGGGATGTAGAAGCAATTTTGTATTGGCTATGTGTTAGATTGATCAGTTTCTAAGATCCTTTCCAACTCAGATTTTATGATTTTGTGAGTATGTTGCATCCTCTGGGATATGCTTCTGGAAATTGCTTTTCAAGTGATTAAGGGTCAAATTCCTAGGGTTATCCTATTGCATCCACTTAATCCTGAATATTTCTTGCATGCTTTCTTCCTATGGGGCCAAAATCATACTATACAGTTGAAAAATACTTGGCTTGTGTAGAGGTGCCCGTACACTAAGGAGCCTCTTTGGAACAGAGACATTTAAAAAAGTTATTTAATACTCCTTCCATCAACAATATTTTTGAACATGCTCAATTTTTAAAAATTTGATTCATGAGTACAATCTGTAGATATAAATTGCTGAGCTGGCAGATGGAAAAACATTCAGCTCAAATAATCATAAAATCATTGAGTTTTATTGTATTTTGTATGTGTCTGTATTTTGTTAATTTGTGGTTGTTCTCTTACCATGTTGAATTAATTGTTCATATGAATTTACTTCTACTTGGAATCATATAATCTTAAGTGTCCTTGACCTTTTCAGGCTGCTTGTTTAGGTTCATTTTTATCCAATGACCATTTGACCTGCTTATTAATTGTCCTTACTAGTTTCCTATTGTATTATTTTGAAATAGATATGAGAATCTATGGAGCTGATCCAAGAAGACATATTAGACATTTTAGAGCACCCTAATTCCAAACTAGGGTAGCGAGGTGGTACAATGGACAGAGTGCCAGACTTGGATTCAGGAAAACTCATCTTTCTGAGTTCAAATGTGGTTTCAGACACTTACTAGCTGTGTGACTATGGGCAAATCACTTGCCTCAGTTTCCTCAACTGTAAAATGAGCTAGAAAATGAAATGGCAAACCATTTATATTGCCAAGAATGTCCTAAATATTGCCAAGAAATCCTAATCCTAAATATCACAAAGAGTCAGACACAACTGAAAAATGACTGAACAACAGCAACAAGAATTATGAACTATTTTCTCAATGCAACTATGTGATAGAGGCAACTAGATGGCACAGTTCATGAGTCAATGACCTGGAGCCAAGAAAACTTGACCATAAAGCTAACATCAGACACTAGCTCAACCTGGGAAAGTCACTTGGTTTCTGTCTGCCTCTTTTTCCTCATCTATAAAATGATGATGATAGTAGCACCTACCTCCCAGGACTGTTGGGAAGATAAAATGAGATGATATTTGTAAAGTGCCTTGAAAACCTTAAAATGCTATATAAATTATAGTTATTATTATTGCTCATAGGAGCCACGCTATCTCCTGGCTCTGCCTTTGTGCTAACTGACCCCAATGCTTAGAAAGCACTTCTTTACTAATTCCTCTTAGAATCCCAAGTTTCAATTGCCATCTTCTACATAAAGTCTTAATTATATTACATTTGCCCCCGATACATTTAAACTTAATAGAGCCCATCATTCAAGCCTGAGGAAGGTTTTGTTCCAAGATCAATTGTTACCTAGTACTTTATATTGTCCAACTTCGTGTCATCTCCAGTTTTGATAAGTAGTTGAACCATTAGAATATGACCTTCTTGGAAGGTGGGGATGTTTCACTCTATTTTTTTGTCCTCGGCACCTAGAACAGTTTCTAGCAAATAGCAGGTTCATGATAAATGCTTATTGATTGATTGGTCTATACCCTCATCCAAGTAATTTATGCAAATATTTAATAAAACAGAACCCATGATAAATTCCTTGATTGTTCCACTGGAGAATTTCTTTTAGTTTTTCATTAATTACTATTTGTGGCTCCAGTCATTAAAAGGGGTCCAAATCCACTTAGATATCCATTGTCGTGGTCCACATCTGTCCTTTGTTTGTACATATTATTCAGTCATAGGGAAATAAAAGTGACTTCCTTGAAGTCACATAAGGAACTTGTGTAAGATCCCAGGTCCTAGTACTGTGGATCATCTCTATGATTCCATGCAAAGTTTCTCTGAAGATGAAGTGTTTGTATCTTACTGGCTTGGTTAGTCTTGATCAGTGCTTTGATAAGAGACAATAACTCAAAATGAACTGTGAAGGATTAATTTTTGCTGACCTTGTCACATGCCTTCATCATATTCATTTCTTATAGTTATGATCTGTGCTAAAGATCTTGGACTGTCTGACCAAGTGGAACACAAGTTCACAAAAATTAACTTGATAAAGTCAAGGGGGCATTGCCCTCCTGGAGTCTTCTTTAAGGGGCAAGAATATGGGGAAGGAACAAATTAGATGAAATGAGAAGCACCTCAGGGAACTTTCAAATAGATGCATCCCCTTGTCTTCCTCTCACCAAGTCCTCACTATTCATCAGCAGCACAATTATATGGCACTGGTCTCATAACCAAAAGGATTAGTGCCAACACCATTAATTGCTCCCAGGTAGCTTCAGGATATCCATTAGTTTAAAATGCAGCTTAATCTAAAGAACATGAGGTCTTCCTGATGAAAGTAGACCTACTCACATTTCCATTGCCCAGCTGCCCTATTATGCTAAGACTATTTAATTGGTGGCAATAGACATTATTTGGATAGAGGGACCTGATTTTTTGCAAGTCTTTTATTTTGAGATATCCTCAAGAGAAAAGGGCACCTGTTTCTACCATCTTTTCAGGGAGGTGAAGATTATTGGCTTTTTTTGTTTCTTATGGAGGAGAGGACAGTTTCCTACTGGGAAAACAGATGGAGTTTGAGGTCTACAATCACAGAATGTTAGAGCTAGAAAGGACTTTAAAAGATCATTTTTTCCAGTTCAAACTACACTCCCCAAATTTTACAGATGAGGTACCTGGGATCCAGAGAAGTGGTGTGATTTATCTGTGTCAGAAAACTGCTAAGCATGAGAGCTGGAAACTGAACCTCAGTCTTCTGACTTCCAGGATGATATTCTTTGTACAAGATAAAAAAAAAACTATAGGTCAGGGTTCTAGCTCCCACTGTTAAAATTCACAATAACATGGTCCTCAAATTCCCAGCTGGAAGGGTGTGGCTCTGGGAAAGAGGGTTACACTTCTAAGAAGTATTTTATCCATCAGAATTAGGCAAAGAATTTCACTATCATGTATCTTATGTAAGCATAGTTGGTTTTAAATTACAAAGTATTAATCCAAATTTTTCTTAAAAACCTAACTTTTCTGAAAAAGGAAGCAGATGAAAGGAAAGGGGAAGAAAACCAGGACCAAATAAAACACAAAGGAATCCACATTAAAAAGCAGAAAAAAAAATACTGCGTGACAATCTTTTCCAGTGTTCTTTAAACATTGGAGAGAATGAACTTCCTGAAGGGGAAAACCCCTGCCCTTTATCAACACTTGGCTGCCTTTAGAAGTGACCTGCTGCCAGGAGAAATGGGGAGCCCCTTTCTCTTTCCTCCCCCCACCCCACCAAGGGAATAAGAAAACTGAAAGAGCTAGTTCATTCTTGAGAAGTCAACAGTAGCAACTGAAGTGGGTCACATAAAACTTTGTAAGAGAGGGACCAATAGCAGTACTGGAGTGGGGGTGGAGACCCCAACGAATTTTACTCTGTCTGCTTTCCACCAAGCACTGTGGAATATCCAGATTCCAGAGGCTAAATGTAGACTTAACTTCTCCTGCTATACTTATATATTTTTGCTATGTGCAAAAACACAAGTTAAGGACAATATTAAGAGTTGAATTATTCTATCCTTCTAGAGTGCAACCTATGAAACAAGGTTCACTTCCCTAAAAGTATGTAGAGAAGGAACACATATTTAAGTTAATCAAATTGAGGTCAGCTTCCTCTTGAATTTTAAGCACAAGACAACATTTATCTCTATTAGATTTATTTTTTACTAGGTTAAAATATATAAGGATTACATAAGGAACTAGACCACTGCCTTAATTCATGTAGTGCCTTTTGACAGACCAGTGTAACTACAATTCCAAGACATTCCTCATACGATTTTCTAATTTACTGAATAGGTCTATCTCTTTGACCCATTCATCTTCATCAGGTAAAATATTTAAGCATACATTAAATAACTAGATAGAATTTCTAAAAATAATGGCAGACTTGAATATTGAATGCTATTATCTGTCTTGATAGAGGCAATATGATGTAGTAGATAGCCAGTCTTGGGAGTTAGGAAGAACTGGTTTTAAATCCTACCTTTGACACACTGACAATTTCATCCTGGACTGGCCATTTAATTTTTCTGTCCTTTAAATAAATATCTGTGAATTTTAAAGAAGATGCCAACACTCATTGGCATAGGAATTTCCCCATCTGACATTTCTCTCTTTCACTAAAATTACAGATCCTGTTCTTATACTTAGCCCTTTATCAGTATCATTCTTTAATGATGAACTCTCCCAGCTTAAGATAGTCAAGAAAATTATGTTATTATAGATTCTTGGAGGTGAGTCCATATATTTAAGGTAAGCATTATCTAACACCATGAAGCATAATGGGATAATGGTTGCAATATCAGACTTTGAGTCAAAAAGGTCTGACTTCTAATCTGCCTCAGATACTTAATAGTTTTCTGACCCTGAAGAAATCATATAAACTCTCTGGGTATCAATTTCTTCATTTGTTAAATGAGTCTAACAAAAGCAGCCATCTCACCCTATTTTTTTTTTGAGAATCAAAAGAGATAATTTATGTAAAGCATAGACTTTAAACAGGGTCTCTTAATTTTTTAGTATAATGAATTTCTTTGGAAATCTAGGAAGTCTATGAACCCCTTCTTTGAATAGTTTTTAAATGTATAAAATAAATAGCCAATTATATTGAAATATAGTCATCACATTTTTTAAAAAATCACAGATCATGCCTCCTTTCATAAATGACTAATATGGAAATGTTTTGCATGATTGCACATGTATAACCTACCATGTCGAGGACCGGGGAAATTTGGAACTATTTTTTAATGAATGTTAAAATTTGCCTTCACATGTAATTGGATGAAAATGAAATATTATTTTTAAAAGTAAAGTTCATAGAAAACAGGTTAAGAATCCCTGCCTTAAAATGCTATATACTTGTCTATTATTAGTATTTGTATCAGTATTCTTAGTATTGGACTAACCTGTTTCTAACTAAGAAGCAAAAGGAAGATGATAAAGCACATCCAACATTCATTTCTCCCATAAAGATGCAGGGAGGCACAACATGAACCTTCTGTTAAATGAGAGGCAAGATGTCAGAAATGCAAACAGCAACAGGCCCCTTTAGAAGTGGTTGGAACTTCGAACCAAATAATAGTGAGTTCATTTGGAAACTGGAATTCCTCCAATGTACTAGCTAGGACCTAGGGCCACACAAGCAGCAGCGTCCTACAGCTTGATTGGAGCCCCCCATCCAGATCCTCATCAGCTGAGCCCCTGATTGGCCAGTGGCACTTATGAGGGGAAGACTAGAAGGGAGGTTTGTCCTGTAGAACCCTCCCCCAGACATTAGGGAACCCCTGCTGCTGGGAATTTCCCTCTGGCAAAATAGCTCTTCATCACCCTGAGAGGTAATGGTAGAAACCTCCTCTGTGTTCCCTATAACACTGAATGTACACACCACATTTAATACAAACCCTTGAATTGTAGCAGCTGCAGCCCTAATCTCTTGCATGTGTCAAGTGAGCACTTTTCACGAAGTTCACACATTGTCCATATTCTCTGCAATGGCTAAGTATTTTATTTCATCTTCCACATGTAGTCTATGTGTGCAAGGCTAACTAGAAATGTGGGGCATTTCAGAGAATCAAAATGTGTTTTGTTGATAGAATACTTATCAAGTACTACTATAGTCATAAATAGGATTTTTTTTATACTTAAGGAGCAGGACCAGGCATTGATTGTTGAGGGGATGAGTGAAGGTGGAGGGTGGAAGTCACCTAGGGTGGGGCTATAGTGAAGAGGAAGCTTGCCCCAGAGATACTTGGAGGTTTCTAAATTCACGGTCATATGGTGCTTTAAAGTTTACAGAGCACAATTATCATAATATCTTTGAGATAGGCATGACAATTGCTGTCCAGCCCATTGCACATGTGGGAGAACCAAGGATCAGTGACTTTATAATTATGACTTTCCACAGCTAGTGAGTATTAGAGCTAGACTTTAAACCAAGGGTAGTTTCAATTTTATGTACTGCCTCTCCAAATAATATTCCTGCTTAGTAAATGAAGAAACTGAAGTTTATAGAAGTTAAGAATTGACCATGATCCCCCAGATCTGAAAAAGATCAACTCCAAACTCAGTAGGAGTCAGCAGTGTGAAATAGGAGCCAAGAGAACTCAGACTAACTTGTGCTACACTAAAAGTAGCACAGCTTCCAAGGATAAGGAGATGATACTACTATTTGACTTTACCTTGTTTGGATCACACTCTGACTATTATATTCAGTTCTGGGAACCATAGTTAAAAAAAGATCTTGATAATAAACTACAGAGCATCCAGAAGCAGGTACTTGGGTTGATGAAGGGCCGTGTTGAATTAACATTGTTTATAGGAACTAGGGATTTTTAGCAAGGAACAGAGAGTACTATGGGGGATATGGTAATGGTTTTCAAACATTTTAAGAGCTGTTATGAGGAAGCAAGTTTATATTTGACCTGTTTTGCCCCAGAGATGAAGACAAGAAATGGTGGGTGAAAGTGTAAAGAGGTAAAGTTAGAACTGATCTCACTAAAAGGAGGAGGTGATGAAGCATATAGCACCCTGGACCTGGAGTAAGGAAGACCTGAATTAAAATTTGGCCCCATATACTTCCTAGCTGTGTGACCATGGACAGCCACTTAACCTCTGTCTGCCTTAGTTTCCTCAATTTCAAAATGGAGATAATTATAGTCCTTGCCTCACAGGGTTGTTGTGAAGATCAAATGATACAATATTTATAAAGAGCTTAGCACACTGTCTGGCACATAATGATTGCTTAACACATGTTTGTTCTTTTCCCCTCACTATTAGAGCTATCTCAAAGTAGTGCTGAAATGCTTTGGAGGGTAGTGTGTTTCCCTAACATCAGAGGTATTCAGGCAGAAAACAAATGGCTTCATGAAGGGCACACTTCAGTGGAGGCTCCTTTCAGGTATGAGTTGAAAGGTCCAGACTGAGTTTTTTTTTCCAACTCTCAAATTCTGGGATCCTTAATTATTACACTAAATTGAGAAAATGAGTCACCCTGGATATTAGGCAAATAGAGCAATTGTCGTCTAAGCCTTTGATTCAGGTATGAGTGACTTTCTAACATCCATCAAAAAGGAAATATAGCCAGAGTCCTTTGGAGAATAAATAGGTTTTACTTTTATTTTTTTTTTCAATTTGGTAAAGCTTCATGCTTGATTGCAATTGAGGAATGGTGGAGATCTGTAGTTTTAGATGATATTGTAAGCTGAATATTTTTCTTTTGATTCAAAATCTTCTGAAGCAGAGAAAGGACCAATTCACATCTTAGCATAAAACTTAGTTCAGGAGGGACCCCAGAACACCAGCAATTGTGGTGATTCCAGAATTATCAGCACAGATATGCCTAGGACAAAGTGAGAGGTTAGTGCTCTATGGACTTTGGGACCAGTATTTGGGGAACACCTGGCTTCCTCCCCTGGGGGCAAAAAGCTGCTGAAGAAACAGCTGCACAGAAAGCATTTTGCAACGTCAGTAGTGGCTCTATCTCCTGGTCTGCAAACTTTA
Source organism: Gymnobelideus leadbeateri (assembly GCA_011680675.1). Taxonomy (NCBI): domain Eukaryota; kingdom Metazoa; phylum Chordata; class Mammalia; order Diprotodontia; family Petauridae; genus Gymnobelideus; species Gymnobelideus leadbeateri. The sequence goes on along the minus strand of WOXC01004223.1, from coordinate 783,329 downwards.
GGGAGATCCAGCAATCAGTCTGGGGGTTAATCGCTCTTGCTTTAAACTGCCTGGATCTGAATTGTGGTCTGGGGGGGGGAAATTTGGGGTGGGTATCCAACTTGCCAGAGTGGGTGGAGGCTTTACAGAGGCACCCAACTGGCAGAAGTTGTGAAGACCCCACATTTGGGCGGAAGCTCCCCTGTCTGGTGGCAGAGTCATACTGTGGCAACAAGCCCAAAAATTAAGTAATTAAGTGGCAACATGCCTAGGCAAATGAAACAAAATAAACAGAAAAGTTCAACATTGGACTCCTATTTTAGGGGCAAAGAGGCTCAAAGCATGGAGGAGGACTGTGAGGTCAGAACTCCTGCACCAAAAGCCCCAAATGAAAATACAAGCTGGCTACAGGCCATAGAGGACCTTAAGAAGCAGATAAGAGAAGTGGGGGAAAATTTGGGAAGAGAAATGAAAAAGATGCAAGAAAAGTATGAAATGACAGTCAACAGCCTGACTGAGGAAAATAACACCTTAAAAAATAAACTAACTCAAATGACAAAAGAGGCTCAGAAAGGCAATGAGGAGAAGAATGGCTTAAAAATTTGAATTTGCCAGATGGAAAAAGAATCTCAAAAGCTCACTGAGGAGATTCATTCCTTCAGAGTTAGACTGGAGCAAATGGAAGCTAGTGACTTTATGAGAAATCAAGATACTATTAAACAGATCCAAACAAATAAAAGAATAGAAGGCAATGTGAAATATCTCATGGGAAAAACCATTGACCTGGAAAATAGATCCAGGAGGGACAATTTAAAAATTATTGGACTACCTGAAAGCCATGATCAAAGAAAGAACCTAGAAATCACCCTTCAAGAAATTCTCAAGGAAAATTGCCCTGATGTTTTAGATCCAGAGGGCAAAATAGAGGTTGAAAGAATCCACCGATCACCTCCTGAAAAGATCCCAAAAAGAAAACTCCCAGGAATATTATAGCCAGGTTCCAGAATCCCCAGATCAAGGAGAAAATACTACAAGCAGCCAGGAAGAAACAATTTCAATATTGTGGAAACACAATCAGAATAGCCCAGGACCTGGCAGCTTCTACACTGAGGGATCGAAGGTCATGGAATACGATATTCCAGAGGGCAAAAGAGCTGGGAATGAACCCAAGGGTCACCTACCCAGCAAAACTGAGTATCTTGTTTCGGGGGAAAATATGGTCATTCAGTGGAATAGAGGATTTTCAAGCATTCTTGATGAAAAAACCAGAGTTGAATAGAAAATTTGACATTCAGATGCAAGAAGCAAGAGATGCTTGAGAAGGTAATCAAGGAAAAGAAATCAAAAGGAACTTATCAAAGTTGGACTATATACATTCCTACATGGAAAAAAAAATAACTGTGTTTGATGAAACCTTTCTCATTATGAAAATAATTGAAGAAAGGTACATGGCATATGTTCACAGATATACATGGATAGAGGGCACAGGTTGAATTGGATGGGAAGGAATGATTCTTTTTTTTTTTTTTTGGAGGGCAATTGAGGTTGGGTGACTTGCCTGGGGTCACATGGCTGGGTTTCTGTTTGTGTGTTGGGTGTCTGGGGCCGGATCCGAGCTCAGGTCCTTCTGGCTCCGGGCCCGTCGCTCTGCTCGCTGCGCCACTTAGCCGCCCCAAGGAAGGGATGATTCTTAAGGGGTGAAGTCAAGAGGTGAGAGAGGAAAGTGGCAAGAGGAGATGGAGAGAGACAGGGTAGGGTAAACTATCTCATGTAGAAGAGGCAAGGGGAAGTAGTTTCAGGGGAGGGAAAGAATAGGAAGGCAAAAAGGCAAAAGCATATTCTCATTGAAGTTGGCTCAAGGAGAGAATCATATACATACTAAATGGAATATCTTACCCTCACTCACTCTCCTGAGTAGGGGAAAGGAGGATGAGAGGGGGGATGATGGAGTGGAAAGCATTCTGGGGGGAGGGGAGGTTGGAAGTACCCACTATCAAAGAGGGACAGGATCAAAGTAGGGAATGGACCAGGTGGGAAGTGAGACGGGTGGGAGGGAAATATAAGCAGTCTTTTACAACATATCTACTATGGTAATGTTTTGCATAGCTATACATGTACAACACATACTGAATTGCTTATCTTCTCAGAGTGAGTGGGTGACAAGGGAGGAAGGGAATGGATCAGAAAATTGAAGTTTTAAAATTAAATGTTTCATAAGATGTCGAGGCATTGGGGCTCAGAGATTCACCTTGCCCTAATGGCAAAGTCGAAGGGCATATGGGAGAAGATATGGGAGAGAGGAGATTGGATGAGGGGATATCTAGTGGGACTGCTATTCTGGGGTGGTGGGTAGGGAAAAATGGGGGAAAATGTAACTCATAATCTGGTGGAAATGAATGATGTAAACCAGAAGTTAATAAAGCATTTGTTTAATTAAAACAAAAAAATTTAAAAAATAAGAAAAAAATCTTAGTTCAGATTTTACTTTTGACTTATTTTCTAAAAAATTAGTGCTATTCTGACTCTATACAAACACTATTCCTTTTCTAGAAAATATGATCTATCTCCAGATAACTTAAGATTTCAATGATATGTAAAAATCACTATATCCTTACAGCATTGATTCCTGACTCAGGGGACCTGGGTTCTAGTCTATTCCAGTCCTTGTGAATACTCAGGAGACACGGTGGTATGAACAGACATACAGATAATCAATAAAGCAATTGTGCCTTTTGTCATGGCATGTATCATGAGCTGTATACCAGGGAAAGCTCAAGGTTTAATACAAAACTCCCGTGTGTGAATGGAATAACAGGAATAACAAAAAAAGGAAAGGGCACAATCTGGAACATTAGCTATTATGATCTCTAAGCCACGTCAGGAAAGGGTCTTTCCTGGTCCCCAGGCCTGGTCCCTTGAGCCTCATTCAAGCATTATTTCCTCAAAAGCAACAATAATATTTCAGAGAGATTTTCCTTGGACATGGTACAACTAACTCTGCAATATTATTCACTCTTCCTAATGGGTATGGCATGCCTGGTTCATAGTCATGTTCATGCCAAGGCTTCCTATGGCAGCTGAAAGTCGTGTATTTCAGTTGAAAGGGGCTAACTCATTCACATGCATTCAGTTGGTTTCTAACTTCTGATGTAACAAATAGGGACATGGAAATTATTGTCCAGGAGAAGGTCCATTTAGTAAAACAGAAATAAGAAGTTTAGAAGTTGCTGAAGAATGCATAGTGTAGCATAAAGGAGCCCCATTGGTCTCAGAGAGGTTCAGAGGCTCTAGGTTATGTTAACTATAACTTAATCCACCTTGTTTGGCCATCAAAGAGTTTTTTGACTTCAAGCAGGTCACTTAGCTTTTCTGGGTCTTCCCATATATACAAAGGGACCACAGAAATGGCAATTAGTAGAATCAGGTCTCAAGTGTAGGCATCCTAACCCTGGATTCAATATGCTCTTTCCAACATACCACACTATTGGTCCCAAAGATGACTTTCAACTCATTAAAGATATACTTTGAAAAAGGATATTTATCATTCATAGAAAAGAAGAAATCACCCTTCGAATGGAACAAGTCATCCTTGAGAGTTTCTGGAGATTATCACTTAGGAATCATTTAGAATTATAACTTCCAGTCTGGGAATCATGCATTGACATCAGTAACTCACTGAATAGCATCTACCATATATCTAACTATATGGATTGGTACTTCAGGGAGTTCTGATATCACTTTTTACTTTGAATTTGAGTCCTTTTCAGAAATAAACTGGTATTTAGCTTATATCTACGTTGCTATTTGGTTTGGATCTACCTGGGTCGCTCACTCTGGTTTGCCACCTATTGAACAAACGTGATATTTAAGAATAACAACGATTGTGGTTAGGTGTTTTCTCAATTATATGTTCATTTAGAAGAAGATAAATGCTAGAAATAGTGAACTGCAATGGAAAGGATGCTAGAATGATACTGAAGAAGCCTGAATTATAGCTCTGACTATTGCTATATAATCCACAGCTTCATTTAACATCAGTAAGCCTTAGTTTTCTCATTTGATATGCTATCACAAGAATACTATGGGGAAAGAACTTTGTAAACTTTACTACTACTACAACTGTTTTAAGCAACTGGTGGTGCAAGAGATGGAGTTCTGGGTCTGGAATCAGGAAAACCTGAGTTGAAGTCCAGTTTCAGGCATTTCCCTAGTGTATGACAGTAGGCAAGTCACTCTAAACATACCACTACAGATAGGGTTAGATAGTGGTTTATTTGAAAAGAGATCTGGAGGGTTAAGTGGATTGCAAAATCAATTTGAGTTAACAGTGGGTTATGCAATCAAAAGCTAAGGTGGCCTTTGAATCCATTAAGAAAGGCATAGGTTCCAGCTATAGGGAGAGAGTATTACTAACATATTTTGGCCTAATCAGATGTCATCTCGAATATTGTGGTCAATTCTAGCCATCACAGTTTTACAATAACATTGAGAATCTGGAGAGTCCAATGTAGGTCAGTCAGGATTATATAAGGCCTTGAAAACATGTCTGGTGAGGATTGATTGAAAAAAAAGGGTATTTAACCTGGATAAGACAAAATGGAGGGCAAATCTGATAGCTGTCCTGGGCTTTAAAGGACTATGAAATTGAAGAACTAGACTAGGTCCATTTGGTCCTAGTACTAAGAACTAAGAGAGTTAGTAGAAATTTAAGTTGGAAATTTATGTTTGTTGTCAGCGAAAAGCATCAATAATAACTACCACAAAATTTTCTGATAATTAGAACTGTCCAAAAGGGGAATGAACTGCCTTCAGAAGTGGTGTGCTCCCTCTCTTTGGAGACCTTTAATTCGAGGTAGACAATTTATCAGTTTTATTATGGTGAAGTTTGCTTTCATGGATGAGTTGAATAGATGATTGGTGAGGTCCCTTCAAACTCCTAAATTCTATTGATTAATCATATGTATTGGAATCATTGCTTTATGCAATATTTCCTGAAACATTTCCCTTTGCCAACTGTCCAATATCCTCAGGGATAGTATTAGAATTCAAGGGCTGGTACTTAGCTTCTGTTGAGAATTCTAATATGGACAGGAGCCTGTGGCTTTCCAAAGTATAATAAAAACTCAAATGGATCTGTGAACTTATCTCAAAACGGATACTCCCTCCACAATGAATAACATGATCTACTTCTCCTTTTCCTCTCCACATGACTCATCTGTGGTCTCCCATGTCTCCTTCCTTTCTCTTGCCATTGTAAAAATATTAATGAAGCACACAGGCCATCCTTGTTAGTCCATACTCCAATTACCATTTGATCTTTTTAGTGTGTATAGTTGTTTGATGAGACCTCTACTGCTCCTTTTTTGTATTTCTTTGTCTCTAAAATGTGGTAGCTTGTTTCTGTCCATTGTTCTTTGAGGTATTTTCAATTTCAATTCTCCTAAGATGATTGTTTTCCATGGCTTTCATCTCAATGGTTCTGCAATAATCTTGGTATTTAAAAGCTGGACCTTTGTTTCAGGAAGAATCTTAGGGTTACTAAAAAACCTCTGCAATTTCTTTTTTTTTAAGCAATTGGGGTTAAGTAACTTGCTCAAGGTTACACATTATTTGTGTGTGGGTGCTCATTTTCTGAGGCCGGATTTGATCTCGGGTCATCCCAACTCCGAGGCCGGCGCTCTTACTCACTGCGCCACCTAGCCGCCCCTTTTAGGGCAATTGGGGTTAAGTAACTTGCCCAAGGCCACACAGCTAGGTTTTTGTTTGTGTGGGTTAAGTGTCTGAGGCCGGATCCGAACTCAGGTCCTTCTGACTCCAGGGCCGGCGCTCTACTCACTGCGCCACCTAGCCGCCCCATCCTCTACAATTTCTGAAAGACAATTTGTATTGTCTTTCTGTATTATTCTGGGCTAAATTCATTTTTCATTTACAGTGTCTTTCCAACCTTATGTGTGCATGTACAATACATATATGCACATGTGTATACATATATTTATACATATGTTGTATGTATGGATACATATCTTTCTGTTTCTGTGTTTATTCACACATATACATACATAGAGAAGAGAAAGGAGAAAAGAAGAGGAGTGAGGGGGAGACAGAGAGAGAGAGAGACAGAGACAGAGACAGAGAGACAGAGACAGAGAGAGACAGAGAGAGACAGAGAGAGAGACAGAGAGACAGAGAGAGAGCGAGCAATATTCATTGTCTGGGCAATAGATGTTCTAAATCCTTTCATTTTTTCCTTCCTGCCTGGAAGATTTGGCCAAGCTCCTTTCTGTGGTTGTGGATCTCATTTAGCAGGCTGTGCAATGGTCTGTGACTTAAAGCAATCAGTACAATGTCTTCCACAATTCTCTGCAAATCCTTTTGCATGGGGATATGAAAATACCTTGAAGAATCTGAGAATGACTGAATTTGAGCCAGAGAGTACACCATATTGATCTGCAGGTAGGCTGGGAACACTTGGTTTGTGGCTGTTGAGATTCAATGTAAAATTAGAATGAAGGGAAGATATCTCTGTGATTGGGTGGGTAGAGTTATAGGAGTGTTCAGAAATCTCTGAAGATACATTTTCGTTTTAATAGTGTGAGATATAATGGGGTCCATATGGACCAAGAAAAACATTTTCTCATCTACAGTATATAAAAATAAGGGCTAGAGGATGTGGAGAAATGATGAGGGCACAGCATGAAGAGAACAGCAGAAAATTCATATTGGATGGAGTTACCTATAGGTATCCAAAGGTAGGTTAGTGATTTCATAAAGTTGCTGTAATGTTAACTAAAGACTTGAATGTATTAACAACAGAATTGAATTCTAGGGAAAATAGAAAAAATGTCTGTAGAAAGAAAATGCAATTGTATAAGGATAGTTTTTATTGGGCAAAATATATCTTGGTTCCAATTCTGGCTCGGCCATTTGTTAGGCACATGGCTCTGAGCAAATTATTTGAACTTCACTTAAGCCTCAGTTTTATTATCTGCATGCAGTACTTACTTTAATGGATTGATGTGAAGTTCTTTATAAACCATATTGTGACTTTTATACATGTATGGTATTATAAGCAAATAAGGTAATTTATGTACAATTCTTTGAAAATATAATACATTCACCATAGGTATTATTATCAATGCTAATGTGTAGATAGAACCTGGGCAGGTAAAAACATGATATAATAATTTAGGAATGGTGCTAAGAAGGAACAGGATACTAGATAATGTGTGCATCAGGGAATACACTGGATTTGGAGTCAGAGTACCTGGATTCAAACTCTAAATCTGTTACTTCCTGCTTCTGTGACTTTGGTGGGCCTCAGTTTCCTCATCTATAAAATGAAAGAGTTGTATTAGTTGGCCTCAGAGGTACCTTTCAGCTTTAAATTATTGATTCTTTGATTTGTCATTTTCTGTTTCTAGTGAAATTGAATTAAACAAATATTGTACTGTCTTCAACATGTGAAACACCCTACTAAGTAGCAGACATCAGTGGTTTACAACCAGTTGGGCTGAATTGAACTCCATTTACAGAAATGAGTATTTTTTTCAACAATTTTGAATGGTCTGAAAATTGTCAATCTCATTAATTGGTTATACTGACCTACAGCTAGCAGTATCCAGCACTACGCTTTCTGGCAATGGAAAGAGATCTCCCTCTTGGCATTCCAAAGACCCTTTATGTAGGTTTCAAAAATTTGATGGATTGACTCTGTGTTTGGACATTTTCCCAAAATGATAATGACAGATATCTAAAGGTAAAGGTATGTGGTCTTTAAGTAGTTTATAATGATGAAAATAACAAGGTGTGACATATTCCAGCCTTGAGAAAAAATACTCACCCAATTTTGCCATGCAAATATAAAAGTAATATAATTTCATTAATTTGTGCTTCCTAAGGGGAAGGCAAGCTACTCTGATACTGAATTATGTGCTCGTAAACTGAGTCTTTGGCTTGAATTATCTAGATGAATGTTAGCTATGCTCTATTAAATATACATCAGAATTATCATACATTCCACTTCATTTTGGCTGTATAAGTTTAGGCAAGTTACAGCCAACATGGATCTATTGCTTTGATAATAGTTGTTAAATATTCACTTACTGCATTTAAAGAAAAAAAATAGAAGGTTAAATGAACTATTTAAGAATTAAATTATATAGAAGAATAATTTAGATCTCCTCCTGGTTCTTGACCTGGCCTAAAATAGAAAACTATCAAACAATAAAACTGAACAATCAAATAAAAGGTCCCTATCATTCCAAAGAGACAGTGTGGTGTAATAACATGTTTTACAGATAAGGAAACTGAGGCTCAAGCAGGTAATAGTCACTTACCCTAAAGTAGAATTTGGACCTAGATCTGTTCTGCATCAAATACTACATAATAGGCAAAGTACTTGCATATAATGAGCGCTTAATAAATGCTTTTTGGTTGATTGATCATGCTTCTTACTGTACATGTGCAACCATGGGCATAACATTTAACCTCATTTTTCTCATCTTTAAAATAAGACCTGTGGTACTGAATTAGTCACAGAATTATTGTGAGACTCAGATGAAAAAATTAACTGTAGCAAGGTCTGCAAAGTTTATACCAAAGCTAATTTAATTTTAAACATTTATTAAGCACCTAGTAGGATATGTCACACTGCAACCACCAGGCAGAATGTGTGTGGGTCTTAATTTTAAAATAAAATAAGAGGAAGCATATTTTTGGTTTGTTGATGTTAATGTTTATCATTCTTTCTTTTGTCTATCAAGTCATTTAACAACAGTCCATAAATCAGGAGTCAATGAATTCTAGGTAGCACAGTGAATAGAGTGCGGGGCCTGGAATCATGAAGGTTTATTTCCTGAGTTCAAATCCTACTTCAGACACTCACTCACTTTGTGACCCTGGGCAAGTCACTTAGCCCTGTTTGCCTCAGTTCCTTTTTTGTAAAATAAGAGGGAGAAAGAAATGACAAACCACTCTAATATCTTTGCCAAGAAAACAACAAAGGTCACAAAGAGTTGGACATGACTGAACAACAACAGATATTTTTCATACATTTGGATGGTCATCTTGACAAAAGAATAAGATAACATAATATTTTACAAATGACAATATCTAAAAACCCCAAAAACCTGGTAAATATTTGTAATTAATAAATATTTGTGTAAATGAATTGAATTGGAATTGCAGAGTATCTTGCATAACCTTCAGCACAAAACTCTTCATGTAAATTATTTCTTATCATCATTTTAATAGTTAAATTGACAAATTGAGCTGAACAAGGGTGAACAGGGGAGGCTGAGTGGTGCAATGGGAAGATCACTTGCTGTAGAGTCAAAGGATCTGGGTTTAATTCCCACCTTCCACATTTCCTACCTGTGTGACTTTTAGCAAGTTATGCCACTCAGAGCCTTGAGTTCTTCATATATAAAATGGGGTGATTGGATAGAATAGCCTCATAGTCCCTGCCAGCTCTAGACCGATGATCTGATTCTGAAGAAAAAAAATTCCTTGTAAGAAATAAATATTCATACTTCTAAAAGTGAATTAGAAATTATAAATTAAATATATCTCTCCATGTAGCATTGGAGGATCTTGCTCTTTAAAATAATCCATGGGATTTGCAAATTATTTTGCAAATTTGTCCCTTGTAAAACGTAGTGATTTTTAGGTAGGGTTGGATGCAAAAGTCCTTGGATTTTGAATCTAACAGTGGTTGCTATAGTTGTTAAGGTAGAAAAACTTTGTTTCTGAGCTCCTTAAAACAAACTAGAAGAAGGGTGGCAGAAATAGTTGTTCATATTTACTTCAGTACTTTAGGAGATTTATTCTATAATAAACTTATCACATGGGGATACTACTACTATGTTATAAGAAATTATAAGCTCAATGATTGTAGCAAAACATAGGGAGGCATGAATGAAATAATTAAGAGTCAAATGAGCAGAACCAAGAGAACATTGTGTACAGTAACAGCAATATTGTCTTAAGAACTACTTTGAGGAAATAAATCATTTTGATGAATATAAATACTAAATTTATGAAGAATATATGAATAGAATTATATGTCAATATGATACATATGATATATAACATATCCTATATAATATCATCATATAAGAATAGATGAATATTATAAATATGAAGAAAGATGCTACCTGCATCTAGAGGAAGAACTATAAATATATATAGGATATGTATAGAATATTTGGATATAAATATTTGTATTTATATTTGTATGTGTGCATGCCTATTTGTGTCTAATGGTAGCCACCTCTAGGGTGGGGAAAAAAGAAAAATTACATTATTCATGTATGTCATATATATCATATATGTAGATGTTATTCATATCTAGGTCTTCAATCATTCCCATTATTCTAAATCCCTCAGTGGATAGCATCTTGCTCTGTAGGTGCTTGAATTGAATTCATTGGTGTCATACCAAAATACACACTATTGCAGAAGTCCATATCTTCATCACCATTGTTTTCTGGGTGATACTTAATATCTATGCTACGAAATGTTATATACTTGGAAGAAATAAAATTTCCAAGTACTTAAAAGAACAATAGAAAAATTCATAGTGGCCATATCACTTTGCAAATTGGAACATGAATGAGAAATGGTGAAAAAAATGATATCACTGAAGATAAAATATTATGAAAAAAGGATAAAGGCAAGCCATGGAGTGAGAATTGGAGATGGTAGATGAACAGCCTGGCCAATACATTACTATTCTAGCATTATTTCTGAAAAAAAAATAAATAAGAGAAATGGTTGTAGAACATTTGGCAGATCCTCCATGGAGGATTTAGGAAGGATATGGACAAGGTGGAAATCATGGGGCTTGTCATGCAACCTGTGCTGGTGGAAAGATTACCCTCATTGATGAGATCATAGTGCAATCTAATCAAAGGAAGCATTGTGAGGACATTCATCAGTTTTCTTCTCTATTTCTGGCTCCAGAAGTTCAAAAACACAGCATCCAGAGCCACAAATAGGGAAAAATGTTCTTGGGTTTTCCTGTTCTTAGTATGAAAGTACAACTGTTTTACCATTCTTCGTACTGTGGGATTTATACTAGTTCAACCTCCAACCTCTAGGCTGTAGAATAAAGTTGATCCCTTTGAATAACATTTTCCTTCTGAACTTTGATTTCCTTCAAATAGAGAATCCCTAATGAGGAAACTCCTACCAACATGAGCCGGGGTCACAGACAAAATACATTGGAAGCTGGGACTTGAACCAATTTTATCCTGACTCTGGGGCTGACCACTATGCAATTCTTGTATGAAGACAATACATATATGTCTATAATATTTTCTTCTACAAAGTGCCTTCATTTTATCATAAAACCAGAGTTGGAAGAGACACTGAAGTTTGATCCAACCACTTCATTTGATAATAAGGAAACTGATTCTTAGAGGAAGTAAATAAATTATCCATGGTCACACAACTATTGTCAGGTTTTCCTGTCAGTCTAGCATTGTAACCACTAGTCAGGATAACACAGTGGGTAGTATGCTGGGTCTGGATTCAGGAAGACCTGAGTTCATTCCCTGCCTCTGAAACTTCCTTTGTTTCACCATGAGCACAGTCTTTAATTTTCTGTGCTTTTGCAACTCCCTAAGATGTAAGTACTAGGTAAGAAATGAAGACTACATTGGCAGAGAGAATTGCAGATCTTTTGTGTATCCCCATTTTTATTAAGCAACTACTATATACAAGGCTAGACTGGGCCCAGGGGATTCCAATACAAAATGAGACATATACCCTGTTTTTAGGATGCTTACAACTTAATAGATGGGAAAGTAGACAAACTGCTTATGATAGAAAGTAGAATGAGATCATTACAAAGTGTGCAAAGTTCTATGAAAATGTTTTTTTTTTTGAGAGTTCACTAAGTCAGGAAGATCAGACAACGCTTTATGGAGGAGGCAGCATCTGAATTGGATTTTCAAGGAGAGAACAGATTTTAATAGGAAGAGGGAGAAAAGCCTATTTCAGGTATGGAGGACAATCTGAGCAAGGGTATGGAGTGAGAGGCAGAACAAGATATAGGCACATTAACTCAATAGATCATCACTACATGGTATTTATGAAAGATACTACTATGCCCAATTTACAGATAAGGAAATAGTTTTCATGTAGGTCATATCACTTGGCAATCGTAATTCAGTAAATTGAAAAGCTGGAACTTGAATATATGTTTCTTGATTGCATTTCCATTATACTTTTCATTTACTCAGGTATGTGAGGAGGGAGGGTACAAAGGAGAGAGAGAGAGAGAGAGAGAGAGAGAGAGAGAGAGAGAGAGAGAGGAAGTTAAAGGAAAGGGAGGGGAGAGGAGGGGAATTGAGGGGAAGGGAGGGGAGAGAGATAAAAAGACAGTGGTTTGGTAAGCAACAGTTCAAGAGTTTGAGCTAAATCTTTCCTGGTCTACTAACTTAATTTGTGAACTAGAGCAAGTCCATTCATCTCTCTGGATCTGGACCTCAGGTTCCTCATCTGGGAAGTAAGAGGGAGTAAGGACATTAATTTTAATTGTATTTACTTCATAAGATTGATTAGCATAAAGTTACTCCAGAACATTTTATAAAGTAGGCACATTTAATAGAAATTTCAAGAAAAAAAATGCTCTTGCTAAATGTAACAAAAGTACATGCCAAAAAGAAAAATCAGAGATAAAGCTTCAGAGACCTATGCACCATTTTAATCTTAAAAGGATAAGCCCTTTTGTAAATAGAGGCAGTTTTCCTACATTTGCCTAATGTACAACACTGAAAATGATAGAACATTAGTTATTTTTATATCGCTCCGCTGGCCAGATGGGTCTAACCCAGATGGGTAGAGAACCATTTAAAGACACTTGATACCAAATGAACTGTCAACTGTATTGAAATAAGATTAATATTAAGTCAGGTTACCTCTGACTTGAGATGAACTTAGCAAGCAAAACAGTGAACCCATTAGAAGGTACTTATGACACATTCAAGCTTTAAGAAGTTTACTTTGATGGCTGTAAAAGGCAGAAGGATTAAGGCCTACTTAGACAGGGTCTTATTTATTCTACTTAGTTTAAGTCAGAGCTAATGGCACTAAGCAGTTTACATGAACCAGGTCCTATAATGATTTTTAGATTTCTTCACCTATGGTGTAACATATATGAAGTCTAGAGAAGAAGATAAATATTCACATATATGGTATAGGAGACTTTGGGCTTTGGACATATCATCCATATTGGTGCAAGAAAATTCCAGTGAGGAAATTCTCTTTACGAATGCAAGTCATCATTTCTTCCACAATTTATAGTCAGAGATATGCTTAGAGCACAGAGAGGTTAAGTGAATTTTGAAGGGTCACACAGCCAGTATATGTCAGAGACAGTCTTGAAACCAGGTCTTTCTCATTCCAAGACTGACTTTCTATGCATTATGCCACAATGCCTCTCATGCAATATTAAATTAATAAAATCTCTACCCATATTTTAAAAAAGAATGGGCTTCAATCCTTTTAAATTTATTTTACAGAAAACTAGAGTTTTTAGAGCATGAGCCTCAGTGTCCATTTTTCTGCTTTCTCAATTAAACCAGTGTGGTCTCATGAGATTGGAAATTTGGCAGAGGAAAAGCACATAAAGGTTGGAGATGGTCCACTGACAATTTATCTACTCTTTAAAGGCAGCAGCTTGTTGGAAGCTATCATCAAGCCTCATTAATCTAATCTGGATTTTGGTGAAAGAAAGGAAATGTTGTCAGGTTTTCTCCACTAGATCATTAATCTGAGACGAATTTGTGAAATAATACATATATAAACATAAAAAATCATATGCATGTGCATGTGCCTCCAAATATGGAAAGCATAGTTGATTAAATGTAGCATATTTTGTATCAATTAGCTATTACACAAACTTCTGAAGAAACTGCCAATATTATTTTACGCAAAACATATTACCCTTTTTAAAATTGCTCTTGTCTTTTGTATTTATATTGTAGTCTTTACAAATAGTCTGATATAACTGTTTACCAAAATTTACATTCTTAAGAGAGACAAAGATTCATAGATTTAGACCTGGAAGGGAACTGAGAGGTCTACACCACTCATTTAATAGATGAGGAATCTGAGTCCTAATATCATAGATTGTAAGTGGCAAAATAGATTTTTATCTTAGTCTTTCTAGCTCCAACTTTGATTATTTTCAAAATCTAAACAACAGTGCCTTCACCATGATGCTGAGAATAGGACTAGCCTTGGGATCAAAAGACAAGAGTTCAAGTCCTGTCCCCAACACATACTAGCTATATGACCCTGGGCAAGTCTGCTAATTTCTTAATGCCCTAGGCAAACCTCTAACACAAAATTAATGTCAGGGAGTTTCTAACCAGGAGTTATTCACATAGACGAAAGCTCAGATTTTAGAAAGAAAAAAAATTCCAAGTAATACCTATAACATTGCCACACCTGCATTATAGGTTAGAAGACTTAGAACTGAAAGGAAACTGACAGAGCATCAAGTTTTATGCCCTCAATTTACAGATAAGGAAATTGAGGCATTGAGAGGTGAAGTTCCTTGCCCAGAATTGAATAACTGAAGTGAGATTTCAACTACAGTCTTCATGGCTCCAGGTCCAGTGCTCTATTTACTTGGTCACACTAACTCCTCATAAGTTGAGTGACAAAGAATTTTCATTAGTACTTTCCAATGAAGTAGGATTCCATAGATTTTTAAAGGCACCACTTTTTTTCTTAACCTTCAAAAGTATATGTATTCATTTGCATTCTAACTATACCTCCCTGGTACTATATTTGTGAAGTTATTTTTTTTGTAACTCAAATACAAGACTTAATGCTTATATATATTGAATTTCTTCTTATTATATTTAGTCCATTACTCTAGCACATTAACATCTTTCTGGATCTTAACTGTTATTCATTTTGTTAGCATTTTCTCCAAATCATGTGTTACATAAAAGTGATATCATATACATACATACATATATATATAAAGTTTTGGACAAAAATGGCAAATACCACAGGCCAAGTACAGGTCCCTGAACTACAGCATTGGAGACCTGCCATATTAACACTGAACCATTAATGACTGTTCTTTGAGTCTGGTCATCTATCCAGTTCTGAATGCATCTGATTGCATTATTACCTAATCTGGATATCTAATCCACTTACCTATTCTATATCTCACCATTTTTATCACAAGAATAGTATGAGACTTTATCAAAAACTTTGCTAAAATCTAGGTGAACTACAGGTGACCTAAATTCACAGCATTCTTCTCATCTATTAGTTTAGTCATCATGTAAAAAATGAGATCAGTCTTTCAAGGCTTGTTTTTGAGGAAGCTCTTCTTATTCTTCATAATCATCACTTATCTTATGTCATGTTTGTCTAATTATGATGACCCATCACTTTATTGATCTGTTCTTGAAGTGTCACATTCAGTCATCCAAGTTATAACACAACCTTGCCTGCCCATCTTCTATGATTTGTTCATATCCTCCCATTTTCACTCAATGCTATGGCAACCTTTTTTCCTAACAGAATATTTCCAGTGGAGCACTATGGACGTCAATCTTTCCTCCCTTGCCCTTGCTATATAAGTAACTCATTTTCTCTTCCTGTCATAAATGTCTTTAATGACATCATTTTCTCTTCTTCTTCAAAGTTCCTCACTGGTTTTATGTTCTAGTCCACCATTCACCTCCCTATTGTCCTCTCGAATGCTTCTACTATCATCCAGCAATTGCAAACTCCCTTTAATAAACTCAAATTTCTCATAAAAGTAAAAGATTATCATTTTAATATACATCTGTATTACTGCAAGGTAGCAAGACATGGAATACAATGATCTCAAAAGACAAGGAATACATGCTTGCTGTTGGTAGACTGTAATATGTAATCAGATAGGAAAGAGTATATGTGCCCATAAAATAATGGAGAATTGTTCTTGCCATAGACTGATTGCAATGAAGTTAAAGTAGTATTATAAAATACATCAATTCACTTTTCCCCTCAGTATATTTTATTTATTTCATTAAGCATTTCTCAATTACATATAAAAACATTTTTAACATTCTTTTAAAATGTTGTTTTTTAAATTTTCTTTTTGCAAGGCAATTTGGGGTTAAGTGACTTGCCCAGGGTCACATGGCCAGTTTTTCTCTTAAGTGTCTGAGGTCAAATTTGAACTCAGGTCTTCCTGACTTCAGGGCTGGTGCTCTATTCACTGCGCCACCTAGCCACCCCAAACACTTTTTAAATTTTAAATTCCAAATTCACTCCCTCCATCCTTCCCTATCCTCATCCTTCCTTGAGAAGGCAAGCAGTTTGATATGAATTATATATTTTAAGTGATGCAAAGCATATATCCAGATTATCTTTGTTGCTAAAGAAAACACAGATCAAAAACACCACCAAAAACAAGGAAAATAAATAAAGCTTAAAAAGTATGCTTCAATTTGCCTTCAGACTCCAGCAATTCTTTCTCTGAAGATGAACACCATTTTCCATTGTAAGTCTTGTTAGACCTTTCTTGGATCATTGTATTGCTCAAAACAGCTAAGTCATTTACAATTGATCATTGGATAATATCACTGTAATTGTATACAATTTCTCCTGGTTCTACTCAACTTCGCATGGCTTCATATAAATCTCCGATTTTTTTTCTGAAGTCATACAGCTCATCATTTCTTATCCCACAACACTATTCGATCACAGTCATATGACAGAACTAGCTCATCTATTCCCCAAATAATGAATATCCCCTCAGTTTTTCATTTTTTGGAACTACAAAAAGAACTATTGAAAATATTTTTGTACATTTGTTCTTTGATCTCTCTGAAACACAGAGGCAGTAGTGGTATTTTTGGGTCAAAGGGTATGCAGGTTTATTGCTATTTGGGCAAATCACTCTTCAGAATGATCAGATAAGTTCACAACTCTATCAACAACACATCAGAATCCTAATTTTGCCACATCCCCTCCAACATTTGTCATTTTTTTCCTGTCCTATTAGCCAATCTGATAAGTGTTAGATGGTACCTCAGATTTGTTTTAATTTGCATTTCTATAGTCAAGAGTGATTTAGAACATTTTTATGTGATTATAGATAGTTTTGATTTTTTCTTCTGCAAACTGCCTGTCATATCCTTTTAGCAGTTATCAATTGGGTAATGACCTGTATTCTTATAAATTTGACTCAGTTCTCTATATATTTTAGAAATGAGGACTTTATCTATAAGTCCTGCCCCCCTCCCAGTTTCCTCCTTTCTGTCTGATCTTGGCTGCATTGGTTTTATTTATACAAATTCTTTTTAACAATACACTCAAAACTATCCATTTTACCTCCTTTAGTGCTCTCCTGTTGTTTAGTCATGAATTCTTTGCTTATAGATCTAACAGGTAAAATCTTCCATGCTCCCCTAATTTCCTTATATAGTGCTTTATTTCTCATTAGTTTGTTCCTTTTTTCTTCATCTTTGTCTATGGTGTGAGAGGTTGATCTATGCCTAGTTTCTGCCTAACAGCTTTCCAGTTTTCCCAGCACTGTTTTGAGACAAATAGTGAATTCCATCCCAAAGGCTTGAGTCTTCAGGTTTATCAAATAGTAGATTATTATGGTAGTTTACAGCTATGCATTATGTACCTAATCTGTTGCACTGATCCTCTACTCTATTTCTTAGCCAGTACAAGATCATTTTGATGATTACTGTTTTATAATTCGGTTTGAGATCTGCTACTGCTAGGTCACCTTCCTTCACATTTTTTTCCACTTTGGTGTTTAATTGGGGGTTTTAAATGTTTTCTTTTTCTAGTTTTATTTTTAATTGCACGCCCAATTCACTGACCTGTTTCTCTATTTTACTGATGTTAGCATTTAGAGTTATAACTTTTTCCCTAAATACTGCTTTTGACTGCATTCTATAAAGTTTGGTATGTTGCTTCAATGTTGTCATTCTCTTTAATCAAGTAATTTTTGTTTCTGTGATTTTTTCTTCAACTCATTCTTTAGGATTAGATTATTTACTTTATAATAATTTAATCTCTTTCAATAGCCCTTCATTAAATGTAATTATTATTGCATTATTATCTGAAAGGATACATTTAATAGTTTTACTTTTCTGCATTTGGTTGTGATGTTTTGATGTCCTAATATATGGTCACTTGCTGGGAAGGTGCCAGGTACAGCTGAGAAACAAGATACATTCTTTTCTGTTTCCATTTCTCTGTGTTAAATGACTTGCCCAGGCTCATGCACTTAGTAAATTTCTGAGGCCGCATTTAAACACATAAAAATGAGTCTTCCTGATTCCAAGCCCAGCACTCTATCCACTGTGTCACCTTGCTGCCTAATGTCTACAGTCCCTTTTTACAAACTGTAGTTTCCTTCATTATCATTTTTATTTTTATTTTTTTATTTTTGGAGGGCAATTGGGGTTAAGTGACTTGCCCAAGGTCACACAGCTAGGTTTTTGTTTGTGTGTGTGCATTAAGTGTCTGAGACCCGATCCGAACCCAGGTCCCTCTGACTCCAGGGCCGATGCTCCACTCACTTCACCACCTAGCCTCCCCCATTATCACTTTTAATTTAATTTTTGTAACCTCAGCTGAAGCGTAATAGCTTTTGCTCTAATTTTTACTCTTTACATCTCCTCTATTTCATATGTATTTCTTCTTTTTGTTGTTCGTTCATTTTTTTCTAGTTCATTTATTGACTTTTACCTCTATGTTGAAATTGGTTCTGCTCCTGGGGTGGAGAGAGTACTCTTCCAAGCTTCAGGTTTTTCTTACTGCTGTTTTCAGAGCTAGTTTTGGGAGATGGTAAGTTTTTGGTACTTCTGAGGTAGTATGATCTAAGGAGATTGGTCTTCTGGTCTCTGCTCTGATCTTTTCACAGGAAGGGACCTTATTCTCCTGTATTCACAATTACTAGTGCTTCTTTTGCCCCTGAAACTTTGACCAAGTCCCCCACTTTATTGTTGCTGCAAGCAACCAGTTCTGCCTTAGAATTGAAATCTGGGCCTCTAACCCTTTGTGTGTAACCGCAAGCAATCTTCTCCAACATAGAACTGTGACCAGTGTCCCTACTGTCCTGTGGCTACAAGTACTATCACTCCTTTTGGTTCTGGAACTGTGACTTGGGCCCCTGTTCTCCTGAATTCACAAGTTCTAGTGCTCCTTTCTGCTTTAGAAGTGAGACCAGGGCTTTTGGTCCTTTGTGATTGACCACACGTACTCTTCTCTGCCTTGAAACTATGATCAGGGTCCCAATTTCCCTGTGGCTGAAGTGCTGGTACTCCTCTTCACCCTGCAACTACAGCCTGAAACTACACATGGGCAATGCCACAAGGTCCTACACCCGGTGCCAGCCAAGGGTCCTCCATAATCTTTTTCTGACTGGCTGTCCCACCCTGTTAAAATTTGTTGCTGTTGCAGCCACCTAAAAGGCTTACTGTAGGTTTTCCATGATGTAACCTGGGCTGCTTTCTGGTCTGACCACCACCTTGGGCTGAAAGACCTTTCCTGAGGACCTCCTAAGTTGTTTTGGGCTGCAAAGTTGTTTCTACCCGTCTTTTGTTTGTTTTGTTGCTCCAGAATTCAAGTTGAAGAATTATTTAAAAGTTCTTTGGAAGGGAATGTTGGAGAGTTCAGATATTTTCTTGTCTCTACTCTGCCATCTTGGCTCCTTCCCCATTGATTCACTTGTCATAGTTAGTTTACATTGGGGATCAACTAGGACAGTGTAGTGAATAGCACATTGGATTTGAATCTCATATCAACTTTTTTCTGTACAACCTTGTGCAAGTCATTTTATTTTTCTATAACACAGCTATCATGTCTGTAAAATGGGGGACTTGGACAAGATGATCTCCTCACTTTCTAGCCTTAACTTTCTGTTTTCTCCTATATAAAAGCTGCCATGAATATGCCTACATGAATATTGTCAAAGAGAAATTAGGTAACAAGTTATTCCCACCCCCCAAAATAACAGCAAAATCAGTAATAACTTTCTTTCCTCTCCCTTATAATTCTTTTTCTGTTATATTTAATGGTAGTTTCTAGAGAAAATGGAATAGTGGACTTCTATAGTCATCTATATTAATAGTTATCATATTTACTAGTATAAATAAATACCTATTATGCTTTGTTATAAGAGGAAGTGATACCCAACATAAAAGGAAATAATATACTTTTGCAGACTGGAGGAAATGCTATTTTTCTGAAATTATTTTAATCTAAGGCAATGGGAGTATATAACTAGAATATCCATGTAGAGAAAAGAAATGAATGCTATGACTGATCTACACAGACTTTTTCCCCCTCACAAATTCTCTAGGGATCACAGTCACCTTAGGAAAACTTTTCTGAGTTCAAATCTGGCCTCAGATACTTACTAGCTGTGTGACAGTGGACAAGTCACTTACCCCTGTTTGCCTTAGTTTCCTCACCTATAAAATGAACTGGAGAAGGAAATGGCAAACCACTCCAGCATCTTTACCAAGAAAAACCCAAATGAGGTAGCAAAGAGTCAGGCACAACTGAAAACAACTCAACAACAATCAAAAATTGTGTGCCAGAAACTGTTAGGTGCTTTCCAAATAGTATCTCATTTAATATATGGCATAATTGGCTTTCATTGGATCAAAATTTTTCAGCGCATAACTGTAGACCCTAAGGCTGATTACAAATCTCTAATTGGTTAATAATTAGTCAGTAACCACTATTACACACCTTACCCATGGCCCACTACCATTTTAATGAGCAAAACATAGAGCAGGAGATGTGACAGCAACCTCCAAACCACTTATTTTTTCACATTTCAAAACCAGCAATAGGGGATCAGGGAAAAGACCAGTGGAGAATATCATGGCTTTGGTGGATTCTGGACTATTGCAGCAACCCTCCCTCCCCAACCTTCTACCCTTACAATTCATCATGTGAGGTTTGGGTAAACTGGTCTCCTTACCATTAGAGGGACTCCATTATAAGATAACAGGTACCTATGTGATCTAAAGATCATGGAAGATAAAATTAAAATATATGGATAGCAATTATGGATAGCATGACCAGGCCAGTAACAATCAACTCAGAGCACTTTTCCTGCTTCCTATCTCTTCATAAAAGAAGGGTAGAAAGAGAAGACAGCTAGTTGCTGACCAAAATAAGTTCATTTGGAAGTTTGTATGAAAGTCTTATCATCTCCAAATGCATAAAGTATTTTCATATGGAACCCGGGTCTAGAACTGGAAGGGACATCAGAGGCCATTTAGTCTAATTCCCTCCTTTTACAAATGAAGAAACTAAAGCCCAGAGAAATTAAGAGATTTGTCTAAGGTTGCACAGTTAATGGTGGAGAGAAGCAACATTTGCACCAAGGTTCTTGATTCCATAGCTAGTTCTGCTGCTTCCTACTGATAACACATCAGGTCATGGACAGGGGGAGAGAAAATCCAGCATAAGCTTTGAATCATGAAAAAAAAGAAATTCTAAACAAATTATAAAAAGAAACATTATTTAGTGAGTGCAAGGATTCCATTTTTGTAATTTACTGCTCTTATGGTATCAGTAGATCTGGGCTACAGATTGTGGATATCTGTCCCATCCTTGTGGCACCAATGACAGGTTTAATGGAAAAGAATGGCAACAGTACTATTGCTAAGGGAAAAATAAAAGAGATAGTTTATAGTCATGTAAGGATAGAAGTATAGCATATAAGAGCTTCCCTTTTCTCTGCACATATGAATATTTTAAAATTTATTTTATCAAATTATTTTTAAAATGTCCTTAATAAAAATTATGTACTTTGACAAATGTAAAAGAGCTGAAATTCTTTACAGTTACATGCTTCTCGTTCTGCTGATGTAGATTGCAACCTCAGTATAGTTTTGTAATTGATTGATAAATGTTCTTATGGCTAAAGTCTTCATTCCCTCCCACACACACACAGCCAAGATGGTGTTAAACATCCCTGAACTTAACTAAGGAAGTCTCAGAGAATGGGGAAAGGTCAATAATTGTCTATCACCATGCCAAAACTTCAAGGCTTTCCAGTTCAGCAAGACCAGTTCTGGTTAGAGACTCCTCATCTGTGCTCTCCTGGGTTAGCCTTTAAAGTTTCAGGTTCCCTGGGGTATGAGAGTAGGTGTTCACAGAGGAAGTGCTTACAGCAAAGGATTCATGAATTCTTAAAGTATTTAAGGTTCATTAATAACAAAAATCTCTCAGTTCAAAAGATTTATAAGACTCCAATGTACAACTTATTTATTTTCAGCAATTTTCAGTGTGACAGAATTCCAGTGCAATCAGATAATCTGGATGGACCCTTGGTGTTCAGTGGGATGGGATTTGGTTTGGGTAAGGTTCATTAGCTAACTATCCATCAAAGCACTGTTTGGGTTGTATGGAATTCCAAAAAAGCAATTTGAAAGAAAAGCATGCTGACCATACTGTTATTTCTAAGTCTTAATGGTTCACAGAGGTATAACAGTGAAAACAGTGTGAAAATACATGTATGTATCGATGTTACTCTAGGGTGATCACAGGACAGAGAGAGGTATTATTAATAGAGATATAAAGAACTTGGAGAAGGTCCAGATGAGAGCAATGGAAATAAAAGCTTGTAAAGTAGTTTTTAATGACAAAGGTTAAAAGGATTTAGATTGCTTGACCAAATGAAAACATTTAAGGATATGAAAAATTATTGTAAAATCCAGTAAAAATTTGTCCTAGTCAAAAATGTTTCACTAACACCCTGTACTTGCCAGTGGCATAAAAATTAATATATTGGCATGGAATTTTGTAATCTAAAGAACAATAACAGAAAGGACTGACACATATATCACTTTAAAGTTTAAAAAAGCATATCTTATCACATTTGCATCCCAGAACAGCCATAGGATCTAGATACTAAAAGTGTCCCTATCTTGTAGAGGTGGAAACTGTAGATGGGAGTAGAGGTTAAATGACATTTCTTATCATGAAGTTAGGAAATGTCAAAATCATGAATTAAGCCTTAGGTCTTGCCAGTCCCACTATGCCACTCTGACTGGATGACAGGTTAACTACTTACTTGTCCTTAGTTTGAACTATTTTAATTTTCCTGAGTTTCTGGTCAAATCCTTCTCTCTCTCTCTCTCTCTCTCTCTCTCTCTCTCTCTCTCTCTCTCTCTAAATCTAAAACAAGAAGACGTAATTTTAAAACGCATCAAGATTTAGGATAGCTATAAGAACTTCCTGACATTAATAGTTAAGTATAAAAATGGAAAACTGTGGAATTACAGATATTTGAGAACAAAATTGACAATACTATAAATGCAATGTCTTAGCTTATTTCTATGAAGGAAGAGGGTTTGTTTAAGTGAGCCTGAGTAAACTTCAGCAATTCTGCACATAGCTAATATGGTAGTCTGCTCCCCCCCCACACCAAAAACAAAAAAAGAGTCAGCTTTATATAAAATCAAAGTATGACTGATTATTGTTGTTCTTTTTCATTGTAGACATAATATTTTTCTTTCAAAGAGATTTCATTTCAAAGGTATATATATTTGAAAGCCTTCAAGTTTCAACCAATATGGTCGATTAAGAATCTTATGTTTTTCCCAATTGAAGGGGCCCTTAGGAAAGGAACTCTAGAAACAAAAACCAAAGAGCCTTGTTTCCAACTCATCTCTATTAACGATTCACTATGTGACTTGGCAAGTCACTTTTTACCAAGTCAGATTTTCCCTCCATACAACTGAAGCATTACTCCTAGTTCCTGTACTTCCTCACAGGGGTGTTGTAAGTTTTGCTGTGTGTGTGTGTGTGTGTGTGTGTGTGTGTGTGTGTGTGTGTGTGTGAATGTACTATACTCTTCTATGGCCATATAAGATAACTTTCTAATATATTATGTGCTCTAACAAAGTGGGTTTTTTTTCAATGTCAGCAATGTTAATGCGAAAATAGCCATGTTCCCTTCCTAGGTGCCATTCTTCCAATTTAATTCACTCATTTCAACAGGCATTCATGATGTATCTACTGTGTGTCAGGCATACTGTAAGGCCTTAGAAATACAAGGAGAAAATCAGAATCTTTAAAATAAGATATAACAGAAGGTCTCTAACTTCTCCTACCATTCTTACATTTTGTTAATCTAAGAAGTATTTTGAGAAGTACCTATTAAGATATATAGTCAACAGAACATAGCTCATTCTCAGATTATCAGCTCTTTTGTCTAATGGGAGCTTTCTAGTCCCCTACCAGTCAAGTATCTGATGTCACCTCTTTCCAGCTGCCCTCAGCATCAGTCACACCTTCAAGTGCTAGGCATCTAAGGAAGCAGATAAGCTGGGTCAGGAAGCCAAAGTCTTGGCAGAGGTACTAGAAGGCTCTTGTATTTTCTACCTCAGAAATGTAAATTGTGTCAGTTAAACCTTCCAGCTTATCCTTACCAAGAATTTATGGAAAGCGTTATTGAAATACTTAATATTTGAAAAGATGGATTAATTGGGTAGGCCATTTATTTGCCCTGACTTAAAATAGTGTGTTATTAGCAGCTGCCCTGTGGGATGGAACACAAGCCTAGTACTTCCTTCTAATGTAATGCTATATTAACTAGGTATCCAGGATTTCTTTAACTGCTTCTCTTATCTTCCACTGAAAGTTTCTGCCCTTTATTGATATCTGAAGATCATTTTTAAAATGTCTCACAATAAAAGCAACATCCAAGTACTTGTGCATTGGTTGTTTCCTGGATTCCTCTCCATTCAGCAGAGGCTATATTTATTATACTAGAGAAAAAAAAATAATTTAAAATGTAAGACGGGTCTAGGGGTTCAGTGAGAAGCCAAGTAAGTCTGAACTTGAAATGGGGGGAGGGTGATCAGAAAATAATCCAGTGCCACAGTCAAGGAAAACAATAGAAAACTGGTAAACCCAAAATAAACTTCCTTTCCTGAACCTCAGTTTCCCTGTTGGTAAAATGAAAGGGTTAACTAGTTGTTATTAAAATAGTCTCTTTTCCCCAATTGATAAATGGTTAAAGGATATGAACAAGCAGTTTTCAGAGGAAGAAATTAAATCTATATTCATATGAAAAATAAACTACATCAGTATTGATTAGAGATATGCAAATTAATACAACTCTGAGGTACCACATCACACCTATCAGATTAGCTAACATGACAAAACAGAAAAATGATAAGTGTTGGGGAAGATGTTGGAAAGCTAGAACACTAATGCATTGTTGGTGGAACTATGAGCTGATTCAATCCTTTTGCAGAGCAATTTGGAACTATTCCCAAAGGGCTATAAAAATGTGCATGCCCTTTGATCCAGCAATACCACTTCTAGGCATGTATCCCAAAAATGGGAAAAGGACCCACGTGTACAAAAATATTTATAGCACCTCTTTTTGTGGTGGCCAAGAACTGGAAATTGAGGGGATACCCTTCAATTGGGGAATGATTGAACAAGTCGTGGTATATGAATGTAATGGAATACTATTGTGCTATAAGAAATGATGAACAGGTGGACTTCAGAAAATCCTGGAAAAGACTTACATTAACTGATGCTCCATGAAGAGAACAGAACCAGCAGAATGTTGCTACAGAAACAGTAACAGTGTGTGATGACTGATTTTAATAGGACAATTCCAAAAGATACATGATGGAAAATGCCATCCACATCCAGAGAAAGAACTATGGAGTCAGAATGCATAGCAAAGCAGATGATTTTCTTTGTCTTTTATTTTTTTCTTTCCTATCGTTTCTCCCATTAATTTTAATTCTTCTATGCAACATCACTAATGTGAAAATGTGTTTAATTGGAATATGTGTGTAGAGCCCACATTAGATTGCATAATGATTTGGGGAGAGACCAGGAAGGGAGGAGGAGAAAATTTAAAACATTTGAAAATAAATGTTGAAAACTAAAAATACATAAATAAATAACTCTTAAAAAGAAAATAGTCTCATCTAGCTGTAATAAAAGGTATGATAATTTGTTTATTAGAAATTTCTAAGATGAGGATGGGGAGTTTATTTTATTATATATTTATATACCAGAATGCATAAGCCAGTAACTTGTTTAGGTTCTTAGAGAGCACATTTTGATTTGGATTAAACTGAATATTATATAATTCAGGGAAGTATCTTTTTTGACTTCCAAGTAAAAATTATAGAGGAAAAGTTCCCTAAGTCATGGGTCTTTGAGAATGGGCAGAGAAGACCTAGAGAAATGCGAAATCATTGCTACAATCTGTCTTTCAGTGACTTCCTTGTTTATGTTTCCAAGTTTTTAAAAATACTTTCCAAATTTTTAATGAAATTTTGATATTTTGCCTTCTCTTTATTAGGAAATTAGTTGGGAAGATTTGAGTCAGTTTTTTTTTTTTGTTAATGGGTCTCATTTTCCTATTAATTATGTCTGGAAGGATAAATTAGGCACACAAAAATGTGTGAGGCTTAAGTCTCAGTTTCTTATTTGTAAAATGAAAGTAATAATCTCTATAATAATTAACAGGATTGTTGTGAGAATCAAATGAAATAATGGGCATATGGTGCCCTATAAACCTTGAAAATATAGATGTTATTTTATTTTATTAGATGTAATTTTCAGTGTCTTATCTTGTTTCATAATTGTGTATTATATCTATTAACCAATAAATTCATTAATTCATTCCACAGATATTTATTTAATATCCACTATCCTATGTGTGCACTGAAAGATATAGATAAGTCATGGTCCCTTTGTGTGGATAGATGATTATAAAATGATAATTATAATGCACAATATGACAAAATAACTTCATTAGAGAAGTTCAAATCAAAGTACTTTTAAAGGTAAGTGACAAAGAATATATATGACCAATCTCCCCAACTTCAAGACAAGTTCCTCAAAGACGGGGGCCATGACTTTTATTTTTCTGTATCCTCTAGAGTACCAAGAGCAGTGTAAGATACAATGCAGGTGCTCAATAAATACTTATTGAGTAAATTTTTTTAAATAGGTATGATCTATATGGAAAGACATAGGTCCTGAAAAAAGTTATTTGAACCAGCTGAATCTGATGATCAGGTTGTCCTTTGGGACAAATCAAACCGCTAAGAAAATGAAGTTGTTCTTCAATGTCAGAGACAAGACGCAAGTAATGCTAAACACATGGGTAGTTCAGCTTTACTTATCAATATAGAACAGAAAAAAATTATTAGGATTTTGCTGTGATTGGATTCTGGCATTCTGAATAGGGGTGAATGAAAAGCAGAATTTCAGGAGAAGAGAAAGAAAAGCAGCAGTTAGAGTAAAAATGTAACTCATGACTTCTGGAATACAGGAAGGTTAGGGACTTATTGATTTAATAAGCAAGACATCTGACACTTAGGGGAGAAAAAAAGGATCGTGGGAAACTGAGAAATTCAAGGTTTTATAGAAACCAGGAAATGTCTATTTAATTTAATTTAATTTAATTTAATATCAGCTTTTGATTAAGGTTGTTTCCCAGGTAATGTTTGGTACCCCAGGGCACACATAGATAAATGACCAATGTTTTCTGGTGTTCCCTGTATGTTTTATGGTAGGACGGGGAAAGGGAGAAGCAGTGGCTTGTAACCCCTGGAAACTGTATCATAGCCAGATATTGTGGAACATTGCTGGCTTCTTTGATCAAAGTATTTCAACTCATTTACCCCTCATTAGGGCCGTGGTTCTTCCAGCCCATACCAAGTGGATTCTATGATAGATTTAATCACTGTAATTAAACATTTGAAAATGCTAAATTTAGTCATCATCAAAATACTCATCCAAATAACAAAGACAATTTCTAAAACATAATTCTTAAACGATAAAATTTTAATTATTTAGAATTTTATTTTAAAATATTTAATGTTTTATTGATGCTTGTTGTTTTTACATTAGTCATTTCTGCACATTCCTCCCTTTTCCCCTCCCTTCCAACCCACTGAATCATCCCCTGCAATGAACACTGCTAAACAACAAATAGTGACAATATACTTAATAATATATCCCATATTTGGGGATTGGTAGTTAATTTACATAGTGTTAAAAGGTCTGCATAAATAGATAAGACAGAATCTGGCAAGATAGCACCAAGAAAGGCAGCAGGCATCATGGTGGTAAAAGAGGATATGCATACCTGTTTCATGTATTAAAAAGCAAAGCCACATGTTCTGTAAGCATGACAGGATATTTGTTAGCATGACATTTTTGTTAGCACGGCTGTCATGCTAAGTAAAGTTTCTGTGCCTGACTAAACTTTATAATTCACCACTATGCTTACCTCATCTCCTTTTAGGGACCTTTCCCAATTCCAGTAGTAGTTTTTTCTCCCTGTCTCATTCATCATTGTTCTTTTGAGTCAACAACGGATATTTGCTTACACTCAGATTATGTAGTAGCCTTCTAATAAAACTTAGCGGCTCACTTTTTTGGGTCCTCAGAACCTTCCACAAGGCTTGGAATATAATAGGCATTTAATCAATATTGAATATGTTTTGGTGCTTAATTATCTACTTACCTGTATGATTGGTGAATTGCTAGAATAGATCATAAAATGCTTTTTAGGAAAATTGTTTCTCCTCTGCCTTTATCTCAAGCACCTAGGAAAGTAGTTACCATAGTAGGTACTTAATGCAAATAAATTTAATTTCATTGAATGGATTCCTGAGCAACTTTTTATCTCCCTTCCCCTATGGGTGCATATGCCTGTATTTGTATACACACAGCCTAGATTTTTAGTAAAATTGTTGATGGTCCTCTGTTTCATTGATCTTTGTATTGACAATACCAATAGGGGGTATATTTTCTTGAATTCCTATAGTGTGGATTTAATGGTACTGATTGGAGGAATTCCATTATCGTCAAGCAAGACTGTATCCAACTTCCCTATAAAATACAAGGACAATCATTATTATTAGCAGGCATATTCAAAATATTCAAGCTTCTGCCCCTAAGAATATAACTTAAACACCCATAGAAAAATGTAACCTGGATACTCAAATGTCAAGTCCTATTGATTCTTTCTTTATAATATCTACCAAATTTATTCTCTGCTTTCCATATTTACTGCTATCCGTTTTCATTCAGGACATTATGGACTTACATCTAGAATACTGGGATAAACTTGACTCTACTGGTCTCTTCCCCTTCAAGCACACAGGGCCTGGAGTCAGGAAGACTCATTTTTGTGAGTTCAAAGTTCAAAGTTTTATCTTCTTAAAAAATGGCTTTCACTTAATCACTCTCCTGCTTAAAAACCTTTGCTGGCTTTCCCTTTCCTATGGGATAAAATACAAACCTATTCTTCAGTGATCAAGATCTTTTACCATTTAATACCTATATGCTGTTGTTCAGTCATTCCATTTGTTCCTGACTCTTCATAAACTTATTTGGTGTTTTCTTGACAA
The DNA here is from genome assembly GCA_011680675.1 of Gymnobelideus leadbeateri. Classification (NCBI taxonomy): domain Eukaryota; kingdom Metazoa; phylum Chordata; class Mammalia; order Diprotodontia; family Petauridae; genus Gymnobelideus; species Gymnobelideus leadbeateri. The sequence continues at coordinate 753,939 of WOXC01004223.1, read as the reverse complement.
AGATAGTGGAATGGTTTGCCATTTCCTTTTGCAGCTCATTTAATAGATGAGGAAATTGAGACAAACAGGGTTAAGTAACTTGCCAAGCATCACACAGCTAGTATGTGTCTGAGGTTGGATTTAAACTCACAAAAATGAATCTTACTAGCTCCAGGTCCATCACACTGTCCACTATGCCACTGATACATGTTTCCAATTTTTTCTCCCATTACTTCCTTAAGAAAATAATTCCACTCTAGCATAGTTGCCCACTGTCATGATCTTTTTTTTTTTTACACATTCTTAGCCCCTGTACTTTTGCACACTTAATCTGAACTCCCTCCCTCTCCAGTTATTTGGAATATACTAATCCTTCTAGCTTCAAATATAAGTCCCACCTTTTCCACAAAGCTTTTCTCTGCCCAGCTCAGGTAACAACGCATTATCTGTTCTCAATTTCTAAACTGATCATATAATACTTGTCATTTATTGCACTGTAAATTTTTGCATAACTTTTATATCCTCCATTAGACTGTGAGCTTCTTGAGGTCAAAGCCAACATCTATGGTTTTTTTCTATCTTCCATAGTGCACAGGACTGTACCAAAAATACAATAGGAATCTTACGTTTGTATAGATGTTGTATAACAATTTGTATGTTTCCCTATTGCTGTAATACATCTCCTTGGTGTACATAAAAGTAATAAAACACCCCCATTTTATAGGGTTATTCTTGCATCTTAACATTTTGTTACAGTATCCCTAGATTTTTTTAAATGACCACAAATTGAATATTTCTAACCCCTGTACCTTTGCACACATCCCCTGGGTTGTCCCACTTTTCATTCACCTTGAACTTATTCTAGATTTAAATCAAATATTGCTTGTTCCATGAAGAATTAGAGTTGGAAGGGTCTTTAGAGGTCATCTTATCCAAGCTCTTTATTTTAGAGATGGGGCATCTGAGGGATAGAGAGATTAGACAAGTGTCTAAGGTCATGTGCATTGTTCTAAGATTCTGAGTGTTGAGATAAGAAAAATGTCTTAGATTTGTCTAGTGTTTAGAAAATGTGCTTGTATTTGTTATTGAAAGTAAGAATCAGAGCTGGGGAGGCCTGAAAAGTCTTGACCAAACCCCTTCATTTGAGAGATGAAGGAATTAAGATTTAGAGAGGTCAGTTGAATCATTAAATATTACAGAGATTATAGTTGTCACATTTCTTAAGGCCATTCATTTTTTATTTTTTTTCAAATGTATATACACATATGTACATATCTATGAATCTCTCTCTGTACATATATGTGTATCTGTGTGTGTTTGTGTGTGTGTGTGTATGTATCCTTTTAATCACCTTATGAAGGAGGGAGGGTGATGTTACCATACTCATTTTATTTATTAAGAAACTGGGTCTCAAGGAGGTTAGTAATTTACCATGAGTTTTATAACTAAATGAGGAAAATAATGTGTTTTTTTATACCTAGGTCTATTCTTTTATTGTTCAAGACTTTTTTCTCAATAAAAGAAAATACTAGATTGATAAAAGGATGCATAATGTCTAATTTTCCTTTAAAGTTTAAATGTAGGGGCAGCAAGATGGCAGAGTGAGTAGAACACCAGCCCTAGAGTCAGGAGGACCTGAGTTCAAATATGACCTCAGACACTTAACACACTTACTAGCCCTGTGACTTTGGGCAATTCACTTAACCCCAAATGCCCTCTAAAAAGAAAAAAAAAGAAAGTTTAAATATACTCAATGCCTATTGGTAGATAAAATAAACGGGGATTAAAAATCATAATTTAAATGATGGTTTCATATTTTACCTTCTCTTTACCATAGCTATTAACAAGAGGAAAAATATTAAAATTTCAATTAGGCTTCTCCTTCTACATCTTTGTTTATCCTATTCTGAAAGTCTCCTGCTGCTCCAACACAGCTGTTTCCCATGTGGGAAATGTTGGCATCTGGGAGCTGTCAACAGTTGAAGCTAAGTTAGAGAAATGAGAAGGACAGGGTTAGCATCACAAGCCAGGACTGGAAAGGACTCAGGCCTATTCACCTTGCTCAGTGTGACAAATCGTGTAGGAACTCTCTTTGCTCAAACATAGGGCAAGTTGTGCATCTTATCTCTTTAACAAAAATTTGACCCCCGACTGGGGTTCCCTGGTTGTCCCCTGATGCCTTCTTGATGACCTGTCCTGCTTGTCCCTGGATATATGGTCTGACTTCAACCCTCATTTTCCTTTTAACTTACAGAATCTTCTACTTTGTGGAACCGGCCTTTCTCTTCTGGCACTCATGAACAAAGTCACTATTATTTTGAAGCATCTTAGCCAATGAGGCAAAGTCAGGTATTAGCATGGCTTGTGGGACCTTAGGCAGTGCTTTGGATAATTATCTACTCTTAGTCATTCTCCTCCCACCCCATTTATTGCTCTCCTATAGTGTATTCAGTGACAGTAAACTGGTAGGAAGGGCAAAAGATAGGGAAGATAATCTGAAGTGTCTGCATGATCCTTGAACTGTATTATTGGATCCTTCTATTGAGAGGTGGCTATGTCTATGTCAAGAACATATACATAGATGTTTATACATATATTTTACATACACATCTCTCTCCCTAAACCAATGAAACGATACCCCCCCCTCTGTCTTGCATATATTTGCATATACATATACACACATATGTATAGCTGTTATGATTTATGTTGTGACATATGCTATTATATATTATGTTTGAGTGTATATGCTGAAACATATACATGTCTTTATACATATATGCATATATACATATATATTTTAATTGCCCTAAAATGTGTGTATGTGTATCACTATCATTTATATCTATCTTTGGAGACGTTTAGGTGGTGTAGTGGATAGAGAACGAGGCCAGCAGTCAGGAAGATCTAAGTTCAAATCTGGTCTCAGATACTTACTAGCTTTGTGACTCTGGACAAGCCATTTAATCTTCCTTTGCCTCAGTTTCCTCATCTGTAAAATGAAGGTAAGGATAGCACCTGTTAATGTGCTACTGGGTTGTGAGGATCACATGAGATAACAATTATAAAATGTTTAGCACAAAGACTGGCACCTAATACATGTTATACAAATGTTATTAAGTGTTTCCTGGAGAAAGCTCTCTCACTTGTTTTCTATGAGAGGCTAAGCCTGATCAGAATCTCACATTAATTGAATTTTCTTATTTTAAATACCCTAAAAACTTAATATAGTTCAAGAGCATATAAAGATCTGTTTTATTATTTTGTAAATTTTATTACCTTAAGTGGAGATTCTCTCATTGCTACTTTTTTAAGTTTATATTTTGGTGAAAAATGCAGTTATTTAGTCAGACATAAGTTTAATTCTTATGCTTTCAAAATATGCATCTTATTTTTCCTTTAAAAACATTTCAAGGAGGGAGAAAAGAAGATTCTAGTCTCAAGTGGTTTTGCCATTATTACAGAAAAGATTGCATAGCTGGAAATGGGCGCCACTGTGGGAAACAACAGTCATTCACAGGCTGATCATTTCCTGTGTTGAGATTAGGGCTCTCTTGACTGTGGAACAGATTCAGTTTTATCAGAGGCTAGAAGCCATAATGTGTGAAATTCTGCCTTTGAAGGGAGGGGAACATAGAGAAAACAGGGAGACAGCACAATTTTGACTTAGTGGCCTGGGCAGAGTACTAGAAGAAAGGTCAAAGAGGAACATAGCCTACAGGGAACTATTTAAAGAACACTGTGGGAGAGATTTTCATTGGGTTGGTCCTAATTCTTTATCTGGCCTACTCTTTATCATAGCTCTATGTTTTAATGCTATAGGAGAAACTGCTACATTGATGCTAGAGGTCCAAAGTGGCTCTCCCTATTGATGTCCTTGTTTCTTTGTCGTCCAACATGGTATATAATCCATGATGTTGGACTTCTTCACTATTTCTTTCTCTTTTCCATCTCTCTTTAAGCACCAAGATTCTTCTTAGAAAATGCTACACTTGTGACCTCAAATTGTCTTAATCTGTAACTTCAAACTCAAACCAGCAATTCATATCTGTTGCAAATGATAGTAGAGCAAGGAGTATACTAATGATGCTAAGAGAAGGCGTTAGGGATCCCTGGGGAGCTAAGCTGTACAGTGAATAGAGTGCTGGGCCTGGAGTCAGGAAGAATTCAAATCAGGCCTCAGACCCTAGACAAGTCACTTATCCCTGTTTGCCTCAGTTCCTCATCATGAAAATAAGCTGGGAAAGGACATGGCCAACCACCCTAGTTTCTTTGCCAAGAAAACCCCCAAATGGGTTCACAAAGAGTCAGACACAATTGAAAACAAAAGAACAATCCCTAAATAGTGTCTGACTTGGTTTCAAAGATCCCCAGTATGGATCCTCTGACACCCTTCATGACATTTTTGTTCAATCTTTTCAGTGCCCTTGGAATACCAAGCATTTTTAATAATCAAAAAATGATACTTCTAGACTAGCTCAAAATTTATATGAATGGTTTGAGCTCAATTTGAATCTGTGGCTTGCTTGTCCTTTAAGGGACAGTCAAACCATTATTCTTTTTGGTTTTGTGGTTCTTGGCAGAATAACTAAATGGTCTGAAACTTATACCACCTCCCAGAATGGTTACTAAGGAATCACATGCTCACTGACAGGATCTGGCCAATTGTGTGACTGTGTATGTATGATTTAGTGGGATAGTATATTAAATGATATTTAGATCAAGTGAGACTTTCAACACAAACTCAAGCCATTGAATAGCCACTAACTTTAAACTAGATTGGATACTTAGGGAGTTGTAAAATTTGATTTCCAAAATGAGCTGGCCTTCCATGAAACTCAAATAGCTTATCTTTCCTTCCAGGTGTGTATCTTTTGAAACTTGAAGGGTTCACATAACTTTGACTGGAATCCAGATGATTGTCATTCAGTGGTTTTTCACTGAACTGTGCTCCGAGATTTGTGGTTCACTCTAACATCCTCCCCCACGCAAAAATTAAAGCCCAGGCGTATGAGACCAGATGAACCAACATATAAGAAAGCTTGCATAAATGCTTTGTGTCTCAAAACCACCAAGGCTCCCTTAACACTAATTATTATGTATCTTGATTCCCTGATATGTCAGAAGACTTGGTAATTTCCTTATTGAATCTGGCACCTGGTACATATTTATTGAATCTAGTTCTTATTCCACAGTGACCCTCTCATTACAGAACAACATCCTCTAATACAATATGTTGAAGTTTATAATTCAAAATTTTAATAAAAGGCAACGCTGGGAGATTATGGACAGAGGATTGAATTGAGAGTCAGCAAGCTGGGATCTATTACTAGCTGTGTAACCTCAGGCAAATTATTTAATCAACCAGTATCTCAATTTCTTCATATGTAAAAATAAAGACATGACTTCCTACCCCCTCCTACATTTCAGAAGTGATGTTAGGCTAAATACAACCACTGACAAGCAATTAAAACAAGGAAAAACAAGCCTAAAAAGGAAAACAATGTTTTCCATGAAACAGAAATTAAATACGTCTTAGGTAATAGAAAATTATCAATCAAAAATCTAATAAAATGAATGTCACAAGTTTCAAATCTGTTAAACTAAAATATTTGAGTTCTTATATATTTAGAAAAAAGCCTCATATGAATTAAAGTTGCTTCTCTATCATATTCAAAAACTGTAAATACAATTGTCTGTATCTGTGTGTTATATACAGAAAACTAGGGAGTTGTTATTTATTATAATTATTAGTTGATAACATTTTCATGAATCTGTGATTATATCAATAAGGGTCCCCATCCAACTATGCAGTTTCTAACCTATCCATGCTTGTCTATCCTGTCTGATTCTTGACCCTGTCCTCTCATAATATTCCCATAAGGGGGATATCTTAACATTTTGTGGATACTTTGGGATATATTGCTATGTATCAGTTATCTTTCACTCTCCTTCAGCACAAAAAAAAATTCATTTTGGTCTTTCTGTTGCCAGCCTGTAGAACAGCAGCTGGCATATAGTAGGTACTTAATAAATTCTTGTTGATTGTTGGTTCATTATCTCATGACATGTTTCCTTCTTTTATGGTTATACATCTTGGTGATGACATCTTTCTCAGAAACAATTCTTATTTGTCAATATGTCACAGCCTATTCACATAAACTGTACCTCACTGTTGCCCTTCAATTGACTTTCAAACTTAATTTTTTGCAAACTCTGAGATTCTGATTTTACAAATTGAGCACAAGCAGAAAAAATATTGTTCTTAAGGTGGTAGAATATAACTTAATTTCATTTTCCAGTGGCCTTTTAAAAACCAACATCATTTAATTCTTACCTTAAATATGTGTTCTTCAGGCTTATTTTTTAAATATTGAGTTCATCCATTTACAGTCTCTGACAATGCAAATATCTTTCCCATGCATCAGTATTTAATTAGTTATTGTGGTTAAAAAATGCAAAATTAAAAGTCATTGTTGGTTGGCTTTTGTTCTGTCATGTCCAATTCTTAGTGACTTCCCTTCCCCACCATGGAGGCAGGCAATCTGAAATAGGTTCTACAAATACCTTCATATTAAGCATTAGTCAAGTTGTAATGAATAATTATAACCAATGGAGTGAACAATGAGAAAGAAGGAATGAAACTAAACAAAACACAAGAGAGAGCAAATAGCTTGCTTCAATCTGCATTCAGACTGTAGTTCTTTCTCTGGATGTGGCTATCCCTTTCCATCATAAGTCTTTTGGAGTTGTCTTATAACCTCACATTGCTGAGAAGAGCCGAGTCTATCAATTTTAGTCGTCCCATGTCCAACTCTTAGTGACCTCATTTGGGGTTTTCTTGGTAGAAGATACTGGAGTGATTTGCCATTTCCTTCTCAAGCTCATTTTACACAGGAGGAAAACTGAGGCAGAGTTAAGTGACTTGCCCAGGGTCACCTAGCTAGAAAGTGTCTAAGACTAGATTCATATGAACCTTCCTGACTTCAGGTCTGGTTCTCTGTTCACTGTGCCTTCTAGCTGTCTCTGGTGTTTCTGCCTCTATTTTGTTAAAATATTCTTCATTTTTTTTGTTTCGATGTAATGCATATTTCCCATTTGCTTCAGTCTTCACACACATACACACAAACCCAACAAAAGAGGCATCCTTTATAACAAAATATAAAAAAGTAAGGAAAAATGTTCTGTAGTGCTAAACAGCATATCAAAAATATATATTTTTGTTTATGTAGAAAAATTATGTAGCATCCTATCCCCATGCTTCTCCATTTCTGAAAAGGAGCAGAAAGCATTATCTTCTCATGTCTCTTCTCTGGGGTGAAGGGAGTCCATCTAATCTTGGACGTTTTGTTATTAATGTTCATGATTATTGTCATTTTGTGCATTGTTTTCCTGGCTCTAATTACTCTGCTATGTACCCCTTCACGTACTTCTTTCTTCCCATGCTTCTCTGCAACCATCTTGTTCATCATTCCTTACGGTCCAGTAATAGTCCATTATATTCCTGTGCCTCAGTTTGTTAAGCTATTCTCCAATTATTGTGTATCCATACTGTTTCTTGTTTATGTTTCTTTGACCTTTTTGACTTAATCTGTTACTGTGCTTAGGCATGATTGTTTTTCCTCCCTTCCTGGTAAGCACCTGCCAGAGTTTGCATAGCCTTGAGACTTTATGGCCATTTCCATGCCATAATGTGGTTTTAGAGGACGACCTTAGGAAAAGTTACTGAGAAAAGTTTTATATTTAAGCACATATTTTCCAAATAACTAAAATAGTGGCTGTTTAACCACCTTTTTGGGGACTAGGATAGTGATTTACTTGGTGTAAGGAAATTTTGATAAGGAAGCTTCTTTATAGAGATAGATTGGCATCTGCTCTGCAAGCTATTATCTTAGTCCCTGAGCATCATGGAGAGCTTAAGAGCCCAAGTGGAAAGGTTTTGATTATGGGAAGTGGGATGGGCTGTATATCTGCATTATAATGGACAATTAGGTGAGTTTGTAGAGGTCAATCACAATGTGATGGTATTTTTTTTTTACCACAGAAACTCACAAAAACACATGCACCAATGTTAAGAGAAGTTGTGATCTGTGTCAGTAAAAGTACATATATATTTAAAATAAATCATTAAAACAATTTTCTTTAAGCTTTATTGATACTTTTTATACCTCAGGAACTTCTTGATATTACCAATGCCTTCTGAAAATTTGAAAACAAAACTAAATAAACAGCAACAAAAAAATCCAGTTAATCAAAATCAGCCAAAACAAAGTTATATTGGTTGTATACTGTATATATGTGTATATGTGTGTATGTGTGTATATATACATGTGCATATATATATATATACATATATATATACTTGTGATTTCTTCAGAGCATTTGAATCACAAAGGACTATATTATAGTACTACATGTGACATTCTATTCCCATAATTTCCCATCTTGCTACAATATGAAGCAAATATTTTTCATCATCTATTCTCTGTGACCAGCAAGAGTTATTAAAATTAATCTAAGTGTGGGGACCCTTTAGAATTGTTCTCATTTGCATATTTCAGTTGTGTATATTTTCCCATGATTTAGCTTAGTTTGCTTTGTATCAGTGTGTACAAGTCTTCCAAGCGTCTTGAATTCCTTATGTTTATTATTTCTTATAGGGAAATGGTATCATAGAACAATTATGGTATGATACAAGATTATTTTAATGCTATTATATATACTATTTTATATATATAGTATTAAACTGTAATATATCACACAATCTAGTATATGAAAATACACTTCTTTTTCCTTGCTGTGTCTTTATATAAGCTATTGTTTCCTGAGTAGATTTTAAACACATCAAGTAATAGACTGTGTATTCCACTATTTTCTACCTACTATAATTCGATCCATGCTAATAATACTCCACTTATTCAGAGGTTAGGCTTCTGACCAAAAAAAAATTGTCTGGAATATTGAGAGGCAAAAATTTCTTGGCCTCTTGAAAGTTTTTTTTTCCCTAAAGAGGCCCAGGGCAGTTCTGCTCCCTTGGATACTTTACCTAAAAGAGTCTGTTCCTTGAGAAATCTCAAACTTAGAAAGTTAGAATGTTTTACTCTTACTTTGTAGGATACCACCACCTTCCTAGACCCAGGGTCTAACCTAAGTGTCCTTCTCAGCTCCTGACTATCTCTCACCACCTCATATCCAATCTATTGTCAACTACTGCCAATTCTACCTGCATAACATGTCTGGTTCACTCCTCTGTTTACTCTTTGTACACATTGTAATATTTTTGATTAATGCTACCACCCAGGTACAGGTGGCACAGCTAAGTAGCACTATGGATAGAGCACTCGGTTTAGAGTCAGGAAGACTCATCTTTCTGAGTTCAAATGTGACCTCAGGCACTTACTAGCTATGTGATGCTGCACAAGTCACTTAACCTTGTTTGCCTCAGTTTCCTCATCTGTAAAATGAGCTTGAGAAGGAAATGACAAACCGAATTCTAGTATCTTTGCCAAGAAAACCCAAAATGGGGTCACAAAGAGTTGTACAAAACTGAAAAATGACTGAACAAAAGCCATTATGGCTTTTTGCAATAGACTATTGCAATAAAAACTGGTTGTTCTCCTTGCCTCAAGTTTTTCCCCACTTCAGTTTGTTCTCCCCTCATGTCTCAGATTGGTCTTCCTAAAGCTCAGATCTAACCATGTTACCCCCTAGTCAATTAACTCCAATTGCTTCCTAACTTCTCAAGTTTCAAGTATAAAATAGTCAGTTTAACCTTCAAAATCTTGTCCTCCTCTCTACCTTTTACTTTATACTCTGAGATCCAATAATATTGCCCTCTCTGTTGTACCTCCTACAAGATACTTCATCTCCCAACTCTAGACAATTTCACGGGCTATTCCCAAGCCTGAAATTGTCTCCCTCCTCACCTTTGCATCATGGTTTCCCTGACTTCCCTCAAGTCCCAGCTAAAATCATACCTTCTACAAGAAGGTATATTTCCATTCCCCCTTTGTCTTCCTTTTGTTGATTTTCTCCTCTTTCCTGTAAACATTTTGTTTGTACAGAGTTGTTCCTATGTTGTCTTCCAAAATGCACTATGAGCTCCTTGAGAGCTGGGACTATCTTTTGCCTTTCATTATATCCCCAGTGGCCATCTCCATTCATCTTGACTTATGTCTTAACACTGGACTCAGATGACTCTGGAGGGGAGACTGAGGCTGGTAACTTAACACAGATCTACCTCACTTAAATCCAATCCGCTCATAAGTCACAATATCACCCTAATGATGTCATTGGTCCCGTTAGAGAATGAAGGACTAACGACAATCCCCTGCGTTTACCACAGTGCCTGGTGTACAGTTGATTGCTTGTTGATTGACTCATTGGTTGATTGATTTTGAAATAATTTAAAATGTTGGGAGAAATCAATGCCAGAAAACATGTGTACTTTGCCATAATTCCTCACTTTGAACATTACCAAACAAGAAGTGTATGTAAATATGTTTACTGATTTAATAAGTTTAGTTATATGTGTTACTAGCTAATAATGTATTAGAAATAGAGATAGAGTTAGGAAGAATATACCTGTTAAAGGCCTTACAGTAGTGAAGAATGATGATTAAAATGAAGGATTCAGAAGAATTATAAAGACATTACACCCTGCATTCATTTAGTGCAGGGGGAAAAAAGCCAAAATGTAAAAATCCATTTATCAGTGATTAGTGAACATCACTATATGACAGAAAAAAAAAGTTCACATTGGTCATTTGCTATAATGGTGACCCTTAATTGTAAAAAAAAAAAAGGTTATGTTTTCTATGCTCTACCTTTGAGTCAAAGAAATATATAATCTGTTTAAAACCTATTTTCATTGATAACAGTTAAAATAAAAATAAATTTGGCATTCTGATGGATATGCACCAGTTGTCTAGAAAATTAACTTATGTATTATACCTTATTTCCTTACAACAGGGATATCCAGTACCCAGCTTTATGTGGGAAATATGTACTTTTGATTTCCCCAGAGCCTTTTTATCACCAAGGTAGAGGGACGGGAGATAGATGCCACTAAACCATGATAAAGGGTCATGCTAGCAACATATGGTTACAACACCCTTCCTTCAGCCTTAGTTTTCCTACTTTAAATTCCTGAGAATCCAGTTCTGGGCCATGCCTCACTCCTTGTTGAAAATACCCTCAGGTCACAAGTGAACTGTTGGTAGACCCCTGGCCTACAGGGCACTATGCTTCAGGAGACACGGTAAATACTTAATAAATTGTCTTTGTTGATTTTTTCTTTCCCCTAGAAATCTAATTCTAGTACAATGCTTTATTCCCTATAAGACAGCACTAGTTCAGTAAAAAGTAGTCTATATATATATATATACATATATATAATATATATATCATATAATATATAGTATATAATATAATCACATTTTCCTTGCCCCCATCCATGTAACAAATGACCCTGAAACCTGTATAAAATTATAGAACACTCATGCTTTTGAAAATGCTTCTTAGCTGCCATTTTATTGCAGGATGTCAGATTGAATCGCAATTTAAACTTTGGGTAGCTTGCTGGTAAATGAAATGCCATAAAAATGAATCACTTCAGTAGGAAATTATCACAGAAACAAAGTCAGAAGGCTCAAAATGATGAAACAGCTTTAGTATTATTTGATCAAGTAGGAAAATTAATTATTGCCTCTCTTGGTATGCAAAAGGCAGTAGTCTTTATCTCAAATATCCTTTTATTTTAATAGCCTTGAATTTGGAGTAAGAGGACCTCATATCCAATCCTCTCCTTTTATGTGATTTTGAGCATGTCATCCTTCTAGACCCACAGTATATTTACATGAACAGTAAGGGGACTGGACTTGATGGCCTCTGAGGTACCTTCTAGGTATATATCCACAAGCGTATGGTCTATGATTCTACCCATCTAGTTTTGCATAATTTCTAAAATTTAATATTTTATTTTCCCTAAGTACATGTAAAAGCAATTTTAACATTTTTTTCACATTTTGAATTTCAAATTATCTCCTTCCCTTCTTCCTCTCCATTCTTCATTGAGAAGGCAATCAATTTGATGTGTACTCATTACATAATTCTTTAGGAGTCAGTATCTCATCTGTAAAATGGAACAATTGATTTAAATGGCCTCTAAGATCTCTTTCCACTCTAAATCTATGATCTCATAATCCTTAGAAACTAGAACATTTGCAAAAACTTAAAGTTAACTTCCCACTTGAGTGTAGAAAAAAGAATTCCAAAATAATATAACTTCAACTCCTTAATATACATTATCAAAAGGAGCACAATTACCCAAATTCAGTATTTCTGTACTTCTAAATATCCATGATTTCATTGGTATGGCTCCTCTACAAAAGCAGATAACAATTACGCCATGACTTCAGCTTAGATCAGAAGTTCTTAACCTAAGATTCATGGATGGATTTCAAGAGGATCCATGAACTTAGATGGGGAAAAAAACTGATTCTTTATCTTCATTATATTCTAACTGAAATCTAGCATTTCTTCAATATGTGTTTTTTAATGTAAGCAATAAAACTATTCTGAAAAGAATTCCATAGGCTTCAATCGACTTCCAAAGAGGTCTTTCTATGACAAAAAAAAAAAAAAGTTTAAGAACTGGTGGGTTATATAGTATTTGAGTAATTTCTTTTGCCTGAAAAACCCTTTGTCCTGAAACCAACGTGGGGACATCTCTCAGATTTTACTTGGGCTGACTTTAGGTACTGGGTACACTGTGCATTACCAGGCCAGTACTTAGAACCATAGATTCAAAACTGAAGGGATCTTAGATGCCGATTAATAACCCTCGGCCTGCTCTTCCCCTCCCCCACCCCTCCAACTACTACCAAACTCCTGGCCCATTTTAGAAATTAGGAAAATATGATCAAAAGAGAAATAGAGACTTGGCTAAATTCACACACATAGCCAGTCACAGAGCCAGGACATTAACCTTAGTGTCTAGGGCTCTTTCTACTGTATCATCCTGCCTTTTGGAAGTGTATCAACCGTGACACAACTTGCCAAAGTTCATTCTTGGTTGGCAGGGTCATTTTTATACTCTGAACAGAAACCTGAGGAAGACTTTTTTGGAGGAATTCCACCACCAAAGTATTTGGGTTATAAATAAAAATCTGTCAACTCTGATTAGCTGCACACCTTCAGGGACTTCACCATGTCATTTGGGGTAAAAATAATTTTGTGATGATCTGGAAAGTAAAAACAGAGGAAGTGAGAATGGATTTCAAGCCTGGGTGTTTGAGGGTGAAGAGCTATTACTGGGTATTAGCTGTTTGATGTCTGTCTTTTCACAGTAGCACAAGAGCTAATTCCTGTGGCCTTTAACCTCTGAGTGTCCTGTAACAGAGGATTTGAATGAATCTGCCGCCTATCTGTCACCCACCACATTTGATATTTCCAGGCTCTGCTTTCAATTATCAGTCATTAGGGACAGCACTGAGTCATCTCAAGAGAAAACTCACAGAACCTTTGACCTGTTTTTGTCAGATAACCACAAATATTCACTGCAGATAAACTATCATTTCATTGTATTCCAGATGCAACCGAGGGGACTTTGTAGTGTATCAGCTTACTGTAACCTCTCTCACCTTGAGGTGGCTGGAAATGGACTGGTTTACTTTACTGGTCCTGGAGAAGAATTCACAGGGTCAAACAGTGAAATTTGGTCAGATTAGAATAGTTGACCTCCAGCTGTCATGTGATCTGTAAAACCCACAGGTTTTTTCCACTTAAGAAAAAAAGAAGCAGCAAATTATTTACTACAAGGTAATTATCAGAAAATCACATATACTAAGTAATGCCAATATACTAGCAGAATATTTTTCTAAAATTATTATAAGCATACCTTTGACCACAATTAATTGCATTTTTTAAGTTCACATGAATATTATTTTGAGGCAGGATTTGAACCCATATCTTCCAACTCTAGGTTCTGCGCATCTTGTTTCCTTTTGTAAATGGTAAGTCTGCATTAAAATAGCCGCAAACTTCTTAGACAGTATTTAATCTCTTTCTGGGCATTCAGTAGAAGAACCCTTCTAGGATCTTATCCCATAGAACTCTCTTCATGCTTTGTTGCCAGTAACTAGGAAAAAATATAGCATTAATGAGGATTCTTTTGCCATTGCTTTTTAACATAGAACTAATTATTGATAAAACTATTGGTAGTAATACATTTCCTTGTTCTATATATTATATTCCCTCATTCCCTGCAGGAAAAAAAATCTTATAAATGAATATAAGCCTATTCAAAAACACCCAAAGATGTATATACATAAAGATCATTGCATATTGGCTGGTATAATTTTGCAGAGGTTATGTAAGGAGCAAGACCTCAGTCTTGTTGAGGTCCAATGTTCCAATGTTCTATTGAGGTCCAATGGGTTCCAATGTTCAATTGAGGTATAGAACTGGCCCAGTAGAATTTTTCTAGTCTGGTCAGTTTCATTCATAGCTTTGTAAGCTCAACTCACATATTTGTATAGTTATTTAGTAGTCTTAGAGTAATTTGAACATTATTCCATAAAATAAATGTAGCACAGTTATACATGTCTGTGTTCCAGATAGAAAAGTTGACTTTCAAAGAAACAAAATGACTTACAAAAGTTCAGAGAACTCACTTAACTTTTTGAGTAAGTAGTCATTAATTATTGGCAGAGCAATGGAGAGGAGAGTGAATATTTGCCCAGGTATAGAGATGCTTGGGTTCTGCTCCTGTCTCTCTCCTCGGTTAACTTTATAACTTATATATGGAAATATAATGTAATTTTGCTACATCCCTTCAGGAAAAGGGGAATTTTGATACTTGGAGTAACTCATACAGTTTTTGCAAGAATCAAATAACAAAGAGTCCCAAATAGTATCATGTTTTATTTTCCTGTATGTTGTTTGTTGTTGTTAATTTAAACATCACTCTGAAATGATTTTTATACATAATATTAAACTCACCTGATAATAATAGACAACTAAGTTCTCAGGCTACAATTATTTCAATTTCTAAAACTAATATTATACTAATAATTTATTTATGCCCTAAATTGTCTCTTTAAGAAATAGCGATTTAATTATGTAGTTGTAGATTATTGAGTGAATTCTTTTCTGAAACTCCTTTAATTTGTGAAGATTTGGCTCAATGAATTTTTTAAAAAATATTTACATGTAGGGATATTATCCAGATAAATCAAGACTGCAGATGTTTTGAAGAAGGTCAAAATCATACTTAAAGACTTTCAAAGAGATAGCCATATGCGTGTGTATGTGTGTGTGTGTGTGTGTGTGTGTGCGTGTGTTCGTGCACGCGCGCATTTGCCACAGAATTACACATTCTGCTATGATAATATAGGTTCCTGGCACTTTTAACTTCTGAAATTTTCCACGTTCTCCTGCTAGGGAATTATTAACTTATACAAAATGCTTCTTTCTTAGTTACCTGTCTATAAGAATGAAACATAAAATATTAATAAAATTTCATATGGCTAGTGTTATGTTCCTTAGCAGAATAGCCAATAGGGGATGTTGTGGAATAATATATATTTGTAACCATTTAACACCTTTTCCCACATTTCTTATAAAATACAGCATAGGTAAGTAATAGTTCTGTGAGTAATCTCTTAATGATTTTTACACTCAGCAGCAAATTATGATCTGTATTCCTTCAACAGCTGGTTGAGCTCCTGGGAGAATACTATCTATTCCTTTGTGCCGTCTATTATAGCTACTGAAGTTGTTTTGGTCTTCCAAGTTATAATTCTTGTGTAAGAGAATGACAAATTGCATATGGGTGTAGTTCCTTACAAATTGAAGTTAAATAGCCATACAGATAAAACCTATAATCTCCTATGTTAATTAATTCCTCTCCTCTGATATTGCCAACAGAAACATTTGGTGCACATAATTTTTACACAATGCCAGATATGATGAAAACAGCCAGACAAACTTCACCATTTAAAAAAATATATCAGTCATTAATTCCTGCTAAATTGTATCTCAACAATAAAAGACTTCAATATTCATCTTTAAAAACAAGTTTAATCTTTGTATAACTTTTTCCAGTTTTAGACAGTGTTGGCGCCTATATACAAATTGAATCCTGTTTCTTTTCACTGTCAACCCATTTATCGCTGTGAAACATTGTATGCACTTTATCTCTCCTTTCTACATTGATATTACCCTTGTAAAATAAGAAATAAAATAGCAAAATAACAAATCTTTTTTTAGACTTCAATCAGTATATAGTTGGGCCATACAACTTAAAACAGGTGAAACGTCAGCAAAATGGAGTACTGAGATATAGATTAGAAATTTCTTGTCAGAATTACTAAGTTATTTTTAAGGACAAAGATACTTTAAAATACAACTCCCCTCCCTCCACCCTGTAACTTTCCTCATTCCCTCCCCTACCCCCATACAACAAGCTATGTATAGCCTTTTAGCACTGGAGTATTTTTTAAAAGTCCACTATAAACACAGATAATAAGAAGATTCTCCCTTCATTCCTGACCTGGGTTAAGTGGTGAATGGCTGAGTTTGATGTCATGACTTCCATAACCAACAATTAAAATAGCCTCTAAAGTGGAAAAGTTCAGAATATATAGAGAATACTGCATTGGGCAGTGAGGTGGCACAGTGAATAGAGCCCTGACCCTGGGGTCAGGAGGACCTGAGTTCAAAATTGACCTCAGACACGACGCTTAACTAGCTGTGTGACCTTGGGCAAGTCACTTAACCCCTATTACCTTGCTTTCCCCTTCAAAAAAAATAATACTGGATGGAGGATTGTGGGGGTAGGGAGGAAAGTGGTGATAGCTTTTCTCAAGTATTTGAATGGCTATCATGTAAAAAAGAAATTAAACTCACTCTGCTTGGCCCCAGAGGTGGGACAGAAGCAATGGGTAGAAATCACTAACTGAAAAATCACTTAACCCCTCTAGATCTCAGTTTCCTATTATGTAAAATGAGGAAGTTGAACTGAGATCACTACATTTTCTTTCAGTTCTAGCTCTATTATCATAGACACCTATCTGTAAGGGGCCTCTTTGGGATAATGGTGATATCTTTGGCTCAAAGACAGAGTAAGACTGACTTGGTCCAAACGGTTTCCTTGATTCTACTTGCATGATATTTTAAGCATCTGAACCTATTAGCTAAATTTGGCAGTAGCTTTGCATAGGATTATGAGCCTGGGGTTGAGGTTAATGAAATAGGTTGGGGATAGGTATATTTTCTTGCCCTAAGTAAGCTTTGTAGCACGAGTCACATATTTATGGATTTAAGTGAACTAAAACTTTGGCTTAAAGTTAGGAGAATTGACCATTTCTGTTTTCTCCCAAAGAGCATAAAATTCATTGGAAAAAATATACTGCATTTATTTGAGAACATCGTGTTTTTCAATAAGCAATATATACTTTCTTATGATGATTAATGCAACAATTTGAGAAATTTAAAGGTAATTAGTAAATAGAAGTATATGTTGAACGATCTATAAGAAAAAGACAACATGGAGAATAGATTTAGAGCTAAGATACAATAAGAGGAAGATATAGACGCAAGCTTTGCTTCATACATTTATTAGCCTTGTGTATGGCCAAGGCAATATTTATAGCACCAATGGCAAATATAAATATGCCAGGGTAGTTCTGAATTGAAAAATATAACAGACTCTTCATATAGATCAAAAGCAAAACATTTATTCAGACCACTAGAAAGCTAAATTTCAACAACAGAAAACTGATTCCATCATAACAACAAAGAAGTTAACACACATTATCACTGCAGGGAGCAACACCATACCAAAGCATTCCCCCTTCCCCCCCCCCCCCACTCAGGGCTTCCCACAAACATTCACAATCTTAGCTGTCTCCTTGTCTGTGTTCTCTCACTCCCTCCACCCAAACTGCTCTGACTAATTTACTGCTCCACCTCTTCCTATTCCACCCATTCAGCAAACTCCTCCCACCAGAGGTTCCTTGTGATTGCATTTGACACATCAGGGGGCAGGGAAGATCTTTAAATTCTCATTCCCATTACACTATGTTACTTTAGATAAGACAGTTAACCTCTGAGTCTTTAGGTAGGTCTATAAGACTACAAGTTACTACAGAATTTCCAGTCTGCATTCATGGAGGGAGTTCCCATACAGGAGTTTACCTAAGCAATGAAATGAAGATCTGGAATAAAAATGATAATACCAACAACAAAAGACTATAATAAATAAAGTAAACCATGTCCTATGTTATGCTTTCTTTTTACACACCTTTCCATTGTCCCAAATGATTCATTTTTGAGTTTCAGTGGCTAGTTTATACTTGTTGATTTTTGAAAAGAAGTAAGTTATTTAATGTTTACAAAGAGTTCAGAACAGTAGGATCTACATAAATCAATGCTTCCTTTCACCTTACATGTGCATTTTAGCAATGAGGTCCAGAATCTTAACTCATTATTCTACAGTTTGCCCCAAGGGGATATATGTGTACCTCAAGAGGTAGTAGGAGAATTTTCTCTATTGCTATCAGTTGAGCTGCCATTCCAGTGTATTCTCTGCACTGTTAACTTCTAGGGATAGCACCACAGTTACACTGAACTAATTATTATCAAATATTTCTTTACAAAAGGGTATTTTCTAAGAAGATGTAACAAGAGCATTCTTTAAAAAGCATTTCTCCCCCTCTCCCCCCACCATCAAGGGGTTCACTCACTCTATACTACCTCTGTTTCTGGGGATAGTGGGCTCAAACTTAAAAGAGGTTTTATATAGAAATCATGCATTCCACCAAATTCACTTTAGAATTTGCAATGGGCAATGAATGGGTAATTGTTAATCTGTTTTTATCTATACTGGGTCAAAAGAAGATTGCTTGGGATTTTAGTACTCACTGTCTGGTTTCTGAAAGTCTATACTCCAATTCCCAGACCTTGGGGTGTCCAAATGTCCTGATATTTTAGAAATTCACACAGTCATAGCCATCTCCAGTGCTTCATCTAAAAGCAGGAGAAAAATAGTACAGAGATAGGATTAACAGGAGTGTCATTTCCAGGTTGTGTTACAGACCTGGGAGATAAAGGCCTAAGACCTTTCTCCCAATGAGAAGGCTCATTCCTTTCATCTCTAATCAAACATAGCAAGTCAGAAAAAGGCAATATCCCAAAGGCACTGGATAGTAAATTAAAAAAAAAAATTTTTAGAGGGGGGAAGGCAAGGAAATTGGGGTAAAGTGACTTGCCCAAGGTCACACAGCTAGTTAAATGTCAAGTGTCTGAGGCCAGATTTGAACTCAAGTCCTCCTGACTTCAGGGCCAATGCTCTATTCACTGCATCACCTAGCTGTTCCTGGATAATGTCTTCTGAATGGACCCCAGTTCTAGCTTAACAGCCAAAAAATAGTCTGTCCTTTTATCATATGGATAGAGGACCAGAACCAATTACAAAAGGCCCGCCCTTGTCCCAAATCAGGGAGAACAGCTTTTCCATCACACATTATCATGACTTCTTACTTGCAGGTTCCCTGTACTCTTCCAAAGGGAGATTGCAATAGCTGAGCATACCAATTCTCAGTTGCAGGAATGAGAATGGATTATGTTGTTATGCATTTTAATAAGCATGCTGCATATTTGTTAGTATCTTTATTCTTGTTATCTGGAATGCCCTACGTACCTCCACCTCTTAAAATTCCTAGTTTCTTTCAATGCTCAGATCAGATAATCTCTTAGATGAGACATTTCCACACACTCCCACCTCTCATCCCCCACCCCAAAGTATTTGTCCCAGTTACCTAGTATTTATTTTTTAACATACTGTATTTTTACTCACATACATATATGGTGTGTCTTCACTGATAAAAATGTAAGCACCTCAAAGTCTAGGACTGTTTCATTTCTTTCTTTGTATCCTTGACCCTTACTACAGTGTCTGGCATACAGGAGTGACTTAACACTTTCTGGTTGATTGATTAGTGGTAGGGGGAGTTTTTTAATCGACCAAATTTGTTACATGTTGCAGTGGTTTTTATAATGGATGGCTTGTCCAAAATGAATCTTCCAATAATGAAGGATGCTCACATGAAGCTGTGACACTCCTTGATTATAAATGGCATCTGACAGCCTATTCAAATCCTTTCTGGTATGAAGGAACAATTATGTGAATGTGGTTTAGATGTGATGTTGGAGTGGGAAGAGTGATAGATTTGGAATTAGAGAAACTGAATTCAAATCTTATCTCTGTTCTAGGGTGATCTTCAATGGTGAGAACCCTTCTAGACCTCAGTTTTCCCTTCTGTAAAATAAGGGTTAGACTAACTGATATCGTCCTTTTCAACTCAAAATTTATGATTCTATGATCCTGTGAATGTATTGGTAGTGGAGATAAGAACACTGAATTTAGAGGCCAGAGTAACTGGGTTCAAATTTGACGCTTTCTAGCTGTATAACCTTAGACAAACCACTTAACCTCTCTGTTTCTTAATGTGGAAGTTATAACAGCATCTAATTCACATTGTCATTATAAGGGTGAAAAATCATCATTTATGTAGAGTACTTCACACATGTTAAAGTGCTAAATAAATATTATATATTATTGGCAATTACAGTTTATAGGAGATATACATAGCATTTCTGTGCCATTGAATGCAAAAAGGTTTTTGTGTATAGAATATAGACATCTATGGATATGAGTTAGTGAATAATTCAGATATTAGTAGACAGAGACAATAGAATGTCTTCACAAGTATAAAGGGGACCACTTCCCTTATAAGAAGTAATACACGGGGGCGGCTAGGTGGCACAGTGAGTAGAGTGCCGGCCCTGGAGTCAGAAGGACCTGAGTTCGGATCCGGCCTCAGACACTTAACCCACACAAAACAAAAACCTAGCCGTGTGACCTTGAGCAAGTTACTTAACCCCAATTGCTTAATAAAAAAAAAGAAGTAATACACAAAAATGTCCAAAAAATGGATAGATAGTGATAGAAGCTGAGAAAGGAATAGGGGAGATAAAGAGATACAGAGACATACAGTGACAGCAGAAAGACACAGACACAGAAAGGTAGACAGAGACAGATAGACACAGATAGAGACTGAGATTGAAATGGAAGCAAAAACAGAGATAGGAAGGAGGGAGGATTGGTGGAGGGCGGCAAGATAATGAATCCCAGTAGAATATGCTCATATAAATTAGGGAGCCTAATTATATAAACTTGGGTGATCTTGAGTGATAGGATAGGATGATTGAGGAGTATATTCATAGTCGGATGACAGACAAGTCCTTGAAGACAGAAATTTCCCAAGGAATGAGTAAAAAGGGAAAAAATACATTGATAACAATTTGCTCTAGTAAGAACACCAGGTTGGGAGGCTAGAGACCCCAGTTTTAGTGCTTTATACTACCTAGGCCTCTGTTATCTCATTTGAAAGGTGAGAGACAATGCTGTAGTAGATACAGATCTTGACACCAATAAGATAAGGATTCAAACTCTTTCTCTAACACATATGACCTATGTGACCATGTGCAAATCTCTTGATCTCTCAATGTCTCCAAGAAATTCTCTAAGAATATGTTACAGAGCAACTTATAGTAGAGGAAGTTTCCTCCCTGAGAGTTCCCTGAACAAATAAAAAACCACATTGGTATAAGGTCAAAAAAAAAAAAAAAGAGGAAAGATGTCAGACTGAATGATCGTGAAGTTCCCTTTAGCCCTGATAGTCTATAACTGAATGATCGTGAAGTTCCCATAGCCCTGATAGTCTATAATTCTAAAAATACCAGAAGGATACCTCTAGCTCATAGGAGGGATGAAAAAAGGTCAAGTTCATATCCAGGACAGGTAGAAGAAGACAGTGGAAAAAAGGAGGTGCTTTTGATCCTGCTCCTGGTTGCCTCGGATTTTTCATAATTTACTGTCTACATCTGTGTTCCAAAATGACTAAAATTTTAAAATGTAGCCCCAAATGTACTAAATTCCAAAAAGAGAAAGTAGATGTAGAACCTTGTTATGTAGGTGGTATAAGCTACTGAATGCAGCTTTGTACTGGGTATTAGGAGACAGAGTTCTGTCACTAACTTGCTGTCACCACCTAGCTTCTCATTCATAAAATAGGGATATTAATTCTTGTCACCTCCTACTCTCATTGATGGAGGCAATGGAGATTACCTTATTGAATATTTTGGGCTTCATTAGGAGAATGAGGCTATGTAAATACCAGTCTCATTCCATTACTCTTTCCAAAGCGCCACATGGAATTTATTGGCACAATTAAGATCCAAGTCAGTGGGATTCAGGCATTTGACATCCTGGACAAATCTACAATGCAACTTTATTCTGTGTGGTATGTTTAATATAAATTTTATGAAACCCTTTGAAAATGTGCCCCCTTAGGGTTTGGGTTAAATAGCTTGGATTAGAAAACTGAAAATTTATAATAAAGGATGAAATTCTAGCTTTCCACTTTATTACACTAACATTTCACAGGGGGATTTCGAACAGTAGATGACTTTACATAATATGGATTCAATACTCATCTGAACTATGCAGGTGCATACTTTATAGCTAGTCCTAAGAAACTCCGTGCTTTGTGGTTATTCCCAGGAATACACTTTATCCTACATTTCAAATCAGAAATTAATTGTAAATATGGTCTAACATTATGTAATATCTCAAATCACTTGGAAGTTTGAACTTCAGACTTTTTTAGATGTTATCTGAGGACTGTGATGATGGTGATTTCCCTTTGGGGAAGGTTTTGTGATGGAGTTTACAGGTCCAAGCAGAGCTGAGTGTACCCATTGGAAGAGATGCAACATTCTCAGAAAACAAATAACTAGAAAACTGTAATATGTATATTACACAACAATAATATATGTGTGTATACATAGATATATGGATATAAACATATCTCTCTGTGTGTGTGTATATATATATACATACATACATACATACATACATTCATTATGAATGCACACAAAAGGAAAATATGTAAAACTTGATCAGACATATTTCCATATGTATTTCTGTGAAAACAGCTACAGTTCTTTGGATGAGGGTTCAAATAAAACAGAATAAATGTGAGAGTGAAAAGATGGGGGTATTTTTTTTTTCGTGAAGGTGAGGGCCAAATACCTCCCCATCCCATTCCCAAACAAAAAAGTTAGAAGAAGATAGTGGAAAATCTAGAAGTAACATAACTAGTCAGAAATAGGCAATATCCGAAAGGCACTGGATAATGTCTTTTGATTTTTTTTTTTGGAGGGGAGAAGGCAAGGCAATTGGGGTAAAGGGACTTGCCTAAGGTCACACAGCTAGTTAAATGTCAAGTGTCTGAGGCCGGATTTGAACTCAAGTCCTCCTGACTTCAGGGCCAATGCTCTATTCACTGCATCACCTAGCTGCTCCTGGATAGTGTCTTCTGAATGGAACCCAGTTCTAGCTTAACAGCCAAAAAATAGTCTGTCCTTTTATCACATGGATAGGGGACCAGAACTAATTACAAAAGGACTGCCCTTGTCCCAAATCAGGGAGAACAGCTTTTCCATCACACATTATCATGACTTCTTACTTGCAGGTTCCCTGTACTCTTCCAAAGGGAGATTGCAATAGCTGAGCATACCAATTCTCAGTTGCAGGAATGAGAATGGATTATGTTGTTATGCATTTTAATAAGCATGCTGCATATTTGTTAGTATCTTTATTCTTGATATCTGGAATGCTCTACATACCTCCACCTCTTAAAATTCCTAGTTTCTTTCAATGCTCAGATCAGATAATCTCTTAGATGAGACATTTCCACACACTCCCACCTCTCATCCACCACCCCAAAGTATTTGTCCCAGTTACCTAGTATTTATTTTTTAACATATTGTATTTTTACTCACATACATATATGGTGTGTCTTCACTGATAAAATGTAAGCATCTCAAAGTCTGGGACTGTTTCATTTCTTTCTTTGTATCCTTGACCCTTACCACAGTGGCTGGCATAAAAAGGAACAATCCAAATTCCTACTCCTGGTTCCCTGGGAGTTTTCATAATTTATTGTTTAGATTAGTATTCAAAAATGACTGAAATTTAAAAATGAGGGGGGAAACCTATGTGTGGCTTCCCAGTAGGGAAATCCCTGTTTGAAAACCCAGACATCAGCATTCTGAGCTTGACTCAGACACTGATTTGTTATGAAAGTTTTTGGCAAGTCCTCTGATCTACCTATGTTTCAGTAATTTCCTTTTAAAAATGAACCTTTCAACATTTCTCTACCTCTTACTGTTCTAAAATTGTTAATTTTTCCATTAAAAAGTTGCTGGTGTTTTTACACAATAGTAATTTTCCCATATAGCCCCTCTTTCCCATTTAATTCTTTCTCAAATGAAGCACAGTAATTAAGCAAAACTTATGACAAAATAAGCACATCTGACAATGTATGCAATATTATACTACTATGATGCCTAGTCTCCCTATCAAGAGAGAAAAGAAACGTATTTGTTCATCTCTTTTCCTCGTTCAAAATTGGTCATTGAAGTTAATCAGGGTTAAACTATCTTTTAGTGCTTTACATTATTACAGTGCTTGTGTATATCTTTCTCTTGGGCTGCTTACTTCACTCTTTATCAGTTCATAAAAGTCTTCCCATACTTCTCTGAATTCCTTAGATCCATAATTTTTTATGGTGAGGTATTAATTTGTACATTCACATTCATAATTCCGTCTTTCTCAAATCAGTAGCTACCGACTTTGAAGATTCTCTTTCATAGTTTCTACAACAATATCCTAAAGGGGCAATGAGGGAAAAAAAAAGTATGGCACCTGTAAATGGGTGGTAGTATATCCTTGTCAAAATTTTAGATGCAAGAAGCAGTAGCAGAAATGGTACCTAGTGGATATATCACTGGAAACAGAGGAGAGCTGTTTATGTAGAAAGAATGAGGTACCATAGTAGGACAATCCAAATGCCATATTGTTACCATTCAGATATTCTGGAAAACTGAGTAAACCCTATACAGAGGCTTTACAGAAAGTGTGGATAAGAATCATACAGAATAAAAAGCTATGGAGGGTTTAAAATTCGCATCGTGTGGAGATCCTTAATTCTGATGAGATAATAGATGCATCCAATTACTAAAACAATGAGGCATTAAATACTAAAACATAATGAAAGGAAAAGGACTGGAAATATTAAATAATGATAATGTTACAGAACACAACGAAGGGACTATTTCTTTGGAGTTAAATACAGAAAAAGCCAGATGTGCGTGCGTGTGTGTGTGTGTGTGTGTGTGTGAGAGAGAGAGAGAGAGAGAGAGAGAGAGAGAGAGAGAGAGAGAGAGAGAATAAAAAGATGGGTGATAGAAAGTTAATGACAGATTGCTGTTGAGTTGTTTCAGTTATGTCCTACTCTTTGTGACCCCATTTGGGGTTTTCTTAGCAAAGATACTGGAATAGTTTTCCATTTCCTTCTCCAGTTCCTTTTACAGATGAGGGTACTAAATCAAATGGAGTTAAGTGACTTGGCCAGGGTCACACAGTAAGTATCTGAGGCTTGATTTTAACTCATGAAGATGTGTCTTCTTGATTCCAAGTCTAGTGCTTTATCCACTGCACCATCTAGCTTTTCCAGTTGTGGATAGATAGATGATAGATAGATAGATAGATGACAGAAAATTATCTTATTAATGCCTTTTCACATTTCTATAATTCTCCCTAGGTGACAAAATACTTTGAGGTATAGAGATTGGTTGTTCCCTAAAGTTATTTGTAAGCAATACCCCAAACTTCCCCCTCCCAACTCTTGGGAATAACTCCAAGTTGCTTCTCTGAATTAGTAAAATAATTCACAGTTATTTCTGGATTTTCTGTGTTATCACATTCTTTTCTTTCTTCATGTCTCTATGGTAAAATGAGCAATGGGGAAAGACAGTAGAAAATGTTAATGAAAGCACACATTTAAATATTGAACAATTTAGCAATAATTTATTGAGCACCCATTAGATGGGAAGTATCCCCCATCCCTTCCCTCAATGAGTTTTTATTCTTCTAGTCAGTTAATATTCTACCTGAGGGCCATACACTTCCCTGGACACAACTTCTATTTATACATTAACAGACTTTCTTCAGCCTTTTTGGGGTGACTAAGAGAAATCAAGATACAAAAGGGATATTTCTTTATCTCTTCTCTTAGATATTACCCTCCTTTCTTGCCAAGAATAAACCTCAGAATCATAGAACCTAAGAGTCAGAAAGGATCTCAGAGGCTGTCTTGTACAATTCCACTGAGCAAATGTCTCTGTAACTACCCTGACAAGTTTCTATCCATTCAATATCTGGACTGGGGTCAGAAAAATGTATATACTATCATTTTCTATTCTTTGGGCTGTAGAGAACCTTCAGTTCTGTTCTAATACTGTGATTCCAAGTAGGCCTTCTATCTCCAGAATATCCCTTTACCTTTACCATTACCATCTTTGCTTACTGAGTATCTTCTACCCTTCCCTAATAATAATTCTTTCTTCTATTCTGAGATTCTTAAATGTAAGCATTCATGTTTTCTGGAATGTTTGACATTAATTCTGTAAGTAATATTTTTGTATCAAAACATTTCTTTCTTATGTCATAAAATAAAAATAATAATATCCACATAATCTTGTGATGGGGAAGCTAGGTGGCACAGTGGATGGAGCATTGGGTTTGGAATCAAGAAGACTCATCTTCATGAGTTAAAATCTGGCCTCAGACACTTACTGTGTGACCCTAGCCAAGTCACTTAACTCCATTTGCTTCAGCACCCTCATCTGTAAAAGTAAGTGGAGAAGGAAAAGGCAAACCATGCTAGTATCTTTGCCAATAAAATCCCAAATGGGGTCACGAAGAGTTAGACATGACTGAAACAAATGGATTACGACAAAATCCCATAATGTCATCAATGGGGCTACTCTGTCTAACAAAGCAATTCACAATCCATCTATAGATCTTTGTGACTATTGTCCATGGGCTCTCATAAATTTGCTACAAGGGATTTGTCTAACAAGCTGGGACCCTTCCTTAATTATTTTGACACCATGAAGACATCATTTCTCATGTCTTTCCCCATTCTCATTTCCTTTGAATACAGAGAGTCAAAGGAAAACACTAATATGGGCTATCAATTATTTTTCACTGTCAGCATATGACTGACCCCTATTTTTTAGACAAATAACTCAATTCAACAAACATTTATTAAGTGTCTACTGTGTTCTGGGCACTGAGCTAAGTTCAGGGAATAATAATAATAATAATAATAATAATAATAATAATAAACAACCCTTGACTGAAAAGCAGGTGTCAGGGAGAATGGGGGGAGAACAGAGGGTAATGCTCCATGGAGTGGAAAACAAGCAGAGAGGCTGATGGAAAACAGAAAGTTGCTTGGAAAGTTCTAAGTCCTCTAATAAGGAAGACATTGGGAGGAGATTAGTGCTCAATTCCTCCAGTCAGAGGGGAGAGGCAACTGAGGGAATTGAGAAGATGCTGAGTATCAAAAACTATATCAATCTCAACGGTGAGATTTTAGGTGATCATTTTCTTCTTGGGGAGGCATGATGTTCCATGGAATAGAAACCAAACAGATTTGCTAATGACATACTTCATACTTCTCTGTAATTCTTTGTTTCTAATGCGTTGCATTAGACAAATGTCTTTCCATTGAGCTTTGGGCAAGCGTCAGTTTCAATGCTTTGGTGTCTCATGACTCACAACCTTACCAAAAACAAATATGTAGATAAATAACTCATATTTATATAGTTTTAAGGGTTGCAAAGCACTAACTCCCACATGAATTCTGCTATGTAAGTAATATGTTATCCCCAATTTCCAGATAAGGAATATGATTTTTATTCAATTTGTCCATAATCATAAGACTACTAAATGGCAGGTTCAGACAGTATTCAGATTCTAAGGCTAGTGCTTTTCCCCCAACACTGTATCCTGCTAGGGAATGTATTCCTAAAGCATGTATTTTGTGACTTCCTCTAGTAAGTCTAGTCAATAAGCATTTATTAAACACTTACTATGTACTAAGCATTAGGGATTCAAAGAAAGACAAAAAGAAAGTCCTTGCCCTCAAGAACTTACAACTATAATAGCAAACTGTGGTCATTAAGTCTGTTATTGGGAAGCATAATTTTTCAGTAATTGAGATATAATTCTACTACTTTGTATTTACCTGTATCCAGTGTGGTGCATTACAGAGTAGATACTCAATAAATATGTATTAGTGTATCAGTGTGTTTTATTTCCAAAGCTCTTTTCCAAAAAATAATCCTCTCCCTTATCATTATCACCATTATAACAGAAGTTAGGGTTAGAACCCATTATAAAAGTATTTCAATCTTTATTATCAGAGAGGGTAACAAAAGGCAAAACAAATCACAGATCCATGAAATACGTAAGGATGTGGATTATACTTGACACTGAAACTTATTACCATGGCTAATTGAGATTAATGAACCCAATAGTTCTATGAAACAGATAGGACTAACAAAGTCTTTGTATCATTTTAAATGAACGGAGTGGTCAGGCAGCCTGGTTAGTATTTATCTGATACCTACCAGATTCTGTAGTCTGTAGATTGCCTGCCACGTTGTCTGAACCCAACCCAAACCGTTGTAATCTATTTTGAAGCCAATCCACTGTTGCACAATAAGTTCTATGTAACAATTTGCCTAACATTTAGCATTCTAATTTCTTCAACATTTTAAAATTCCCTTAGGAGGAAATGTTCCCTGACTTCCATTGGTGGTTGCTGGTGAAGTTGTTTTCTCTTAGTTAAAAAGCAAATAAACTTTTTTTCCACCTAAGAAGGCAGTGTGATGTAAGAGAAAGTATATTGATTTGGTAGCCAGGAGTCCTGGATTCTTCACCTTACCTCAGGCAAGTCACTTAGCCTTTCTGTAACTCAGTTTCTTCATGTGTAAAATGAGATTGGATCAGACCTTCTCAAAATCCAGCACTAAAATCCTGGTCATGTGCATAAATACAAGTACTTCTTGAACAAACTTGGTTTGCAGAGTGGAGGCAGAAAACCAATCTTTTGATACAAGAGGTTAGGAAGACTGTAAGAGACAATATTGATTATACATATGAAGGTTTGGAGGTTTTTGGATTTTTTTTTTTAATCATTTTGTGTCATTGCTTTCTTTTGCAGTCCTATGAAACCTATGCATCCCTTCTAAGAATAGAGATTTTAAACAATGGAAGGATATGTTAAAATTCAATTGTTGGTTACAGAAAATAAAACTATATTTTACAATCCATTTCCACGAACCCCCTAAAACCTATATATGAATCCACCCCAAGGAGCTAGGGGCTAAGAACCTCTAATATAAATGAATTTATTTCTATTATTTTGCCTCTTAAAAAAATACCTCCCTAGCCGTGTGACCTTGGGCAAGTTACTTAACCCCAACTGCCCTTCAAAAAAAAAAAAAGGCAAAAAAATACCTCATGTCAAAGTAATGTGTACATATGGTAACTCAGGTAGAAGCCTTTACCTTCCCTTTTCTTCCTTACACGATGTTACACAATTCTAGCTTCACTTGTAATTCCAGTTTGTTCCTTCATAGCTGCTTAATTCAAATAAAGTTTGAGACTGCCCCATGCACTTTCATTTGCTCCACATTTCTAATTACTTTACAACATTCAATTTTAAAACTTTTTTGGATATTCTTTCCATTCAGGTTCCTGGAATTTGTATGAAACCACAGTGGTTTTTTCCCTTTTGAACTGAAGACTGTTGGCTTGTGGAATTTCCTTTAACTGGAAGCATGTCTGGCTTTGTGGTTTTAGTATTTGCCCAGTTTTTATATCATCCTGCTTGTTTGTTTTTATATTTAAAGCTGCAGAATTTACCGTTAATTGCCATATTTTTAAAGGGTTCCCTTTTTCCTCCTTTCTTTCTTCTTTTTAAACAGTCGAAAGAGACAAGGATTTTTCTCACCAGCGAAGGCACTATAAAGAGTTTCGGTTTGATCTTACACAAATTCCTCATGGAGAAGCAGTGACAGCCGCTGAATTCCGGATATACAAAGACCGCAGCAACAATAGATTTGAAAATGAAACTATTAAGATTAGCATATATCAGATCATCAAGGAATACCCAAATAGGTATATTTATTTATTCATTTATTCATTTTTTATTTCTTTTTGGGGGGAGGGCTGAGTATTCTTGAAAACTAATTTGACATTATAGATAAAAATCATTTGAAAATATTTCGTCGTGCCATTAATTTGGTTATACTAAGAGGTTAGATCGTGTTTCCCACCTCGAAAGTGATGTGCAGGGTAGTTCCAGCTCCTGCCAAAATTGTAAAGTGGGTGAAATTTATTACTGGTGTCCTCCAGTCCTCCCTTTCTTGGACTACCCTCCCTCTCCTTACATCCTTTTTTTTTTTTCCATACCAGTCATCCATGCTGTCGATGGCTAGGGCTCCAGGATGTGAAATTATTCATGATCCTTCCTCCCCCAGTAAAATTCACATTTCTTCAATGCCAGATTTCATGAGGAAATATGTTAAACATATCTATACTAAAGTACTAATTACTGGTAACAGTTCTAGGTGTTGTCCTTCCAAGAGATATTTATGTGAGAGCATTTATAGTATCATAGGATCATAGATCCTAGGATAGTCACATTAGAGGAGATTCAATTCAACCCTCTCATTGTGTAGATGAAGAAATTGAAACCAGTGAGATTATGTGATTTACCCAAAGTCCCCCAAATAGTAACAGAAATAGGGTTTAAACTTTGGTCCTCTGACCTCAGATCTGATGTTCATAGAGGTCACCTGGAAAGGATTCCCTCAGATTATGTCCCCCTGGCCCAGTCTGGAGCCAGACTTCAGCAGTGTTAGCTGGCTGTTATAATCTGACTTGACCAGATCAGCCCCTAGGATCCCTCCTACTAAACACAGATACTAACTAACTGGTTCCTTTTTTCTTCCTGTGCACAGATACAACATGTCTCCATGTACCCAAAACCCAAATAGGTAGGTTCCAAGGGAATGACATCAACTTAAACATCCTAGTAATAACAGGGTACCATCTCAGCAATGTGAAAGAGAAACTGTTTAGGTCACATAGTTCTATGAGTATTGTGATTATGGGGCACCAGATGTTATTCAGTAATGATCTGTTCCACTGAAACAGGAGTAAGTTGCCAGACCAAGGTCAGCAGGATTAGGAATGATAATAATAATTGATAATAGTGATGGTAATAAGAAAAGTAATAGCTAACATTAACATAGCAATTAATATGTTCATGTCACTGTGCTAAACATTTTATAAATATTATTTCACTTGATCCTCAAAACAACCCTGTGAGGTAAGTGCTATTATTATCTCTATTTTACAGATTGAAACCTCAGGCAAACAGAGATGACTTGCCTTGGTTCACACAGAGTCTGAGGCTGAATTTGAACTCAGCCAATATTCTATCCACTGAACCACTGACCTTATAGGTTATCAGTTTCACAAGAATAGAAACATGCCAACTAATTGTATAAGCCAAGGCAATATTCATAGCATCAACAGCAACTATAAATATTCTGCAATAATTCTGAATTGCAAAATATAACAGACTCTCCATATATAAGACAGAAGCAAAACATTTATTCAGATACCAGAAAACCAAATCCCAACACCAGAAAACCAAATTCATCATAACAACAAAGAAATCTATACACAGTAACAAAGCAGAGAACAACACCATCCTAAAGCCTTCCCCCACAAGCACTCACAATCCTAGCTGTCTCCATGCCTGAGTCCTCTCTCCTCCCTCCTTTCTAACTCCTCTGACTCCTAGGTTCCTCTCAGCTGTGCTCCACCCTTCAGCAAACTCTTCCCTACATTCAACCTACTAAGGGTCAGGGAAGATCTTCAAATTCCAATTACCATTACACTAATAGAGCTTATCTTTTGCTGCATGAGATCCCAAGGAGAAAGGATAAGAACCTCTTATATGAATTAATGCTTATAAATTTTTCTCTTTCCCTTCTAAAACTATATATTTGTGTGTTTGATATTTCCTGATGCTCTCTCCATCCACACCTTGGATGGAGAGAGATGCATGCTTTTTACTGAGGACATAAAATTGAATTTCAATCTCTAAATCCTTTAATATTTGTGTGCTGGGGTGGAGATGTTTAAAGTTTGATGGGTGGAGGGGGGACGAGCTAGAGCTATCACCCTTGTTATTTACATTCTACTCTTCATGACCCAATTTGGGGTTTTCTTAGGAAAAATAATAAGAGTGGTTTGCCATTTCTTTCTCCAGCTCATTTTACAGATGAGGAAAACTGAGGTAAATAGGGTTAAGTGACTTACCCAGGGTCACACAGCTAGTAAATGTCTGAGACCAAATTTGAATTCAGGTCCTCCTGACTCCAGGGCTGGCACTCTATCCACTGTATCTCTTGACTACCTAAACCGCTTTAGTGATTGGAATTATTAAAGATTACAGAGAAGATAAGCTTTAACATAATTAAAACTTAACTAATGATGAAATTCAACATTTTGGCAAATAGGTGATGGAAGATATTTTTGATCTTTGGATCCTCCTAAGGTCCCTAAAATCACACAGCAGAGTTAACCACCAATTCTACTTACATGTGAGCATTTTGTATTATTGTATTCAGCTATGGAAAGCTTAGTACACAGGCAATGATCTAATCTTATGGTAAAAGCATAATATCATTGTCAATGTAGGGTGGTGAATAGAGAGCCTTCCTCAGAGCCAGGAAAACCTGGGTTAAAGTTCTTTCTCTGAAACATATTGTCAATTTCACCCTGGGAAGACACTAAACCTCTCACTGTCACTGGCCACTCTTAGATTATAAAGTGCTCATCTGCAAATGTATAAGAAGTTTCTCGGTAGGAGTACTTTATTTGAATGAAATCACAGGTCTAGTAAAAAAAATACACACACACAAGATTTTTATAATTTCATTCCAACACCATTAGTATTTAGTTCCTAGGAAGTGGTATATTAAAACAACATTTTATGTGTGATGGGAAAAACGATTTCATCACTGCTTAGAAGTTATGCAACTGCACCTACAGAAGAATTTATATTTAGTTATTCCTAATATAAATGACCATAAGCTACTACTACAACAGTTGGTATTTTATCTTGCCTCTGGACCAATTCTGTGACCTGTATCATTAAAGAATTTACTATATCCCCTGGGTGGTCACCCAGTCTATAAGAAATACTGTCTATAGTCTATAGTGTATACTGTCTTACCAGTATCCTTTCTTTGTCTCTCATCCCTTTCTTTTTATCCTCATTCAGATACATACCTGGAATCTACCTTCACATTTCTCAGTTTACATATAGTTGTCTACATTTTTACCCGCAGACTTAGCTAGACTGAAAGCACAATGGCCAGTAACAATTCTGATCTCACTACCAAAGCAGGAGCTTTGACTAGTTGCATTTTTAACTTGGTTTATCCTTCCTTAGGCAGTTGCCCAACATCCCCTCCCTCACAACCTTCCTCCAATCCTGGGAGCTTCCAGTTTTGGTAATTGGTGCTGGATTTAATTTGGATACCTGATCAACTTCAATTTTTCAGTCCCGTCTGACTCTTTGTGATCCCATTTGGGGTTTTCTTGGCAAAGATACTAGAGTGATTTGCCATTTCCTTCTCCAGCCCATTTTACAGATTAGGAAACTGAGGCAAGTAAGGTTAAGTGACTTACCCAGGGTCACACCGATAGTATATGTCCAAGGTCTTGTGCTCTACCCATTCATTGTACCACCAAGGTGCCCTAATTCAGCTCATAACTCTTGAGTTCAACAAATTCATCAACTTCAGCCTCCCCAGTAGCAGAGATTACAGACCTGTACCACAAACTCTATGTCCATAAAACCTGCCCCCCTTCTACCTTTCCAGTCTTCTTATACCTTACTCATGTTCATGTATTCCTCCATTCAGGGACAGTGACCTCTTTGTTATTTTTCAAATAAGACACCTCATCTTTCAGATCTGGGCATTTCCACCCCCATTGTCTAGAATGTTCTCTCTTTTCATCAATAACTCCTGGCTTCCTTCAAGTAGCTCCTAAAATCTGATCTTCTACAAGATACCTTTTCCAATCCTGCTTAATGCTAGTACCTCCAATTTATTTATTATCTTCAATTTATCCTGTATGTATCTTATTTGTACATATTTTCATTCTGTCTCCCTCATTAGACTGTGAACTCCTTGAGAGCAGGGACTATTTCTTCACTACCCTCCCCTCCACCTTTTCTTTTTATCCCCAAAGCTTAGCACAATGTCTGGCACATAGTAAATACTTAATACATGTTAGTTGGATTTCTGACTGACCATATACATAGTAGAGGGTATTTGAGGATATTTTTGGTGGGGATTTCTGATCAGTGATTCTAAGTATAGAAACTCCCTCCA
The DNA here is from genome assembly GCA_011680675.1 of Gymnobelideus leadbeateri. Lineage (NCBI taxonomy): Eukaryota > Metazoa > Chordata > Mammalia > Diprotodontia > Petauridae > Gymnobelideus > Gymnobelideus leadbeateri. The sequence continues at coordinate 719,490 of WOXC01004223.1, read as the reverse complement.
TCAATGCAACTGGTAACTTCTAAAGAAGTTATAGTCTGAGAATTGTCTGGAGGCAGGACAAGGTTAACTATCCTACTCACAATCAGACAATATTATTGTTTGTCATTTGACAGTGCTTGAACCCAGATATTTCTGACTTTAAGCATAGCCTTCTGTTCAATATCTCATGCTGTTTATCTCATAGGAGATGCCCTGTATTTAGATAAGGCAGGTCTATGTAGTTTCACTTCCACTCTTTCCAACCAGGAGTCACCAATCCCCACTTCATACTATTCTTGGAGTTGGTAATAGGATTCCTCACATTCAGACTGTAATCTTGAATTCAAGGATTGTATCAGCCTCACTTTTTCTATCTGTATCCACAGTGCTTGGCACACAGTAAAAGCTTAATTAATGCTTTTTCCCCCTTCCTTCTTTCCTTCCTTCTTTCCTTCCTTCCTTCTTCCCTTCCATGAAACTGGCTAGAGGGAGTCTCTCATCTTTCTGAATTCCCATAGTTCTTAGAACTTATGACTCATTTGGCACTCATCGTGAACTACTTTTTTTTTATTAGAATGATACATAGATAATAAATTTCTTTAGTAAAGGGATGGTGTTTCCTACTTCTCTGTAATTCCATCAGCCTCCCCAATGAAAAGTGATAAGATACAATTATAGGACATAGACTTGAAAGATAGCTTAAATGTCAGATAGTACACAAACCTGCCTCACTTTATAGATGAGAATTTACTAAATGAAATGCCTTGCCCATGGTCACACAGACAGTACATATAAGAGCCATAATTAGAAATCACATTGTCTCTCCCAAATCCAGTGCACTTTTCTCTACACGGAACTTCCCCCTTACTCCCCTTTTTTCCACTTGAGAGTACCTTTGTCTGGACTGCATCTCTTTTTCTTTTTTTGCATAAAACTTTTATTTTCAAATATCTTTGCTTTTCCCCCAAAATTTATTGTTTATTTTAAAGTTCTTTTTTTTAAATTGAGTTTAACATTTTCTCTTTCCAACCATACCCTTCCCCACCCACTGAGAAGGGAAGCCTTATAATATCAATTGTACATTGAAAAAAATACAAAACACATTTCTATATTAACCATATTTTTTAAAAAAGCAAGAAAATAAAAAGTAAAAAAAGTTATACTTCTTTTTGCATTCAGAGTTCATCACTTCTCTCTCTGGGGGTGCATAGCATTTTTTCATCATGAGTCCTTTGGAATTGTCTTGGAAAAATTGTATCGATCCGAGTTGGGCTGTATCTCTTAATGAAGAACTGGAAAAAGCATTGTGAGTCCCCAGTTTTACCTATATTTTTGAAAAAAAAAACCAGCAGACTTTTTTTTTAATTTTTCCTTATAGGGCTGGCTCCCTGAGTAGGGAAGAGGAGGTATATATTTTGGGAGGAAAAGGTAATACAAAACAGTGAAAAAAATCAATAAAATATTTTTGAGAAAAATGAGTAAGTGAATAAGTTCAATAGACTTTCCCAATTTAAAACATGGATAAACATTTTCATTTAGTAGGATTAGATTATGAAAGTTGATATATATATATATATTTATGTAAATATATGTATATTTATGTTGTATCATATATCTATTTACATATCTATCATCTATCTATTTATTTATCTGTCATCAATCTACCCTTTTCCCCTTTTATTCAACCACCATATCTTGGTAAGGCATGCCTTACTTGCTATTTCATAAAATTGTTCATCAGAAAAATACCAAGAACCATTATTTTACTTAGCTATGTTAGCAATATTTAATTGGAGAATATTGGGATAATGTTAACTTAATAGATAATGAATTATAATTCAGTAGAACTATTACCTTCAATATAAATCTAATGGTTAAAAAGGGTTTTAGGGCAAATTTGATTTGAAAATTAAAAAAAAGAAAAACAAATGCTTAATATACAATGTTATTAAACCTTTGCATGTTTCTTTTCAGTGAAATGACTCTTCCACCTTCAACAAAATCCCTTAAAGCTTTGTGGGACTGACAATTTCCCTATAGCCTTTCACAGTAGCATTTCATTTGGTTATAATGTCATTTTGAAGCCTTATCTCTCATGTGAATTGATATAGCTAAGGAAATTGAAGCTAGCCTGCATGTGGTATTGATATGTGACTGTCCCCTTCTGTCCTCTCTTCACAAAGTGCTATAAACTTCCTTTCTATATAGTATTTATATTCTTCTTTTTTTCTTTTTGGAGGGGGAAGGGCAGGGAAATTGGGGTTAAGTGACTTGCCCAAGGTCACATGGCAAGAAAGTGTTACGTGTCTGAGGTCGGATTTGAACTCAGGTCCTCCTGACTCCAGGGCCAGTGCTCTATCCACTGCACCACCTAGCTGCGCACTCCCCCAGTATTTGTATTCTTAAAAAGACTTAAAATGGTCAATAGCACTTCCAAAGAAATTAACAAAATACCATTTAAATTTTTTTTTACCCTCCCTATACATATCCTTTCCTCTTCCTTTAATATTCTTTTATTATGGCCATTGTCTCTTTTTTTCTCCTTGTTCTGACTACCATCACCCTCTCAGTTCTTGTCTTTGTTCTTCTTTTTCATTCCCAACATACAAGGTCAAAGGATCATAGAATTAGAGTTGGAAAGGACCTTATAGGCCATCGAGTCCAAACATTTTATTTTGTAGGTGAAGAAAATAAGGCCTAGAGAGGTAAATGTTTTACACATGTAAGGAAGCAGCTTCTCCAGGACTTGGCAAAATGCTCTCTATTTGGAGTTGGAGGATAATGGTTCTCTGTTCAGAATCTAGGACCTTGAGCCTCAGTTTCTTCATTTGAAAAAATGAGAGCATTACACCATGTAGCCTCTCAGATTCCTTCCAATCCCAAAGTATGATCTTAGGAACAAAGTGTTCATTTGTCCTCTAATCAGGTTGTTTTGTTTTTTTTTACCCATACCCTCTACAATTGAGAACAGCTTTTAAAAGTCTTACTTTAATTAGTGTTATCCTAGGAATAACTAAAATCCCATATATAATAAAATTTATTTTTAGATTATGTATTCATAACTGATTTATGTAATATTTTAAGGTTTACAGAATAACTCCCTTGCAATACTCCTGTGGCATTAGTCATGCATGTAGTTTTATTCTCATTTTACAAATGAAAAATTAAGCTTGTGATCAACAGCTCATTAAGTACCTGAGCTTTGAATCCACAACTCCTGACTCTTGGTTCCATTTTCTTGCTGCAACATCATATTTGTCTTTAAATTCTAAATGTTATTATGGAAACCCTGCTCAATTTTGCTTCAATTTCCACTTCAGATACAATTAGTAAATTAAAATTTATTGAATTTTTACTTAATAATTAACACTGCATATTCCATACTGATCTTTGGTTTTCTTAAGTTCTAAACAGATTAGATAGATAGATAGACAGATAGATAGATAGATCTCTATATATTTCATTTTCTTTAGGATTGATTATTACCTGAAGGAATTTAGAATAAAGGTCTGTTCTGACTCTGAAAAGAATTATCCTGGGGAGTGAGAGACAAGATGGGGAAAAAAATATATAACCTAACACACCATAAAGGAAATTATCATGGAACAACTTTCACTATAATTTTACTTCAAATATTACTAGAAAATGAGATATTTATAGGAAAAACAAGCTAGTTTTTAAAGGAAATCATATTGATCCCTTTTGTTTATATTTCTCAGTGAACCCTTACCTCCTCATAGTGATCCTTCTGATACAAAATGGAAAAACAATTGGGGAAAAGAGAACCTCTTAACTGAAACCAACCAATATAGCAGCAGCAGCATCTGGCAACAGATGCTGTATTCGACATCTACTGTCTCCATTCTTTTAAAAAGAGAGAAATGATTATAATATGTTCTCTGGATCTGAGATTGATCACTGCAATTAATCAAAGTTTGACTGCATTTTATGTTGCTTTTGTTTACTTTAGTGTAGTCATTATACTATTGGTTCTGCTTACTTCACAGTGAATCATAAGTTCACACAGATTTTTCCATGCTTCTCTGTTTTTCTCATATTCATTGTTTCTTTCATGAAATATAATCTTCCATTACATTCATATACTACAGTTTGTTTAATTATTGCCCAGTCCAATCTATGGTTACCTACTTTGTTTCCAGTTCTTGGAATGACACCACACGGGGAGAGAGAGAGAAAGAGAGAGAGAGAGAGAGAGAGAGAGAGAGAGAGAGAGAGAGAGAGAGAGAGAGAGAGAGAGAGAATGTTACTATGTATATTCTGATATAGATGGGATCTTTTCTTATGTTTTTGACTTCCATGCCCAGTAGGTGGATTACTAAATCAAAAGGTATGAATAGTTAAACTTTTCATAAATAATGTCAAATTGTTTAACAACCAAGTTGTACACAGTCAAAAATCTACCAGCAGTACATTATTGTTTCTGTCTTTCAAAAGACCTTTTAACTGACTGTTTCAAGCTTTTATCTTCTTTGCTTATCTGATAGATGTGAGGAGAATCTTTGGTGTTGTTTTAATTTGTTTTTTCATTATTATTACTGACTTGATTGAATATTAGTTTGGCTGTTGATAATTTGTTAAGAAACTCTTTATTCCTTTGAACTCTGATCTGTTGAGGAATGGTTTTTGATCTTACATATTTGTGTGAGTTCTTTATGACTAGCACATACTTGGAGTTAGTCTTCCCAAGCCCCATTTTTCACTCGCATCTTAGGTCCTAGATAATAGACATTTTTCTCTTAAGGATCCAGACTTAGTCCTGAAAGGCTAAGTCAGGGGAGGGAAGACACTCTCTAATTTTGTGGCTCATGAACCCCCATCAAAATGCTCCATTCTATGATTACTTGTTGATATCAATTAGTCAGCTGGACTTTGAAAAATAGATATTTGCTATGGTGACATAAGAATAGGGAAAAAAAAACACTTCCCCTCCCTCCAAAAAATAATCTTTGACATATTCATTTGACATATTCTTCTTCCACTAGTATATTCAGAATCCAGGTTCAAACTTAGAGACACTTGTAGCAAAAAGGGTATCTTAAAGCTCTTAGCTGCTGGAAGCCTGCTTTTTTTTTTTTTTTGCTTTTCCTTTGAGGTTATTAGAATGCATCCCATAGGCAGGGTGTACTTCAGCTGAACTCATTGTATATCCTTAAAGATATCTTTACCCATAATATCCAGTCCATTCTTGGATCCCAATACAGATATTGTATCAGTTGCCATTTCATTGACAAGAACACTGATGAAAAATCCAAATCTCCTAACCCTCCAAAGTTGGTGAGGTCATCATCTAGTCAAAGAGGAAATTGTAGTGAACTGAGGCAATGCTTTTCTTCCTTTATCAAGTGATTCTTTCTTGGCAATTTTTAAGTCTCTTCACTCATCATAAGTTTGATTCTTTAATTCCAAATTAATGTTCCATTTTTTTTTTTTACAAAGCCCCCAATAGCAGGTCAAAGTGCTCAATCACTTTCATAGACTTGCTGCTGCATCTAGTTCACATCTCTAATTTATTGAAATGATCCAGATATGTTGTCATCTGATAAATGTATCAAGTGGGAAGAAGTGATTGAGTGAATTACTCCATCAAAAAAAAATATATATATATATAATATGTGTATACTGCATATACATATATGTATACATATAATAGATATAATTTAAACAAATATTGTCATATGCAAAAATTTTCTAACTAGACAGATTCTCTCTCTTTTTTAACTGAAATAATCTTGTCCCAGCAAAAGCTTTTTAAATTTTATGTGTTCAAAATTGTCCATTGTTTTCTTTTACAGTCATCTCTTTTTGGTTACTTATATCAAATGAACCATCTAATCTTTTCTAATAGTTTTCAGAGATGAATTTTTTAAAATTTATTTTAGGTCATATCCAGTTGAAACTTATTTTAGTGTAAAATTTTGAACTAAATCTAATTTCTCTCAAATGGCTTTATACTTTTCCTTTTTCTTCCTAAAGTTATATGCATGTGTGTTATTATATTTATTTAACATTGAGCTACTTTGTTCAGTTGCTTCTAGGTCTTGCTTATTTAACCTGTCCCATTGATCTACCTTTTTATATGTTAACAAGTCTCAAATTGCTTCAATGATCTAGTGTTTCTATGGGCCTTTCATTTCTGCTTCTTTTAAAAAGTTCTCTTCATATTCTCTTTTGTTCCCCCAAATGAGTTTTATTTTAATTTAAATAACTCTTTGACCATTTGATTGCTATAATGCAAAATCTATAAACTACTTTAAATAGAATTGCCATGTTTATTATACTGGCATAGTTCAAACATGAATAATGATTTTTTTTTCTCAAGGTATTTAACTTTTATTTTTGAAAATAATATTTCATGGTTGTATTTATGTAGATTCTGACTGTGTCTTGATAGGTTGTCTCCCAGATATTTCATTAATTAAAACTGAAAATTAAAACTAAATTAAATTAAATTAAAACTAAAACAAAGAGCAGTTCTCTGCTCTTTGTTATGCATACAAATGTTATGTGTGTTTATTTTGAATTCTGCGGCTTTGCTTAAGCTACTAATTGCATTGACGAATTTTCCATGGAGTTTTCTTAGTAAACTACAAAGACCTTTGCAAACTGAGATAATGTCTCTTCTCTTGGCAATATTTATATTTTTGATATATCTCTTGTCTTATTGCTATACATTATATATCTAGAAGTATATCAAATAATAGAGAGGAAAGGGAGCATGCTTGCTTTACCCTTGTGATTACTGAGAATGCTTCAGTAATTCTTCATTGATATGCATGTATGAATATGAATATATGTCTATATGAATATGGACATATAATTCATATATGTCAATATGAATACACATGTATATGTGCGGGTATATTATATATACATATATGTGCATATGTATAAAGAAAGGTCCTTCCATGCCTATGAGTTTCATAATTATTCACCTAATTCAGTAGACTATTTTGTCAATGGAGTCTTCTTCACAGTGATATAATTTGGAGAAAAGAACTTGATTTTAAAAATAACTTGTAAAAAATCCAAACTTTTCATTTTTAATTAAATACACAGATGGAGAAATTTCCAGTAAAAAAGGAAAGAAAGTAAGACAGAAAACAAACAAACTTCTATAGTACATTTATTTTCCTTTGGAAAGTATAGGTCTGTCACCAAAACTGTAGACTTGATTCTTTCAGTACCTTAAGCTGAATTCAGAAATAATTCATAATGCCTGCAGTCAACACTCCCTGGACTAATATGCTCTGTGGGACACATGCACTTAAATAAGTAGGCCACACAGTTTTGAAGTATCAAGATTCCTTTCTGAAAAGTGTCTCTAAGGTAGGAAAAAAAGTACTCTGTAATAATCTAAGTTGAAGGGATATAAGATTGTTTTGAACTCAAGGTTTTCATCTGAGAAAATAGTTATAAATAACAAGCAAAATGCCAATAACAAAGTATGCTCAAAATATCGGATTTGTCTAGGTATCATGAAAAAACCCCTCTAGGTTTCTAATACAAGGTAAACTAAGATTGATTTATGCATTACATTACATTTTCCTTTATTTATCTGAGCCTAATTCTAGAAATCTAAAAGACCCTTTTCCTATTTCATTGCCTCATATTCCCTTCTTCCTCCCTTTATTATTTTTAAAATAAGAGTTCTAATTTAGATGTTTATTTGAAATACCCTTTAAAAAGTAAATCCCCTTTAACTTATGCTACTTATTCTAGTGACTTTTGTATGGTAGGCAGTAAAATAATGGTTAAAATGAATTAAAGAAAATTTAAATTTAAACCCTAAAACAGAGGACAAATATTTTGGATATTAGGTTACTATTACAATGCCCTGTTTTTCGTGTGTGTGTGTGTGTGTGTGTGTGTGTGTGTGTGTGTTATCAGAGTGCTTTGAACCACTGAATTTTTGTAAAATAGCTAACATTTACTGCTTTAAAAATAAATTCTTAATAATATATTAATTTTGGTTAAAATATTTCTGAACAAAACCGTGCCCTCCCTGTAGGGAAAATTCTGAGTGGAACATAACCTTTCCTGGATGCCTTAGATTAATAACACAAATTTCTATATTATCTATAACTTCACCTAATAGGTTTAGCTTACAGTTTTGCTAAATTCCTTTAGTCTGTCTGTGTGTGTGTGCATGTGTGTGTGTGTGTGTGTGTGTGTGTGTGTGTGTTGGTCTGTCTCTATAAGCACCCACATACATGCACATATGTGTATATTTATATGTATTTTAGAATAATTTTACTAGTAAATAAAAAAGTGATCTTCCCACACTGTTAGCTATTGGTATTATAGTGTATTGCTTTCTAAAACCCTTCCTTACCTCCATCTTCAACACAAATCTACTAATTTGTTTCCCAGTGCCAAGGTCAACCACTTATTTATACTTATTAGATCAGTAACATTCATTTTAAACCCATTTTTGAGTCAACAGGCTGTGCCCATGGATGGCTCCATCTCTCCATCTGCTGTTTCTCTGGAGAAGGGCAAGAAGGCTAACGGGCTTTGTAGTCAGTCCTATTATAAGACAATCAGTCAACAAACCTGAGTAGGTAAGGATGGGTGTAATTCTAGTAAACAACAGAATTCAGATGATCAGCACATCAAAAAAAAAAAAAAAGTGACCATAGACCAAAGGCTGTGGTCAGGAACTCTAATATCCCTAGAGTGATCAGATTTAGACATTAGGTCGAACACATGATCTGAGTATCAAAAAGTCCAATGAAGCTGAGAAAGTAAAACGTTCTATCAGGCTAAAATAAAGAAAAGCATAAGAAAGGTATAATTAGAGTCAATAATTATATTTACTTTATGGAAAGGCTCAGTGGCAGGTGGTGTGTTAGTCCTGCCTTTTCTCTAACCCCTCTCACCTCCACTCAACTGAAGATAATATGCAGTTATAAACTTTGAAATCACCTTCCCTTGTAAATATCTGTGTTTCATGATGGCTGTTTTCTTCATTGCCTCCAGAACTTTTTTCTCCATTTATTTCAGGGTTTAAAATTTATTTCATGTGATGGAACTTGCCAGGATTCTGACCCCCTCCATCGTTTAAACGATATTGTCAAAGTTGTTCAAGACATATACCTTCTTAATGAATTAAAGTTGGGTTTCATAGCAATAGACAGTCACTTCTTATTGGCTTTTAAGAAGTCCAATTTTTTCTTCTACAAACAGGGACAATGCTGATTTAAAGTCATCCCTTTAAGTGGGAGTTTCTCCAGATGTGTGTATATCTCCATCTCTCTTACCTGCTCCCATGAGACACCACAGGACTATTATGCTGGATTTCTTTAGGAAATTGAAGAAAATAACAATGTAGTAATACTGTTCTCACTAAATTCCAGGATCAAGGTGGATCAATGTGTAATGAATAAAGAGTAACAGAGCATAGATTTGGGTGGAGCCTCTGGCTTCTAGGGTTTTCTCTTTTACTTGCAAAGGAACCAGAAAATGACCTTTTCTCTACTATTTTATTCCTTCCTTTTTTTCCTACTGATGATACTGGTTTGCTTTTCCCCTCTAAAATTTCCTCTCTGCTTTACCAATAATCTCTTTTCCCCTAAGTCAAACCATCCTATTCATATAGTCATTCTGAAGATAGAAATAGAACCCCTGCCTTTTTCTTTAAATAACCTTATTTCAAATTTTACAGGATGATTCAACAGCCTATTGGGTAATATAATAAGATGGCCTCACAGATGGATGAGGATGTTCTAAGGTCTGAAAGTCTGGGTTTAAACAAAATCATGCCAGGTGCAAAAGAAATAAGGATGTGGGTTTATGAGAATTTTATTTAAAAAGATGAAGTTTTATTTGGACTCTAGCACCAGTACCGTATGTCTTTAGGCTACTAAGTGCCACTGGCAACTGCTGTGATTTCTCTGTGAAGTGTAGCAAGGGTTCTTGAAAATCTTTGCATGCCAGTTAAACATTTTATGGGGTGCTGGAGGTTTTTAAGTCAGCCTGCACAACTTCATTAGCAACATTCACTTCTTAGATGAATTTGGTTAGACGGTAATCTTCTTGTTCACATGCAGGTCTGTTGAAACCTATGATTCCACTTTCTTCTCCTGAATATTCAGCTACTGTGGCAGCTTTATTAGGTAAAGTAGTAACTGGATGTTAATTGGTTTCTTATGGGTTCCCTTTTTCTTCTTTATAACTTATTTATTATAGTATTACAAATAGATACAGAGTCTTGATAAAAAGTGGAACAGTAATCATGTGTACAACTTGTACAACTCAAGTTCCATTATTTGAGGCAAACAGAACAATGTCTGTGCTTCCTCCCCTACCAACCATTTCCTCATTTGTGCTTTGGTCTCACTGAGAGAAAGTTATTCAGATATAATTAGAATAGGACAACTGGACCTTTGCCCCAAGACAAGAAATTTAGAGGCTGCTTAAAACACATCCTCAGTTATGCTTCCTCACCTGAGAAAAGCCATCCGTGACTTCTGCCCACTCTCCTACCTTCCCATTAGGGCCTGTATTTTGAAACCATAAAAATGTCTTTTTGTCTTGTGAGCGCCTCACCTCATATTATCTGAACCTCAGGTGAGCACTTTTTCTACCCAAGTTTAACTCCAGCAAAATGGTCCTCATCCTAATATGAACTTTTCTCTCTAACAAATCACACTTTCAGGCCCCAAATTCACTTCTGGTTCCTTAGCAGCAGCTAGCCACTGAGCAGTGCACAAACCTAAAGGTATCCTAGGAGAATTTCCTCTAGTTTTCTGTCCCCACTCCTTCCCTTATTCTATATGTACATAATGTTGTTTATATATTTATCTCCTTCCACAAGACTATAAGAATCTTGAAAACTAGGACTATTTTTGCTTTTCTTTGTATCTCAAGCATTTAGTACAGTGCCTAGTATGTAGTAGATGCTTAATAAGTGCTTATTGACTTAATTTTCCCTGTTTTTCACTGCTTATCCTCTTAGATGTCTCAGCATCCTCTCTTCCCAGAAACAAAATTTCTGAACTTTCAGGTGAGGGAAATTGTGGGATTATGCAACACTGAAAAACTCGATACAAAGTAAAAGTATCTTGGTAAAATCCAAATCTTTACTGGGACAGGTATTCTATTTGTTCTTCTGTTAAGGCCATATTTATGATTGAATACCATCTAACATTCCTATTTCATCAGTTTATATCCTTGACTCTGAATCTGGTGCTCCCTACATTGTGATTTGGTGGGCGGCTAGGTGGACCAGTGGATAGAATACTGGCCCTGGAGTCCGGAAGACTCATCTTCCTGAGTTCAATCTGGCCTCAGACACTTACTAGCTGTGTGACACTGGGCAAGGCACTTAAGCCTGTTTGCCTTAGTTTCCTCAATTGTAAAATACCCTGGAGAAGGAAATGGCAAACCACTCTAGTATCTTTTCCAAGAAAATCTCAAATAGTGTCACAAAAAGTCAGAAACAACTGAAATTACTGAACAGCAACAACAACATTTTGATTTCCTCAGTCTCAAGAACCTGGTAAGAAATCTCCTCTACCAATATTAATATGCAATTTATAGAGCGTTGTCTGGGGAATTAAAATATTAAACTATTTTCCCAGAGTCACACAACCAGCATGTGTCAGACATTGGACTTTAATGCAGGTCTTACTGAATGCAAGGCCTAGATCCTCAATGTTTTGCTACCTCTCTTATTTGCCTATTCTTGAGGCAAATCAAAAGTAAGAATACTTTTTAAAAGCAAGAAAAAAAGGAATTCTTCAAATTTTACTCCATGTGAGTCTTACAGAATAGAAGGTTACAATTACATACTTCTTTCTTTAAGATAAATATTTACCAGTGCACATAAAAAAAAAAAGATCATTCAGTTAGTAACTCAACTTTGAGCACTTTCAAGTTAAAACTGTTTGTGAGAGAAAGTTCTGGCATTTAAGACTCCAGAGAATACTATTTATTAGCTTGTGGTACCTTGTTAATGTATCCAGTACTTGAGCAGTAGGTCGGGGGCTCTTGAATACTATGATTGTGTTCATGTCCAAGATACCCAGCGGGAATTTGACTTTTTCTTCTTGTGTGGTCATTAATATATTTCTATTAGGCCATAAAAGTCTAAACAGATTAAAGGTAAAATGACATCACTGATATGAAAGAGATCAGATGTAACAAGTGCTAGGTAACTAGTCTTTTCAAATATACCATAATCAAAACATTTTATTTATTTGGTAAAAAATAAAATGCATTGATTCTTAGTCATTGGGTACTTTTACACCCTAGGGCTTACCTGAGAATCAGTGATCTTAAATGTGAGTTGTCAAATCCTGGGTCCCTCACAAAGAAAATTCTCACAGAATTAAGACAATGCTTTGCCTAATCATTGTTCTGTAATGTATGGTTGAAAGAGGGTTACTGTCTCAGTCACATCTTTCTGCATGTTTCTGGCATACTTCTGTGCAAAGAAACAATATCCCAACATTCCCAGGAGAGTATATGGTATGTGTGTGCATATGTGCATATGTGTGTGTGCATGTCTAAGGGTAAACAAAAAAATGTTCTGAAGAAGATAGACTATGTATTCTTTCTTTATTTCTGTTTTTTTTAATGTTACGAATACAACTTTTTTAGAGTCTAAATATTCTAAAATGAATTATATAGCACAATTCTGAAATAAATATTCTTATTTATAAAATTGTGGAGCTTCTCCCCTTTAAAATAAAAAATAAAAACAGGGGGAGGCTAGGTGGCACAGTGAATAGAGCACAGGCCCAGGGGGACCTGAGTTCAAATCCTACCTCAGACAACACAAAATCTAGCTGTATGACATTGGCAACTCACTTGACCCCAATTGCCCTTAAAAAAGCAAAACAAAACAAAACACAATTTTATCTTTATTCTCTTACTTCGTGTCATCATCAGAGTGCTAGATAAATGTACTCTAATGCATCAGGAATGTACAGTTTCATCAGGCATGGGTATTCTCTCACTCAATGTAGATTACTTAGTAGAAAGTCATTAAATTTCTCTGGTTGAAATAATTGGCCATTTGGTGGTCAGTCTTCCAGTGATGAGACACTCCAACTGTAGCTCTGCTGTTAATCGGACAACAGATGTAGATATTGTTGTTATCTACTCAGTGCTTCTTAAACTTTTTCTACTTGTGACTCCTTCAGCACTTCTTAAACTGTGGGTTGCAACCTATGGGGTCACATAAACCACATGGATTGTAGCAGAAAGTCCCTTTCCAAAAGAATATGTCAGGCTCCTGAAGAAATTTCTCCCTTCCACCTGATCTATTAGGGGTCTTCATGGAATTTGTCCATTACTCTTTAAAGCTCTGCCTTTTGACATCCAGTTTAAGACATGAAGATTTCCTTCAGTGGGACTCCACAGAATTCTTGGGCATCTTCAAGATGATGAGGGAACATTTTTATCTTCCTCAATTCTATTAATCTGACCCATGGGGTCAGGACTCACAGTTTAAAAAAAACTCTGAATCTATCTACCTACCTATCTACCTATCTATCCAGTCTACCTATCTTCATACCTATAGCTATGCATATATATGCATATATATAACTATATACAATATATACATATATGTATCTATGTATACATATCTGCATCTATCTCTCTCTTGACCTAATAGGCTATTGGTTCAGAAACGGAACAAAATATTCTACTTGTAGATGGTCTAATCGTAAAAAAAAAAAAAAGTTTACTTAGCCATAGCATAGAAAGGATACTCAATATGGATATGCCATTTCCCCTAGGTAGTTATTATCCTCAAACTTTCTCCCCTCTTGTCTCCATAGAGAAAAACTTCTTTAGAAATTAACTAAATTGGTACTCTGGTAACAAGCATATGATTCATTCACCAACCTAAGCTCAAAGCCTTTCCAGCTTTTTAGGGACTGTCAGAGTTTGTGCTCCTTTGGCAGAAACTTTGAGAAAAAGGCATTCCCCTTTGTGTCATGATGAGGTTTCTGAGGAGAACCTTAGTAGAAAAGCTAAAAGTGAATATCTACTCTAAGCTAACACTTGGTCTCTGATCACACAAAGACGTCATGAAATATTTTGAATTTGTTTTTGGAAGATGAAATAAAGATGTGTTTCAGTGTCTTAAATTTGATTTTGGAAGATGGAAATTTTTGTTTCCACTTAAAACTTTTTTTGGCCTAAAGGCAGCCAGAATGAGCCCATAGTGACGTATTCTGCTGAAATTAGACAAAAGCCGAAAGTGATGTAGTTTGCTGAAATTAGACAGGTGACATTAAACCCAGAAAAATTTTATGAAGCTCTCCAGGAGAAGTTCAAGTCTTTGTCCTCTAAAGCATTAATTTTCTCCTCAGTAAGCCAGAGGGATGCTAATGAGAATTGTTTGATTATTATATTCCTATTCAAGTAAGAGTATTTTATAACCTGGGTTTCTGCTAAAATACTTTGTGCTAGAGCAGATTTCTATATGAGAAGAAGCTTGGATCCCATTCAAATGGGTTTAGTTATTGAAGTAACAAAAGTACCATGTCATAAAGTGTTTTCACTCACAAAACAGGCCCATAGACTCCCAAGAAGAGAAGTATAATGAAGTTCCAGTGTATTTGCTTAATTCATAAATGTTGCCAATGTTTTTCTTAATGAAAATTTCCTCCAATTTAAAAAAAGTATGAAATGCTACATTTTGTGAGAATGAATTTAAATGCATGATAAGTTACAATGTGCCTATTAGTTTCTGGGGATGCTGTACATTATCAATATAAGGTTCTGTTTCATAAATAGGAAGGGACCCTCTAAGTACCCTCTGGGGAATGAGGAAACACTCAGTTCTTCTGTAGTAAATGTAAAATTCTTAGCAGGATAGATCTGGAGTTAGAAGGCAGCTCAGAAGCTGTGTAGTACTCACCCCCTTCACTCATTTTACCGAGAAGGAAACAAATTCAAGAAAGCTAAATAATAATAATCAAATTAACATTTACATAGCACTTACCCATAAAGAGCTTTACAGTTATTGACTCATTTGATCTTCATAACCCTGGGAGGTAGATGCTATTATTATATCCATTTCACAAATGAAGAATCTATGGAAAAGAGAGGTTAAGTGACTTGCCCAGGGACACATAACTAGTAAGTGTCAGAGGCAGAGCTTGAATTGAGGTCCTTTAACTCTAGGACATTTTTGTTGCACAGGTCAGAAGCGTCAGCAAGGTAGGCCTGCAAAATACCCACTGATAGGAACACTGAAATTGAGTCATGTTATCGGTATAGTATTTGAGGAGTTGGCTGACTTGCTCCTCCCTATCCTGTCCAAATCCCCTTTAGTACTTTGCTTAGATAGTAAGTCAAGAAGGAGTAACTATTCTCCTTTGTAAAGTTCAAGTTGAAAAAGTGAAATAGTTCAGGGAATAGAGCAAGGTCACTGACCGCCTGAAATCTATCCGTGAACCCTGAATTAAGAAACCCTGGAATGGAAGGATATTTGTGAGGAGAGACTAAAAGTATCAGAACTCTAATCTGTAAAACCTACACATTCAGCCAGGAGTTCTTAATCTAGGGTCTGTGAATTAAAAAAAATATATATATATATATACATATATATAATACATTTTGATTACTATTTAAATATGTTTATTTTCCTCTCTAATACTAAAAACTTTAATTTTATGTATTTACAAACATTATTTTGAGAAGGGGTCCATAGGCTTCACCAGAGTGATCCAGGACATAAAAAAAATTAATTCCCCCTGCCAAAGGCCAAGATTTAATTCATGAATATGTCTGCTGCTATTTGAACTATTGGTATGGGGATTAGGAGGAGTGGATAATATGGAATTTTCCCCATAGAATCATAGAATCTTAGAGTTTTTAATGCAACTCTACAACCAGGAAGGAAGGGCAATTGGTCCATGAAGGAGAGAGGCAATATTTTTTTTGCCAATAACTCAGGTGACAATGCCACTTATCTTTCCCTCTGATCCTGCTTATAACCAGATTAAAGTTGGAAGTAGCCTTTGGGCTGCTACTACTAAATTGGCCCTTGATTAAAATAATGAGCATTAACGTGATGGGTGACTATTATTTTCTAGGTTCTAAGCTAGGTGCTATGAATACCAAGAAAAATAAAATGAAAGAGCCTGTGCCCTCAAGCTGCCTCCTTTCTACTGGGGGAGGGGAGGACAACATGTACACATATAAGTAAATAAAAATTATATACAAAGGATACATAAAGTAACTTCAGTGGGGTGAGGGAGAATAAAATACTAAAAGGGTGGGGATGAAGAAGAAAGGCCTCATGTAGGAAGGATATGTAGTATATGACCTAAGCTGGAAAGGAGTTAAGGTGGGCAAAGAGAACATTCCAGTCCTATACTAAGGAGACATGTGATTAGAAACTGTTGATGGTCCAGCTTGGGTGGAATTTAGGCTATTAAAATAAAGTTAGCCTGGAAAATAGATTGTTATTGGCTTTAAATGACAGACAGAGTAGTGCATCTTGTTCTAAAAGGCAATAAAGAGTGTTCTTCTTTAGTAACCTTATAGAGTAAAAGAAATCACATTTCATACATGCTTAAGGGCTCTCATTTTGGCAGCTTTGTGGAGGATGCCTTGTAGAAAAGAGTCTAGAAGCAGGGAGACCAATTAGAAGTCTATTATAGTTCAAGGGAGACGTGAGGGTGGGCCTGACCTAAGGAGGTGGTTGTGGGCATGGAAAGAAGTGGGGAGATGGGAGGATATGGAGACTGAATGAATGAGACACTGAAAATCTGTGTGACACTGCAAAATCAGTGTGACTTGTTCAAATACAAAAGAATAGAGGAAAAGAAAGAGTCAAGAGGATGGGTGGGGTACATTTAGGGTGAAAGATGATGAGTACATATGCTAATGGTAAATACATGTGGAGACATCTAGAAAAAGTTAATGATATGGGACTAGAGTTCAGGGAAGATGTAGATTTAAATTGCAAATGAGACTTCACAGAGAGGAGAGAGAAAATAAGAAGAAGACAAGTGAAACCTGTCTGTGATAGATGAGTGCAGTTCTGGGGAGTCTGATCACTCCTTGCTTTTACCTATTTTCTTTATATCTAGATATTTTTGTAAATATTTCCAAATTATATGTGTAGAACTCAATATTTATTTTTTAAAAATTTGAGTTCCACCAGGAGAAATTTGTATACAATCACAGACACAACATATGTGTGATGACCAACTATGATAGACTGGACTCTTCTCAGCAATGCAGTGATATTAGTCAATCTCGAAAGACTCATGAAGGAGAGAAATGAGACATCCAGAGAAATAACTAGAAAGAACTGAGCTTGAATCCTGCTGGAAGCAAACTAATTGATCTTTTTCTTTTCATTGTTTGGTTTATTTCTTCTTTACCATTTTTCATCCCACCTAGTACAATACACCTTTGTAACTTGACTGTCTAATGTGAAAGTATTTGCAGATCCTATATTGGACTATATGCTGTTGTGGGGGGTGGGAGAAGGGAGGGAAAGGAAATTTGAAACTCAAGGAACTATGAAACTGAATCCTGTTAACTAAAAATAAACAAACAAATTAATAAGAAAATAAAAACAAATTTCTGCATTAGGAAAAAAATTGAGTTCCAAATTCTCTCCCATTCCCTCCCTCTTTGAGAAAGCAAGCAATTTGATATCAATTATACATATGAAATCATGCAAAACTCATTTCAATAATAGGCATATTGCAAAAGAAACCCCAGGGTTTTGCCTATTTTCATAGTCATGTGCTCTTTGGAGAGTTCTACACTATCACAATTGTTGAAGGCCTTTAGGCATTGCTTGTACTGAAGGGTTTGATAATGTTGGCGTGTCACAAGGTTATTAAAAGTTACACACTTGATGACATTATCAATTTACCAAACTTTAATTTATACATAGCTTTTCTACAACATCTCAATCAGTAAGTATTATTTGATCACTAAGAACATGTCAAGCACTGTGATAAATATATTATGGGATACTAAATTGAAATTAAAAAAAAAGTCTCCTTGAGAAGTTTTGTTGGTGCTCAGTTGTTTCAAGTAATGCCCAATTTTTCATGGCACTATTTGGGGTTTTCTTGGCAGAGATACTGGAGTAATTTGCCACTTCCTTTTCCATGTCATTTTACAGATGAAGAAACTGAGGCAAACAGGTTTAGGTTACTTCACCAGTGTTACACAACTAGTAAGTGTCTGAGGCCAGATTTGAAATCAGGAAGATGAATCTTCCTGACTCCAGGCTTGGCATTCTCAACACTGGGCTACCCATATGCCATCTTAAGAAGTTTACTATTGAATCAATGTGACCAGATTATAGAAAGTATCATATATGGAAGAACTCAGGGAAAGGGTATGGACTGCAGGTATCATATCAAGTCAAGTCAATGAACATTTATGAAGTGCTTACTTATTAAGTGCCAGGCATTGTGCTAAGAACTGGAAATATAAATACAAGCAGAAGATAAGACAGTCTATGTCCACAAAGAACTTGTATTCTAATTGGAGAAGACATTACAAAAAAGAGACCCGAAAAGAGAAGGCTGTATGAAGGCATTAAGTATGGTAGAACTCATCACTTTAACCCTTGCTCAAAAACTTTCAATAACTCACTACATAATGAATAAACTCCAGACTCTAACTTGGCAGTCAAGACCTTCTAGGTTTTGATTTTACCCTATCTTTTAGCTTTCTTTTCCATCCTTTCATGATACAAACATATGAGACTAGTTGTTAGTTTGAGCCATTTTATTTTTATCCCAAATATTTTCCACGGATTCTCATCTCTGTGCCATTCTTCGTGCTATTTTCTTCCATTTTACCCCCTCCTTCCATCTGTATGATTCCTTTAAAGTCTGGCTTACATTAAATTCCTCCTTGTGGCTGTCCCTAACTATACTCAGGTGAAAGAAATCTCTCTACCTTCTGAACACAAAAGTTTGTATACTTTCACTGAATACCTAGCATTTTTATTATTTATGAAGACTTCTTATTTACTCGACATTGAGGTCCATATTGGATAGGAAAGATTGAAAAACATCTTTGTGGCCACATAATGCCAAGCATGTAGTCAGCCCTCAAATAAATATCTGTTGAATTAATGAAGGAATGAATAAATATAATAAAAGTTATGCAGGACACATACACATATAAATGTACATGTATATATGTGTGTAACATATATATCATTATTAAATGTGTGTATTATACTATATATCACATAGCATGTGTATGTTATTGCATATGTTTATATATATATATATATATATAATTATGATGTACAAGTATTTAGGTATGAACTCTGCAAAATTGAGTGACATCTTTAAGGGGTAATAGTGGGAAGAGAAGGCATTCCAAGTATAGAAAATACAATTTTAATTTAGTTTGATTAGAGCATAGCTAGTGTTTATGAAGAACAAGGTAGTGCCCATTATAATTCTGGAAACATATCTTAAAGACACATTTTGTAGAAACCTGAACTTTATTCGGTAAAGTGGAGAGTGGAAGTTTTTGAGTAGTGGAGTTATATTCCTAAATCTGTGAATTAGGAAAATTAATCTGGAAGAATTCTAAAGGGTAGATCAAGAAGACTAGAAGTAGGATGTGAGGCTGTTGATAGGATACAAATGATAAGTAACTGTGAAATGAATTCATTTCCTGACAGTCTGAAGGACAAGAAGGGAATTTATGAGACAATGTAGGAGATGCAATGGGAAGATCCAAAGGATTTGGAACTCCTTGAAGGTTTCAAGCCTAGGCGACTGGACTAAGGTAGAAAAAGAGGAGGAAGAATTGAATTTTGCAGGGAAGATTGTTGAGTTTGAGATGGCAATGAGATGTCCTGTTGGCAATGTCCAATGGGCAGTAAGAAATTCAATTTTCGAGTTGAAGCATCTTCCAAATAGAGATGATAGTTAAAGGCAAGGAGTTGAAACTGTCAAAGAAGATTGCAAATTGCAAAAAGTATTATAGTCCTTTTGAGGAGGGGTGTTAGTGAATTAATGTATTTTATTTTATTTCATCAATTCAATATTAAATATCAATGTCCCTGAGATAGGTGATTCACTCAAGATGCAGAATAACAAAAGTATTTTCGGAAACATCAGTGTGTAAAGCCAAGCAGGAGTAGCTTTCCAGAGGACTGCTGCTGTGAACAGGTTCTGATCACATAGTATAGTGAGCTCTCTATTCAGCAATAAACTAAAGCAAAACATTGACAGAAACCAAACTATAGCATTCACAATGTTATGATATAACAACTTATCACTAAAGTGGCCACATGGTTTCAAACAAAATATATCATTCAGTAAGTCTTTAACTCAATCATCCTTAAGGAGCAAGCCTCCTTAAGGGACACAAAGTACAAAGGTCAAAGTTCTCTACCCCTAGGTCACATTGTCATACTCTCTCAGTCAAAAAGTCTTCTTTCTTCTTCTTTTTATTTTTTTTTTTTTTTGGAGTGGGGAGTGAAGGGCAATTGGGGTTAAGTGACTTGCACAAACATGGCTAGTAAATGTTAAGTGTCTGAGGCCAGATTTGTTTTTTGTTTGTTTGTTTGTTTTTAATGGGTTAACAAGCTTAGTTTAATCAAAGAAACACATATCATTTACCTAGTTCAGGGGGAAAAGGTCAGCACCCCAAACTTCAGAGTATACAGACAGTAGTTTCAAAACAGAGAAACAAACAGATCAAGCAGACAGGCTTCCAAACTGTCCAACCATTACATCAATACCAAATCACAGTTACCAGAGAGGGAAGCATCAACATCTGGGTTTTCAAAGCCGGGGGCTCTCAACGGCTTCCCAGAGTCTCATCTGGTCAAATCACACCACACTTCTCAAAGTGAGCCCCAAAGCAAAGCTTCCCATCAGGGTTTATATAGCCTTCTCCTGGGTCAAAGAATGTAACCACCCTCTTGACCTACTGCCCAACCACACAGCATCAAGATGTGGTCATTCCCGAAAACCAAGCCTCCTACCACAGGCTCCATGTGACCACATTCAGCCTATTAGGAGGCAGAGTATATTTTCAAAGTAAAGAAGGTTCTCAGAGTCACTTAAGCCAATCAAAGGGCCTAGGGGCAGGGAAGATCTTCAAATCTGCATTTCCATTACATTCTGCCCCAAGATCTTTCATGACCATAGCATACACAATTCACATTTGAATTAGAACTAAAACATCTCTCAGGTCACATTTTTCAGGTACATAAGAAAATCACAATATAATCTCAAAGTACAAAAGTCCAAGTCTTCCACTCATGAGGCAAATGTTAACTCAGTCACTTATCAGTAAAATCAAAAAATAGTCACTCTTAAGTTAACTCAATCAGTCACATCAGTTTTCAAAATACATGGTCAAAGTCTTCCACTCATGGGGCAAAATCTTGATTAACTCAATTAGTCACTTATCAGTAGTTTCAAAGTACAAGGTCAAAGTCTTCCACTCACGGGACAAAGTCTTGATTAACTCAATTAGTCTCTTATCAGTAACAATCAAAATCACTTATTCAGTAAAGTCTTCCTAAGTAAGCCCATAGCATAGACAATTTATGTTTCAATTAGTACTAACCATCTCTTAAGTCATATTTTCTAGGTACATCTAAAGTTACCAAAGTGGCCACTAGGCCTTAAACACAAAGTACATTGCATTATCACATCAATTCAAAACAAGAGTCCAAATAAAGTTCTCTTGGGAGGAGGGGGGTGTTCTTCCCATAACACTGCTCCATCCCCTGCTTCCAAGTCCAGAGAGGGGGCTGGGCAACAAAACCAAAGTGGGGTTCTTGGGGTCCATGGCACTTCACCCCACCCACCATAGTCACAAGTCCATCCTCCCCCTGGGTCCCAAACTGTGGGATGCAGCAAGGAAACACATTCAGTAACCCTGCTTTGCCTCACAGTCCTTATCTTGTCCTGTGGCTAAATTCCAAACTCCTGGGTTCCTTCTCCTCCAGCAGAAGGCTACAGCTCCGGGCTTCTCCACAGGTTTCCATGCAGGCAACTCACCATTCCTGCTCTCAGCTCAGTGAAGTCAGCATGCAGGCTGTTCTTCTCTCCTGCTCCATGGCTCCACAGAATCACAGCTACCACAACTGGGAAACAAACAATTATCCCAGCCCCCATACTTTCCGTTTACTCAGCAGATCCCATCCATCGTCACCATTTTATAGCAGCAAGCACCCCAATATCCCCAGGGTGACTGCCAACACTAGTTCTTAGATCTGCTTTTGTAAAGGAAAGCAACTCAAAATGAGTTAACAAGCTTATTTTAATCAAACAAATATATATCATTTACCTAGTTCAGGGGAAAAAGGTCAGCACCCCAAACTTCAGAGTATACAGACAGTAGTTTCAAAACAGAGAAACAAACAGATCAAGCAGACAGGCTTCCAAACTGTCCAGGCATTACATCAATACCAAATCACAGTTACCAGAGAGGGAAGCATCAACATCTGGGTTTTCAAAGCCGGGGGGTTCTCAACGGCTTCCCAGAGTCTCATCTGGGCAAATCACACAACACTTCTCAAAGTGAGGCCCCCTGAGGCCAGATTTGAGTTCAAGTCTTTCTGACTCTAGGACTGGTGTTGTATTCACTGTGCCACCTAGCCACCCCCTCTTTTTCTTTTGCTTTTTTATTTCTTTTTTGCTTTTCTTTTTTTTTTGTTTTGTTTTGGAGGGGGTAATGCAGGGCAATTGGGATTAAGTAACTTGGCCAAGGTCACATGGCTAGTAAGTATTAAGTGTCTGAGGCCGGATTTGAACTCAGCTCCTCCTAACTCCAGGACTGGTGTTCCATTCATTTTGCCATCTAGCTGCTCCAGTCTTCTTTCTTCTTGATTAGAGGTTAGTTTCCAATCATCCTTAACTCAGTCATCCTTAAGGAACATGCTTCCTTAAGGGACATAAAGTACAAAGATCAAAATTCTCCACCCCTAGGCCACAGTTAATCATGATTTTCTCAGTCAGTATCAAGTACCCAAGGGAAGGTCTTGTTAATCTTGACTCGAGGCTGGCTCCCAAATTCCATGGTTCCTCTTCCATGGGTCCAGCTCCTACCTGAACCTACCTAACTGTCACCTGGGTCCAAAGGTAGATAGTTCTCAACTCTTTGTCCAGCTCCTCATCCAGTTCCTGTTCCATATTGAAAATTATGGTATCCAGTCCACCTCAAGTCCTTCACAATTTCTGTTTCTGGGAAGACAAAGCTTAACAGAGCCAAAACAACACTCATGCACATTGCCGGCTCCATCATCAATTCACTATCTGCCTGTGAAATCAAGAGATAGCCACAAACAAGGTCCAAAAGGTCAACACAAATCATCAGTAAAGTCCCAGAACCTCTGAAACCCTCCTCCAGGCTGTAAACAGACAACAAAAAAATCCTCTTTCAGAGCTTCCAGTAAGGTCCCAGGGCTTCTGTAGAAAGTAGCACAAACAAACATTAACACCGATAGAATAGACAGACAGAGTGCTGGGCCTCCACAGCTGTTCTTCTCAATTCCACCACCACAAGTATTCTTTTCTGAGTCCTGCTATTTTCCAGCTTGGACTTCTCCTTATATATGGTCATTAAGCTCTTCCCTGTCCCACCCCTTCCTGTTGCATCATCAAGTTCCTCCCACTGTGGGGTTCACAAGTTCTGTTTGTTAACAAAGACTTGATATGATCAGGGCAAGGCAAAGCTGAAACAAGGTGCTAAGTACTTTTTTGCTTGCCATTACAGTGTAGAAATTTATCTTGCATTAATGTGCATATTGGTTATAAGGTATTTGCTTTCATTTTTCCCCAACAGGGATAGGTGAAAAGAAGAGAGGAGAGAAATGAAGTAGCAAAATATAGCAATAAAAGAAGGAAAGAGAAGAGAAAAATAGAGGGTCATTGAAACATCTTTTTAATTCAATGATTAAAAGAAGAAAAACTAGAAAAAAATCACAGTCAAATAGGACAGCTTTAAATTACATGTTAAAAGTAATATATGTATATAAACATATATATCTAAAATTAAAGCAAGTTGTATAGAGTAGAAATGCACAGTTTCACATTCAATGTTGTTATACTATGTAGGTGGAAATACTTGTTTTATTTGGTATTAAGTTCAGAATTCTTTTAGTATACTTTGCATTATTTTCAGTTAAATACAACAATTATCCATACATATTAAGTAGGGAATTCTCTCTTCCTCCTATTAGTTTATTTATAGTAGCAGAACAATATTTTCATAAAAGAGACTTTTTTTCAGAAGGGCTAGTCCAAATTATTTTAACTTTTAAAATACTTTATTAGCATGTTTTTTCCCCAGTATCTGTCACTGCCTATTGATTCCTTCCTCTCATAAAAATATGAATAGTCACAGCAAAAAAAGAATGAATATTGGCAATATCTGTGAATGTATGTCTGGTTTTGCGACTCTAGTCTAATCCATCACCTTATAAAAAAGAATAAGATATGCTTCATCATCAGGCTTGTAAAGTCATGATTGGTCACTGCTTTTGTCAACATCCTGATGTCTTTCATAATTATCCATAATTCTTCTATTCAGAGAAACATTTTCATATTTGAAAGATAAAAAGAATAGAAAGAAAGGAGACAGATATTTTCAGTGCCTTCTTTTCTTTTCCAGGTTGACATCAGGGCAGCCAGCTATGCCCTTCTATAGGACAATTCTACCCCCTCTGCTTTCTATTTCTCTCTTCGGTATTTTATGTAACACCAGCTGTAATTCTTAGGCTGTATACAGTGGAAAGGTGATTCAAAAATTGACTGAGATGCTCTGTCTGCCTGCTCTAACAGCTTCCAATGCATCATACCTATCCACCTCTCTATTGATTCCTAGGAAAATCAGAACCCTCAGTTTGTATTTAGAAGCCATTGCTTCTCTCTTGACCGTTATATGATCTTGCCAACTACCCCTCCCATATTGGCACAAGGAATAAGCCTTATGGTTGATTGTAGTCATAAAATGAGTTAGCATAATTGAGTAAGAAAAGCACACAACACTGGGGTGGACAATTAGGTTACTTCTTGTATCTTTGATTCTAATCGCTCCTATCTATTCTTTTAGTAGAGAATGCACAAGATAGAAATCCCAGCAATATTTGAATAACTGGAATTAACCAAAACATCTTACAACAAAACCACTGTATTGTGGAGTTCCAAAGTTGAGTGAGCACAATGCTACATATTGTTGTTAGGTCATTTCTGTTGTGTCTGACTTTTTGTTACACCATTTGGGGCTTCCTTGGCAAAGATACTGGAATGCTTTGCCACTTACTTCTCCATCTCATTTTATAGATAAGGAAACTGAGGCAAACAGGGTTAAGTGACTTGCTCAGGGTATCACAGACCTACTAAGTGTCTGAGGTCAAATTTCAACTCAGGTCTCCCTGACTCCAGGCCACACACTCTATCCACTGCACCATGTAGCTGCCAAATGTTACATCACCATAAGATTATTTGTATATTTGAGAAAGAATTATGATACAGTCTACTTTTTTAATGGGGTGTAGAGCATGTTCAGGGGAGACTAGTACCTTTGCTGTCAGGGCTGCTCAGGCATTCTCAGGTATGCTTTTCCACATTTTTATTATGACTCTTATTTTTATCATTTTGCCATCTTAAGAAATTCTAATTCCATTGTAAATTTTATTAATGGAAAATGATCAGTTTCCCAGGAAGACGTATAAATTGATAAAAATTGATAAAAAATGAAGTAAACCAGAAAACTATATATACACAGATATGTATGCATGTTTAAATAAGATGACTTACAACAATTTTAACAGAAAGTGTGATAAAATTGTATTCAATGTAATTTTAATTACTAAACTTGGTCCTGGACTTTCTCTCCTCATTTATGGTATAGATTTACAGAATGAAGCCTTTTTATTAATATTGTGACAAATAGAAGGTGTTTCAAGTCTGCTAATTACTTTAAGATACATGTTACATACATACATCATATAGCTATAATACATAAGATATATACAAAGAGATATGTGTTTGTATTTGTATGCATGTGCTTGTGTATGTACATACATATATATGTATATATATATATCATATAAATATATCAATATATAGATATATTGATATATCACTGTTTTGATGGAATATAGACTTGCATTGTTCTTTTTAAATTTCACTTTTTAAAGATAACACTATTTTAGTATGTGATAGATATATATTAAGATATTTTATCTTTTAATATATATTTTATGTATTCTATATAATACACATATTCTTTTTATTGTCTTTTATTACCTATTGTGAAAATTTCCAAGGAAATGTCAGGTAGGGGAGGTGGCAGGGGACAAATTTAATAAGTTCATTTTGTACTCTATATGGGGAATTGTTATGATATTCTACCACTCACAATGACATCAGCACTATTCTTTCTGTGTTGTAATATTATCCTTTCAAAGGAACCACATTCAACCACATGCAGGATGGAAAAAGAGAAGTTTCTCTTTATTGAGGCACTGTTATGGTAGGTGCTATGTGAGATCAGGGAACAGCATTATTACTGTTATGTCTGTTCTCCTGGGCTGTATTCTGTCATCTGTGTGCAATACTTTACTTTATAATGTACCACTCATTGCAAGCAAAGCAGAGAAGACATTTCTTTTCTTTTCATGGGTGATAAAGGCCATTAGTGAAAAACAAATTTATTACAACTTACTATGGGTAACTATGTCCATATTATCATATAATCATATAATCATATATCATATAATAAAATTTAGAACTAGAAGAGACCTTGAATATCACATTAGAACCAGAGGCAGCATATTTTAAGTCCTTCAAGGCCAACAGATGAGGAAACTGAGGTTTGAAAAGATGAACAAAGGGAGATTGCATGGTGCCTTGGAAAGACTGATGTATTTCGATTCAGAGAATCTGAATCTTATTTGTACTTTTGCCAATTAATAGATATCTAACCATGAGAAAGTCATTTAATTTCTCTTGGCCTCAGTTTCCTCATAATAAATCCTTGGTGTTCAGAACTAGGTAAAAATAAAAACAGAACAAACAAATAAGCTAACAAAAATCATTAATGAGTAAGGCCTAGATCTATGCATCACCAATGCAATATCTACAGAGGTTGCTATAAATATGCAGGTATATTCCCAGGTTTGAATTGCAAGATATAACAGACTGTCTTCCTTAAAGACAAAATCAAGACATTTATTCAAACACCAGAAAGCCAAATCCGTCATAGTAATCAAGGAGTCTATACACATTGCCCATGCAGGGATCTCTGACATCCTAAATGTTCTTTTTATGACAACATGCACATCATCAATGCAGGAAGCACAAACATCACAAGCCTTCCCTCCATCAGGCCTCCCCACAAACAAACTCTGTTAAGCAAAATCTCTCTCTCTGTCTCTCTCTGTCTCTCTCTCTCTCTGTCACACACACACACACTAACACACACACACACACACACACACACACACACACACACACACACACACACTAGCTGCTCTGACTCACCCACACTTCCTGCTCTACTTGTTTGCAAGCTCCTCCTACTATGGGCTCCATGTGATCACATAGGACTATTAAGGGGCAGGGAAGACTTTCAAATTCCCTTAACATTACAATCTAATTACAGAATATATAAGGGAGTTAGAATAAATGACCTCTAAGGTCCCTTCTGCTCTAAATCTATGATCCTATGATTTATAATGTAACTTTTCTAAGGTAATATGACTAGTAGGTGGCGAACCTGAGATTAGAACCAGAGGCAGCACATTTTAAGATTCAAGAGGTCTAGTTCTGAGACCTGGCTTTGCCTTTGATCAAAGGCAGTCACTTAATCTCTCTGACCCTCAATATCATCTTCTGCGAAGTAGTTATAGTGATATTTATACCATGTTACTTCATTTGCAGGGTTTGGGAAAGGAAAATTCTTTGTGAAGTATAAAATTCTGTGTAAATGTGTTAGTATTGCTCTTAGGACAAATCTGAGGGTTTTGTTAACTATCTTTACAAACCAAAGGCCATAAACAATTATAATAAAGTTTTGACTGTATGGGTTCCATTATTTTTTCAGATTTATTTTATATTTATTTTACAATAACTGACCTTTATATAACTTTTGAATGCTTCTAAAGTGCTTTACGTTTATTATCTCATTTGCTTCTCATAACAATCCTGTGGGGTAAAATTTGTAAGTTATCCTTCAGAAAATTGAAGTTGAGAGAATTTAATTGACTTACAGTTAAATAAGTATGAGACAAAATATGCATCTTTCTGTCTCCAAGTCCCACACTCTATCCACAGTACTACCTACCTGTCTCTATGTTGCCTAAATTGTGATCTGCATTACCAAAAAAAAGGCCCAGATGTTTTGGACTAATTTAAATTTTGTATTAATGTTTGTCATAACACTGTTCATTAGATCAAAGTCTATATTTTTTCTTTGTATTATTCTTTTAAAATTGTATTTCTATTGATGTCTTGTAATTTTTGTGTCACTTTCATTCTAAATATAACCAGTAGAGTAAATTTAACTCAAACTGGATGGCAGAGTTCATTATTAAATTTTTAGCACTGGGCCTATACTACAAATCAGGGCTTTGTTTATTTTATTTGTTGATTATCTAGAAAATATGTAAAGTGTAAAGAATACAAATTAAACTTAAAAGTGTGACCATAAAAAATCTTTTTCCAGAGATGAAGCTGCTAAACATTTACCAGACTACCCCTATATATGTCACCCCATCATTCCCCATCCAATGGCAATCCTTTATAAAAAAAAGTATTTTAAAAGACACAGAAAAAAACAAGGTCAGCAAAATGGACCAACTCATTGAATATGTCTGATAATATATGCAATATTCCCTACCAATCCATACCCATCTATTCAAATGAGGCATATTTTATTTTTCTCTCATTACACACATACACACACATTATTTTTACAATACCTTCATTTCTGAACATATCTCTTCCTTAATCAATATAAAAGAAAGATATAATCAATCTTGCCAAATCTATGTCCATCTTTTTTTTTTTTTCATCTTCCTTAGGTCTATATTTTTCATAGCATATAACACAATCTTTTTTGGTTTGGAATATCTATATTGCCCAATTAGAGTTATAGCACAGAAGGGAAATTACTTTCTAGTAAAGATATTATCCCCTACTCATTAAAAAAAAATGAATCCAATTCAAACAATATCAATATACCAAGTGGGTGGATAATTAAGGGCATTTGTTTAATGGAGAAAATTACTTCTGGAATTTCTATTGTGGGTTTCAATTTCTAGATTGTAAATATTTATCAATATATCTTGGGAGAGAACAGCTTCATAGATTCTACACTGAGTCAGTTTATTAGAAATTCTTGCAGCGAAAACAAAACAAACAAAAATGCCTCCTAAGAGTCTGTGTTTTCAGTGAGTAGAGTGTCGGCCCTGGAGTCAGAAGGACCTGAGTTCGGATCCGGCCTCAGACACAAACAAAAACCTAGCCGTGTGACCTTGGGCAAGTTACTTAACCCCAATTGCCCTCCAAAAAGAAAAAAAAAAGAGTCTGTGTTTTCCTGCTCATCTAAACTTAGTGTATTTCCTATTGTTCAATTGAAGTGAAAGCATTATGGCCTCTAAAAACTTCCTAACTTGAGCTATTAGTCAAAGAGAAAGATAATAACCCTAGAGTTATGATTTTTACTGCATATAAAATAATATGTGGGGAGGCACAGTGGCTTAGCAGTGGAGAGAACTTAAGGTTTTGGCTTAGAAAAAAACAGGCATTAAGTTTTGTCCTTGACACTAACTACGAGACCTTGGGCAAGTCTTTAACATTTATATGTCTCAGGTAGTTCCTTAGAATTTATCTCCTAAGACATAGCAGAATTTCTGATCTAACAAGGTCCCACATTATGAATTTCTGAAACTGACAGAATTATGGATTCTTTCCATTTTTCCATATCCCCGGGGTAGATTATTAAAGAGTATATACCTATTATTTTTGGTCAAACCTATGATTTCACTTATATAGGGATTTCCCAGTGAGGAAACTTCCTCTACCAGTACATTTTAGTGGCTATCCTGAAACTTACAGGGCTTTCCTTTTTACGGAAAATTCTCTGGTGAATATTTAATGAATTGCTCAGGGTCATATAGCCAGCATGGTTTAGAGGTGGAATAAGAAGCCAAGTTGAAATAACTACAGGGCTGGTTTCCTATCACTACACTGCTCATGTATTTATCAACCCTCCCACACTTAAATTCAATTCACTTGCATGTCATGTCATCACCTTCTTGATATTATGGTGCTCTTCAAAAATAAAGGGCAAACTGACAACAAACAATTCTGAAACCTTTTCCTGTTTCAACTCAATTCAACAAGGATTTATTCATTTATTTAGCAACTCCTATGTATAGGCACTATGCAAAGTATAAATATTGCAAAGCTAAAAATGAAATTGCCTTGGTCATCAATGTGCTTCTATTCTATCGGGAAAGTCTACAGAAGCATAAATAGAAAAGTATGTGTTGGTCAAGTGATTGAATGAGGAACAGCAGAGGGAGAAATAAAATAGCATTCTATTTCCTAGGACTAGAAAAGTAAATTTAAATAAAGTCATAGTTAGTTTATATTAATTGACCTTATTATCTTTTGTTATTTTTTTTGCCTAATATCTTTTGCTAATACCTTGTTATATATATTTTCTCTTCCTTTCTCATCCCATATTGATTCCAAGTGTCTTCCCCTTTCTAGACCTCCCATTTTTTCATCTGTAAAGTGGAGGTGGGGAGGGAGTAGTGGACTTAATGCAACTGAAGGTGCCTCCCAATTCTAGGTCTCATAAAGGATACTGTAAACTCTTTTGCCTAGAAGTTTTCTAATTATATTTTTAGGAAGTAGCAGATAGAGACCTAAATTGTTCTGAGACTTTATTCTGATGAACATTACATTGGTTAAATTAAACTATAAGGCAGATGTCTGAATTTTCAGGATTGGGATAACCGGTTAGCTTAATTGAGGAAAACACCTCCGTCTTTGCATCTATAGCTCAACAAAATAATGACAAGTCATAGTCAACAGTATTGACTGAGACATCATATTTCAATCTTTAAGAAATCAATTTTATCCATTTTATATAGAGCTCATACATAGCCAATAAGTAAAAATACTTTCAACACTTAGCTATCCTTAAAATTCTATTATTTTCAAAAACATTCTATTATTTTTCCCATACCTATCACAATACATTACATATGCTAGGTGCTCCATCATCATCACACTTGAATCAGAAAGGCTTTAGAGCTCATGTAGTTTAACTTATACCAAAATTATGAGTCCTATCTATAACATCCACAGGAGTCATTCAGCTTTGTCTTGGAGACCTTCAGTTATTAAGATTACTACTTCCCAAGGAATCCCAATGCATCTCTGTATATCTCAGGTTAGGAAGGTTTTTTTTCCCTTAAAATATGCCAAACTTTGCCTCTTTGTAGCTTCCTGTCCACTCCAGGTCCAAGTTGAAGAAAAAAAGTTAAATCCCTCTTCCACAGAATAGATTTTTGTTACATCCTCCCCATGTCTTCATTTCTCAAGGATAAATACTATTCACATAATCACAGAATTTTAGAGTTGGAAGAAACCCCAATGACCATATATAACAACCAATATCCCAAAAGACTCACTACTACATCATGACAAGTAAGTGATCATCCAGATTGCAAAGAGGAAGTGTCATTTTTCTGACCCTTCCTCGGTATAGGCCCAGCTTGTCAATGTTACTGCTATTAACATAGTTTCATAAAATGGACCACCCTTTCCACAGGAGGTCACAGCAGGCCCCTCTCCAACAAATTTGTTAAATACTCACCAAGTATTTGCTTGAAGACCCACATTAATGGGGAACCAGTCCCTCCAGCAAGTTTTACTTTGGAGAAAACTCATTCTGAGGGAATTTTTCCTTATGTCAGGCATTTTTTTTCTCTTTGCAACTTTTGCTTATTGCCCTTGTTTGGCCTTATTGGGTCAAATAACAAATTGATTTCCTTTTCCTTCAAATAATTGAAAGCAGCTATACAGTCCTCTCTAAATTTTCTTTTCTTTGCTTTCCTATTTAAAAAAAGAGGCTACATTTTATAGTAGCAAAGAGCTGGAAGCAAAACAGGAGCTCGATGGTTAGGGAATGACTCAAAAAATCGTGGCATATGAGTGTTTTGTGCCACAATAAATTATGAATATGACTAAGAAATACAAGAAGATGTAAGAATGAAGGTCAAGTAAAATGAGCAAAATCAGAACAATATAGGCAATGACAATAATAATACTGTGAAGGAAGACAACTTTTCAACAATCTCAGAATTGTACAAACCACCTAAAAATAGTTATTTAAAATGGCCTGAAACTGAAACCTCCTATTATGTGTTGTCTCCCTGTGAAGATCAATTCTATGCAAGAAGGATGTTTTTTATTACCAATATTATCAGTATTTAGCATTGTGTGTTATATGCAATAAACACATTTTTGTTACACATTCATTCATTCATTCATTCATTCATTCATTCATTCATTCATGCTTTCATTCTTGGAACCTATTCTCACCTCTTTACATAACTGAGATGGAGCAGAGATATAGTACGAATTTTCAGACATGGTCAATGTGTTGATTTGTTTTGCTGAATTATACATTTTTGTTTCAAGGGCAGGGGATAAGTAGGTTAATAGGGATTCATATTCAAAAACCCCAACAAAACATGTTTTTACATGCATAGAAGCAAAGACAAAACTGAACAAATTGTACATATATAGCCGTTTTGTTAATGCCTTAAAATTATACAGACATATATACACACATGCTTCTTAAAAATGTTACTGTCTTGTTTCTCCAGATACCACTTTCCCAGTTCCTTTATCAATACAATAATGAAGTTATTACATATGTTATGTATATATATACTATATATATATAATAAAATACTGATTCTTTGCTATAATGGAGAGTATTTGTATTATACAGTATACAGCTCATATGACCTCTTCCCTCCAATAATTTCAGTCAACGCATCACTATGAAGAAAAGATTATTTTGTGTCCATGAGTGAGAGGAAGGGCTGAAAGGGTAGGAGTAACCAGATATATGATTGCATATAGGGAACTCCAGTTAATAAACTCCCTCTATTGATGCTGATGTGCATTTTATATGCAATTTACAATCTTAGAGGCTTTCCTGGAACACAGAGGTCAGGTGACTTGCTGAGGGTCACACAGCCATTATGTATTGTAGTTAGGACTTGAAGAGAGGTCTTCTTGACAACATGATCAGCTCTCTATCAAATATAGCAAGCTACCTCCAAAAGATAACTATACAATGCTTATAAACCAAAGACCTAGATACAAATTCAAAATGCTAAACCCCAAATGTCTGAAAACACAATTTTCTATCCATGTGACCAGTGATGTGCTAATAAATGTTTAACAATCAACTCTCTGAAAAAAAGTATACTTTTATTCTTGCTCACATTGTATAAGTAAGTTCAATCTGTATTATTAACGTTTTATTCATTGCATTTTTTAAGTCTGGATAATCCACAAAAAATAAATTAAGCCCTGATATGTAACATTTGACGATTTCTGATATGTAAGTGCTCACACAGAAACTTTAACAATCATAGCTGGCTCCAGCATACCCCTGGATATAACCCTAGGCAAGTCATTTCAATTCTCAGGATTCTCATTAGTAAAATGAGGATTATAATGTGTGCTTTACATTACCCTTAGGGATTTCTGTGAAGAACTTACTTTGGAAACTATAAAGTTATGAGCCATTATGATGATGTAAATGCAGTCAGGAGCAGAACTGAGCTTTCTTTATTTGCTTTCCTTTTCTTTCCATGCTGCATATAATGAAGATCCATTTTCATTAAAAATCACCCAAATGAATCTTTCAATGTAAAATGATGCATTACCAAATGAGGTAATTTATTTAGCATTTAGCACAGTGTCTAGCACACAACAGGAGTTTAATAAGTGCTCTTTACCTTTCTTTTCCCATTGGGAAGCTAAGTCATTGAAAATATCCCACCAACACTATAACTACCATAAAGAACCATACAAATTTAGAGACATTTGTTTCATTTCCAGGTCTGCTTAGACCTTTTGTTCATGAAACTGTGAGGAAAGGTTACAGGTAGTTTACAGGACTTTTCCCATCCTTCTAATTCAGTGTGATACAGTAGACACAATGCTGGATTTGAAGTTATAATACATGACTTTCACATCTATTTGTGCCCTGTGTTAGATTAGCCACTTTCATTGCCTACAGCTTCAGTTTCCACTTCTATAAAATAAGGCTATAGGCCTTGATGAGGTCTAGGGTTCAATCTGGCTCTAGATCTATGCTCCCATGCTTAAGAAAGGATAAACTAAGGTTTCTGAGGCAAACCTCATTCACCAATGAAGAGCAGAAAGATGGTAATGACTTTCAGAGATTACTAATCTGGACCAGATTTAGGTTGGAAACAGATTTTTCTTAAAGGTTCTGTATCTCATTACTCATCCTTATAGTCAATGGTGCCCTTTGTTCCTTTAATTAATTTGTGCTATTTTAAGGAGCTCCTTTAAAAATGTTTTCACTTAAATATAGGAAATGATGAGCTTTATTGAAACCTTTAACTTTCCACAATCCCCTCTCCCCCTTCTTCTTTTTCTCATTAGGGATGCAGACCTGTTGCTGTTAGATTCGAGAATGGTCCCAGCTCTCTATGTGGGTTGGCTGGTCTTTGATATCACTGTGACCAGCAATCACTGGGTGATTAACCCACAGAACAATCTGGGCTTGCAGCTCTGCGCAGAAATGGGGGATGGTAAGCTTTGAGAGTCACATGTTGCTCATTGGGTTTACCCTGTCATCAACATTTAGATCAAGCATTTAGAAGATCCTTAAGCATGGGCTCATACCATGAGAAGGGCTGGGATGAATCTCATTCAACTCTCATTTGATTTTAATGGTGAAGATGCAGCTTTTCAATGTTTTTTCCCAATTGAGAAGCAGGGAGTGAGAGAAAAGGTGATGTAAAAGAAGATAGCCATCCTGTATGCTATTTTCCCCATGTTTTAAAATTACTATCAACTGGTAAACTAGGAAAGGTAGTTGTGTAGGACTGTATTGTAAAGTATAAATATTTTATTACAATGGGCTTGGTTTTGGCTCAAAATACGCTTAGTACAATGGAATACAAGCCATTGAGAGTTATTAACTTTTTTTTTCTTGGTGAAATGGACCCCTTGGGCAGTCTAGTGAAGTCTTTGGATTCCTCAGAACCATATTTTTAAAGGAATAAAATAAAGTACATAATATTAAAACAATAATAGGGAAATATAATTATCCAAATACTCAATTAAAATTATTTTTTAAAAAATCAATTTCATAAGACCCCATGTGAAGAATGCCCTTTTTAGAGTCTTTTTCAATATTATGTAAATGTTTTGTTTTTCCACAGTACCCAGCAAAGTGCTAGGCATGGAGGGCGAGGTTACAAATTTTGGGTTGTTTGTTGTTGTTGTTGTTGTTGTTGTTGTTGTTTTTCTCATCTGGCTTTATGGTAATAAGCAGAATAGGTTAGAGTGTTAAACTTGAATAAGGAAAATAAGGGATTGACTCTTAAAATCAACGTACTAATTCTCTGACTATATGCAAAAATGTCTTTTCGCTTAGTTCCCTCATCTGTAAAATAAGTTGAGTTAGAATTAGAATTAGAAGATTAATTAGAGTTAGAATTGTATTATTAGAGTTAGAATTGTATTAATTAGAGTTAGAATTTGAAGATTAATGTGAAAGTGAAATGAAATAATCTATACAAAGCAATTTGTAAGTCAAATGCACCATGTAAATGCCAGCTATAGCATAGATATACTGGAAAGAATACTGAGTTTGGAATTAGGGTTTAACACATAGATAATAAATGCTAGTTGACTGCCTTAACATCAGCTTTGCTATTTGCAATCTATATATCTTCAAAAAAAAAAGCCACTTAACCTCTGTGTGTCCTAGATTCTTCATCTGTACAATGACAAAAGTGCATTAGATAATCTCAAAGATTTCTTCCAGCTCTAAATCTATGATACTATTGAGTGATATAAATTGTAGGTCTGTCTTGGAACCCATCCAGTCTGGCTTATACGTGGAAGCAAAAGACCTCATTAAAATACCCTTTCTTTTATAGCATTGTCCTATAGCATGGTCCTGAGGACAGAACTATATCAGAAGCTTATAAGTAGAAATAGCTTAAAGAATTCAGCAAGGGACAGAATGAAGTAAGGTAGAGTGCATGGTTTTAACATTTAGACACTGTATATTATCATAAAGCATATCCAGAAAAGACTTTGCCTAGTACAGAACTTGACAGATTACTTTTGCCAAAAAGTGCTTTACACAAAGATTCAAACTCCATTTGTGAGTGCAGCATGTTCAGTAAGTTTTTTAACTGAACATACAAAATTGCTGCATTCCCTATAAGCATTTGAGATTGTTTTGAATTATAGGCTATCTGAAAATTATGGCTTTGAGATTATTGTTAGGTATAGCCATATTTCAAGGGATTATGAATTTAGACTGAAAATCATATACATGCAAGGAATCTCCAAGAATACCTAGAATTTTAAACTACTATAGCTTGATGCTCAGAAATGTGACTGTGAAATTGGTATTGTGGTAGTATGTTTCTCCCCTTGGATGTGACTCAGAAAACAGAAATTACATTACCACTATTTTTTGCCTTGTTTTTCCTTTTCTCTCCACCTACCCCCAATAGGGATGTCTGAAGTCTTTCTCCAAATACTCAAGAAACTGTGGTCATACCATTTCTTTCACAG
The DNA here is from genome assembly GCA_011680675.1 of Gymnobelideus leadbeateri. Taxonomy (NCBI): domain Eukaryota; kingdom Metazoa; phylum Chordata; class Mammalia; order Diprotodontia; family Petauridae; genus Gymnobelideus; species Gymnobelideus leadbeateri. The sequence goes on along the minus strand of WOXC01004223.1, from coordinate 682,666 downwards.
AGACAATATTTCAAAGTCTTAAACCTTTACATTGCCTCTTCTTTTCATTTTATTTTCTTCCATTATATATTTCCTTTCATTTTTCATATGTTTCTTTTTTTCCTGGCACTATTCCCTGCTTTGATCTTTTTCAACTCCTCATTGCATTTTCAGACCTATTATTGGTAGCTTCTGTTTTGTTCCTATTTACTCTTCCTTTTGGTGGTATTTGTATCAAGGCTTGATTTTCCCCATTTTCCCTTTTATACTTCTGAAATCTTAGGCATAAAAATTCACCTTCTTAGCTATTCTTCCCCACCATTCTCATATATGCTAATGAAAAGAACAATCATGTAGCTGTTAGTATCCCTTGTTTCACTACCGCTGATGTCATGGTGCTGGTCATTAGAATCCTCTGTTCAGTTGCTCCACACACTACATGATATGGCTCTTATGGTCCCTTGCTCAGATGTTGTCTATACCATGGTGGCTGGTTAATACATTTATGTTTAAATAAAACTTAATCTTCAATTTAGACTTAAAATGGTGCCACCAAATTAGATGTGACTCTAGGCAAATGACTTACTCTATTGGCCTTCAGTTTTAGCCTATGCGAAGCTCACAGTGTTTTCTATGACCCAATCTGTATGAAAATGTATAACACAACTGTCCAATTCACTGGCAGGAAATCCATCACTGATGCTGCTTGCTTCATTATAGTATTATCATTGCTATAAAATGACCTGAGTTTCAGCTATTTGTAGTGAAGTTTCCTGGTAAGCATGTTCCAAAGGTGTCACCCTAGAGCTCCTGAGGATGAATTCTAAAGCAATTTGCCCTTGCTCCTTATTATACTTCAACAGAATCAAAAGCAAGAAAAGTGCCCCATGAAGAAACGCCCTATACCAGTGAAGCTGGATTGGTTGATCATTCTTCCTGGAGTCAAAGTATCACCCAGTCAGCAATTTGAAATATGAGTAACTAAAACCTTTCATTTAATTTTGTTCTGTTCATCTTTGAGTCTATTATTCTTTCTTTGAAATGGAATGAGAATGACTTTAGTGTCGATAGAATTACAGATGTAATCAATAAGTATGTGCCAAGCACTTATTATGCCAGGAACTGTCTTAAACACAGGGAATAAACAGAAGGGCAAAGACAGTCCCTGTACTCAAGGAACTCCTGAGTTTTGGAGTTGGACAGAATCCCAGAGGCCATCTAGTCCAGTAGTCACATTTTACCAATGGAAAAAAATAGGCCTCAAATATTATATGAATTGGCTACACAGACAGCAAGTTGCAGAGTCAGGATTTGATCTGAGGTCCGTTAGGTCCATGTACAGCAATTTTGTTTCTTTGTAGTTTGTCAGAAACTGAACTATTCAGGGGATTTATAGTTTGGGTATTTACCATATCCAGATTTAGAGAGATAGAAGGTTGATTTGATAGAGAATAGCCTTAGAGTCAGAAAGACTTGGGTTAGAAGTAGAAATCTCAGATAGTGTAAAAAGGGACCTTGGGCATCATTTAGTCCAGCCTATATATGAACAAAAATCCCTTTTACAGATAGGGCAGAGATGTTTTCTTTACATAAAGCTAAATTTTTCCTGTTTGTAAGTCCTAGTCTCTGATATATAACATGGAACCACAGATAAGTTGCTTAACTTCAAACATCTAGCAGCTCTCACCGATTACGTTATAGATGAGCTAATAGTCCACATGACTGAAATTCCTTACCATAAAGGAAATGCTATGCCCAAATATGCACTTCCCTCAACAACCAAAAATTCATATTCATACTCACCTGCCACTATTCTCTACTCCCTGCCTCCTTCTATACATACACCATGCTATCTATATTAGAATAAATTAAAATTTCATTTGTGAAATGAGAAAAATGGAGTAAATCTTTAAGGAACCTTTCAACTCTGTCTATGAAAATTATGAAGGGAAGGGAAGAATAGGTGGTTGTACATAATTGGTTATTGATAATTATCCTTTTTTGTGTGTGAAATGAAAACAATAATAAGTTAAGTTGTAGTTTATTCTTGTACCTAGGTTTTATCACAGAAGGACTATGTATGTTGCTTTTATGAAATCCAACCATGCTACTACATTGATTGGCCTTGATGAATGTTAATTGTCAGAATGACTGTTCTGTTTAGACATTGCTTGGTGCTAGCTATAACTGAATACCTAACAACAATTTCAGAAATTGTCAGCATGTAGATTTAAAGCAAGAATGGTAATGTGGGGAAAGTGTTGCCCCTTACTACATGTAGAATATTGGAATTAACTTCTCTGGTCCTCAGTTTTCTCATCTGTAAAATAAGAAGGATATAAACATACAGTAAGTGGAGTCTGGAATTCTATGCTATTCTTTAACTCTTTCACTAATTATCTGCACAGAAATGGGTATGTTACTTTACCTTGTGCTTCATTTTTCCTATCTGCAAAATAAAGCATTTGAACTGCATTATTTCAAAGGTAACTTTCTGCTCTAACACTTTGTGACTAGATTTCATATAATATTCCTCTTAGCCCTACATCCTATGATCAATGAAACTATTTTATTTTAATCTGAAGACAGAATTGAGAGCAAACCACATCATGATAGCTGCCAATCAATCAATCAATTATCAAGTACTTAAATTGTGTCATACATCAGATTAGGGAGTACAAAGAAAAACATAAAGCAGTCCCTGTCCTCAAGGAGTTTACATTCTATCAAAGGATACCATATGTGTGCGTTTGTGTGTGTGTGTGTGTGTGTGTGTGTGTGTGTAAAATATATGTATATGCTAATAATATACATATATATATATATATAAATGTACAAATACAGAAAATGAATTTATGGGAAGATGCTAACAACTGGAAGGAAAAGGAAAGGCTTTGTATAAATGTATGATCCAGATTACCAATTGCAAAACTATTTTCTTTGGCTGCCTGTTATATTGCAAGAGAACAAAAAGGAAGAAAGGTGCCCCATGATATAAAGTCCTATGCAAATGAAAGATGATAAGTGTATCACACACTTGAGTAGAGTTTTGAAGGAAATAAGGAATTCTAAGATGTAGAAGTAAGATGTAAGTGCAATCCAGACAGAGAGGGTGTCAAACATAGTCTTTGAGAGAATCAATGAAATTAATTAAATTTACTTCACCCCTTTCCTATGGGGGTTAACAGTTTAAAAAACCCTATATATATATATTTGAAAAAAACAATATTTTGTACATTTAAAAGGCTGTTGAAAATAAAAGTAGTATTATAATTCCTCAGAGATTTGGAGAAAATGTTAGCTTGTGAAATACTATTGTGATAGATTTGACAACAGATGGGAGAATATTTGGCAGAGTTCACTTGAGGCTGTTCTCTTCTGACTTGCTTTTCATTTTATATCAGTAATTTGCCATTTTCCACATACTAAAGTGAACAAAAAAAGCAAAATTCTCCTTTTACTTTTCAAAGGTAAAGGATCAAATATCAAGGTGGTTTTCATTCCTAAAACATGAGTTTCCCAAATCCTAGAAGGTTTTTAAAGATAGCTATCATATTTCAAGTTGACAAATGATTTTTTTTATCTCTGTGAAAATATAGGTGGATTATTTCTTTTTTCATTATTGTAAGGGAATATTTCAATAAATCTTCTGCTGCCTTGCATTTATTTTTTGGGTGGACCGTTTGGAATAATTGTCAATTGCCTAACTTTGAACATTGTATTAGATAGATTCTTATTCTTATTAATATTTTAATCAAAAATAACATAATTACAAACCTATATCCCCTATGCATTCTTTACGTATGTTTGGATAAGGAGATAGTGACATAGCCTTCATTTAAATACATCTTTTATTTTAAGACGAGGGTGTTCTTCAGACACTATAATTTGCTATTGTTTGATGCTTTATATAGTTTTAAAATCAACCCAGCAAACTATTTCTGTTTTTCAAACTTGGGTTTGTAGTATAAATTAGAGATGGAAGAACCAAGTGGTATTTGGGGATCATCAAAATGTCTTGAAAAACTGTATTTTCAGACATTTTGGGTTTGGCAAAACTCATTCTGAGTTTGCCAATGATTTTTTTCTTCCCTTCTGTTCAAACCCGAGTATACGTCAAGGAAAATTCAATCCGTATGTTTCTGATTCATTTGTATTCAAGTCATCAAAATGTTGTTTTGTCAGTGCATTGTTTGATGTCCAAGAAACGTTATGAGTCTTTTTATAAGTCTCTAAAAGCCATTTTTCTTTGAACCAGGAAGTGATATATTTTTTCCAACACTGGATTGACCAAGATCCAGTCAAGGCACAAATTCAGTTCAAAAGACAATCCTCAAAAGTTTGAATGAGCTTTCCTCTTATTATAGCATATTTTCCCATAGCCAAGAAAAACACATTCAGGATCTTTTAAAACATTGAATTAAATGGAGTATATTCTTCTAAATCTTATTGATGTTTAAAAGTAAAGGTGACTATTTACAAAATTGTTTTTCTTTGATGCAGATTTGGAATCCAAACAATGTGATATTCAATATAAATTAGTAGACCAGAGCACTGTTTTTTTGTAGTCTTAGGAAAGAAGAAGACTGAGACAGATTATGATCAATATGTGTAAAATCAGAAAGGATGAATCAGCTCATGTCTGGCATAAATTGGAAGTTTTCAATTTAATTTGGAAGGCTAGAATTAAATTCATTAAGCATTTATGAAGTACCTACTATTTGTAAGGTATTCTGTTAAGTGCTTGGGAAGATAGAACTTAGAATAATATAAGGAAATTATTTAAATAGTGAATAGGAAATTTATGAGGCCTATATCTGGCATATGGTACAGAAAATATAAATAAGTTTAATTTATGGCTTATTGACCCATGTTTGTGTCACATCTTCAAAAGTCCTTGCTACAGAAATAAAATAGAAAACCAATATTATATTGAGTGCATTCATTCATGGGATTACTCTTGTAGAAAAATGGTTGAATGACCATAGAGCAGTTCTGACTTATTTAGATTTTTGAATCTGGAGCTGGGACTTTAGAGGCCATCGTGTCCAACACTCTCATTGCACAGATAAGGAAACTGAAGCCCAGGGAAGTGCAATGATTTGTTCAAGGTCCCATGGGTAGTAAATGTTAGAAATAGGATATGGACTCCATCCTCTGCTTCTAGAGCCACAGCCTTTCCCGCTATACCACTCTATTTTATGTGATTAGGCCATGGGTGAAAACACCAATAAAGGGTGAATGTGTGTGTGTGTGTGTGCGCATGAGTGTGCACACTCTGGTTCTGATTTTCATTTTTGCAATTCATAGTACAATATAATACATAAACAGTAATGAATATGGTATCAATATGGTCATTGATGTGGTATGGTATCAATGTGGTCATATTCAGCAAACAGAGAAAGGTGTAATGAACAGTGAGCTAGATCAGACCTCTGTCATATCTTTTCCCAGACACTTGCCGGCTGTGTAATGCTGGTTAAATCCTTTACTTCACCATATTACAGTTTCCGTATCTGAAAAAGGAAGGGGCTGGACCAGATGACTAATAAAGGCCCTTCTACAGTAGCTCTAAATCTATGTCCCATGAATGTTTATTAAATACTGGTTCTGTGTAAGGTTATAAGGATAAAAGATAAAAATAAAGTAGTCCCTGCCCTATTGGAATTTACAATTTATTTAAAGTAAATAACATGCACACAGGTAAACATCATACAAGGAAATTCCAAGGATGGGAGATTAGTAAATGAGTGGTAGGATCCAAAGGAAGTTTCTTCAAGAAGGAGGCATTGTTCCTAAGGCTTGAAGAATATGGGGAGGCAGAAGCTTGTTGTTGTTCAGTTTCTTTAATTATATCCCACTCTTCATGAACCCATTTGAGGTGAAGATACTGGAGTGGTTTGCCATTTTCCTTCTCCATCGAATTTTACAGATGAGAAAATTAGGGCAAATGGGGTTAAGTGACTTGCTCAGTTTACACAGCTAACAAGAGTCAGGCTAGATTTGAACTCAGGTCTTCCTGATTCCAGGCCTAGTCCTCTATCCACTAAACCACCTAGCTGTGTGTTCTGTTTATAGGGCAATAGCATGACAGGATGCACAGAGGCAGCAGATAGGATTGTGACTTTAAGGAACACTTCATAATCTAACTTATAGAAAATGATAATTTTTGAATGGGAGACAGTACATGGTACTAATTACTTAATAGAAAATTATCTGTATTAGGGGATTTCTTGGGGCAAAAACCTCTGCAAATGGAGAAGGGTCCTCCTGGATAGAACTTCTCAAACATAGATTATTGAGATTTTGTGTCCAGTGGAAAGATATCCCACAGTGATCAACAGGTTTATTTAAATACAGAATCATCTTGTTGACAGTATTCTGGACAATCCTGACCAAAAGAGGACTTTTAAAATCCATTCACACCTCTGTCTCATATTACCAGTAATCTCGACTTTTCAAATCTTCAGCAACTCTTGATTCTGACAAATTGACAATAAGGAAAACTGAGACTATACAGCTGGGCCACTAGTTGTAATATACAAAAATTAAAAAATGATAAAATTTTAAGGTTTGCAAAGTACTTTAAAATAGCATTATAGCTCATTATTTTGAAAACAGTGCTAGGTTTGAAGCCAGAAGGACTACTTTTGAATCTCAACTTTGCTATTTAATCCTTGTGTGAGCTTGGACAGATCATTCTTCCCTTTGTGGGCCTCAGTTTCATTATTTGTAAAAATGAAGTAGTTGGACTAAACTACCCCTAAGTTTCCATTCTATATGCCTAGGGAATATTACTTTTAAAAAATTGCTGTAAGAGTCAAATAAAAATAAATCGAGATGAGATAGACCTAGCAGCTTTGGAACCAAAGAATTCTAAATATGAGTTAAGCTACTATAGCTCTCCTGTGAGTAGCATAATGGAAATGCTATAATGCTTATGTAACCGGGTGTTAAAGAAACCCTGATTGTCTGCAGAAGATAATCCATGTGTCTTGGGAACCAAAAGCTATCTTCTTGATTTATGTTGTGCTGTTCACATAACAAGAACCACAAAATTCCCAGTATAAACAAAAAAGTTCCCCCAAGTGGACAGGGAAATTGACGAGCTCTTATGCTTTGATTGGAAGGACATCACAGGTGAACTTGAACACCAGCAAGAAAATCCATTCCAAGATTATGGCTGTTAGCTCATTCTCAAATTATAACCCAAATGAATCAGCAGCTCTAGGCTCCTCCATCTGTTGTGAATGAGACAGAATGAGGCTATTTTGGACACATTTGTTCTCCTTGACTTTGGAACTTGCCATCATTTCAAGAGATATTCTCTATTCTGTTTTTCTGGAGTAGGTAAATATTTTTGTAAATGATGAGTTGATTAAACATATTAATTTTTCATGAGACCTTTCATTATTCGGGAAAGAAACATTTATTAAGTGCTTTCTACCTGTAAGGCACTGTGCTAAGTGCTCTACAAATAGTACTTTATTTGGTTCTCACAACAACCCTGGGAGGTAAGGTGTTATTATTATCCCCATTTCACTGGTAAGGAAACTGAGGCAGAGAGAGATTAAGTTATTTGTTCAGAATCACATAGTAAAGGGCGAATTTAAAGTCAGATGTCCCTGATTCCAGGTCCACTGCTCTATTCACTTGGCCACCCAGCAGCCTTTAGACAGGACTCTTCCTTCAAAGCAAGGCAATAGTGGAGATGGTGGCAGTAGTAGCTATAACTGACAATTATGTAGTGCTGTAAAGATTACAAGGTGTTTCATGTTCATTATTTAATTTTAAAGACCATTTCAATGAAAGACCATTGTCATGGGTGGGGAAAAGAGAATCTATATTTTGGGAAAGATTCATAGTAGATATAATTGTGATATAGTGGAAAGAGAGTTATCAGTGTTCTGAAATCAGGAAGACCTGAGTTCGAATCTGGCCCCAAACAAATGTTAGCTGTGTAACTGAGGGTAAAACACTTAACCTCTGTCTTCTTCATTTTCCTCTCCTGTGAAGTGGAGATAATATTAGCACATACCCCTTCAAAGTAGGTGAGGATAAAAGGAGAAAATACCAAGTTTCCCAAAAAATTTAGTGCAATTTTCAGCTATTCAGGCTTAAAACTGCACTGACACATTTAAGGAAACCTGGTATTTGTAAAGAGTGTTGCAAATCTTAAAATGCTATGTAACATGTTAGCTAATGTTATTGTTAATTGTTATAAGTCTTACTCTGACATTTCTCCATTATACTGCATTGTCTCCTAAGACAGATGAATCAGAATCAGAGGGACCTTAAAGATTATCTTTTCTAGTTCTTTTATTTTTTAAATGAAGAAACTAAGGCTCAAAAACAACTTTAAATAAATGTTATTTTGACTATTATAAATTCCTAAATTAATTATAAAAGGCATATGAAGAAAGGCACTATCTGTACCCAGAGAAAGAATTGATAAATAAATGTACATGTAGAATAATTTTACACACACACACACACACACACACACACACACACACACACACACACACTTTTCTGTCTAACAGCATCCTTCTCTAGAGTAGGGGTAGGGAAGAAAAAAAGAAATTTACATAATAACTTTGTTTTATATTTAAAAGGAATAGCAAGTTGTACATAGTAGATTTGCAGTTTCATTTGCAATAATTTTTATTATATTGTATTATAGAAATATCTATTTTATTTCATAAATTAAAAATAAAATAAATTTTATTAGAACACTAATGCATCGCTGGTGGAGTTGTGACCTGATCCAACAATTCTGGAGAGCAATTTGGAACTATGCCCAAAGGGCTATAAAAATGTGCATACCCTTTGACCCAGCAATACCACTTATAGGGTTATAATACCAATGAGATCAGTGTTCTTCAGATAATGGCCCAAGATTTATCAACTAAGTGAAAGATGAGAAATAACATAGAGATGGGAGGTTTGCCCTCACTGAAAGTTTCTTAAGATGATGGTATCCTTTATATTCTGTCTGAAGAAGATAGTAAGCAATACATCTCATCTACTTCATTATGTTCTTTCAGTGATCACCACTTTCTATGATTATAAAATTAAAAGAGTATGTTTCCAATGGTTTAAATTGCTAAGAAACAGACACATAGGAAGGAAAATGGGATGTGGCAAGAGTAAGGACTATAGATAAGGAACTCAGTGTGGCTTGACCAAAACTGCAGGTACAAACAGAAATGCTTAACTGAGAAATTCATTAAATATTTTCCTTTCAAACTAAATCTTATTTCCTAATTCCCAGTGAGAATGGGATTTGACCCCTATGTCAAATCATGACGTAGTATCTCATGAGCTCTTTAGATGACATTTTCTTCCCCAAATTTTGAATGTCTCTCCTAAAAACTCACATGTAATTTTGGCATTCATTGAAAATGGTCAATTTAGTAACTACCTAGATTTACTGAGTATTGAAAACTATGCCCATTCAAAAATAAATTAAAAAGGAAGCAGCTGCAAAATAAACCTGAGTATGACTTAGAAACCTATTTTAACTCAGGGAAAATCTCTAAATTAAATTCTGGTCTTGTCAGATGACTATTTAATCAATGTCAGGGGTCAGATGATCTATGACTCTGGTTAATCTGAACATCAGTCGACATGGTGTTTAATAAGTAGCAGAAGAAATTCAGGGATCAAAGGTGATATTTTTTCTCTTTTTGTTTTGACTGCAGTTTCTCATTATTATTTATCTAAGTTCCTAAAACTGCATTTCTGCCATTTTTCAGAGAATCTTTTCAACATCTTGTGGTTTAGAGATCATCTTTTAAATTACCTATGATGAATCTTACCATCCATACATAAAGCTGTGTCTTCAAAAATGATTAAAATTTTGTTTATAAAGCCAAATCGTTGCTTTTAGCTAAATTTATAGTGGTAAAATTTCAAATAAAACAACATAAAAGAGTTTCAACATCTAGGAGTCTGTGCAAATCACATTTCTTATTATTTCTCTATATGATAAATTTGTAGATGGATAAATAGATAGATGGATAGATATATACACACATACATGCATGTGTATGTGCTTAGGAAAAGATATAAAGAGATCTATCTAAAACCATCTGTATTATACATGTATCTATATAATCTATACATGTGTAAATATGGATACATAATATATACATGATTGATTTAATTGCATGTTAGTTGAAATTAAATTCTTAATGTGACTCTTACACATTGAAAATATTCATATTATGTTTACTCTTACTGCTTGGGGAGATGGAGTAACATTGTCAAAGTGATTTACACTTGAGAAAATGAACAAAGAGGAGGAAGCACTTATCTAAAACTCTAGAGGGAAAATGATAGATCCCCAAAAGGGTGAGATGTTCTGAGGGATGAGATGTTTACTGAATTAAAGAAAATTTTGACGATATAAATTGTTCTGACGAGGAAGAAAAAGGAGAAAGTACTTAAAGCACATGTACAGAGAACATATTGAAAAATTTAGAATTTTAAAAGAATATTCCTAGAAAATGAAAACAAAAAATGAAAAGATGTGAATGAATACAAAAGAGCAGTACAATATTAGTAATAATATATTAAGTATTCAATAGAGTAGAATGAGTTAGAGTGGATGATAACTGTGAACAGTGTGTGGGTGTGGGTGGGGGGGGATGTAGGGAGAAAACAATGTTGATAGAAGAAAATCAAAGAAGGGATAGGGCATTGCACAGGATAAATGGAATGATGATAACAGATGACAAGGAGAAATAAATATTTATCTACTATTTGTCTTTTATCTTTTAGACCAAGAACAATAATTTTCAGACAGAATAGAAAAAAGATTGTTAGCAGAAATGTGAAAACCAAGGAAAGTAAAGAGATGGCAATAGTGTATTAAGCTTTAATGAGTTCAAGTCACAATGCACAGATGAACTACATCCTAAAGCACAAATGAGACTGACAGATACAATTTTTGAGTTTATTGGTGATAGTAAAAATTAAACAAAAAAAGCCGTGAAAGTGAGGAAAGGTGGTTTTAGGTAAGAGGCAGACAATTGTAGTCTCTATTTTCAAAAAGAAGAAGTAGGTTTTTCAAACTATAAGCTACTTATTTTTCTTCCATTCCTAGTAAATTATAGAACACATGATTAAAGAGATTGTTTGGAAGCATTTATAAAGGGAATGGGTGAACTTTCAAAACTGATACAAATTTATTAAGAGCAGATTATTCCAGAGGAGAGTTGTTGTTTTTTTGTTTTGTTTTGTTTTGTTTTGTTTTTTACCATGCTCTACAGTTTCTAAACTCATAGAACAGAAGAATGTAAAGGATAATATAGTGGGATTTGGAACTATTTCAAAGACCTGAGAAAGTGTACAAATTAGAGAATTTACACTGATCTGCAAGGAGGTATAGTGGAGTTCTCCATTGTTCTTTTCTTGTTCTATTGAATATTTTTGTCAAAGACTTGGATGAAGATATACATGCTATATACAGTAAATTTGTAGATGATATTCGAAACTTGGAGATGAAATGATAAATATATAAAAATCTTGACAATTACCTTGTGTTAACACTAATGAAACATTTAATCCTGATAAATATAATATCATCTTTTGGGGGCTAAATGAGTATTAAAAAAACTTGATAAATATGATGTTGGAAATATGAGACTATACCACATTTTATGTAGAAAAATTGGATCTGGGGGTTTTAGTGGACTGCATCTTTAATGTGCCTTAACACTATGATTTGGCAACCAAAATGCTAAGTGGTGCTATGCCATATTGCTGAGAATGAGGGAGGGAATAGTATTGCTTTATTCTGTTCTGACAGTGCACATATGGTATTTTGTGTTTCCTGAGACTTCTCAATGACTCCCTGCTGCACACATTATATAACCTTTCCTTAGAGAAAACAATTATAAATTAAACAAAACTACAAACACTGTATTTCCAGTTTTATACTACTAGAGAAATTCTGCTATATGTGTGTATGTAATACATACACAATATATATATGTATGTGTCTTTGTATATGCATACACATATATGCATATTATATATGTATGCATGTATTTATGGAGAGAGAGAGAGAGAGAGAGAGAAAGAGAGAGAGAGAGAGAGAGAGAGAGAGAGAGAGAGAGAGAGAGAGAGAGAGAGAGATGATAATATGAGGAAACTCTCCCCTTTGGATATGCCAAGTAGTAGTCAAAGTTTAGTTATTTTTTCTAGCATATTTTAAAATTATTTTTAGAATGATTGAACTAATTCACAGTTTATGAACATCAATTTCACTCACTTCATAAGCCCTTCCAACATTTATCAATTATCAATTAATCATTTATCTATTTACCAATTGTTTATTAATTTATTCATTCATCTACCTATACGTTAATATTAAATAGCTTGTTTTGGCTACCTTTCTTGTCTGATATGTAAAAGCCTTGAGTTCTTTTAATTTGCACTTCTTTTATTAGTAGTCATTTAGAATGTTTTACTTATAGTAGTTGATAATTTGCTTTTCTCATTTTGGAAATTGCCTGTTCTGTCACTCAAATAGTACCCTTTGTACGCCTATATTTTTCACACATTAAATTAGTCTCTTTTCCATTTTCCTGGGTTTCATTATCTAGCCTATTTCATTGTCAAATTTAAAATTTTTAAATCCAATCCCAAATGATTCTGATCAATACTGTTTTATAGTTTTAGATTTGTTAGTGCTAATGCTTTGTCACTCCTACTTTTTGCATCATTTCCCTTGAAATTTTTCCTTATTGACAAATCATGATGAATGTCATCATCATTTTTTCCTATTTCTAAAAGTAGCCTCTGGGTATTTTAAGGTGGCACTAAATTGATAGGTTAGTTATGTAGAATTCACCATTTTTTTTATATTGTCATAGGTCAAACATAAACAATGAATGTCTCTCCAAAACTTTTATTTCAGTAAATGGGTATGTAATTGTATTATTCTAAGTTCTGGGTGTGAATTATTATGTTAATTCTCATATTTTTATATGTTTTGTAATTATTTTGAATTACTTTTTTTCTATTTCTTTCTGATTATTTTGTTGTTAATATAGAGATGCATGATTTTGTGACTTTATTTTATAGTGAAGTTATTGCTTTTATTATTTTTGCTTTTTTTTTTTTTTTTTGGTGGGCAATTTGGGCTAAATAACTTGCCCAAGGTCACATGGCTAGTTTTTGTGTTAAGTGTCTGAGGCCAAATTTGAACTCAGATCCTCCTGACTCCAGGGCCAATGCTCTATTCACTGCACCACCTGGCTGCCCCACTTTGATTATTTTTAATGAATGAATCACATCATCACCAAATAAAGGTATTTTTTCATCCCCTAGGTCTATGCTTGTTTCTTCACTTTTCTGATTGCCTTAGTTTGAGTTTCTAGAACTATTTGAAATAATAGTGATAAAAATGGACATTCTTGCTTCATCCTTGATATCTTGAAGGAAGATTTCTTGTGCTTTATTATTATAAGTAGTTATTCAGTCATTGAGAGAGCAAACATTTATTAAGTATACATAATGTTCTAAGTTCTGTGCTAAGCACTGGAGAACATAAAGACAAAAGATAGTCTCTACTCTCAAAGAGCTTATAGTCCAGTGGATGGACAACATGAAAACAATGGACAAACAAGCTATACACAGCATAAGTTGGAAATAATCAACATAGAGAAGGTACTAGAAATAAGACAAATAGGGGAAAGTTTCTTTTAGAAGGTGGGATTTTAGCTTGAACATGGAGGAAGCCAGGGAATCTGAGGCAGAGATGAAGAGAGAGAACATTCCATGCCTGGGGAGCAGCAAGGGGAAATACCTAATCAAGAGATGAATTATCAGATTTAAAGGCTAGTACCACTATATCATATGGTTCAATGGGGATTGGAGTGCGCTGAGGAATTAGGCATTAGAAGGCTGAAAAAGTAGGAAGTAGAAAGGGCTTTGAGTTTTAAACAGGAAGTTTTATGTTTGATACTGAAGATGATAAGGAGACATTAACATTTATTGAGTAGAGGGTAACATGGTCATCAGAGCTATGCTTTAAGATGATGACTGAGTGGTGATGGAATGTAGTGGAGTGGGGAAAAACTTGTGACAGGCAGACCAACTAATGGTAGGTGTAAGATGATGAGGATCTCCATCAAGGTGGTGGCAGTGTGAGAGGAGAGGTTTATTAATTCTTATTTTTAGATAGATAGTTTTTATTATATAAGAGAATATGTATCTATTGCTATAAAATTTTTACCTAAATGATTTATATTTTTGCAGATGTCTTTTTCTGTATCTATTAATAAAAATCATTATATTTTCCCATTAATAGCTCCATTATTTTCCACAATTTTCCTAAATTTGAAATGCACTTGCATTTTGATTTTATAATTTCTCCAATTTATGGTGATTAAAAAGGGTTCTGTTAATCTAGCCTTTTTATAATATTCAATATTTTTGCCCCATTTTGAAGTTATTCTGTAGTTTTCCTTCTATATTTTGTTTTTCCCTTGGTTTTTGTTTGTTTGTATGTATGTTTTCTCTATCAAAGGAGTTTGGTCAGAGGCTCTGTAGCTCTATTTTGGTAAGTGATTTATACAATATAGAAAATAATTTTTCTTTAAATATTGATGGTATTAGCCTAATATTACCCAACTAATATGGTTTCCATCCATTTTTATAATATATATGGTAAATCCATTCCCATTTCTGGTATTGTATTTGAAAATTTTGCTAAAATATTCCTTTTCTTTTAGAGTCTGGAATTCACTTAAATCATAGATAGTATCTTTCCATTAGATTAGGGTTTATTTTTTAATATTTTCAGGTTTTTTACTAGCAGTGGATTAAGTTCCTCCCACCCCTTGTTCTTTCTTTAGAAACTCTCTTATTTCTGTAATTGTGGCATTGATTTTTCACAGTAAAACACTACATGGTAGGTGAGGGTTAGCATGCAGAACTCTGTTACTGGCCTGGATTACACAATTAGTAATCCTAGCTTTTATTAGCTTCTTGGCTTTCCCCCATTCTGTGAAATCTTCAAGGGGGTATATGCAGAACCAGTCAATCTTGGTTGTAAAAGAGCAGCTGCTGGGGCAGACTAATACTTAACCAACCAACATTTCCAAGTAGCTCACTTCTGGATATGATAGATATGAGGATATATAACAAAGCAGTTTGTAATGTCTAAGGGAAACAGTCTTAGATCTTCCCTCTGAAGAGTAGGATTAACCACAGTACAGACCTATTAGCATGGTGCTTTTTTTAATAGCTGCATTTTGGTTGAACACCCCCTCCCCCTCTCTCTCTTTCTCTCTCTCTCTCTCCTTCTCCCTCTTTCCCTCTCTGCTTCTCTCCCTCCCTCCCCCCCCTCTCTCTCTCTCTTTCCCTCCCTCCTTCTATCTCTCCACATATATTTTTTTCTTTCATAATATAAATTTATTATTTTTCACATAGTAGTTTTAGAGAATGCTGGTTATTTCTATTCTTCTCTCAATGTCATATTTACCAGAAGTACTTACCTTTGAGGAAGTTAGCTGGTATAGTATATATTGCCTGTGACCTAGAGTCAGGCATACTGAGTTCACATCCTGCCTCAGATGTATTATTTTTATGACCTGGAAAGTCATTTAACTTTTATATGTCTCAGCTTCTTCAACTATAAAAGAGGGATAATAACAGCACCTACCTTGAATGGCTGTTGTGAGGGTCAAATAAAATAATGTTTTTATACTGCCTAGCACATGGTAGGTACTATATAAATGTTTATTCTCTCCTGTTCCATTTTTTTTAGTTGTGTCTGATGCTTCATGACCTCATTTTGGGTTTTCTTGGCAAAAATACTGGAGTGGTTTGCTATTTCTTTCTCTGGATCATTTTACAGAGGAGAAAACTGAGGCAAACAGATTTAAGTGACTTGCCCAAGGTCACACTGCTAGTACATTAGTGATGCTAGATTTTAAATCAGGAAGATTAGTCTTCCTGTACTACCTAGCTGTCCCTTATCTTCACCCACTCCCATACCTGGTTATTTAAATTGTTGATACCACATTCTAGAAAATATATTGGAAATTATAATTTCTCTTCAGAAAGACAAATAAAATAGTGGGACTGGAAACTGTCATATGGTAATTAATTGGTGGAAAAGAAGTTCCAAAGCATTTAAAAGTTTTCTTGAGGAAGAAGAATTTGATTTCAACAACTTGATCAAAGACAACAGAATTAGGAACTATGTCTAGAAGTTTCAGACAAGCCATTTTGGTTACATATAAGTAGAATTGTCCAAAAATTTTATGGATGTGACTTCCAGGCACCATGATGGTGGCATTATCAGTAAATTAGTGTATCTCTTCCATGTTTACCTCCAAGCAATCATAAAATAGTGCCCCCAGACAAATCCTGGAATAGCAAAACGAGCAAAAAGATGGAGTAAATCAATCTTTTAGCTTAAGAAACTTGGAAGATTGTGAAGAAAGGTTTGTCACACTCAGGTAAAAGGGGAGTGCACTCCAGGACAGCAGGCATCCTAGCAAGCCAACAGCAAATCTCACCTTAACAAACCTGTGGGAGATCCTGAGCCCCAGTGTGGGGGAGCAGGCAAATACCAACACCAGGACCCCCCAAATGCCTCAGAATAGCTAGGGCAACAAGCAGACTACAGCTCCAAGAATCACCCAATGCTTCAGCATAACCCCAGGCAAAGAAGCAGCCTGGGAAAATGCAGAAACACCCATGAGCCTTACTTAGCACATGCCAAACACCAGCACTAGAACTTGCACTCAGCACTAGGTAAGCTGCCAGACTTCTACAGCCTACAGCAGAACCAGATAACCCCTAATACAACCCTTCAGCCCAGCACCAGGTAAAGAGTCAGGGTCTGCAGCCCCTGACACAAGAAATCAGAGTCAGTGCCGCTTCAATCCTGGGAGCAGAGCTCAAATTTAAAAGAAAAGAGAAAAAGCCCAAAAACATGGTGAAAAACAACAAACAAAGAATCTGACTATAGAAAGTTGTTATTATGACAAGAAAAACCAAGACACAAATCCAGAAGAGGAAAATAATGTTAAATCACCTACGTGCAAAATCCCAAAGAAAAATGGAAAGTAGTCCCAAACTCAGAAAGAATTCATGGAAGGGTTCAAAAAGGAGCTTAAAAATCATATAAAAGAGTTAGAAGAAAAATTGGGAAAAGACATGAGTGAGATGCAAGAGAATTATATAAAAAGATTCAATAACTTGGAAAAAGAAAACATCAATTAAAAAGTAAAGTTAGCCAAATGGCAAAAGAGAGGCAAAAATCCACTGAAGGAAACAAATCCCTAAAAAGTATAATTAGCTAAATGGAGAAGAAAGTATAAAAGCAAATTGAGGGAAATAACTCCTTAAAAGTTAGAATTGGGCAAGTGGAAGCTAATGACTCTATAACACATGGAGAATCAATCAAACAAATTCAATAGAATGATAAAAAAAAGAAGAAAATGTAAAATACTTCATGGGAAAAACAAGTGACCTAGAAAATAGATTCAGTAGAGACAACATCAGAATCATTGGACTACCTGAAAGCCATAATCAAAATGAGGACCTGGACAGCATATTTCAAGAAATTATCAAGGAAAATTGTCCTGCAACCAGAGGGCAAAATAGGCATTGAACAAATCCACTTATCACCTCAGAAAAGTGAAGTCCAAACAAAAACTCCAAAGAACATTATAGCCAAATTTTGAAACTATTAGGGCAAAGAAAAAATAGTTCAAGTGGCCAGAAAGAAATAGTTAAAATATAATGGAACCACAGCCAGAATTACACAGGACTTAATAGCTATAACCTTGAAGGATCAGAGGTCATATAACAAGATATTCTGGAAGGCAAATGAGCTAGGACTACAACCAAGAATAACCTACTCAGCAAAATTAAGCATAATACTCTAAGGGAAAAATGACTATCAATGAAATAGAAGGATTTCAAGCTTTCATAGGGAGAAGACCAGAACTGAATTAAAAAAAAAAAGATCTCCAAAATTGTATGGGTGATTTCTTAAAATAGCAAATGAAACAGAAGTTGGGATCTTATAGGAAGATTTTCTCTTCAGGTAATTATTAGACTAGATGACCTCTGAATTTCCATCCAACATCAACATTTTGATATTGTGTGCAATATTGTTTCCCTTGGATGATTTATATATTTTTTCATTGAGTAAGCATGAATCAAAGCTATAACTGCATATGATATTTCAGCTTATACACATTTAGGCTAGCTCTAGTGATGTCTTAAGACCATTACCACTAGTGATCTCATTTTTACTCACTTGTTTTATTCAACTGGGTAATTAGGATTTCCTTTTTACATGGCCCAAACATATTTCTTTGTCTCATAGGTTATATGTGAAAGACCTATTCAAGGGATATTTGCCTAATATTCCTGCACTAGGATGTTCTGACCCCAGTGTATGACTGATTACTTCTCCCTCCATTGTTCTAGTAGTAATCCAGAGGAATTGGGGATGTTTTGTAATACCATCACTCATGAGCCTCCATTCATTATGCCATTATTAAATCACAAAGACTTAATTAGCTGTTGAAAACAGCTATTTACACATTTGGTATACACACAAAAACACACACAAACACACACACATCCTTCAGAGAGTCTGGAACACATTCCCACAAGTATATAAAGAATCCAGTTAAAAGTGGGCTCAAACTTAGAGACCATATTGCACTAAGGGATAATTCAAAACTGGTTGGAGAGAAATATTTTTCAACTTTATTGGAGTACCCATGACATACACAACTGGGCACTGACTTTGGGGCCCCTTATACAGTGCTAAAATTTCATTTCTCTCCATCCAGAAGAGGTCATGCTACTTGAATCTGACATTCATCGGCATTTGTAGTTTATCTTCTTAGAATTCTTGGCCGGAACCATTTTCTAGTCTCTTAAAAGACACAAATGTAAGCTTTGAAGGTGGAGCAGAGGAATTGTCACTTTCTATGGGCTCACTCTTCACACTCTTTGCTGCCCTTTGGTTACAACTTGAGGTCTGACTCCTCAATACATACCCAAAGTGAAGCGACTTTCCTGCTTGAATTCCTTCTCTTGACATAACTAGAAGTATATTTAATTTTTTCAATTAAATATAATAAAATATTTCCCCATTTGATTCCAAGCACTTCACTCTTCACTCTTAGTACTTAGTTCTAGTTAACTGATTCAATTGGGATGCCTAGGAATTGTATACACCTTGTTTACACATTTGATTGGTTCAAAAACTTAAAAAAAAAGAAAAAACCAATTTTTACCTGATAAAGATATCAGCATACACCATTTTGTTAATTACCTTAATTGGAATAGGATACAGTTGTGAAACTTACTTCTTACACATATATGATAGGAAAAGGAAGGAGACCACTCCAGTGGCAAAGATAGAAGATAGCAGATTAGTGATACTCTCTGGGCAATGCAAAATGTATCAGGCCCTGGAAGATGACTTCCATTAGGTTGGTTGTATTATTTATGGAAGGTATATAGAAGGACACAGATAAAAAAAAAAAAGCTGTACACGATAAGGCAGCATATGTGGGATGTGACTTAAAACAATAGAAGTACCTTTATTGATAAGATCATAAAATTATTGCAATATAATCAAGAGAGGATTTCCATGACAGTTGCTAATATTTATATAGTACTTACTCTGTGCCAGCCACTGGGCTGAGTACTTTGTCATTTTATATCATTTGATATTCCTAATAGCTCTGAAAGATAGGCTTTATTATTCTCCCCATTTTACAGTTGAGAAAATTAAAATAAAAACAGGTTAAGTGACTTGCCCAGGGTCACACTGCTAGTTAGTGTCTGAGGCTGGATTTGGACTCTGGTTTTCCTGATTTTAGGCTCAGAGCTCTATTCACTGTGCCCTTTGTTGCCAAAGCTTTGTCTCCTCTTTCCTTTTCCACAATTACTTTTATAATTCTTCCAACTCTCTCCTGAAGGCCATGCCTATTGGAATGATAACACAAAATATTTGAATATGCAAAGATACAAAAGATCTGTGATTTCATTGGGCTGAAGAAAAAACCAACAGCATCATTTCTTCCACTGATGCAAATACAGATCTCAACCCTTCTATGATGTAATAGATAAATCCTAAATTGTATGAGAGATGTAGAAAATCTGTGATTTGCCCAGAACCATACAGTACATGTGAGAATTGGGATTTGAATCTAGGTCTCTCTGACTCATTCTAGTATTTTATTCACTCTGCCATGCAACGGCATACAATATAAGAAACTGCACATAAAAATGAGAAAAGCAAATCTCTGTCAAGGACCCGTTTACCGTGTAACTCTTTAAAATACTTTGGCAGTTGATAATTTCATTTCTGCCTTTTGTAAAAAAAAAAAAAAAGAAATGGGGGCGGCTAGGTGGCGAAGTGAGTAGAGTGCTGGCCCTGGAGTCAGAAGGACCTGAGTTGGGATGCGGCCTCAGACACTTAACCCACACAAACAAAAACCTAGCTGTGTGACCTTGGGCAAATTACTTAACCCCAATTGCCCCCCAAAAAGCAAAAAAAAATGCCCAACTTACCCCTTCTTTGGTTGCCTCACCGATATCATATGGATTTGCTTTCAAATTTTCTACAATCCTCTTTGTCTATTTCCATCTATAAATAACTGATAGATTTTTAGTTTTGTTTATTTGTTTTTTCTTACAACTAGGATGTGAGATTAACTGACATCTGAAAACAGAGAGGAAAGGCTTCCAGAACCCAACTTCATAAACTTCTGGGAATGGTAGTCCAGTGGGTGACACACTTGTAGTGTATTTGAGACAGAGAAAGAGAGAGAGAGAGAGAGAGAGAGAGAGAGAGAGAGAGAGAGAGAGAGAAATGGAGAGAGAGAGAGAGAAATGGAGAGAGGACAGAGAGGCAAAGAGAGACAGAGGAAAAAAAAGAGATAGAGACAGTTGGAGGTAGAGAAATCAGGAAGCAGAGAGAGAAAGAGAGATACAAAGAGGCAGAAAGATAAACAGAGGGTAGACAAAAAGACAGAGGGGAAAAGAGATACAGAGACAGAGACACAGAGAAAACATACTTTAGCTCGATTGTAGAGAAATGGTAGAAAAAATTCTCTCCGCATCCTGTTTTGAGGCTTAAACCATATGAAAGAAATTCTTGTGGGTTCTTTACTTTTTTCTTAATAACTCTTACAAATACCTTGAGAATAGAGAAAGTTTAACCACATGGCTTGGGGCCATTTCCCCAAGTTAAGATTCATGTATAAACAGATTTAGGTAGTATAAAGATGCCCTCATCATAGGCAAATCCCTTCCCCTCTGACCTTTTTGTTTGAAGTTGATGGGTAGGGCTGAGTGGATATATTGATACTCTAGGATGATAAGAAGTTGGGGGAAAGAGTGGATATGTCCATAGTCTCAAGAGTAGAGATCAAGCAGGAGGGAGTAGGCCCTCTTCTTTATAGCACACTTTATATAAAAACCTTACCAAGTGCTTACACAATTACATCTATCCTGGTATGGTAGATACAGTACTAAATTTATAGTAAGAGAGGCCTTGGGTCCAAAGTCTGCCTTATTCCTACTTACTGGATGTATGTCTCTGGTCAAGTCACTTCACCTCTCTGAGTTTCTGTCCCTAAAATGAGGATAATAATAGCACTTGCATGGGGACTGGGTACAATACAAACGTAAGTTGTTTTTCAGTCATATCTGACTCTTCATGACCCTTTTTGGGGGTTTTCTTGGCAAAAATACTCTCTCCCTCCCCCTCCCTCTTCCCCCTCCCCTTCCTCCCTAGCTCCTCCCCCTCCTGTCTGGCACATAGTTGGCGTTTAATAAATGTTTATTGACTGATTGACTGGCTACATCACAATGTTTTTGTGGAAATCAAAAGAGATATTAATAATTTGCAAAACAATGTCCTGAGTTACTACTTACTACTACTACTATAACTATGACTAGAATTACTAGTACTACTATTATTATTCTCATTCTTCTTATCTTATTATTTCACTTCATCCCTGCCCCCCTCCCAACTCATTTCCCCCCAAAATGGAAGCTGTTAATATCAGGCTCTTTTTGAGTACATAACAGAAGCTTCCTAAAGAAGGTAAAGCAAAATCCATAATATCAAACCTTGAGGAATGGTTTGTAAAAATTGGAATTCTTTTATCCAAGGCAAAAAAAAAAAATGTGCAGTTTACCCTCAGCTCACTAAGTCAATGAATAACTAATTTCCCTCTGAGGCAGTCACATACTGACTTGAACAACAGGGGACACTCTGATCTGTTAAGTTATTGCGTTAGGGACAATGACATTGGTGAAATTGGGCAATTTTCCTTGAACGAACTGAAAAGAATTGTCTCATGACAACGAAGTGTATTAGAATTTTTCTTCTCTATGTCTATCTCTTCTCTCCAACAGTCTTTCTGTCTCTGTCTCTCTACCTGTCTCTATCTCTGTGTCTCTGCCTCCGTTTCTGTCTTTTTATTTCTCTGTCCTTGTCCTTTCTATATTTCATCTCTCTTTCTGTCTCAGTTTGCTCTTATCTCTTTGTCTCTGTCTCTTTGTGACTCACTGTTTCTGTGTTTTTCTCTCTATTTGTATGTCTCTTCCTTGCCTCATTGAAATAAACTTCAACTGTTTTTCTATAAACCTCATATTCAGTATCAAATGGTGGAAAGGAGGTTTAGTAACATGTAAGAGATTTGTCAATGTGTAATTTGCAGCTACTTTGGATCTCCAGTAAATAAGGTATCTTTTTTAAAAATGTATTTTTTTAATGTCTACACATTTAATGCTCCAGGGTGCTCTTCATGACCAACTGCCATGCTTTGATGTTTATATTCTCTGTAGTCTTCCATAGAAAGGAAATAATTTTCAAAATGATAAAGAAAAAAAAACATCATAAAATACATGTAGAAATAAAATGGAAAACCTGATTTCACACTTTCCCTTACCCATTTTACACAAATCTCCTGGAGTCTTTTTTGTTTTATTGTATCCTATGAATTGTACCCTGTTTTAATTTTCAGCAAGTTTATGATTGACTGTAAGTAGCACTGTGAATATCACCTCCCGAAGAACCATGAATTTAGGGTTTAGAGTATTGTAAGAAGCAATAAAGATACTTAATCTGGGTTAAGAGTCTTAGAGAATATTTAGAAGAATTTATCTCTTGAAAATCTTTGACTACATATGAATTATTTTTGTTTTTTTTTTTTGGAGGGGGGAAGGCAGGGCAATTGGGGTTAAGTGACTTGCCCAAGGTCACATGGCTAATAAGTGTTAAATGTCTGAGGCTGGATTTGAACTCAGGTCCTCCTGATTCCAGTGTCAGTGCTCTAGTCACTCTAGTCACCTAGCTGCCCCTATATATGAATTCTTGAGGCTATTTTATACTATCACTCTTTTTATGCTATTAATGATTAATTTTATATAATAAGAAACTATGACACAGTTCAGTATTTTTTTTTTTTTGCCTTTGGGAGGGCAATTGGGTTTAAGTAACTTGCCCAAGGTCACACAGCTAGGTTTTTGTTTGTGTGTGCGTTAAGTGTCTGAGGCCGGATCTGAACTCAGGTCCTTCTGACTCCAGGGCCGATGCTCTACATACTGCGCCACCTAGCTGCCCCTAGAAATTTTTTTTTAAAGCAATTGGGGTTAAGTAACTTGCTCAAGGTTACACGGCTAGTCATTATTTATGTGTGGGTGCTCATTTTCTGAGGCCAGATTCGATCTCGGGTCATCCCAACTCTGAGGCCGGTGCTCTTACTCACTGTGCCACCTAGCCACCCCAATAGTTCAGTATTTTAACTCAAGAACATGAAGGCAGTAAATGGCAAAACTATATTCTACTCCTACTGCCCTGATTCTAAAGCATGCTACCTTTCAAACCTCTAACCATGACCACTAGAAGACAGGCTTATTCAGCCCAGTGCAAAATCATCTAGAAAAGTTTGAGTTTCTCGTGTTCTATATATTTTTTGATCTAATTGTTAAAATGAGTGAATTGTTGCAGTATCATACCAGGATAGGTGCATGCAATATAATTCCAAAATAATAGCAGCACCAAGCTGCATGGTAAAGGCAGACTCTGAATCAGGATAATCTGAGTTCACAGTCCAATATCTAACATATTTGTTAAGTAGCCTAGGGAGAAACAATCTCAATGCTGCAGGGAATTTTCTAAGCTATAAACTGAACAATAAAACATAAGTTAAATCATTTATTAATTACTTAGTGTGTCGTAAATATTGTATTAAGCAATGAGGATACAAAACCAAGAAGACGAGACTGTCTCTACTATCAAAGAGTGGATGGATATTCAAATTTTGTTGTTGTTGTTCAGTTGTTTCAGCTATGTCTAACTATTCATTTGGGGTTTTCTTGGAAAAAGATACTAGAGTCATTTGTCATTTTCTTCTCCAGCTTCTTTTTCAGATGAGAAAACAGAGGCAAATAGGTAGGGTTAAGTGACTTGCCCAGGATCACACAGTCAGTAAATATCTGCCCCTAGCTTCCCATGTACTACTTCCATTGGTGAGAATGACACTATATATATATATATATATATATGAGTATGTAAACAGAGCCATGCACTGGACTTCCATACTCATTTTTTTTTTTTTTTTTGCTTTTTGGAGGGTAGTTGGGGTTAAGTAACTTGCCCAAGATTACACGGCTAGGTTTTTGTTTGTATGTGTTAAGTGTCTGAGGCCGGATCCAAACTCAGGTCTTCTGACTCCAGAACCGGCACTCTACTCACTGTACCACCTAGCTGCCCCTTTACTCAGAATTTTTTAAAAGCCTAGTAATTATTTCAAACAAGAATGCCCAAACCAGGACAGGATGACTGGGTCCCCAAAGTTAGGAGGGATTAAAATTTAACATATATATGCCTATTATCGTGCTTTATAGTCCATACAACAAGGTGTTTCCCATTTATCCATCAGGATTATTCAGTATTCTGTGGAACATGTGTCATCAAAAAAACCCCTTTCAATGACTGATGAAAATATCAGATAAGGCATAAAATAGTCATTTACAGTATGATTCCCAAAAATGTTCACCACCATGATGTAGGAGATACAGAATAGAGTCTGGGTTGAGGAGGATTCCCTGTGGATGATGAGGCTTTTTTGATACTCCTAGTGGAGGATGATGCTGTAATAATTGCATGAAACCCCAGAACAAAGTAGAGCTTCCTGGAAGTGATCAAGTGATCGGACATGATTCAGTAATCATTTGAGTTTAGCTTGTTGAAGACCAAGTAGATAAAAAAAGTCTATTGACCATATTATAGCATGCATTTAGATAGATGCTCTATAGACTTTTTCTTTCTTTCTTTTTTTTTTTGGAGGGCCATTGGGGTTAAGTGACTTGTCCAAGGTCACATGGATAGTTTTTGTGTTGTGTCTATAAGTTATATTTTCTTTTTTGTCTCTTTGGAGGTGGGAAGGCAGGGAAGTTGGGGCTAAGTGAATTGCCCAAGGTCATACAGCTAGCAAGTGTTGAATGTCTGAGGCCAAATTTGAACTCAGGTCCTCCTGATGCCAGGGCCTGTGCTCTATTCACTGTACCACCTAGCCACCATGTCAATAGACCTTTTCCTTTTTTTCTTTTCTTTTTTTCTTTTTTTTTTTTGGAGGGAGGAAGGTAGAGCAATTAGTATTAAGTGACATGCCCAAGGTCAGGCAGCTATTTACTTACTTATTTATTCATTTATGTATGTATGTATGTATGTATGTATGTATGTATGTATGTAGTGTCTGTGTGTGTGTGTGTGTGTGTGTGAAGTGTCTGAGGTGGATTTGAACTCAGGTCCTCCAGACTCCAGGGCTGGTGCTCTATCCACTGCTACACCTAGCTGCCCCAACTTTTTAAAAAATCTTTGTGTCTGGTGCAGACAATAAAAAATGCACAGTGAGCTGGGCCCAGTGCTGAAAAGAAGAAAGAGAGTTTGATGGATGACTTTTTGGAAAAATTCAAAGCTCTTTTATTAACTCCAAACTTTTCATAAAAACAAAGACCCATCTTTTCAAAACTATCATCTTAGGAATATTGTTATACAATAGCAGGCCTCAGAATAACAAAAATAAGTATCACACAAAGGAAACTAGAATATTGTTATATGATAGCAGGCCTCAGAATAACAAAAATAAGTATCACACAAAGGAAACTAGAATATTGTTATATGATAGCAGGCCTCAGAATAACAAAAATAAGTATCACACAAAGGACACTAGAAAGATACTTGGTAGATATGGGTAGGCTGCAACAAATAACCAAGGAGAAACTCCAAAGAAGAAAAAAAGAATATGGATATCAACAACATTTTATATAGCAGGAAAATAGGATTGATTGGTCACATGGAAAGAGTGAGATATGACTGAAAGACAACCAGCATACTCCACTGATCCCCTTGAGATGTTAGAAGAAAGCAAAGAAAGTCTTTAGTATGATAGATGAGCCCATTGTGGTGAACTTGGTTCAAGAACCATACAGGATGAGCAGACATAGATTCCAATCTGAATTATTGAAGCAAACTCCTTAATTGATGAGATAAAAAACCTCTTTATGCATTTTATTATGTATTCCTGCCATCGTGTAGAAACCATTGTGGTACTACACTACCCTCCCTGCCGCCAACCAAACTTTTGTTATATATTATATTGCTTTCACAACATGAGTTACAAATTTTATTTGTGAATCCATTTCATATTGGCCATTGGTGGTAAATTGGTAGTTCTGGGTTTGATTAGAATTTGAAATTTGGTCATATGACTGCTCACCAGGCAGCACAAATATCAAAGACTCAGACAATCTCAGTATATTACCCTTCTGTAAAGATCAGTTAGACAAATCCACATTCAAAACCTTGGAACCATTTTATCATTGCGTTTTGAGACTCAATTTAAAAAGACCATAAAACAATGGTCACTCTCTAGCTATTGCAAGAAGAAGATTAAGATTAAAGGTGGCATTTGATTTCTAACCTTGCTGTGGCCAGAGAACTGAATCTATTGAAAGGGAAACTTTTTCTTTAGTCATTGTTTGGTGACCTTTCAAAGGAGGGAATGAGGGAGAAAGAGAGAGAGAAAGAGAGAGAGAAACAGAGACAGAGACAGAGAGACAGAGATAGAGAGAGACAGAGAGAGACATAGAGGGGCAGAGACAGACACACACACACATGCAGATACAATAAAACATTAAAGTTGTTAATTATTTCAACTAGTTTTTTAATTGCTTCTCTAGGAGTCTCCAAGCGTACCATCATTTCATCTACAAGGAGTCATAGCTTTGTTTGCCTATTCTAAGAGTGGGAAACCTGTATCCTCAAGTAAGGTCCTTTGACTGAATCAAAACTTTACAGAACAAATTCCCTTGATAAAAGGATTTGTTCTAGAAAACTTGGCCTCAGTCAAAAAGTTACACCCAAGGAACTAGAAGGTCACATGTGGCCTTGAGGCCACAAGTTGCCCATCCTTTGCCTATTATAATCCCTTCAATTTCTTTTTCTTATTGATATAGCTAACACTTCTATTTCATTATTGAATAAGAGTGATGATAATGGGGCATCCTTGCTTTATCCCTGATGTTATTGGGAAGACTTCTAGCTTCTCCCCATTACAGATAATGCTTGCTGTGGGTTTAGATAGATAATCTAAAGCTGAGATGCAGCAAACTTGGGATTGATTCTCTTTTGCTCATGCTAATTTTGTCCTAACAATTAACACCAAGAAAATACAGATGCTTCATCAGCCACCACTACACTATCCACATGTGGAATCAATGGTTACAATAAATAGAGAAGTTTTCGATGTGGTGGACAGATTCATTTACCTTGCTAGTATACTTTTCAGGAATGGACACATTGGTAACAAGGTTGATACATTCATTGCCAGCACTAGTTCAGTGTTTGGGAGACTCCAAAGGAAAGTATGGGAGAGAAGAGGTATTAATTAGACTAACTACCAAACTGAAGGTCTACAGAGCCATCGCACTGACCTCATTGTTGCATGCCTGTGAAACCTAGACAGTCTATCACTCCATGCCAGGAAACTGAACCACTTCCATCTGAATTGTCTTAGGAAGATTCTGAAGATCACCTGGCAAGAAAAGGTACCAGACACTGAGGCCCTTTCTCGAACTAAATTGCCAAGTATTCAGACTTTTTTTTTATAGAGTACATCTCTGATGGTTTGACCACATTGTTTGTATGCAAAACATACACTTGCCAGAAAGACTATTTTATGGAGAACTCACACAGAACTCACACAAGTGAATCCAATCAAGTTTTCTGTTCAGCTCTGGTCTTTTCATCAGGAATGCTTTAAAGTCCTCTTTTTTCTTTGAATATCCATTTTTCCCTGAAGGATTGTACTCATTTTCATGGGGTAGGTGATTCTTGGATGTAAGCCTAGCCTCTGACTTCCAGAATATTATATTCTAAGCTCTCCAGACCCTTAATGTAGAAGCTGCTAAATCCTGTATAATCCGGACTGTGGTTCCATGATGTTTGAATTGTTTCTTTCTGACTTCTTGGATTTTTTTTTTTTACCTGGGAGCTCTGGAATTTGACTATAATATTCCTGGGAATTTTCACTTGGGGACCTTTTTCAGGAGTTAATCACTTTCTATTTTACCCTCTAGGATACTGGTGTAGTTTTCCTTGATAATTTCTTGCAATATGATATCCAGACTCCTTTTTAATGAGATATTGTACATTTTCTTCTATATTTTCATTCTTTTGATTTTTGATAGTTTCTTGATGTATCATGGAGTTATTAGTTTTCATTTGTTCCATTCTATTTTTTTTTTTTTTGCTTTTTTGGAGAGGGGAACGAAGGGCAATTGCGGTTAAGTAATTTGCCCAAGGTTGCACAGCTAGTAAGTGTTAAGCGTGTGAGGCCGGATTTGAACTCAGGTCCTCCTGACTCCAGGGCTGGTGCTCTATTCACTGTGCCAACTAGCTGCTCCAAGTTCCATTCTAATTTTAAAGAACTTACTTTCTTTGGTTAGATTTTTTAACTCCTTTTCCATTTAGCTAATTACTTTTGAAGTTCTCTTCTTCAAAAGTCATTCATTTCCTTTAAATATTTATGGCATTGGCATTACAAAAATTCTGGGAGTATCTTATACTTCTTTCTTTTTTTTTTGGCTTTTTGGAGGGCAATTGGAGGTAAGTAACTTGCCCAAGGTCACAGGCTAGGTTTTTGTTTGTGTGTGCGTTAAGTGTCTGAGGCCGGATCCGAACTCAGGTCCTTCTGACTGCAGGGCCAGCACTCTACTCACTGAGCCACCTAGCCGCCCCATCTTATACTTATTTCACAGTTTAATGCCTCTAGTTGAAAGGGAAGGTCAGATATTTAACTAACCATGCTTCTCTGCATGGTAAAAATAACACATCATATACTTGAGAGACATGTCTTCATATGCTAATAACTTTTCAAAAGAGCTTGACTTTAAGTGTCTTTCAAAGATCATTCTTAACAACTATAGATAAAACAGAGTAGTAAGTTGAATTACTTTACTGATAAGAAGCAAATTTAATTAGTTTTAGCCTAAAAAGCTTCCCTTTATTGATATTAGAACATACACAAATCATTCCTAGAAATCATTTGGTTGAAGTTTGCCAATTAATTCTAAATCTTTAGAATTTTATTTAAAATTTATATTTTAATGTTTTTAAGGGAAATATGTGTTACTTTGGTTGAAAATAGACTATTTCTCTGTTTTAGATATATGCATAAAATTAGAAAACTAAAAGTGAGTAATTTACCACCCATGATTTCATGAAAGGGTGATTTCTGCATTCTCCAAATAAACAAGTACTATATTATCTCCTGGTAATCATATTCTTTGGGAAATGATAAACCTGACTTAAATGATGTTCATGCAGAATATGAGGAAAAAATACTGTATAAAGTGAAGTTATTACTGAATAGGAAGTGTTTATTTGGAAGCAAACGTACATTCTTAGCATAAGATCCATCTTTCCACTAGCTGAGAATAAATTCCAACTAAAATTTCATTTTTAAGACTTGTCATGCTTGGGACATTGTGCCTCCTCATTTGTAGACTGATGGCCCTATAGCAGAAGTCGGTAATCGTTTTCCATCACCTCAGTGCTGCTTTTTATGCAGTAAAACACTTCAGCCTTCTGGACAGATTCCAAAACTAGGCACAAAACCCTGGCCCTGTTCTTTTATGGTTCTATCCCCTTATTCATCCTCCCTGGAGTCTCACCAGATTCAATTCTCAACCCTTTAGAATTTTCTTTCCTGTCACTGCTTTAGTCATAAGGCTTTTTTTTTCCTCTTCCTGTGTTTCCAACCAAATAAACCCCTCATCACTTCTAACATCTGTAACTTCTTGTACATATAACACATTGTATCTTTCTCAGAACCTTTATGGAGAATTTCAGATTTATATAATCAACCTTTTACCTTCCTTTCTCTTAGGAAGTTGTGCATAAAAATGTTTTTTTCTTACCATCTTATACAAAGAAGGGCTATGACAATATCCCATATTCTCAAATGGCTCTACTATCTTTGCATTTGTGTCAAGATGGTGGAACTCAACTTGAAATCATCCTCCAAGAAAAATTATTAAAGAATTATTTTCTCCTTCTTTATTCATCAAATATAGGTCTTCTATACCTTGCCAAATAATTTTTGGAAAATAAATTTCTTCTCTTTTTTGGCAAATAACCATTTTCATCTTTGGTGGTCTTTTATATTAAATTTGCAGCAGTTTTAATTAAAATTGGGTGCCTTAAAGTGTAGCATTATAAAATTACCTATATTTGTTCTATAGTAATTACCTCTAACTCTATAGAACAAGGGAAGTTATAGGCCTCCTGCACTCTACCACGGTCAAACAATTAATGAAATCTTATTCACAGAATTGATAAACTAGTGAACCAAATTGAGCAAAAGGCTCAATGTTAGTGAAGGGCCTCAAATCATGTCATAAAAATGTGACTTGAAGCAACCTGGACATGTTTAGGCTGGAAAAGAGAATACTTAAGTGGAATTTGATACCTGTCTTCCAATATTTGAAGAACTCTTACATGGTAGCAGAATTTAAATCATCCTACTTGGTCTCCTGGGATAGCTGTGAATCACCAAAGTTTCAAGAGGTCAATTTCACCTTACAGAAATAAAAATTTCCTGTCTTATATGGATTTTCCAAAATTTAAGGAGGGAGTGGGTTTACCCTCACTGAAGGTCTTCAAGTCAAGGCTGAATACACAAGTATCAGGGATATTATAGAGCTGATTTCTTTTCAGAGTCAGATTGTACTATATAATCTCTGAGGTTTTATTCTGCTTCTAAACCCCATGATTCTACAAGTCCAAGAAGAAAATGTTATCACATAAATAGAATCTGCCCAAATTGGAGAAAAGCTCAAATAAGGGGTCATGTGGCATCTTGCTTGAAATCAGGTCAGACTTGAGCATTTAAAAACCTACACAAAATGAATCACATTTCACATACTTGAGAACTATCTTATTACAGAGGACTTTGCTTGTGTCTTTCGTATCCTTTAAACAAAGCATACTGAGCTTTAATAATCAGTTGCCATTGAATTCCACAAAGCTATAGATCACCAGATTTTTTTTCCTGATTTGGGGGATATCCACAAGAATATGTAGATCCAATTATTAATTCCCTCAAAAGATGAGTTTAAGTATTCAGTCAGTTGCAATTTTCTTCTTAATCCTTTTAAACCATTTAAAATAACTTATTCAGTCCACATAGTTACAGTTTCATGTTTTTAGAGAATAGCATAAAACCAGGGGAATTTATTCACTTTTCAATTAAAGCATGCTTTAGATAATTCCATAAATATGGAACGTAATTAATTCAAGTTTACATTGCCCATGTATGGGCAATGAAAAGACTTATAGTAATATAAATTCACCTTCTCACTTAACTTTAAACTATAATTTTACCATCATTTAGTTTATACTATAAATTCTGCCCTGTCTAAATCATCAATTTAAAAGAAGAAACCACAAAACTAATTCCTCTGAAGATCACACTGGGGAAAGCAATACAAAATCATATCTCAGGAGCACAAGAATTAACTCAGCTTGTTAAGTTATAGTTCTTAAAGGACCAATCTGTGCATTACAGATATTAATAGTTTCTTATACAATCCATTTTTGTATTCTCTATACTGAAATATGTATTTTTATTATTAAGTTCAAAATAAAAATACCTTTTAACATGTAGTTTCAAATTATATGTAAAAGAAAAATGAAATTAATTTTTGGGTACTTTCTTGTGAATTAATTTCTGAGCAGGAGCTTACTGGCCGATGTTCAACAACCTGCTCTCTGAAAAGGCATGACACAATTTTAAGCTTTATATTCCTAACGACATTTTCTCCAATTTTTTTAAGTCTAGATAATCAACAACAAAAATCAATCCCTGATTTGTAGCATTTGCAGATTTCCTAAGTGCCAATTTTCACATTGAAAATTTAACAATCACCTCTCTAAAGTCTAGAGGAGCCAGTTCCAGCACATTCCTGGTTGTAAGGCACTTCCCATTAGGAAATGCTTTCCAGCAAAGCAAACCTACAATTGTTCTACAGTTTAGCATCTTATAGATTTGCCTAAAAGCACCGAAAAGTTATTCTTTCAGTTGATCAAAAAGGATTTGTTAATAGTACCAGGCCCTTTGCTAGGCACTAGGAACAAAATACAAATAATGAAACAATCCCTACTAAAAAGCGCTCCCAAAATATTCTATGAAGCATATTGATTCTGACTTCTCTTTTCAAATGAAAGAAAGGTAGTCCTTGCCTCAAGTATCTTCACAGGTGTTTTGGGTTAAGCAGTCAGTTGCTGTGGGTTTACTGGAGAAAAGAAACAAACACAAATTTATACTAACATCTTGGGAGAGATATCAAAGTTTGGAGACTGATAAACCCCCAAGTGCATTTTTCCCCCAAACTGTATATCCTAAAGGGAAACTAAATGCTCATATTTTGATTCACTTATCCTTATAATATCAACATGTCTCTAAAGAGCTGTTTCATGTCAGGGTCTCCTTAATAAGCCTGTTTTTAAGAAATAAACATTTTGAAAGTCACATTTTCCAAAAGTACTGGTCTGAAACATAAAACCAATGGATTTGGGATGGGGCTTCAGTTTGCCAACCCACCTTTCCACAGCAAATTGAAATTTTCTTAGGTTTACCCTTAGGCAGATATGACTGATTTTACCGGCTACACTGCTTACACAACAAAAATCTATGAGGACTTGGGTCAAAACTCTGGAAGTCTTGACACCCCATTCCTCATGCTGGTGAATGCAGCCATGTTAAAAGCATATCTTACGAGCCTTACATATACCCTTACTAACTCCTGAGTAAAGAGAGTAATCCTCTAAGTAGTAAAATGCCTCTTACCCATTTAAAACATTTCTTTTACACTTTCACATTATAATTGAGAAGTAAAAATGTGTCATGACTGAAACATGGATAGATGTATTTTAGGACCTTTCTTGTCTATTCTACCCATTTCCCAAAATTCTACCAGTATAATTTTTACAGAGTGTTTCTTTCATTCCTGGTAATTTTTTTCTGTTTTTAAAAGTCTGTTTCAGGTGCCAAAACCTGAGTTTCTGAATTTGTTCCCACTGCCCCTTTCCTTTTTCTGGCTACTCCCCCCTCACAATCACACATTTCCCAGTTTCCTATTTCCAGGCACATTC
The DNA here is from genome assembly GCA_011680675.1 of Gymnobelideus leadbeateri. Classification (NCBI taxonomy): domain Eukaryota; kingdom Metazoa; phylum Chordata; class Mammalia; order Diprotodontia; family Petauridae; genus Gymnobelideus; species Gymnobelideus leadbeateri. The sequence goes on along the minus strand of WOXC01004223.1, from coordinate 648,951 downwards.
AGTGATGTAGTGCACAGCCAATCACTATGTCTCTTGGCCATAAATTTACCCAGAAACTATGGATTGGTTTGGAAAAGCTAATCCCTTATGCCCATTATGGCAATATATACATACATGGTATTCCAAAAAAAAAGTTAATGCTTTAGTCTGGACATCTCAGAATATGTATGTATTTGTGGTTTCTTCTGTGATAGTTAGGAATAAAATATGAGTTATAAAAATAAATATTGTGAAAGATTTGTTATCTATAATACACTAAATATATTGTTTGCAGAATGCTAAATATACTCTAAGTTTTCATTCAGGCTTAAAATTGAACTTCCCACAAAAATTACTCTTTGGTCTCTCAAAAGATCTAGTACCCTGAGGTATCCACTATCTATGTATGCATAGGCTATGTCGAAAGGAGTAGGCCAAAGAGTTAATTTTTCTATTGAATGTCTTGATACCTGGGGTAACTAAGCAAACCTTAACTTGTGGAATCTTAATAGCCACCTCATTGCTGAAGTCAAAAGGAAACCAAGAGGAAACTTAATAATATTAAAAGTTATTTTAAAGGGAGTTCACATTAGTTTGAAGGGTATTTTGCTTCTCACACAATATCCACCTTTGTAAAGTTGGAAAAAAAAATCTAGATTTGTAACCTACCCACATCTTTTCAGTCTTCAGGACATAAATCTAATAAGTGATTCAGGCCAGTAAAGTATTAATCTCATACCGATAAAAATTAAAGTATTCATTGGAATAATATTTTAAAGTTCTCTAAATTTAAAGAAGATGAGAACTGTGTGTTGAGTGCTTATTTCCCTCTCAGCATCCTGATGATTATTTGAACAAATAGAAAGAGGACCTAACTGCATTTTACCTGTGAATATATTTAATAGTCTTTAATAGTCAAAGTATCAAATTGTAAAATTGATTTCTACAACCATAAAGGTATACAAGCAGCAAATTTGGCTACTGTTAAATTAACACTCCATTAAAGCACACACTCAAAATAAGAGTTTCCAAAATTGCATTTTACTATGAGAGAGAGAGAGAGAGAGAGAGAGAGAGAGAGAGAGAGAGAGAGAGAGAGAGAGAGAGATGATGGGAGGGGGAAGGGAAAGGAAAGAGAAATAGTCGAGAGACCAAAGTTGTGCAGTCTAGGTTGCCAGTTATTCTATTCCATAACTGTTAACTTTCTCAGTTCTTCTTTTTTCCTTTTGCTGAGCTCTCTGTCACTGGAAACATCTTAAACCAATTTAAAGTGCTACACCTGAATAAACATGTTGTAAAAGTGTTTATGTATTGAAGTGGGTCAGTTCAAGGTATGGTATTTGGCTGGGACTTCTAATTTCTCTTTTTACAGCAAAAGGGCTGCCAGAAGGAGGAAGTCTGAGCTGAATTAATACATTTGTTACAGTGGAAGTAGAATGGAAACTGCTTTAGCCACAAATCAAACTGCCTCTTTCATTTATGCCAGTGATAGAGTTTTTCTAAGAAATATAGACCCTGGCAGAAAGCCACTGTAAGTTTGCATTTAAAAGGGAAACCTATATGCTTATTTGTTTAAGGTTTACAGCCCTGGTTATTTGTGAGTTTCTCTCTCTCTCTCTCTCTCTCTCTCTCTCTCTCTCTCTGTCTCGATGAAGCCTAGTGGCAGTAAACATTTGGAAGGCAGATGACCGTTTTAGTCCTTAGAGCTCTTGAGCAAATTTTTCCAATCTGTTGTAGAACAATCATTGAGGACACTGATGCTGCCCAGACAAGTCAATGTTCGCTTACCAATACCTTCACATTTAAAGGACCTCTGTGTCCCCCTCCCACCCCCCGAACAGCTGCACAGCCTCACATGACACTGTCTCGTTTCCTGACGGTCAGAGGGTCCTGCATAATACACGTACACACAAAAGTGTTTATGCTGCCAAAATAAATTCTGCTAAGAGCAAGGGTTTATTTGCTAAAATGTCATTGATGCCATTTCAGGGACTTGTTTTCTAGGGTGGGTCAGGTCTGAGAACACAGTCGGGCTCCTCCACTGTCTTTACTGAATAAATATTTTAATAAAATATTGCATCCCTCAGGAGGAGAACCAAAGTCAATCATGAATAGATTTCAAGCCCTATTATATATGACTCTTGAATTTTGGGTAAGTTCTATATCCAGAGTAGTTTCCGTACATGCATTTTTGAAACTTCAAATATATTGTAACTAGAGTTTTCACATTTCATAGTATACCAATCTCCTTGGTTCACTTGGATGAAATGAAATTTCTAGTTTTATCATTTGTTTTGGATGCAATGTAGCAATCATGTACAAATGATAGTTATGTTTTTCAAAAAGGGAAAAATATTTAAATTATGAGAACCCATCCATATGTAGTTCCTTGGTAGTACGAATTATATTGATCCTATAAAATTTCAGTCCTTCTTCCTAGAGGATACTAGTACATGCTGACATGTAGTTACTTGGAAAGCTATAGGATGAGTGGGCATTTGGATGTTATAATTGACATTTGCAATTCTGATCCCTGGGTCACTTCCCCACCCAGAATTCACTCTAAATGAATTCTGAGGCTCAGTAACTGTGAGTCTAGGCTAAAGTTAGGATTTTTCCAAGTGTCTTCTACCCATACTTGCATAGGGACTGGTGACAAGTGAGAAGTAGTCAGTCTGTCAGAAAACATGTATTAAGTGCTTACTATTTGCCAGTAACTGGGCTAAGCATGGGGACACAACAGGAGACAAAAGTCCCTGCCCTCAAAAAACTCATGATCTAATGAAAGAAATTACTCACAACAAATATCTATAAACCAGCCATATTAGAGATAAATAGGAATTAATTAAAAGAGGGAAGGTACTAAATTTAAGAGTGGATGGGGAACACTTCCTGTGATATGAGTTAGGTTAAGTAATGTGACACTGTCTTGTGCTAGACAGACCTTTTTGACTGAAAGACCAGTTTTAGGATTCACCTGAGATTTTTACATGCTCAGAAACCCATAGTCAGAGTCTGGTAATCCTGAGAGCACTTCAAAAACTTAATGGAAAATTGGCTAGGATTTGGAGCAAATGAACTTCTCCAGTCCTGAGTTTCCATGCCAGTACCAGAGAGACATCAAAAAGGCCTATGTTGGAGTGGCTAAGTAGTGTAGTGAATAGAGCACTGGCTGTGGAGTCAGTAGGACTTGAGTTCAAATGTGGCCTCAAATGGGTAACACAAAACTAGCCATGTGACCTTGTGCAAGTCACTCAACCCCAATTGTCCTACCTTCCCTTCTCAAAAAAAAAAAAAAAAGGAAAGGCCTATGTTCAATCATAGAACGTAGGTTGGAATACTAAGAGGTGGAAGTCACCAATTAGGTTGCCAATTAGGATTTCAACTAGGCTGCAGGTTCTCTTAAGTATTCAGATTGCAGATGTATATTTAGTATCTTTTCAATGAACTTTTGAAAAAATGACAGGATATTTAGCTAGTGGGTGGCATAAAAATATGTTTATAGGTTGTATTATTCTGCTATTGTTTTAACAGATTGAATTGTAATATTTATTTCAAATACACATTATTTCCCCCCTTAACTCCAATCATCCATGTCCCTGGCCTATTTTGAATAAACAATGAAAATAAATTATCTTTCTTAACTTTGCCAAAAGAGGTTAGTAGTGGAGTGAATGGTTTAAACAACAGCAACAACAACTAACAATAATAATAACATAGCTCTTTGGCTAAAGAATATTTAATTTTTATCATACTCTTGTTAAATGTTCTTTTTATCATGAACTTAATAATCATTAACAAATATGAACATATGAATATATGAAATATAATAATAAAGATCATATATTGAACTGTGAATGTTTTTTAAGTGTATCTTTAAAATTACATAGTAGTAACAAAACCTCTACTCCTGTCCTCCTCTAAAATTCTTTTTTAACAATTTCCTTCTTTGTACCTTGTAGTCAGTGTGTAAATTATTCTCCTGGTTCTGCTCACTTCACTATGCATTATTTTATATATTTATTTTCCCAAGGATAATTCATTAGCAACATGATTAATTAGTTTGCAATTTCTCAGCACACATGGGCAAATGAAGGCACACTGAAATTTTTCTGGCTAGTAAGGAGAAGTCAAAACAAAATAAAAAAGTCATTCATGGATTAAAATGCAAATCATGGTTTTACTACAGCTCTTACATAAACAAGACACTCCATCTTTTAGTTCTCTCTGTCTGTCCCCCATAACTGGATTGCCATCCCCCCCCTTCTCTCTGACTACTGACCTCTCTGGCTTCCATTAAGTTCCAAACAAAATCCTTCTTTCTATAAGAAGCCTTCTCGAACCCCTCTTAATTCCAGTGCATTCCCTCTTTTAATCATTTCTTATTTATCCTGAATGTAGCTTGCTTTGTACATATGTCTGCATGTTGTCTCCTCTATTGTTAGACTGTGAGATCCTTGAGGACAGGTATTGTGTTCTTGAATCACCAGAACTTAGCATAGTGCCTGGTATAAAGTAAGCACTTAATTAATGTTAATTGATGGATCTAGACTAAATCCTTTACTCTTTCTAGGACTCAATTTCCTTATTTGCTGAGAATTGTACTGAATAACCATTGAGGTCCCTTTCAATGTTCAAATTCTGTGATGCTGACTTTTAGAGTTCCATATATTCTTTCCCTTCCAGCTCTATATCCTATTATCTCTAATGGTAATCCACAAAAGAAACAATCTACCTCTACATAATCACCAGTTGATTTTAGTAGCAAATAAGTATTCTTTATTAGAAAACTTCTTAATGGCATTTTTCCCCCTTAAAAATATCATGTTAGGAGTTAGTTAAGAGTTATCTTAACAATGAAATGAAATTTACTTTAGAAGGAGCTCTTTTGGAGAATCCCACCTGTGACTCTTTTCCTTTTGCATTTCCCACGATCTATGTATCCCATTTTAGGACGCAGTATTAATGTTAAATCGGCTGGCCTTATAGGAAGACATGGGCCTCAATCCAAGCAGCCTTTCATGGTTGCATTCTTCAAAGCAAGTGAAGTCCTTCTCCGGTCAGTCCGAGCAGCTAACAAAAGGAAAAATCAAAATCGGAACAAATCGAATAATCACCAGGATTCATCAAGAATGCCCAGTGTTGGAGGTAAGAAGAAATCATAGAGACATATATGTAGGTAGACTTGTGAACATAAGAACTGTGTAACTGCATGTTCTAAATCAAACAGCCATAGAAAATCCAAGTTATTTTATCTCTTTACTTGATCTATTAAATGGTCATACCATGCTCAGAATATCTGGTCAATGAATCACTCAGTAATACATTCTTAAAAAACAAAGCAAAACTAGAACTTACTTTGAAATGTTGATTGAGTTTAAATTAATATAAAACTGACAGCAATGAAATTTTAAAATGGCTGGATCAATGGGGCCTAGTCAATCACTGAAATATACAATGTGCTAAGTTAACATCCCTTAGACTTTCCAGATGTGGAAAAGTAAGGTTAGCAAATATGGATAAGCAGGCAAATTCAGAATAAAATGTTTCTTTTAGTGCTTAAAGCAGTTGATATTCCTTCCAATATTTGAAATGGTGTAATAAAAGGTTATCTTTATTTTTTATCATTTATTTCAATTTATGTATATTAAATGATGTTAAATTTGTTATCCTAAAGCTTTTATCAAAATAACCTGATTTTTACTACATATTCTACCTATGGAATGACATAACTCCATAGATAATATCAATGTACTTGTAATTTGACCTGGTAGATGACTGTAAAGAATGGAGAAGGGAATGCAATAAACATTTATTTATGTGCCAGACTGTGCTAAGCACTTTTAAGTATTATTGTATTTGATCCTCACAACAACCTTATGAGGTAGATGCTATTATTATCATCATATTTCTACTTTTTTGGAGGGGGGAAGGTAGGGCAATTGGGGTTAAGTGATTTGCCCAAAGTCACACAGCTAGTTTTGTGTTAAGTATCTCAGGCCAGATTTGAACTAGGTCCTCCTGACTCCAAGGCTCTATTCGCTGTGTCACCTAGCTGCCCCCTCATATTTCAATTAAGGGATCTAGGGTGAACAAAGTTTAAGGGACTTGCTCATCTTCTCATAGCTAGTAAGTATCTGAGGATGGATTTGAACTTAGATTTCCTGGTGTCACATCCAGCAATTGATCCACTGAGTTACCCAATTACCCACAGTGGACAAATTAATACAAGCAGATTTTCCAATTGACTCTACACATAAGGAGCTTCAATCATGCTATTTATTCCAACAAATGCATATTTTAGTCTAGTACATGTAACCAACTGCTCCTCAAAAGCTGGCTTTGGGCAAAAATCAAAGAATCCCTTTGAAAATGGAAGAGGATGTGAATTTAACAGGGACCATTCATACCCAAACAATTTGGAGTGCCAGTGTTATAAGCAGACACAAACAAATCTGTGACCTAGAGTGTGGCTTATTTCTTCATTTTCAAAATATTTTTTGTGGCCAAATGATGAGGGAACTTGGCTATTCTAAAAGACAACTTATTTTTCATAGTCACTGTGGATTTTTTTAAGAATTATTTTATACCAACTTTTCAATATACTTCCACTTTAAAAACTCATTCATTAAATGGCACCATAACATGGTTCTTTGACAAAAATAAAAGTATTCCTACACCAGCAATAGAAGGTCACACAGTATTCTCACTCATATTTCTTAAGTGCTATCATTTTTCCTAGAATATCCCAAAATGACAAACCATATGTCCATTATTTACTGTATTCAGTCATCCCTTACTGTTGAATATTCTAGAAAAACAAGGTGTGATTCTAAGTAGAATGAAACTAGTTAATATGTAACTCCTACTTTTTTTTTTCTTGTATACAATAGTCTTAATAATGGAGGGGGAAATATATTAGAGTTTCTAAAATCAAGATCTCAAAGATCTCAAGATCACAAAACTCAAGATCTACCTCAGGATAATCAGAAAAAAAAAATCTGAAGGCCATTATGCATGTAAAAGTCCCAAGTGAATATTGGGAATGGAGCCAGTGGAACCAGTCATGGTCCAAAACTTATTCTGCATCTATTTCCCTAGTGCATCTAGCAACTGAGTTGCTGTAGAGGGAACTAAGATAGACCTCTATTATGTTGTACTTATATTCTACCATATTTTTAATGAATAAATAACAACTTTACAATTTGATAATCAAGTTAGATCTTTACAACAAAAATCTCATCAAAAGCAATTTCATTTGAAGCATATTCTCATTATTTGTTTTAAGAGAGTAAACTTTAGAAAATCTTGTCTTTCTTTTTTCTATTCTCTATATATCACCCTTATTTCCCAATATATCATCTTTCCATCCTCACCCAAAGAGTCATCCATTTTTAACAAAGAATAGAGACAAAAGGGGGCAGGGTGCCATTCAGCAAAACTAAAAAAATGGCGATATATATTGCAGGAAATCCTTACTTTTTCCATATGTCACAGTCTTGTATTTGTTTTCTTTCTGAATATAATGATCAAAAAGTAAGTTATTTTTTTCTTATCTCTCTCTTGTCTGATTTAATAAAACAGAATAGGTTAAGAAAAAATGCTGCTCAATTGTCATAGAATTGTTGTAGTTTGGTGGATAGTCATAGTGGAAAGAGTATGATCCTTGAAGTTGGGAAGACAAGAGTTTGAATTTTCAATCTGAAACATACTGGCTTATGATAATGGGAATTATTACTTAACCTGTAAATACTTCCAGGCAACTGACAGTTGCAAGACTGACAGTTATATAAGTTACAATTTGCATAGTTAGAAAATATATCCATAGTGAGGTCCAGACCCGTTCACAACCACATGCCACCCCCACTAACACATCCCCCCCCCAAAGAGGTCCTAGCTTATGGTAAAATTACAAGTGAAAAAACACAATTGCATATTTATCATTAAGGTTCATAATGAGTCTGACAGATATTCCAGGGACTGAAATATACAAAGTCCATTTCCTTTATTGGTGTGCAGTATTTAGCCTCCCCTTGTTTCTTTAAGGAACAAAAGTACTTTCATAACAAGAGATGGATAAAACACATGAAGAAAAAGCATAGAACATATTGCCAGTTTCCCAACACTATTTGGAGTGTTAAATTAATCTAATATGAACCCCCATTTACTTTTTAGAAAAGAAAAATGAATTTGATCATTTCATTCATTTATTCACTCATTATTTCAGCAAAGATTTATTGAGTGCCTACTATGTGCAAGACACTATAGTAGGTGCTGAATTTATTGTAAGTAGTTTGTGACTTCGTATTTTCAAAATATTAAACAAGAAAGCAGATTGTTTATGTCTGGATAATAGACCTTTTCAATATTTAGTGATAAAGCAGAAGGGGAAATAAAACACTCAAAAAAGGTGTTTCAATAGGTGAAATATGAAGGTGAGTATATTTTAACATAAAAAGAAATGGGTCAGTGTAGAAGATGGGATACTTTAGTGAAATTTTATATAATGAAGGTCATCTAAAAATGATCAACATTAAAAAGGACAGAACAAAAGTTCATTAGTAAAACATTGTGAGTAAACTCTGTGGTTACACTAGGGTTAGGTGGAAAGAGTTGCACCAAAGAATATTTGAATTCCTTGTCATATAGTGTTACATGATTGGGTTGTCGACATAGAGATAGAAGGGACCTGAGAAGCTAAGTCTTATTTTACAGATTAGGAAACTGAAACCCAGCCCAGGTGACATTCTCAGGGCACCACAAGGAGTAAATGTCTGATTTCAGAGAATTTCATCATGGCATTTTCTTTAATTTAGCAGTCTAGTAAACTAGTATTTTACTAAGCTTGTCAAAAAAGTTCATGAGGTTAGCATGCTATGATCTGTTCTTGGTGAGGCGTTGTTGGGTCAGTGGTTAACAAGACAGAATCAGTTTCAGAGATGAATAGGCTCTCCTCATGTATTTTGACCAATCCATATCCTGCCCCCCCCCCAAAAAGAAACCAACAACAACAAAACTATCTTTATTACTATATATGTGATAGGTAGTCATTCAGTCATTGTTTGAATTTTTCAGCACTACCTGTGGTAGCTCACTCCAATTTTGGACAGGCCTATAATTGTTAGGAAGTTTTCCTTACATTCAACTGTGAATGGTTAATTTTCAATCTCCCACATGTTTTGACCTCCTGAATTAAAGAGAAAATCCCCATCCTTCTGACATGACAGACAACCTTTAAGCACTCACAGATAGCTATCTCATTTTGCCCTCTTCTTTTAATCATCTCTTCTCCTGGCTAAATCTTTCCAGCTCCTTCAAGAGATCATCATAGGGCAAGGGATAGAGGGACTTAGACAATCTGATTATTCTACTCTAGAGAGACTCTCCAATTAATCAGTGTCGTTCCTAATCTATGGTTCCCAGAACTAAACATAGTTCTCCCAATGGGATCTGAACAGGGGAGAGTGTACAGGGATTATTACCATCTAATTCCTGGAAGTTCTTTTCTCCTAAAGCAGACCAATTTTGCATTAGCTTTTGGGGCTGCCACATCACACCACAGACTTACATTGAGCTTGTGGCCCCACTAACACCAACTTCCCTTTCTCAATGATTACCATACACTCATAAAATAATACATTTTTTAATAATTTTCCGGGGATTACAAATGAAACTCAAATAATTTCACATTCTATCCTCTTGCCTTCATGACTAATCATGGCATTTAGCTATCTCAAATCTAGCATCACCTTTTCCCATGTTGCATGATTTTTCTGTCATTCAGAGAATACATTCACAAAATTCCAATTAGTACCTTTGACTGTAGCTCCTCCCAGACTGATCATTCAAATTCATTGAGGACATCTACATTATTCTCTTACTGTCTCCTCATTTACCTTCAGTTTCAACTCTGTTTCAATAAAGATCATTCTTCTTGATGGATAAAAGATTAGCAAAATACAAGCTAAGTCTATGATCTTCATCCTGCTGGTATCTCACACCTTTTTTCATCTTCCTCTTGTCCCAACATCTCGAATTTGGTATAAGTGCTAAAATAAAAAAAGCTGGTATTTCCTAATTTGAATTCCAACCTTTGAACACTGGGGACAGCATTAGAGGTCTATAAGTAAGCAGAAAAGAGACATGTGAAAGACTAAATGGCAAGGGGCAGCTAGGTGGCACAGTGAGTAGAGTGCTGGCCCTGGAATTAGGAGGAGCTGAGTTCGGATCCGACCTCAGACACTTAACACACACAAACAAAAAACCTAGCTGTGTGACCTTGGGCAAGTTACTTAACCCCAATTGCCTTTCAAAAAGCAAAAAAAAAAAAAGTTTAGGGGCGGCTAGGTGGTGCAGTGAGTAAGAGAGCCAGCCTCAGAGTTGGGATAACCCAGGATCGAAACCGGCCTCAGAAAATTGAGCACCCACACATAAATAATGACTGTCTGTGTAACCTTGAGCAAGTTACTTAACCCCAATTGCTTTAAAAAAAAAAAAAAGAAAGACTAAATGGTGATATAGTTGTTAGGAGCTGATAGTTTAAAAATAATGAACAATAGTGCTTAATATAAATGAAAATTCATTCAACAAACTAAAGAATTCTCAAGCATTTATTAATTCTCTTCCTCATGCAGTCACTCACGTTCTGGAATTCTCAGACGAACTGAGCTAAACTGAATCAAATAAAACCCAGACTTACAGACCTAAACACTGGCACAGTTCTAATACTTTTTAAACTTGTGCGGATCTCAACAAAGCAAGCTCCTTCCCTCAAAACTATAAATTTTAGTCAGTTTGTGAGACAATTTTAAGCCCCATTCCTATAAGTTTAGTGAGTCAAGCAGTTAGGCAGCAAGCATTTGTTAAGAGCTATGCATGAGACACTAGCAATTGGGGAACCAAAGGGGAAAAGAAAGCAGTCCCTGTCCTCAAGGAATATACTTTCTAACCTGGGTGACAACTTGTGAATAACTGAGAACATTCAAGATGTAGCAGATGTAAAAGGTAATCTGAGAGGATAAGGCTCTAACAGCTGGAGAGGGGAGAGTAACTAGAAAAGGCCTCCTATAGAAGCTATGATGAGCTGAGTCTCAAAGGAAATCAAAAAGCTAGATGAGTGAGCAAATCATTTCAGGCATGAGGGACAGGCAGTGCAAAGGCAGAGAATTTGAGGAACTGATAGTTTGTCATTAGAGGGGAGTAAATTTGTAGAGACTTTCTCCTTTGCACTTTAATTGACTCCATGAAAATCAATTCAGCCTTCTCCAAAGAACCAGGCCAAAGCAGCTGTGAAATTGTAGTCTGATATCAGAAGAGCTATCTTGGCTCCTGTTCTATTTTTAAACATAGATGACTCTCATTGTTTTATCCTTTTCCACTTTAAAATAGTTTTATTTCATTTATTCTGTCAGATGAAACTCTTTCCTGATGCCAGGGTTACCCTCCTACTTTTCTTGATTCAGGGCTACCTTCCTACTTTCCTTTCCTCTTATAAAGAAAAAGCACCACTCACTTCTTTGACTTGAACGTTTGAATGGTGAAATTATACCTTGTTTGCCTCATGTTTTAGGTGCACTTGAACATTAATTTCTCTTTTAGGAATTGCCCCCCTCCATTTTATAGATTTACTTAAAATCATTCCATCAAATGGGCAGATTATATACTTTGAGGGGGAAAAAAAGTAAAAAAATAACTAAAATGGTTAAATAGACCAATTTCCATACTTGTTCCATACATTCTTATCACCCCCACTCCTACACACACACACACACACACACACACACACACACACACACACACACACACACACAGGACCTTACTTGTTAACACATATTCATTCAAAAGCTCACTTACAGTCTAGGTAAGCCCTGGAGAGAGTGGAAAACATTCTTTTCTCCTTTGAAACTTCCCTGTATTTCCTTTTCCCCATTGCATTTTTTATTTTCTCCTAGAACAAAATGCTCTTTAAATGACCAAAATGACTAAGGGAAAAAATTCAAATTTGCACTGGTTCCAAAAATTGGTTACAAGGAAAATCTGGCTGCTCAAGAGTATTTTCCAATTGTTGGCCCTGTTTTACCAATAACATGCCATGAAGAGACAAAACAGAGGAATGCCTGCCGGCTTCAGAGACTACATTTAGGTACAGGAAAGTTGAAATACTTTTTCTGGCATCAGCTATGGCAGCAGAGAATTTTCATTTAATCACTATTAGGATTTTCCTTCTCATATGGGAAGATTCATCTACAATAGCTTTATTTCCATTCTCATTTAATCTTCTGTGGCCTGCCAATGATTTTTTTAAAATTGCAACTCTAATTTCCTTGCCTTTTCTCCCATAGTTTTTCTGCCATCTATTGATTTTCAACCTCACTGCAAAATTGGCCGCCTTGGGTAAAAAGTTTACTCCTTCTCCCTATCCATTACTTTTTATTCTTGACAGAATAAGCATATGGTTCTAAAGCTCTGTGAAATTGGATCCTTGGAACCGGTTTCTGTTGTAAATTTCATTGCTGGTTACCTTTATGTGATGTTACATTATATACAACATTTACTCTACATAAAAGGCTGAGTAGAGAGAATTAATATACTTTGAATTTTCTGTTTCTTTTAGGATATGAAATTCAGATGATCACACATTTAATTTATAGCTTATCCAATGCATCTACTTTATCTTATTGAATACATCACACAATTTTCATTCTCAATCTTTTAATTGAGAAAGGGATGAATTAATACATCTCTAATTCTTTCCTCAGGCACATCTCTTAGACACATGGTTTTCATTCGGAAATTTTGTTTTCTACTCTAAATTTCAAAGTTACATATACTAAAAGCTGATACTAGACTCATTTTTAATTCTCTTCCCCTAAAGCATGGTATAGGGCATTTTGTGTCACTGTGTTTAATGGGCCAGCATAATTTCCTGGAGAGCATCATTTTACTCTTTGGAATCACTCAATTTATCTTAGGAAGTACAAGTCCCAGAGTCAGAAGTCTGAAATGGGTAACTCCTATTCCCTTTTTTGTTGATTCCTGCAGTAATAGTACAAGGTAAAAGACTTCAAAAGTGTCATTGCTATGTAGCGTTTCATACTGACATCAAAGAAAGCAAGGGCTGAATTCTCAACTAGATACAGATGATTGGGTCCTTACCTAAAGTCTTTATCTTTGACTTCTTTGCATTCACTAGCATTTGAGGGTATTCAATTGAAGAGCAGTACCTTTAACTAATTAGTTAACTGCAGTTATTTAACTAATGCTATTCACCAGTTAGTTAACTACAGTTATTCACTGAAATCTATCACTGAGAAAAGAAACTCCTTTATTTTACTGGGGGTTCAGGGAAGCATAGCCTCTCTTTCTTTCAAAAACAAAACAAAAATTGCCCCTGCTCTGAATATTTGGCTATTTCCCTTTATTAGTCCAGAAAGAAACAAAATGGGATTTCTTGGAGTAATATCAATCCAATGTGTGAGCCAAGTCTACCAAATAGCGTCTATGGAGAGACAGTTCTCCTATAATAATTGCACAGCTGTGTTTTACTCTGGATCAAGGGTGGGTGTATGGAATTATTTCTAAATAATTGTCTGGATTCTCATTGACAAGCTTCAAAAGGAAATATGTTTTCCAGTTTTCTTCTAAAATTTTCAATAGATAATGACAGACTTCTTCCTTGTATGTTCTGCCAAGAAGTGAGCTAGCATAATATAGAAGATAGAACATTGGATTCAAAATTAGGAAAACATGTGTTTGAATCCTGCCTCAGACACTTGGGACTCTGGACAAGACATTTAAAGTGTCTGAACCTTAGTTTCCTGTTCTGTAAAATGAAGTGATTTGGACTTAATGACTTTTGAGACTCCTTGCAGGTCTATGATATTGTGCATAGGATCAATTAAGTGGGGTATTTTGATATTTAGAGACCCTACAAAATGAGTATTGAGATAACCATTAAGGTATTATTTTTAATTTTGTTTTTCTCCAGATTATAATACAAGTGAACAAAAACAAGCTTGCAAGAAACATGAACTCTATGTAAGCTTCCGAGATTTAGGGTGGCAGGTAAGAATAAAACGCATGCTGAAGTCAGCTAAGAAACAACCCCTCAGTGTGAATTTTTGTGTTAAAATTTATTTTTCTCCCTTTTCTAGAGATTAATATTAAATAACTGATGACATAACTTAAGGCTTACCTGTTATCTGTATCTTTTTTGGCTGCTGCTTTTTTTTTTCCTTTGGTCATTTAACTGCAACCAGAAGTTGCCAAAGTAGATTGTCCCTATCCTGGTAAAACTAAAATATGGTACTGAGGAAGAGAATTGAAGCCCTTGATTATACTGTATATAAGATTGACTTGTAGACTGCTTTTTCTTTTTAATTAAAAAAATTCATACTGGATCTCCTCATTTCACTCATGCTGGGATTTTAGAAGCTAGTCATATGACTGTTCCCACTCTGATCATCTTGTAATCTGCTCCATTTTCCAACCCAGGCTGGTTTTTCTCCTCCTTTGTTAATAGAATTATCAATCAAGAACAGTAAGGAAGCTCAGAGTTCATAGGGTCCAATCTCTTCTTTTTGCAGAGGAGGAAACTGAAGCCTTAAAAGGTCATATAACTTGTCCACAATTCATAAAGCTTACCGAGTGACAGAGCTGGGTTACTCACTAAAATAAAAGACTAAAATAAAATGTCCTCAATGTCAAGGGAGGTAGGACTGTGGTCTGCAGCACTTTCAACCTCAGTCCATCTACCACGATGTTTGCCCTTGAGAATGTTTGTGATGTTGATATATAGATAGCTGCAAAACACAAGAGGGGATTTAACTTTGTTTAGACAGAATAAGGTTGGAATTTAGCAGCTTTTTGCACAATCTACTGACTCCCCAAATTATGGAATATTTAGAATTGGCTAGTCTTAGAAATATCCTTCCTTATTAACAGGATTAACAAAAAAAAAGCAAAACATATTCCTTACCACTTTTCACACCCAAACTTTCAGATTCATAAATGGAAAATTAAATTTGTTTATTCATTCTTGTCTACTAATGTTGGAAATTTAATGGTAAAAGTGCTACATTTTTACAGGGGCAAAATATAACATACATCTGTAATAATTTTTTAAGTAATTAAACAATTTTGTTTTTCCTAGGCATTTCTTCTGGGTCAATTCCAGTTTTTTAAAATACACACATATTATATATCTTATAGTATACATTAAATATTATCTATGTACATAATGTATAATGTATAAAATAATGTATATATATAATTGTATATATTATGAATATAGTAAAATATTATGTTTTATATATAATACAGAATTTTTTAAAAGAACATGGAATTTTTAAAAATATGTTTTAGGAGATGGGGGCATGTGTGGAGACTTAAACAATTTTGTCTGAGTATCCAGATTCAAAATGAACACACTTTTTTTCAGTAAGCAATGAGGATCACCTAAGTTTATAGTTCTTTTCTTCTCAAATTCCATTTGAACTTGACATAATTAAGTACTGTACAATGGAAAGAGTGTTAGATTTAGAGTTAGGAGAAATGAGTTCAGTACTTTATCTTCCACTTACTACCTGTGTGACACTGGGCAAGTCACTTAACCTCTTTACGTCTCAGTTTCCTCATCTATAATATTATGGCCTTTGAGGCCCCTTTCAGCTCTAAGTCTGTTACTATGTTCCCATAAGCTCTAGGATAGTTTATAATACAGGCAGGTAGATGATGCAGTGCATAGAGTGTAGACCCTGGAGTCAGGAGGACCTAAGTTCAAATCCCAGCCTCAGATATTTAACTAGTTTTGTGACCCTGGGTAAGTTACTTAACCCTGTTTGCCTCTCTTTTGTCTTCTGTGAAATGAGCTAGAGAAGAAAATGGAAAACTACATTAATATTTTTACTTAGAAAACCCCAAATGGGGTCACGAAGAGTCAGACATTATTCCTAGACTAAACAACAGCAAAACATATAATACTTAATTTATGATATTATAAATGGTCCTCCTATGAAGTCTGCTATATTTTGTACTCCTGGGTTATCAAAGACTATGCCAGTAGATAACAAACTTCTGAAGGTTCCACCAAGCTGGGATCATGGCCCTGGCAGTGTACACCTGTAGGCAAATTTGAGGGTGATAAATTTAGTTGTGACTGATTAGCTAATGAAGTATGGGGAAGCTCATTTCTAGAAGTTCACCCTGAGGTGGTGTTGTTTAATGTTGTTTTACTACAACAATTCGAAAAAGCACCCACTTTAGTGTGGAGAGGTGGAGCTCTGAATAAGTAGAGGGAGTGTCCATAGGAATAAAAGTAAAGAACTTTTTTAAGTGTTGAAGAATCTAAATAATATTTCAGAATACTGATTAATGGTTCAAAATATTCGTGGATGCATATTAATAGGCAAGTATTTACATGTAATCGGTATGTATGTATATATATATATATATACATACACACACACTTTTTTTTTACTGGACATTAATCTCTTCATTGGTGGTTGGAAGGTTCCTTTACCAATTGAGATATACACCTTCCCTACAATTTCTAGTCTTAGAAAGTTACTTTGGCAAAGAAGTTTGTTACTTGCTTAATATCAAGCTGCCAATAAGTGTCAGATATTTCAAACATTGAGGGAAACTTTCCATGCAGTATACTATGCAGTCTACTAAGCTGCTGATCATACGTACACAATAAGCACAATATTATATGTAATATAGCATAAGTAGCAATATTTTATAAAGTATACTTGGGAACACAGAAAAGAGTTAACTAGTGAAAATTTGATTTATAATTTTATTGTGAACTCTAAATTTAACAAATAATAGGTTATCCTTCAATGATTGATTATTGGAGAACACTGAGAAAACTGTTTAAAGAAAATCTTTTAAAGTTTAAATGATCCTTTGAATATTATTCCTTTGGTAATTCAGGTATTTATTAATTTTGCATTTTAAGATGAGCAATATATTTCATTTACATATGAAATAAATCACACAGATATATTCATTTGATATTATCTTCTTTTGTGGACATATTTTAGGATTGGATTATTGCTCCAGAGGGCTATGCTGCTTTCTATTGTGATGGAGAATGCTCTTTTCCATTGAATGCCCATATGAATGCTACCAATCATGCCATAGTTCAAACTCTGGTAGGTGCTTTTCTCCTTGTTTTGTGTTTATTTTTGTAAGAGTGAAAAACTACTGGGATGAGTATATTGAACATTATGTCCCAGAATACCGATTTCTTGGGCATGTATCCTTCCTGTTGCAGTTTTCCAATCCACCTTCCACTGACCATACCTATAGGCCAACCCATTGGGCAACACCCCTCTCCTATAAGTTGCCTTCCACCATTGCCACATATCCTGCCTTAGATACTCACTTCTTGTTCCTGGATTGCCATTTTTCGATATATCTTTTTTTAAAGAAATCTACTAATCATCCCCTTAACCTAGTCTCTTTGTTTTTAATAAATCACATCTTTTCAGAATCACATTGCAGATATGAGTTTGATTCCATTTAAATTCATTGATTCCTATGTAGTCAACTATTTTTTTCTTTGTATTCAGATCTCTTTTGTTCATTTTATTCATTTACCATTTTTCATTAAGTTTTAAAAAATATCTTTGGCTCTTTGTTTTATCACTGTTTTGGATATCTTCACTTGTGCTCTCTTTTGCTTGTTTTCACTCTATCTTGTACACTCTACTCTGTGACAATAGGCATGATAACTCTATGTGGGCTATTTTCCCTTGTCTCATCCATTTCCATTTTAAAACTTTCTTGATAAGATTGGCAAGCTTTGAGGCAAATGCTTTTTTTTTTTTTACCAACCCTTGATAAATTTTATCTAAATGCCTTCCTATATTTTCAACAATGATCCAAAAGAACAAATTCCTTTTTTGAAAAACCATTTTTCTAGCCAAGTGTTCAATTCCAATGTGTATCTATCTGTTCTTAATCTGGTAACATCAGCAGTGATAGTGATTACTAAAATATGCTCCTCCTTTTCCACACACACACACACACACACACACACACACACACACACACACTTCATATTCAGTTCTTCAGGGAAGTCATTCAGGGTCTCCACCCACCCCCATCCCCCTGCCCGGATTTCCTTACCATTACCAGTTCTTTCTTGATATCATTTATCTGCATAAGTGACCAGGAGCGGGCTGTGATCATTGCATTTCATAGTTCCCAAGGATCTGTCTCTCCATCAACTGTCAGATAGTATAAATCTTCCTATTAAGTGAAGTTAGCAACAGAACAATTTGGTGCCCTTCAGAAAAGAGTCATCAACAACCAACGTTCAAATTTCCTTACTGTTGCTCGATAACTTCTCATGCAGTGGTACCTGAATATTCTTTTTTTTTGGAGGTGGGGAGGCAAGGCAATTGGGGTTAAGTGACTTGCCCAAGATCACACAGTTCATAACCGTGTCAAGTATCTGAGGCCGGATTTGAACACAGATCCTCCTGACTTCCAGGCCAGTACTCTATTCACTGCACCACCTAGCTGCCCCTACCTGAATATTCTTTAGTAAGAAATTGTTTTATCTTCATTCTACCCTCTCACCTCATTCCCCAATCACAACATAGCTGCCACTTTTATAGGAAAATGTACAACCTATTACTTAGCTCCAAATATTTGGTAACCCTTCTCTTTTCCATTCTAAATGTCACATTCTTCTACCACCCTATTTTCTCTCACTCCAATGCAAACTCTAATACAGGTCACAATTTTCCTCTGTGTCTTCATAGTTTGTTTTCGCCTTGTACAACTTTTTCCTTGTTTGTTAAGGAGCATTCTACATCTTCCTTTTAACCTAGAGAGTGGAGACACATTACTCTAGAATTGAGATGAATTTACATTTTGTATATACATAAATGCTATACGATGCTGATAGAAATAGAAACATAGCATGCTCTCTGAAAATCATTGTAAAAATCCTTTTCCAAATTTGTCATTCACACTTGCTTAAAAACCTGATGCCTAGTCCATGTCCTGTTTTTCATACCTTTTGGTTCAGCTTTGTTACTAAATGTAGTGGTTAAAAAAATGTCTAGCTCTAACTATTGACTTCCCTGAGGGCTCAGTAGTTGACAGCTCATGAGACTTAATTTATTTATGATAGGTTCTTACCTTTTTCCCTATAGGATGGTGGGATCTGTTCATCTGGCATTAATTTTCATTTAGTACATTCCTCCTATGCTCTAACAAAGACAGAAACGTATAGAAACTGATCCACAAGCAAAAATCCAATTGTGAGATCCACCCATTTTGTTTTTCCAAGTGTTAACTTACTGATATCTCCCTACACATTACTGAACTCCTGGCTCTACATTCTATGTATTTGTCCAACCCAAGTCACTAAAAGTAGTTATTCACTCGTTACTCATGGACTCTTAATATCAAAGAATAGCACAGTAATTTAGGAAAAACCACTGCAAAAACAAGTTCAACAACTAATATACTTTAAGTTCTGACAGACTATCAAGAAAATTCCACATTACTCTGTTATCATGATAAAGAACCTTAAAAGACCCAAGCTCAAATCTAGATCTTACTATTTATTAGCTTCATAATCTTAGGCAAATGACTTAATCTAATTAAGTCTGAGTTTTTTTCTTCTGTAAAATAAAGATAATGAGGACTGTCTCTCAGGATTGTGAGGAAAGTCCTTTATAAAAAAGCATTATGTAACTATGAACTATTATACAGAAAACAGGTTAGGCTTCCTTTCTTGGTTCTACATTTGAACCTTTTTTTCTGACCCTACATTTGAACTCAGGTTTTCCTGTTTCCAATACAATGCTCTATCTACTTAGCTGCCTAAGAAGCAACAGCTGTGGG
The DNA here is from genome assembly GCA_011680675.1 of Gymnobelideus leadbeateri. NCBI lineage: Eukaryota > Metazoa > Chordata > Mammalia > Diprotodontia > Petauridae > Gymnobelideus > Gymnobelideus leadbeateri. The sequence goes on along the minus strand of WOXC01004223.1, from coordinate 629,103 downwards.
AGAGACTGAACTATAAGCTGAAGGATTACAAGAAATATCAAGAGGTATATGGGACCCTAAAGTCTGTGTCCAGACATTGGCATATCATCCTGAGAATAGTTAAGTCTTTCTGAATCTTGTAAAACAGAGAACTGATGTTGTTAACCAAAGATTTTAAGTAAGGCCCTTAAGATAGGTCAGAGGAGAAAGAAACTTATGAATGAAGACTTAAAACCAATCAGTCAATCAATCAACAGATATGTATTAGGTACCTAGAAAGTGCCAGGAACTCTGCTAGGAACTCAATATATAAGGCAAAAATGAAACAGTCCCTTCCGCCAAAATCTTACATTTTACTGAGGAAGACTATAGATTTTTGTGTTTATAAATATAAAGTATTTACTTAATAATCACAGTCCAACTAACAAGGAATTATCCTGTAAAAGTAGTTGGAATTACTGAAAAAGAAAAAGAATCTCAAGGGAAATAAAAAAAATGTGGAATGAACTAAGTGTCTGACAGTACCAGATCTCAAACTATATTACAGGAAAATAATCATAGAAACTACTTGGCACTTTTTTTAGAAAAAATATAAAAGAAATGAGCAGTAGAACTCTAAAACAATTGAAGTTAGGGGACCTGGGTCTTCCCATTTGCCCTGTTAACTGACCCTGTGGTTTAGGTATCTTCCCCTATTAAAAATGAGTTCCTTGAAAGCAGAGACTGTCTCACTTTGCTTTCCGTATCACCAGGGCCTGGTACATAGAAATGGCTTAATAGGGGATTTGTCTTTCATTGATATATAAACTTCAATAAAACAACTACTGGTACAAAGACTTCCTCTTTGACACGAATGAGAAAATGAGAAATCAGCCTGATAGAAAGCATAGTGACATCAAAATGACCAGACATAAAGGAAAATTATTATTTTCTTGACTTAAGTAATAAGTCCTACAAACTATTATATTTGTAAGAATTGCTGAAATAATTGTTTGACATAATTTATTGTTGAGTTGACAAGAGTTGACAAATGTTCCTTAATTCATCATCAGATTTTTATCACATTAGATACAAAGGAAATAGATCACCCCCCAAAAACAAACAAACAAACAAAAAACTCTAGCCTTGATTACGGGCAACTGTAATGATAATGCAATTTGAATTTGAAGATCTCTTTGTGTTGGCAAAGGTAGCAGGTACTTAGCACTTAGTAATTGATCAAGCCTCTCTTGGGGAAACAGAAGGTATGAACTCCTGTCTCCTGTTCTCCTGTTACTTACGTGACAGGGAGGAGTTGGTGAAACTGGAAGCTAATGCTGTGTGTATATAAGGAAAATTCCCAGGAAGGGACAGTCAGAATTTCTCGGGACCATCATCCGGAGGCAGAGCAGCTACAGAAGAGAAATGATAATTGAGAACTGAGTTAGAATTTCTTGAGAACTTATAGTGGCAGAGCTTCTTCTGAAGAGGAGCCCAGGAGGCTAAAGAGGAGCCCCAGAGCCACCCCCATCCTCCAGGCTGGATAAGGTGATTCTGATTTTTTGAACCTGCTGCAGAAGACTGAGGAAGCATGACCGAGGTGCTAAGACTTTGTCTGTTTGTGGCTTGGTTGAGCCTTGAATTCCGGGAAACAGAAATTGTGAAGGATTTGAGATGGACTGGACCCTGTGAACTTCAGTGTGGAGCAGGACCTACCCAGAGAGCTGGACAAGGAACTGGGAGCTGTCTGCCTTTGAATTCAGGTGACTGTTTGGTGAATTCAGGTAGGAGTTGCCTGCCTCTAGTCAAGATGAAAATACCTCTCTATGGGTACTGAGTAGTGATGAAATTGTAGTTTACTAGTGACCTAGGGTTGGGAGGTCTGTGTATTTTCTAATGACTTAGTAATTCATTGCTGAATAAGTGACTTATTGAGTTAACTTAGAGTACCCCATGAGTGGCAGACTTTGACTATTGTACTTTGAGATGATTGTTCTTTGTTCAAAACTTTGTGGCCACTATGGTGGAAACTATGTGGACATTTTAATGATAAGCTGTTGTGAATACTATATTGTGATTTTCTGTGACAAGTTGGAATATTGTGAATGCTGTACCTTGAATTTCTGTGAATGTTTTGCTTTGATTTGTTATGGAATAAATAGAGTGTTCACTATACTGTGTAATCAAAACCTTAAAAGCTGTTCACAGTAGCATTCTTCTGGAAAGCTGCTTGGCTTTACAGCAACTTGGTGGTTCAGGAGATAGAGTATTGTTCTTGGAACCAGAAAGACTCCTCTGCATGAGTTCAAATCCAGCCTCAGAAGGTTACTAGTTGTATGACCCTGGACAAAACTGTTTGCCTCAATTTCTTCATCTGTAAAATGAATTGGAGAAGTAAATGGTAAACCACTCCAATACTGTGGCCAAGAAAACCACAAATGGGGTCATAAAGAGTCTAAACTGAAAAACAGACTGAAAAATGACAAATCTTGGTTACAATCCATGGGTTCAAATATGTTTTAATAAATAAAATTCCAATCCCATTTAAATAAAAAATTATTATATGTTTATTTCAAGGAGGGAAACAAAAGAGAACAGCAATTTTTATGATATCCAAAATATAAAAGAATTAACATAGCTATATAAGTACACTCAATGCAATTTGGAGGAGGAGGAACTAGTAGCTGGGAGGGGGATGGGGGTAGAGAACATGAAAATCTTCGAGTATACTAAGAAGATGGCATTTGAGCTGAATTTTAAAGGAAATTGAGGATTCTAAGAGGTAGAAGTTACAAGGGAGTGCATGTCAGGCATGGAGAGAAAGGAAGGTTTCAATAAGGCATGAAAAATGGTCAGAACTGAGGCAAAAAATCTTGTGGTGGTGATAGAAAATGGAGCAGTTCTGTGAAGGGACACCAGATGATGTAACTTGTCTCTTTGTGAGGCTAAACCAGACAGCTGTAAAATATTACATGACTTTCTGAATTTGTGGAGCAGAACATCCAAAAGAAGAGACAAATAAAGTTGTTCTGTTTGCCATGCTGAGTACTAGTTAGACAGACCTAGTGCCACAGCAAATTATCATGGAAATATGCCCATGGTTTTTAGTGTGCTTCATTTTAAAGAATCACATTCTTTCTTGTTTCTTAAGCAGAAAACCAGAAATGGCACATGGCCAGGGAAAGGAGGATATAGCTAAGATTTGTGAGTATTTCACCGTTAAGAATGCCAAGTGATCCCTGCAACCAATTCCAGTTTTTAACTTTACAGGACAGACTAACCCAACTTCCTTCTGAGTAACTCAGTTGCTAAGAATAATCACTATTGTGGCTTAGCAGTCCAGCTGCCCTGACTGTTTAGTGTTTCACTACTATTTAGATTCTATGGTTTCCCAGGTTTCTGTGCTTCTTATACCATGGCTGGACACGTACACAGTGCATAGGATGGCCAAAATCTGGGCAGATGGATTTGTAAGTGATGAATAGAAGAAAATGAAAAATACAGACTTTATTATTTAAAAGGGCTGTATTTTCTAGCTTACCATATATGCTTTAGAAATATAAACCTTACAGTCAGGGGGAAATGATGAGGAAACCACAGGAAGGGAAAGGACATCACAATTCGAAGGTGCTAAGTACTTGACCTATCCTTCTCTTCATAGATAATATGTGTATCCTCACTCTTCCCAATTGTGGAAGAATACACTTCTACTTTATTGAAGGAATATTATGTTACTATTTTTCTTATGATGATATATAAATAAATACCTTTCTTTTGGGAAAAAAAACATGTAAGTACTATATCTGGTAGTCTACAAAGAAAGGGATCTAGTTCTTTAGCACAAAGGGCAATGTTTACAGTAAAATGTATTTAGACACTTTGGGTTCTTTAATCTCCTGTAGCAGGTATAGATAGATGTAGATAGATAGATAGATAGATAGATAGATAGATAGATAGATAGATACAGATAGAGACAGAGATAGAAGTAGAGATAAAGGCAGATAGATAGATATAGTTTATATAGAGAGATATAGATATAATTATATCAGGAAGAATAGATGCCTTGGCTTCACTCTTCTACAAAACAACAACTATAGCCTTACATTATAACCTATGTGGAAATTTTATTATCCAACAGTCTATGGATTCTAGCGTTGAAGAATGTTGCTCTTTTAAGGGACTGGAATGGTAACATACAAATCTGCTATAAAGGAACAGTCCTGTAGATGCTCAATGCTTAACGTGCAAACTATTCACTATAATGCTCTGCTACTCTTGATTTGATTGGTTCATTCTAAGTTTTATAGTAACCTTCAACTGGATTTTCCCATGCTTCCCTCTTTGATCAGCTTCTGCTCTTTTCTACTAAATTAAGTGAATTTGGTAAATTGTGGCTTCTATTCATTCTGCCATGAGATCTTTTCTTTCTGACACCATGCCTCAGTTTCTAATATTAATCACTCTTTTTTTCCTGCTCTTTGTGCAACAATACTTCTTTTTCTGCTATCAGATGTGATCTAAAGATGTGAAGTGCACAGGCTGAACAATTCTGCTATTTGACATTGTGAAATAAACCATCATCCCTTATGCCCACTTCCACACTCAGTCATTCTATCACGAAGCATTTATTAAGCAACTGCTATGCACCAGGCACCACAAAGAACAAACTCCTCTGCCCTCAGAGAGCTAAAAATCCAATGGAGGAGCTAACATGTAAACAACTATGTACAAACAAACTATGAAATAAAAATTGATGGTAAAATGATAAAATAAAATGATAAAATCACATTTACACCAGAGGGAAGACACTAACATTACGGGGAAAAGGAAAGACTGGTAGATAGTGAAATTTTAGTTTGAAACTGAAGAAAGAATCAAGGGATATCAGGAGGTAGAGGTGAGGACACTCGAAAGCATTCCAAGCATGGGAAAGAACCGAGAAAAATATCTGAAGCTGTAAGGTAGTGTGTCTTTTTCAAGGAACAGCAAGGAGGCCAGTAGCACTGGATTTAGGAGTGCATGGAGTGAGGAGTGTAAAGTGTAAGAAGACTGGATAGCTGTGTCTGTTGGAAGGAGTCAGGTTATGAAGGGTTCTGGACATTAGAGTTTTATTTGATCCTGGAGGTGAAAGGAAGTCACTGTAGTTTATTGAGAAGGTGTGTGATATGGTCAGACCTACATTTTAGGAAGAAAACTTTTACATCTAAGTGGAGAATGAACTGGAGTGGGAAGAAGGTTGTCATAGACAGAAAAACTAATAGGCTATTGCAATAGTCTGGGAGTAAGGTGATAAGTGCTTTCAGGTGGTGGTGGTGCCAGAGGAAAGTAGATGAAGAGGGCCTACATCAAAATGGTGGCAGTAACAGAGGAGAAAATAAGGTAAACGCAATAGATTATACCAAGGTAAAATGGTCAGGCCTCAGCAACAGATTGGATATAGAAGGTGAGAGGGAAGAGTCAAAGAATGTCACCCACGTTGTGAATTTAGGTGACTGCAAGCATCATGTATTTCCAAAAGTAATAGGGAAGTTAGGAAGAGGAGAGGACTTAAGGAGAACGATAATGATCTCATCTTGGGACATATTGAGTTTAAGATGTCTATGAGACATCTAATTTGGAATGTCCAGTAGGCAGTTGGAGATGAAAAACTAGAAGTCAGCAGGTTTGTCAAAAATAGGCTTGTCCATAGGTCAGAGGTTAGGTCTCAAACACTGTATTCTATTATAGAAGATGAATCTTTATTATCACAGAGTAAGAAGTAATTAGAGATGAATTTATCAGAGAGACTTTTTTAGGATGGCAAAGAATTGGAAATGGAGAGGGAGGCCATAAATTGAGAAATGACTGAATAAATCACAGTATATGAAGGTGATTGAATATTCCTTTTTCTTTTTAAAAGAGTTGTATTAGTACTCTTTAGAAAACATCCTGGGGGCAGCTAGGTGGTGCAGTGAATGGAGTCCCAGCCTTGGAGTCAGGAGTACCTGAATTCAAATCCAACCTCAGACACTTAACACACACACACACACACACACACACACACACAAACTAGCCCTGTGACCTTGGGCAAGTCAACCCCAATTGTCCTACGTTCCTCCCTGCAAAAAGCAAAAAAAAATCCTGTTACTTTCCAATGACTCTCTCTCTTTCAATAGAACTCTCCATTGTAACAAAGAGATACAGTTAAACTAAAAAAATAAACATAGGCCATGTCTAACAGTTTATGGTTCATTCTGCATCTAAAGTCCTTTTTACAAAAATGAGAGGGGGAGGCATTTTTCAACAACAGTTCAGAGAAGTCATGATTAGCCATTGGGTTGCTGTGAATTCTTGCCTTTTGCTGTTATTTTCCTTTACATTATTATTATCAGTAGGCAAATTGTTCTGGTTCTGTTGACTTCCCTCTGAATCAGTTCATACATTTCCCCAACTTTCCCCAACTTGCTCATTTTTTCTTCTAATGATAAAATCACATAATCATAGAGTCAAATATTTACAGCTGAAAGGGATCTTAGAGGACTCAATTCAACCTTTCTTTTTACAGATGAGAAAACTGAGTCCCAGAGAGATTAGAGGCTTGTCCAGGGTCAGTAACATAATCAGTAATTGGAAAAATAAAGATTTGAAATCTAGTCTTATGACTCTAAATAGAACATCTTACCCCCCCACTATACTATACTTTTTTCCAGCTATCCTCCAAATAGGAATTATCCATCCCTCACCCCTTTTTTACCAAGTTATTTGCTATTACAGAAAGCGTTACTGTAAATGTTTTTATACCTTAACTATTGGCTTTCAGTAGTGACCTCTACATTCATTGAAATATGTCCAGTAACACCAACATTTCCCTCAAGCAAAACAGTGGTCAGCATTTTTTAATAAAGAAAATACACTCCTCTCCTTAAAAATAATTTTAAAGGTCATTAAATACCATCAGCTGCAATGGCCATAGAGTCTTCAAGGCAGTGTCTAAAACAAACAGAAAAAATAAAACAAACAAACAAAAAAAAACCCTCTTATATGCATTTGGAACTAATTCCTGCTCTGCATCACTGCCCTGGGATATTATACATAAGTCATAGCACAACGCCAGCATACATGGGAAGCGGGATTTTTCCTGGCATTGTGCACCATAAATGCAGAACGCTTGTTCCATAAAAAGACACAGAACAAGACAGGCATGTTTGTTGTTAAAGGAAACCATGTTTGTGACTAATACATTAGAGATCCCATTCAAGAACAATCCATCCTTATGTAAAAATTACTTTTGGAGGCTGCCAAAGTCATTGAAATATTCAGGTTATCAATCATACATGTGTGGGTTAGGGAAGATAAAGCTGATGAGGGAAACAAACTATATCTGAAAGTATCCAAAATCTTCCAAGTTTTCCTTTTGTGAGGTCTTAGAAATTTCAAGTTTCTGTCAGCTCACCTCATTTTTCCTGACTTTTCTCTGGAAATATCAGTACTTTTATATCCTTTCAGCCAAGACTGTATGTGTATTTCATTGTGTATCCAGAACTCCTGGGGGCTCAACTGGCTTTCTGTAAGCCCCTCATGGCTCATCAGTGGGACTTCCCATAAACTTTGTAGGGAAAGGGGTTGAGGGAGTCTGGGGAGGGGGAGTGGGGAGTGGGGCAATGTAGAGGTGGGAGACCAGTGAACTGCCTCTTTGCTAAATTATCTCAAATCAACCCTTAGGTAAAATGCCTGTCAGATCAGAATGAGAAGGAACCATTTCTATTCATATGTAGTCAATTTTTCAATTTTTTTTTCCATTCTTAGTCCATGTATTTAACTTTTTTTCTCTCCCTAGTTGCCTTTACTTTGCTTACTTTTTAATACCTCCTGCAAAGAGCTTGAGGCACAGAACTAAAATAAACTCTAAGTAGTCCAATGACTTTTTTTTGCCCTACTTTGTATCCCCAGAACTTTACAGTACCTGGTATAATGTAGGTACTTAATAAATGCTGTTTGACTAGTAAAATTATTCAGCAGAGAAAATAGAGAAGTTAAACACATGGGTCAATTGAGTTATATTTTCTTTTTTGTCTTTTTGGAGGGGGGAAGGCAGGGCAGTTGTGGTTAATTGACTTGCCCAAGGTCATACAAGTGTTGAATGTCTGAGGCCGAATTTGAACTCAGGTCCTCCTGACTCGAGGGCTAGTGCTCTATTCACTGTGCTACCTAGCTGCCCCAAGTTATTTTCTTTAAATCATTACAGGGGAGGGGAACCTGCAGCCTTGAGGCCACATGTGGCTTTCTAGGTCCTTGAGTGTACACTTTTTTAACTGAGTCTAAGTTTTACAGAACAAATCCTTTTAAGGGGATTTGTTCTATGAAGTTTGGATTCAGTCAAAGGGTTGCACTTGAGGACCTAGAAGGCCACATGTGGTCCCAAGGCCATAGGCTTCCCACCCCTGGACTCTATAGAATGAATTATATTCATAGTATCTATGCTCTCACTGCCATGGACAATAACATTGTAGGAGCTATTACTTTTATTATGATTATATGTTCTTATTTTACATTTCTTATACCTATCTACCTTCACCACAAAACCTACTCTGCTGTCTCTTTGTGGAACAAGATCATCCTTGAGTCCTCAGTGACCATAATAGTACAACACCCCTTTTTTCTGGGTGGGACTGGTGAGGGGTTCTGTCAAACTAGAAAATCTTCAATCCTGGATTTAGTGGCAGATTATAATCTTAAAATCAGACTAGATAACATTGACGATGATCATCTGCTACAGTTTAGCCACCAGTGATTTTTTTTTCAGGTACAGCAACTCGTGAATATCTCTGCTAACATATTTTGATATATACTAGTAGAGTACTGTGGCTAATGATATTGTAAATACATAAAATAATAGTTTATATATTTATGCTTTTGATTTCATCCTTCACATTGGTGTTAAAGTCTTGTTCCTAAAGCCTAGTTCTGTCCGTATCAATCTCTGGCTCAATAAAGGCCAAAGGATACCTTTTACCTCTAGTATCAAATACAAACTCATCTATTTAGCATTTAAAGCCCTCTGTAGCTTGGCTTCAGTGTTCCCTCCACACAATCTTTGATCCAACCAAACTGCCTTCTTAATGTCCCTTATATGATACACTCCATCTCCCATCTCTACCGGGAATGATCATTGAATATTGCTCAGTGGAAATTTTGCCTAATTACTTCAAAGATCTTCTGTGGAAGACAAATGAGATTAGGAATGACTTTAGACTTCATGTTTAAAACAAATACCCATTATTAATTATAAAGACTCAAGAATTTTAGTTCTTAAAAGTCACAAAACACAATAAATAATTGAATATATATGTACATATACACATATACATATATATGTATATATGTACATATATATGTATATATGTACATATATATGTATATATGTACATATATATATATATATAAAACATATATTTACAAAGCTATTTTCTTTGTTTTCCAGGTTCATCTAATGTTTCCTGACCATGTCCCCAAGCCTTGCTGTGCACCAACTAAGCTGAATGCAATCTCTGTGCTGTATTTTGATGATAGTTCTAATGTCATCCTGAAAAAATACCGAAATATGGTTGTACGTTCATGTGGTTGCCACTGAAATTAAGTGATAATATCATACCACCAATATTAAATTTTGAACTAAGGTTTATCAGACTGCAATTAAAAAGTGTATGTTTAGAGAAGAAGGAATTCTCTAAATCCATTCCAGTTCAGTCCATCTTTCATCCTATGTACAGTATTATGTATATAGAAGCTTTTTATTTATTCACAGGTATGTAGTCTCTTTAATGGGTGAATTATCAGTACAATCTAATTTCCAGATCATCTCAGTATATGATAGATCTGAGTTTTAGTGGGTTATATGGAGAGCCATAAACCCATGCCATTTCAACATTAAAAAAAAAATCTGTACAGTTTTCCTGAAACTAGAACTCCTGTGACTGTTTTATATTGTTGAAAGAAATTGAATACATTTGGAAACGTTGTGCCAATGAAAACCATGGTAGGATATTTATTTAGAGAAGAAACTAAAGAAAAATAATAATAATAATAACCCAAACAAAAGTGCTTTGGATCAACTCAATTTGTCTTTGAGGGATCCTGCTCCATTCGATAAAGTGAAATGTTGAACTGATACTGAGTAAATAAATGGTAGGTAGAACATAGAAACTGAAAGATTGCACATAATTGTTATAACTGTTTGCTTTAACAGAATCAGTGTAACTCTAGGAGCATTTTACTTCTTGGCTAGTGGAATGTAGATTTTGCAAAGAGCTCAAAGTTTCAGGAATTATGTGGAGACAGGCTTGAGCCTGTATCCTTAACTTTCCAAGTTAACACTAAAAAATTGTAGTACAACCGTCTTACCTCAAATAAATCATGTCTGTCTATTATCTCAAGCACTACTGCTGCAGATTTTTTTTTCATGTTTAATAACTTAGTCCAAAATAAAGAAACACATACATGAGCCACCTTGTCCCTTAGACAAGAGTTACTGTATGTGTCCAGGAGCAGAAGGACTTCAACAGAGCTGTTTTCTTGAGCTCCCTGTTACATATAACTAGGCTTGCTGATTGATGTGATGCTAGGGTTCCTAGTTAGGGGAAAGTACTGAAACTCAACTGAATAAAATTACCCAAAACAAAACCCTCTAGTATAATTTTGACACACAAGTGATACATTTAAATAAAATGTTCTTAAGAGAATTTGCCATTGAGAAAGAACAGCTGAAATCCATTTTTCATATCTTTGAGAATGTGGTAGTTTAAATCCATGTTGTTGTTGTTGTTGTTTAACGGAAATTTCATAAAACTTCGTCCCAGTACAGTCGATTCCAAGAGAAAAGGTTCAGTTGTATGTATGTGTGCATGTGTGTTCTTCCCTCTGAAATTAATTTATTTTCTCTCACTGTTGGAATGTCTTCTAAAACCATTCTAAAACATACATTTAACTTTTTGAAGAATGGGCTGTTGTTTTCCAGGACAGTTCTCTTTATGGACTCACCTCCAGATTTATAAGTAGTTACTTCATTACCTTCCATAACTCTCCGTATTTGCAGTTCATGTGAAAATGAATAAAGCACAGTACCACTTGTGAGTTTTCTCACTTGGGGTCATTGGTTAAAAAATGATATCAGGAATAACTTCAAAAGAGTTATGAGTTTGTTTGTGATTCAGGTATATGGCTATGCTGTTTTAAACACAATTTATCCTAGAGAAAATTTGATGGTAACTGTATTTTGGGGTACATTAAGTAATATATTTTTGAATAATGGTGTACCATTGTGAGAATTTTTTTAAAAAACTGAAGTTTATAATATTATTCTTTAAAATGTGCTGTTTAAATATATTTCTATATTTTAAAATATAATAAACCTGTAATGCTATAGGTGGCTGTATTGTGTGATTTTTTTTAAATCTGATTTTTGTTATAAACAGATATAAAGGACAAATATTGGAGATAGTGTGGAGACAATGAGTTTAGGAGGATACATGATTTCTTTATTTTTTAATGAGTCACATGAAAAACTGATTATACTTTTTTTTGCTTGACCTTGAAATATAGAACTGAGACAAATTGTGTGGGAATTACAAAGAAACAGATTTCAGCTCAATATTAAAAAAAAAAAAAACATCCCCAGCAATTACAGTTGTCCAAGCATGGAATTATTTGCCTTAAAGTATGGTTAATTCTTATGCCCTAAGCCTGGAAAGGCATTTGGTGAAATTACTGAGGAACTTATAGCTTTGAATCAGTTGATGGCCTGGAGGACTAGGGAAGATTCTCCCTGAAAGATCCAGAAAAGTCATAAACTATGTAACACAGAGACAATGACTGGGATTTTCATAAAAGATTATAAGTCAGCTAGATTTAATTATCCCATTACTATATTAACCTGGAATGGGCTGATTAGGAACTGATGGGTTCCCCATCACTAAAAATGTTCAAAAAAGACTAGATGGTCATTATTCAAGTATGTTGTAGAGGAGTGTGATTGTTCTGGTATAGGTTGAACTAAATGACCACTGAAATCCTTTCCAAATCTGAGGGCCTACAATGTTGTAACATAGCCATGAATTGCATTTTTTGCATTGATATACAGAAAGCACATTCATTATCTGACCTCAGCAATATTAAACGTATTATTGCTTTACTTTAAGCTATTCAAACAGCAAGGGTCATAAAGAGGTATTAGAAAAGATGGAAAAAATAAATGCCTCACTTTCCCTTTCTGTAGGGGATGAAATTTGCATCAGTATTTTCCCATACTACAAAGTCATATATAAATATACCACTGGGATTTAACTTATACATATGCTGGATTACCGTATTTTCAGATTATTTTAACACTTTCTATCATTTCACATGTTCCTTCTTTAACTTTAACTTGTTCATATTCAGGATTTGAAAGCCCTTGGACTTATTCCTCTTAGGGTCCTTGTTGTATTCTTTAAAACAGAAGGAAAAGAAAAGGCCATATTGGAACTGAAAAAAAAAAAAAAACAGAATAGCAGAAGGGAAGAAAGGACATGATTCATTTTTCCCTAACAGAATGAACTGTGTCATTTTATAATCTTTGTATCACCATTGGACAAACTAAGCCAGATTCAACTGGCTACTTTGCAGTCTGGCAAGTATTAGCTCCCAAGACATTCTGGAATGAATAATTAGCTCATGTAGCAGTCCCATTCAAAGCAAAAGAGATCCAAATTCCAAAATACAAGTAACCATCTCATAACCATATAGTCAAGTGTTCAATCTATCATTCAGTGAGCATCTCGTTACCTGCTTCTCTCTGTCTTTTTCTTTCCCCTAATCTTCCTTGCATGTATAAAACAGAAGAAAATATGACTTCCTGGATTTTCTTTTTCATGATTGGTCATGGGTTTCCAAACCTGTGACTTTATCATGATAGTGAAATTTTGGTTTTAAATTCTCTCCTGAGAGTGCATATTGACAATTCTGTGATATGCCCTGTGTCATCAGATGTGTGAGTAGTAACAAATCCAGAGGGATTAATTAAAAATAAATCATCAATTCACATGTAATAAGCATAGTATACATGTAATGTCAATGGGGCAAAAACCAGGGGAAATGGAGAGGCCTCCCTCTCCACTTTGGTGCAGGTTTAGTTATCTTCTTATTTCTTTGGTCAACTATGAGTACTCTTTTAATTGGCTTTTGAATTCACCTAGTTTCCAAAGAGCCAGAACAAATCATCATATTTCACATAATTATAACTTCCTGTAGTGCATATTTGAATATATGTACTAAAGAGGCTATCTTCACCCTTTAGGACTCTTTTCCTTTGGTCTTGCTTTTTGTTGAAGAGTATCTCCCACCTTGAGGCAACAAGGTTGTACCTTATATATTTCAATGAGGAAGGAGGGCCTAAGGAACTCTGGTGACGAAGACCTTAGTTTAAATCTGGTCTCAGACATTCACTAGGTGTTATCTCCTTGACAAATCATTAATGTCTGACTCAGTTTTCTCAACTGTGAAAGGGGGATAGTACCGTCTACTGTGAAGATCAAATGACATAACATTTGAAAGTACTGTTGCATAGAAGACACTTAAAATATTTCTTTTTTTCCTTCCATTCCCTCCTTCCTCCCTCCCACTCTTCCTTTCTTCTCTCCTTCCTTCCTTCCTTCCTTCCTTCCTTCCTTCCTTCCTTCCTTCCTTCCTTCCTTCCTTCTCTCAATCTTTCCCACCCTTCTTCCCTAGGTATTTTTTCCTTCCTTCCCAGTCTCCCTCTTTCATTCTTTTTTTCTTTCCTTCTTTCCTCCTTTTCTCCCTTCAACCCTCAGGATCAAGTTTACACCTCCAGAAAGCAAGGAAAAAGTTTAAGGGAGTAATATTTACTACTTTAGTAAGTCTTGTTTAGTGTTCAAATAGAGAATATCCGATCTGCTCTGAATTGTGTGGGGGGATGGAGTAGGGCTTGAGTAGGGATAGGCCTGAGAAGGGAACTTCCCGTATGTGCCACTAAAGGAGTGCTTCTCAAGAATAGAAAAGGTTTAGGGGGCGGCTAGATGGCACAGTGAGTAGAGCATTGGCCCTGGAGTCAGAAGGACCTGAGTTTGGATCCGGCCTCAGACACTTAATGCACACACAAACAAACAAACAAAAAAATCCTAGCTGCGTGACCTTGGGCAAGTTACTTAACCCCAACTGCCCTTCAAAAAAAAATAAATAAAGCAAAAAAAAAGTATAGAAAAGGTTCCTGTGTATACTATTGCAAAAACCATTCTTCTGTTGTAGATCATATGGCTAGAAGATGGGGGGACCTCAAATAGGGGAAAAAAAACTAATACAACATTTATGTTAAAAGAAATAATGGAGAAAAGACCAAAAACATAGACTGTTTAATTTAATTTTGATGCATGTTGCATCCTTTTGCTTCCTCCTGGGTTGCAGCCTTGATAGCAGCCGGATTTGCAGTTTTTGTGAGAAAATAGGAGATGCAAAACCCTTGATGAAAAACCCTATTATGCAGTACATACAGGGAACCAAAGCATAGGGCAAGGAGGTAGAAGAGGAGTTACTAACTATTCTTAACCACTGCCACTGGGACAGACAAACTGACCATGTTATTTTATTTTATTTTGTGGGCTAATACATTTCTCTGATGACATTCTTTTTTATTACTTCTGTACAATTCCTCACTTGTAGTGTGTCATCCTATATATATCTATCATGGTCTTATTCATCTTTCTTTGTTGACCCACAACTTAATTTCTTTGGAGATTCTTTTATTCCATGATTCAGCCATTCAGAATTACAAAATTGTTATTTATAATCTGGCTGTTATTTTATGAAGAAGTTTGAGGCCATTTAAAAATTATATTATTACATGACATAAAAATAAAATTAGATGTTTTCTTTATCCTTATTTTACTCCCCCATAGCTAGGAAAACATTTCTTCATAAAATTTAAGTACGAGCCTAAGGTGATATGAGACTCTCCAAGAAATTGAGAGTATGTGGTTTGTCTTCTTTTGGCCTGTGAACACAGAAGTGAAAATGGATTGGAATTCACTCAACATTCATTTGACAAATATTTTTGTTTCTTTCCTTGTGTGAGAATAGAAAGCAGTGAATGAAAATGTTCTTCTTTTCTAAAGTGGTAGCATTCTATCATATTTCATTTTTTTAATGAAACCTCCCTCTTTGAATGATAAAATAATCTTTAAAATTAAATCTAATTTCAAAAACTGGGGAAGTTTTGATGATAACCCTTTGATATAATAGGGATATAGCTAAGTCAGTAATCACTTGCCTTGTGGTTATATAGGTACCAAAGGTTAGATGCCAACTTCTAAAGGACCGCTTTCTTAAACTCCTGGCTGTTAGTGCCCTCTCTTTCATCCAATTAGACCAATTAGAATCTAGAGTCATGTTGATCTGGAAAGAAACTCAGAGACCTGCTAGTCCAACTCATTCATTTTATAGGTGATAAAACTGAGATTCAGGGAGAGTAACTAACTATATAGGAAAGTAACATCAATGAGAAAGGCAATCCTATAAAGCTATAAAGGGTGGCTACAAACAATGCATTTTTAATTAACCACGGGATGGAGAAGTTTGTAATGTATGAAAAAACTAGATATTAATAAGTGCATCTTCTAAGTGTCTGATTGATACACATTGCAATCTTTCTTTGACTAAATAAAGAGATTCTAGGGAATTTGCCTGAGATACTGAGAAGATAACTGACTTGCTCAAGGTCACAGGGATAATATACTATGTATCATGTCTACCTGCCTACAAGCCCTATACACCACCCATTACACTGTGCATGCTTCTGTAGCTATAATGAAAAGTAAAAGTTTCAGATTGCAACATGAAAGATTTAGATGAACCATAAGGAAATCATTTTGAATAGTAGTAGACACTGAACCAGGGTTTCCAAGGGAGATTTTGAAATCCCTTATAAAATAAGAAAGACAGCATCTGTTTAGGATTGTCTGTGTATGGATTTGCTTTGAGGACACTTATAGCCCTATAATTTCAATTGTATAGCATTGAAAGTCATTTAGTTCTCACACTCACCTTTCTTTTTGGCTAACTCTTAACATCCATGATTCACAAATCAGGGGATCATGTTTTCAACTAAGCTTAAGTAGAATGAAATGGTATTTTCTGGAGTCCATTCCAACAAAGAAAATTGCTGCCAATGAAATAAAGGACCTAAGTTTTAGCACCCAACATGGCTAGAGCTATATTTCAGAGAATAGGAGCGTATGCTGGGTGAAAATTATAGCAAATTTGATGAGGGATTCCAAGCTACAATTAAAATTTGATCTAATAATATATAATCTGTCATTGCTGATTATGCCAGCAGTGTAAATCTCTGATGTAAATTTTCCTGATTACTACCTTTTTCTACATCTGTGCTAAGCATACTTCTTCATTCCCCTGAATTTAAAGATCAGTGTTCCAACTTTTGCCTCTTGACCCTGAAATGGTTGCTTCAGCATGCTCTGTATTTTATCTGTTTTATTATTCAAGGTCCTTAACAGCTCTCCCAGGGAATGTTGTTTCCTAGACAATGTTTTGGGAGATGATTGAGAAGAGCTTAGCTAAAGTCTATCACTCATTTAACTGAGAAGCACATCTTGAAAAGGTCTGTTTTTCTCACTTCTGCCTTCTAGCTTTCTGCCCATCAAAACAATGGTCTGCATATCTCCTCTCCAACAAAGGGAGCTATAACTTCCCCTTCCCTCCTGCTTCCCCTAAAAAGGAGCAAGATACTCAAAATCAAGTTATTGGGAATTTCCCCAAAAAACTCGATAAGATAAAGCAGCAACAAGGAAAACAAATGAAGGAAAAATCCATGGCATGAAGAAATCCTATAAATTGAAAGAACAGAAGTTCAATTTATTGTCCAAAAATAGCACTTAGTGTTGCCCAATGGAAATTTGGGGTATTTATTTAAAAGCTCATTTTACCACATCATTTTGACAAGCATGTGTTTGTATTGTGAAGGCAAGATATAATAGGCATAAATAAGCATGTGCACAGGGAAAGAGAGAGAGAGAGAGAGAGAGAGAGAGAGAGAGAGAGAGAGAGAGAGAGAGAGGGCTTCCCAACTTTGAAAATAAAACTGCCAAGTAAAATCAGTAAATGGAGATTTATTAGGTACCTACTATGTTCACAGTGCTGACGACACAGGGGCAAAATATGTTACCAGGTGTCATGAGTTCACAGTCGAATGGGAGACACAACATAAAAACAACTGTGTATAAACAAGATATGTACAGAAAACAAATATCTTTGATTTGTCATACAAATTATATGCTTTGTTGGGGAGTACTAGGATATTGTCTTAAATTTATCCACAGCATTAAGAATAGTTATGTAGTATAATTATGCCTTTCAGGTAGTCCAAAAATTCTTACCTTATCTCTTCTTGATCTATTTTCCAGATCAGTTATTTTACCAATGAGATATTTCACATTTCTTCCCTTTTTAAGATTATTTTTGAATTTATTTAATTGTTTCTTTGTTTCTAATGGAGTCATTAGGTTTTATTTGACCAATTCTAATTTTAAGGAATTCTTTTAGTCAGTGAGGTTTTGTAACTCTTTTGTCATTTGGTCAATTTTAATTCTTAAGGACGTATTTTCAGTATATTTTTGTGCCTCTTTTATTAAGCTGTCAATTCTCTTCTAATAATTTTCCAGTATAGCTCACATTTCTTTTCCCAATTCTTCAACTTTTCTTATTTGATTTTTAAAATCATTTTGATCTTTTTATCTCTTTCTTTAGCTCTTCTGTTCTTATTGGCTTTGTGTCCAATTTGCATTTTCTTCACTTACAGACATTTTCAAGTTATTGTCTTCTTCTGAATTTATGTCTTGAATTTTCCTGTCACCATAGTAACTTTATATGGTTGGGTTGTTTTTTGTTATTGTTGTTAATTTTTCTTCATTTTTCCAGTCTACTTCTTGACTTTAGACTTGATATTAGAATTTGGCTCTGTTTACCTCTGGGGTGGGAGTACAAGTTGGAAGGAGGGGAGAATCATTCCCCTGGGCTTCTCTCTTTCATATTTTCATGCTTTCACAGCTAAATATGAAGAACTTTATGTTTTTGGTGCTTCCAATGTCGTTTTATCTGCATAGAAGTCTAGTCACTGCCTTCCTTATCTGCTCTATTACCAGGTTTTCAGTCCTCTTATGATATCAGGGTGTTGATGTTGCCCCATATCCCACAGCAGGATCTGGCCAGTCCTCACTCCAGTGTCCACACCCCTCTCTTTCTGTGTTCCTAAGTTGCCCTGGACTGGAAAAATGACTCAGAGTGAATGTAATTGGCTTCAGAATTCTGTTCAGTGTTTTGTGAGGTTGTTTTATTGGAGAGATTTTAGAAGAGGTTTGGAAGTTGCGACCTTTGACTCTATCATCTTAACTCCATCTTTGATACTAAAGTAATATGTTTGGAACAAAGCTGAATTTGGAAATAGAGGGTCTTTATTCAAATCCTAGCTCTTTCATTTACTCCCTTAGTGATCCTGCACAAGTTAATTTACCTTTCCATATCTTAGTTTCCTCATGTGGAAAATAAGGAGTTTGGATATTGTGGTCTTTAAAATCCTTTCCAACTCTCAACACTATAACGTAATGTTGACATCTTATTCATTTCCAAGAGAAAATGTGCAAAAATAAGTATTAAACCTACTTTTTGAATGATGAGAAGGATCTGTCACAAAGTATGAAGCAAGCTAAAGTTCATTCTTTGGATAGTTCAAATACACAGTATAGTTTACCATAATTCCTCTGTTACTAACCCTTAACTACAGTTTTACAAAGTAGCACTATATTTTACAATCATTGGTTTGAAAAAAAAAATATTTTAAGTAGTCAATTTCTTCTCTTTTCCCATGAAGATTTTTTTAATCTTCACAGTGTATCTTGTTTTCTGTCCTTTCTCATATTTACAAAGAAATGAGAAAGTGTACATGAATTATTTTGTAAACTTATATGTATGTCAATTTTTACCATTATTATTTTAACCATCAAGAGTTATATTTAGAGGGGCAGCTACGTGGCTCAGTGAATAGTGCACCATTTTTCAAGTCAGGAGGACCTGAGCTCAAATCCAGCCTCAGACACTTAACAAATTTACTAGCTGTGTGACCTTGGGAAAGTCACTTAACCCCAATTGCCTTGTGTTTCTCCCTCCAAAAAAAAAGTTATATTTATCAAAGGGCAAACCTTGGAGTCAGAAAGACCTGGGTTTAAATCCTGCTTTTGACATATAATAACTACATGACAAAGGATAAAACACTTCTTTTTTCCCCCAAGTCCCTGACAACTATAAGACTAAAGATTACATACAAGTGGTGAATCTGTATATGTGGAGTAAGTGCCCAAATTAAGTTCCCCATTCCAATGAAATGACAGATCTGGAGTCTTCCCCCCAAATACCTAAAAGTAGCAATAGAAGTAGCAGCAGCAGCAACTATGATTCCTGTTCAAAGTATCGCCTTTGTCTCTACTTCTATCCCTTATCAAATATTTATTAATCAATATCAATAAATCCCACCAATTTTTGCTCATTGTCCAATTCTTCTCTTGTAATTTTTGTTGTTACAAGTTGTTTCAAATTCTGTGCCCTATTTGCAGTTTTGTAACTTGCTTAAGGTCAAAGAACTAGTAAGTGTCTGAGGCCAAATTTGAACTCAGGTCCTTTTGACTAGGGCCAGCACTTTATCCACTGTGCCACCTAGCTGCCTCTCCTCTTGTAATACCATAATCCAGATATTGTGGTATGGGAAGAGGACTAGTGCTTCATTGAAGCTCTTTTATTGTCTATAACAATCTGCTTTCTCTATAGTCTCTGCCATCTTCTTCAACCTAGTTTCCTGCCTTAATCTGCCTATTCAGGGTCCAACCTCACCACAATCTAACTGGCAAGGATGGGAGATTTACATTTCACAGATTGATGGTTCTATTGATATAGTCACTCCTTCCAATTACCATGAGTTTAAACCCTTCTACTACTTAATGGACTCTCTCTCTCTCTCTCTCTCTCTCTCTCTCTCTCTCTCTCTCTCTCTCTCTCTCTCTTTTTGTCTCTCTTTTTCATCTGTCTGTTTCTCTCTCTGTCTCTGTCTCTCTTCTCTCCCTCCTGCCAGTCTGGTGACCTCACTGATCTAAGACAGATGCCATTCATATGATCCACTGCCAGGTCCATACTCATCAAAGTCTTTCCAGGATCATGAGACTTTAATGTAAAAAAAAAGTTTGCAATGCACTAAAAGAGTCTACAAGATCCAGAGTCATCTCAACAATACGACAAAACATTGAAGTAGGATTTTAATTGAGGTAGGAAATAGCATTCAATTTCTTTGTAACACTATAGAGTCCTTTTTTTTCTCAAAGATGAATCTGATCCATTTTCAAGAATTCACTTTTTTTCTTTCCAAATGCTTTATTAACTTCTGGTTTACATCATTCATTTCTGTCAGATTTTGAGTTACAATTTTCCCCATTTTCCCCCTAATTCCCCAGAATTACAGTCATACAGGATATCCCCTCAACCAATCTGCTCTGTCCCATCTCTTCTCCCATAACCCCTCCGACTTTTCCAGTAGGGCGAGGTGAATCCCCGCACCCCATTACCTGTAATGAGTTCACTTTTTTATCACAAGTTTCATCATAATTGTGAGATGTTGCTGACCACTGAATAAAAAAACTTGGGTTTATAGCTTACCTTTATCTACCTTGGTAACCTTGGGTGCATCACTTCTTCTCTTTTTCCCTCAGTTGCTTAACTTGGAGGACTAGAAGTCTGAATTCCAATACTATTATCCAATGATGGTGGTACCACTTCCTGTGTCTCTAATTATTAAATTCATAGGATTGTAGAGTTAGAAGGAACTTTAGAAGTCACTAGATCCAATTCCTTCATTTTACAGATGAAGAAACTAAGGTCCAGAGTCAAAAAAATAGTAATTCAGAGTTAAGCTGTGCAGTATTGAGTCAGGAAGATCTGAGTTCAAATCTGACCACAGACACTTACTAGCAGTATGACCTTGGGCAAGTCACTTAACCCTGTTTGTCTCTGTTTCCTCACCTGTAAAATGAGCTAGAGAAGGAAATGTCAAACCATTTCAGGCCCTTTGCCAAGAAAATCCCAAATGGAATCAAAAAGAGTCGGACATAACTGAAATGACTGAATAACATCAAAAAAGTATTAAACACCTAAGAGAAAGAAAAGAATGGAAGCTCTATGTTACAGGTGATCAACACTGCCCAAACCACTATGAAGCAAAATTCTCTTCAGGCTCCATAAGGCACAAAATGTTGCATGTAGGGAATTAGGTCTACCAAATGAGTAGTAATCGGGACCTATTAAAAGCTGAGATCTTGCATAGAAACTCAGGAAATGTATTATAAGCAGTTGCTGGAGGGAGCTCCAAAGGTTTAGATAATTGGGGATAAGCATCTGAATTTATCTAAAGGAAAAGTAAACTTTAAAAGCCACTGAGGTTTGCTCATCACTATTGTTTATCTTCTCCTGTCATATCAGAGCTGTATGCAGTCTAAGCCATGAGGCCTTTTTAATGACCCTATAATGAAGTTTTGAAAACAGATGGGTTTGCCTGCCACCCACTTTGGCTCCATCCTGCCCTACTGCTGCTGAGGAGAGGAAGACCTAAGTGGAAAGAAATACACAGCAATACATGGTGGTAGTCCAAGTATATGAAAACTTAGAATCACTTACTTTTCTTCGTTTAGAATCTTCCTGTGGGGAGGCTGGCAAAAGGGAAGTAGTAGTTAGATAAAATAGTAAGCTCCAATTAAACAGATGTATGGGTCTTTTTTATAAGCTTACTTTCTAATTAGAATTTTTTTTAAAGGATTCCACAGGTTTATCGTTTGGCCCAGAAATCAGAAGTGACATCTTGGCATTTAGGATCATTGTTAACTGACCTAGAAACGGAAGTCAGAGATCCCCAGCTGGACGTTGCTCTATTATTCAGATCATTCTCAATGTGGTTATGAAATCAACAAGCTAATTATCATGCCTGAATTCTGCTTTCAAAATTGCCCTTAAAATTGGGAATGCTTTAGCAGGATTATTGTTTCTTTAATTTTGCAGACAGGAAATGTAGAATCCAGTGTCTCATATTTTATTTTCCATTATTTTCCAGAAGCCCTCTTGACAATTAAAGGAATCTAGTACATTTTTGCAGAACGCTTCTAAATTCTCACTAAAGAGAACATGAATCAGAAAGCCCTCTGCACAGGAATCTAAATCAATTCTGCTCGGTGGTGTCACAGTTAGTAGGTTAATGGGTTCAATTCTGGTTCTGACATTTATTTCCTTGGACACGTCACCTACCTTTTCTGAATCTGAGTTTCTTCATTAAAAGAAAAAACAAACAAAAAATGGATTAGGTGATCTCTAAGATTTCTTGTCCAACTCTAAACTGATGATATCTATGAATGGTAGTGTGATAATATGGATACAACTCTGGCCTTAGAGTCAATAAGAATTTGATATGAATTCCCTATAAGAGACTTACTAGGGGGGCGGCTAGTAGTGAGTAGAGTGCCATCCCTGGAGACAGAAGGACCTGAGTTCGGATCCGGCCTCCGACACTTAACACACGTAACCATGTGTGTTAAGCCATGTGACCTTGGGCAAGTTACTTAACCCCAATTGCCCTCCAAAAAAGCCAAGAGAGAGAGAGAGAGAGAGAGAGAGAGAGAGAGAGAGAGAGAGAGAGAGAGACTTACTAGAAGACTTACTGAAGCAAATCATGTAATCTCTTTGAACCTCAGTTTCTTCACCTGCTGTAATGTTAAAGGGGTATAAGATCTTCCCCACCCATTAATAGGCCTCATGTGGAGCCCATTAGGGGAAGCTTGCTTATAGAAAAGCTTTCACACCTTTTGTTAATTTCTAATAAGGCACTGAATCACGAGGGTTGTGATGCCCTCTGGCTCTCAAAAAAGGTATATATAGTCTAAGGTTAGCATTTTGCTTTGGGGCTCATTTATTAGAAGAGTGTTCATGTGATTTGACCAGGTGAGACTCTGGGTAGATGTTAAGAAGATCCCAGCTTTGAAAAACCCAGATGTCAATGCTTCTCTCTCTGATAACTATGGATATACTGCCTTAGTCAGACAGTTGGATCTGTCTGGTGATCTGTGCTAATTTCTCAGACACTTAGAAGCCCTGTCTGTTGGTCTTTATTTCTCTGCTTTTATTTTCTTTGTTTGTATTTTCTCTGAAATTCGGGGTGCTGACTTTTCCCCTGAACTGGTGAATATAATTTTAAAAGATTATTGACCCCTTAAACAACTATCTTTCCTAATGTAGCAGATCTAAGAACCTCTGCTAGCAGCCATCTTGAGTATGCCAGTGTGGTTGCCATTACACCTGTAAAAATTAAAATGATAATAAAAGCATATATGCTACAGAGTCATCATGACAATCTATCTATATTTCTGAATAGAGAAAAAGAGAGAGAGGTGTAGTTGTTTTGTAGGTATAGAGGCATAGATATACATATACAGATATAGAAAGAGACCTAGAAATAGAGGTAGAGAAATAAGATTAGCTAAAGATATAAAGATGTAGGGGCAGCTAGGTGACAGTGAATATACCAGCCCTAGATTCAGGAGGACCTGAGTTCAAATCCAGCCTCAGACACTTAACACTTACTAGCCATGTGACCTTGGGCAAGTCATAAAACCAATTGCCCTGCCCTCCCCCTCCAAAAAAAATGAATAAATTAGATATAAAGATGTAGATGGATACGGGTGTAGGTATAGAAATATGGGGACAGAAACAATAGCTATCTATATAATACAGATGTGTGTATATATATATACATGCACATGCACATATATATATAGTTATATTTTATGGCAAACCCTTATAAATATAAGCTATTAACATATATATTTTAGTAGATGATTGATGATTGGATACCATAATACATACATAAATTGTATATTTCAATATATTTTATTTATAAACATCTTATATTCATCATGTTTTCTACTTCTGTTGTTATTAATATTTATCATTTATATAATTTCACATCCCATTCTACTGAACAAGAGGCTCGACTTTTACTTATTAGGGGAAAAAAATCTAAAAATTCATTGTGAAATCAAAAACACTTGTGTAAGTGGGGATTATTATCCCTTTGTCACAGATTCTCTCATTTGATAAACATATCATGACAGTCATATTGTCAGCTACCATTAATTTGGGTTGGAACACCATCCGTATTCTTGTAAATGATTTCTAAATGATTTCTTTACAAAATACTTTTCCTCATTCTTCCAATAATGTTTATTCTTACTCTCTTGGAATTATACTGTATTTCTCAGTATTTTGTTCAAATTTACTTATTTATATACATGTTGTATATAAATCCTTCCCCCTGTAGAATATAAGTTCATTAAAGGGAGAGACTTTTTTTATTTTTATCTTTGTACTCCTGGCACCTAGGGTAGGGCCTGGCATATAATAAGGTCTTAAATATTTTCTGAATTTGAATAGTTAGTTGAAAGGAGCGCTTTTCATGAAGAAACTCCATTAGAATAGTACTGATGTGGTGTATTATGGAGGTCCAAAGTATCCCTCACATGCATCCCCTACTTTCTCTCTCCCACTCCAATTGAGAAATTCACTAGTTTTCACCTAGACTGTTCATATTTGTTCTCCCTGTTTACATTCTCTTCCCTTTCAAACCACCCTCCACAATTCTAACAAAATCGTTCTAAGTCTAATCAAGCCATTTTTTCTCCTGCTTTAAAACATTCAGTGGCTCTTCATTATTACAGGATAAATTACTTAACCTGACATATGTCTAGCTTTCAAGCTTATTGTCATACTTCTTTACTCTATATAGACAAAATTCCAGTCAAAACATATTGTTATCTATTTCCCAAATTCAGTACTATATATTTAAACTCTGTCTGTTCAAACACATCCATCATTTAAGGATCAACTCAGATTCTATCTCCTCTTTGAAAATTTTCTTAATCTTTTCCCCCAGGTTCATAATGTTTTGCCTTCTCAATTTTCCCTGCACTATCAACTTCCAATAGAATATAGTATCCTCCTTGAGGGCAGGGAATTCCATTTGTCTTTGAGTCTCCAGCACTTAATGCAGAGTATGTGATTACTAGGTGTTTATTTAATTGGATTATTGAATATTAATATTGTATATACAGCGTGGCCCTTTCCAACTTTGACACTTCAAGCTCTTCTCCATTTCAACCCTATGCACCAGTGACCTGATGACCCCAAATAATCAATACCTAGCCCCTATTACTTTCTGAAAGCACCACCCTTTGTCTTAACCCCTCTTTTGCTCATCAAGAAAACAAACAACTATGAATCCAAGAACAATTATTAATACTACTACTAACATTTTTTTAATTTTTTAATTTTTTTTATTTAAAAATCTCTCAATGCTATGCTGCCTTAATGTTTATAAAATGCTGTCCTAATCACAATGCTATGAAAGAAGGTCACTCTTGTTATTATTTCTCCTTTGTTCTTGAAGTGGATCATATAACATCATGACAGCAATATCTTGACTTGCTTGTGAATTGGACTTAAGTGAGGGAGAGCTGTGCAATCATCAGAGCCCAGTGGCAAGGCAAAGGTCAAGATGACTAGCCACTTTTTCAGGGTTACAAAGTAAATGGCAGTCAAGATTTACAACCATATATCTTGATTTCTAGTCTAAGCATACCTCTCCTACAGCTCTTTATTTTTAGGGCGAAAGGCAAGGCAATTGGGGTTAAGTGACTTGCCCAAGGTCACACAGCTAGTAAGTGTGTCAAGTGTCTGAGGCCATATTTGAACTCAGGTCCTCCTGACTTTAGTGCTGGTGCTCTATTCACTGTGCCTCCTCGTTGCCCCCATCTCCTATTGTTCTATGTAGACTTTTTTTCCTGCTTACTAATCATCACATTTGGTCCCTAGGATTTAATGTGCTGCTTGATTATTGTGTTACTCCTTCCTAGCTTGTCCATTTTATTTTTGCCAGGACTTTAGATAAGACTCAAATATAGTAATTAATCTAATTGTTGAAATTTCTTAAAATGCAGTAAGTTGTAGGTAGGGAGAATAGGGATAGATAGATAGATAGATAGATAGATAGATAGATAGATAGATAGATAGATTGGAATGGCAATGATGGAATCCTAATAAAGCTGCCCACAGCCCCAATATTCTAACTTCATTATAGGCCCGGCCCTGCAGAACAGCAGGCCCACTGCACCTAGCTAGCCCCAGCCCCACCCCCATATCCTAACTTCTTTGTATATGCCTCACTGCTCCCTAGAACAACAGGTTTGTCCCTCGATTCTTAGTCCCACAGAAACAGCAGGTGTCCATATGATGGGAACCTAGCTACTGCCTCTACTTGGTCACTGCCCCCAGACCCTTCCCAGAGAAACAGGTATGTTATTGTATTCAATCACAATCACATCATCCATCTAGCCCAAGACAATAGCTAGCCAGCTGGAGGGCAGATTGACCAGAATGATTAACCACCAAACCATAGATGGGACCCCTCCTCCATTACCTAATCCCTTAACAAACTCCTCCTGCCTTTTTAATATTAATAATATTCCTCTATTCTATGTACATTTCTATTGTGTAATTGCATCTTTACCCTATAAAAATCCATCTTGCTTTCTCTAAAACTGCTGGTTCTTGGAATTTAGCCTCCTTCATGAGAGGTGTCAATCTCAATAAATGCCTTTGGATTAGAGGTGGTCTGACTGAATTCTTTTAGATGGTTCCACCATGACACATCATGAAACTACAACAGTTTTGGGATGGGAAGAGACACCACCTCAACAGTTTTTGGTGTGCCTGGGTTTAAACCATAACAGCAATGTTTTGGAGCCCTTCAAATAATACAACCTGTGCACCTAATTATTCTACCTATTGGCCATAGATCTAGCTTTTGGGGGCCTATACTTTGATCTGTTGTGCTTGCCCATAAATGAAATCAAATGTCTGGTCATCCTTCAGAAAGAACCAGGCTATTCCAACTCAAATTGGATCTCTAAAACATTAGAAGAATTAGCCAGAGTGAAATAACTTTAGGACTTTATTTTCATATCCATAAAATGAAAAGGTTGGACTAGATAATCTCAGAGATCCCTTTTTGATTAAAATCTATGATCTTGGGGTGGCTAGGTGGTGCAGTGAGTAGAGTGTCAGCCCTGGAGTCAGAAGGACTTGAGTTCAGATCCGGCCTCAGACACTTATCACACACAAACAAAAACCTAGCCTTGTGACCTTGGGCAAGTTACTTAACCCCAGTTGCTCTCCAAAAACCAAAAAAAAAAATCTATGATCTTATGATTATAAGTGCTACAAGACCAAGTTATATAAATATCACCCAGATCAAAAAAAGCTCTCAAGAGCCAATTATTAGATTTTAAATTTTTACAAATTTTCAAGATTTACACCATGGGAAACAGGAAACACTACAAACCAGTCCTTGACTCATTTTTTTGATTTCTAGACTTAATAAAATGAGAGAGAAAATGAGGATGAGGATGATGCAGATGAAACATAAGTGTCACCTGCTTACATTGCCACCAAATGTTAAACATTTGCCAGGAAACCCACAGATTCCGTGAAAGGAATCATTAACAGTGAAAATGTAACCATATATAATAAATCACATTGAGATTAGGGGTAGCTAAGTGGTACAACAGATAGAGTATTAAGGGTCTGGAGTCAGTGAAACCTGAGTTCATATCAAACTTCAGAAACTCACTAGTTATGTGAATCTGGGTAAGTCACTTTGTATGTATTAACTAGAAAATGGTCTATAATAACAGCACCTACCTCAACAGGTTGTGAAGATCAACTGAGTTAAATAAGTACTTGTTACCTTGCCCTTCCCCTTGTCAAAAAAAAAAGAATGAATCACGGTGGATATTTTTAAACTAATTATGTTTTATTATTTTTAATAAAAAGTAAATGAAAATTACAACTTTTCTCCTCCCCTACATGAGACAGCCATTAACAGCCACCCACACACTCCCTTGAACTAGTTGGAGGGAGGGAGGAATGGGTGCAGATGGACATGTGTGTGTGTCTGCCAGCCACACAAGTACAAATAGGGTCAGGATGGTTCCAACGCCATTGCAAACACCCATCTCCATTATCTGGGGTCAAAGGTAGCTTAGAAGATTTGGAATAGGAGGAGTAAACTTTTCCAAGAGCCCTTTCCCCCAAAGGCTCAACAATTTATAGCATACTGTATTGAGGGAAGAATCACATTCCAGGTCAGGAGGTGGGTTTGAAGAGAAGAGACATCAGGTTTTTTGCACGACCACAACCTGCACTATACAGCTCACCCCCACCAGCAATGGAGGCTTCTGCCCTGTGCAAAATGTGTTTCATGACTTTTCAACAAAGGAAAAGATGGAAAAGACCATTTCTCAACACCCTCATTTCATGATGTAAAACAGATAAAACACCAGCAAATTAGAAAGAACAGCTGCAGACAGCTACTAGGTGGTATATGTGGGTAGCATGGCCACCTGCTGCTCTAAATGGAAGCTATAGTACAGAATCTGCTACTCTGACAGGCAGTTTTGCACATATTTCTCATGCAAATATCCTTAAAACAGGACAAGATGGGATTACCCTATCCCCACACCACAGAAGCCCACAGTATATTCCCGTTAGCAGTGACAATGGCACGCCACTGGCCACCCCTCCTTCAGCTGCATTGTCATTTCCCATACTGCTGTGCACAGTCAGTTTTACTCTTGGTTGAGGCTTCCACCACCTCTCCCATGCAGGACACTCACTACTCAGGATCCTCAGCCATTAGTCTGGCTTTCTTCCTTTTCTTCTTCTTGATGCTCTCTGTGCCCGAATCCTTTGATTTGCTTGTTCTCTCTACTCCAATTTTAGCCTCCTCTCTTTTTTGCTTTTCTTTTTCTTCCCTTTTTTGCTGACTTCCTGTTGAGGAACAAAGGTTTCACCTTCTTCATCTTCTTCATCACTATCATCTTCCTCAACAGCATCTTCCTCTTCAACACCTTCTCCATCACTATCTCCTCCTACCACTGCCACCTCCTCCTCTTCTTCCACTTCACCAGCTGCACCCTCCTCACTCTCCTCTTCATCTTCACTGCCTTCTTCTTCCTTGTTGCTTTCTTCATCCTCTTCACACAGTGGATATTTTAACAAGAAACTCCTGGAAACACAATTAATTAATCCCAAGGAAGATATAACTAATAGAATTTCAGACTTGTGGAGTGGAGTCAGAAAGTTTGTGGATAATGCTTTGACAGAGGTATCCACCTACTCTAGGCAGAATGAGGAGTTTAGTTCTCTAACCTCTCCTGTAATCACCAAACAGTATCTTTGGGAAGCTTTGGTTAGCAGAGATAGCTAGGTGGTACAGTGGATAGTCTATGGGTCTTGGAGTCAGGAAGATTAGTCTTCATGAGTTTAAATTCTGCACTGGACACATACTAGCTGTGTGACCTGGGCAAGTTATGTAGCCCTGTTTGCCTCCATTTCCTCATCTATAAAATGAGCTAGAAAGGAAATGGCAAACTAGTCCAGAATCTTTGCCAAGAAAACCCCAAAAGGGGTCACAAAGAGTTGGACACAACTGAAAACCAACTAAATGACAAGTTAGCAGAGGGCATTTGGGGATGGGCAAGAGGTGTCAATGAATAGAAATTAGAAAATAGGCCTTTAGACACAAAGTGATTTTGTTCAAGTTTGAACAGGTAGAGGTAAACTGACACTAAAATTCATTCTTACTCCCGGGGCAATACAATTCTTATTATATCCAGATGCAAAGCAGTTAAAAATGTACCTCAGGTATTCAAATTACTTACAAGTTAGTTGAGAAGATGATTCAAATATAAATATTTTATAAAGTAAAATAATTACATGTTAATTACTAATAAATTCCTCTTCTATATCTTTGGAGCAGTTAGGCAGCACAATTAGGAAGAACTGAATTCAAATCTGACCTCAGACACTTAATAGTTGTGTGACTCTGGGCAAATCACTTATCCTTGTTTGTCTCAGTTTTCTCATCTGTAAAATGAGCTCAAGAAAGAAATGGCAAAACACTCCAGTAGTTTTGCCAAGAAAACCTAAATGGGTCACGAAGAGTTGGACATGACTGATACAACTGAACAGCAATGACATATCTTCACCAGAAAATTTAAAAATAGGAAGATTGGCAGCCTAAGTAGTAGAGTGATTATTCCAAACATACAGAACATTTGTTTTACTGTTTTTGTTAAATTTAACATATATTCTATAAAAAATAGCCTCACATAGTCTCACATAAATCTTGTACTTCCATATGCAAGGCTTTTTTTTTTGGTACTACTTTTTATGTGATGTTTGTATTTATTGCAAAGTATTAGGTTTGTAATTAAAAAAACAAATTTAATGAACAAACAATGGTTGTTTTAGATTTCTTGACTGGGGTTTGAAGGTACAGTGACACCCTAAAAGAAGAATAACTAAATCTTTCCCTTATTCATGTCCCTAGTTATAGAGTTTTGACTTCAATAGGTTTCAGACTTCTGTTAATCCTTTTATGTCCTCTCTTTTGGCAGGATGTTGACTTTTTAGAGCTTTCTCTGATTCTCTAGTGCCCTATTTCAGCAAGAGAAGGAGCTTGTATAGGCTAGTATATATGGTATGACGCTCAAGCTTCCAGTCTTCTCATTTTATGAATGTAAAACCAATTTATTTAATCCAAGTCAATCCTATAAATTGTTGAAATTGCACACAATGATTGTGCTGTGCACACAGAAGCAGTGGTTAGCTATGGAGTTTATAAAACAACCTGAAAAAACAACATTAATAAATAATGAAAGAGAAAAAAAAGCAACAAGCCAAGTATTGAGTGAAGGACTGCACACAGGTTGAAAAGGGCTTTGGGCTGCCTCACTTTTAGAAACAAACATTCCCTTTTTTCAAGACTCACTTTGATAAATATCCTCATCTCGTCTCATTGCATTTTTAAGGGTTTTCCATAAAAAGACATTTTCACAGGAAAGGAAACTATGAGGAAAGTAGGTCCTAACAAAACAGTGTGTGGTCCAAGGGCTTGTAGAAGGTTTATTCTTCTTGCACCATGTAGCCTGGGACTCTCTTATTGGTGGTACAAAGCCAGAATCAGTCTTACTATATTTCCTCCTACCTCACGGGGATTTTATGTTCCCCTTGTAGGTCCTGTCCCTAAAATTACTTATTGGTCATGCAGAAGGAAGGCAAAAGTAGTCGTTGCTGTCATCTTTGTAAGCTGGTCCCCTGCTGTTCTTGTTACTGCTTTCTTGAATGGAGGTTGAACATTTCCCTTTTGACCTCCACTTCTCCCCCTGGAAATTAAAGAGATATGTAGGAAGTTGAAAATGACTTCCTCCCTTTGTAGAATTGAAGGTTCCTGTGGGGATACAGAGTTATAAAGGGCCTATGGAACCCATGGTGGTGAACTTGGACTCTGTTCCAAACAGTAGCACAAAGCATCCCAAAGCATTATGGATCAGGTTGTTTTTTTCTTTTAATAAAGTGTTTTTCCCATCTTTTTTTCTCCTTAAAATAGTGTTAACATTATACAACATCAAATCTAGGCTTGTCCATTTGAAAAAGAGACCTCTTAGAAGCAAGTTGTTGGGCTAGACGTAGAGAATGACAAATGCATTCTCAGACATGGATAATGTGTTAATTTACTTTACTTAACTATATATATATATATATATATATATATATATATTTTTTTTATTACAATGGTTGCCTTCCCTTTAGTGGGCTGGTGGATAGTAGGTTAGTGGGCAGTGATAGATTTAAAAGAAAAGAATCTCAATATATCAGCTTTTTAAATGTTTGTCGTAAAATTTTAAAATGAATAAGGGGACAAATAATATTAACCTGTTAAATTTAAAATTTGTAAATGTAATATGTGTCACTACATATTGCTATCTTGTTAAATTTAATCTTATAAATAATATATATTGAAAAATTTAATAATAATTTTATGATCCTATAACATTCTTATTTATATATTAAAATATTTGTATGCTTTGTTGATTATTAAATTCTATTAAGCTTATAATAAAGCATATTTATTTGAAAATTATTTATATTAAATTCCAATAAGCAACATTATCACCTGGTCTTGAGTAATGGAAAGGTCAAGGTGATTTTTCAGCCTGAAAAGGTATCATAGAAATTAACTATGTGGGCAGCTAGGTGGCACAGAGCACTGGCCCTGTAGTCAGGAAGACCTGAGCTCAAATTTGACCTCAGACACAACACAAAAACTAGCTGTTTGACCTTGGGCAAGTCACTTAACCACAAATGCCCTCCAAAAAGGAAAAAAAAAAGAAATTAACTCCTCTCCTTCCTTCCCCCTCATTCCCTCATATTTATTAATATTTTATTTCATATTTGTTACTATGCTATTAGTATAATCAGAGCAGTAACTAGCAGTACTACAAGGCTTTTCTATAGGGTGCCAGTAGATACAGATAGACAGGGAGGGAAGTTCTTCTCTTGGAGGTTAGTAACTGTCATCCCTACAGGTTTCACAGGTCTTTTGGAGGCATAGGACACAGGCTCTCCCTGTTGCTAAGCTCAGGCTTGAGTAGCCCATCTTTCCTCCCTGAAGGGAAGAGGGAGAGTACTCTGAGGGAGGGACCTCTCCTTTCCTGCCAGTGCTGAAGATATCATCAGTGTGCCATCCATCCCCCCTCAAGTCAGTCATCTTAGATTCAATTATAGTTATGGAAGATTCTGAATATGATCCTCCTCCTCCTCATCATTAATAATAATACTGCTCATATTCAAATAACTTCGCAATTGGATGAGAATTTATTTTTAAGAAATAAACATGAATTATTTACATTGATTACCAATAATTAGTTTATATTTCAAAATATGTATGGTTTCATTGGTCTGGGTGAACCTAGTTATACCTCAACAAATGTTTTTCTAAGTTGCTATGGTTAAAGAAATAAGTTATATCACAGTCAGTCTTCTGATGATACACCCATTCAAATCTGACTAGGTTTATTTTCAGGCAATAAATATATTCCCTCACCTGGACCATACTCTGAACTTGGCTCAGGCAACTACCTATCTCTGTGGTAGTTTTAACAATGTGGAAGTGAAAACACTTCAGCTAGGATGGAATGAAGGAAGCATTTGTTGGGTAAAGTGCTCTGTTGGCATAATCTTTGGGAACACAGAATAATCTCCATGCCTTATAAGGCATATATGAAGATGTGGAGAAGTAGTTTATATTGACTATATGTGTACGTGTGTATATGTATATATGTATATATTTATGTATATGTGTATATTTTGTGAGTACCTCTATATTGGTCTATCTTTTGTTTTAATATTGCCTATATTTCCCCCTCTATCATTCCTCCTCCTTTACCTCAATGACTTTTGTCTTATAATAAAGATTATTGTTTTTAAAAAAAAGAGAAAAATATTCAACAAAACAAATCAACTTTTTTTTAATTTGATGTTCTATGTTCAACATCTATAGATCCCCACCTCTGCAAAGAAGATAGGAAAGGTATTTTCTCATATTTATTCTTTATGGTCAAACTTGGTAACAATATTTTTTATTATTTTGTATGTAACTTTTGGCTCAAAGGCTATTATGTACTCTCATCTCATATTTTAAATTGATTACTCAGTTTCCTGAGCCTGTGTGAGAGATGGGCAGTTAGTGAGAATTAGAGAGAAAAAAGATCTGGACTTTTCTGGCTTCCAGCTTCCATAGAGAAACTGCACCATTCCAAAATCTCTTCAGGTCACTCATTGAAAGGAAAGACTCTAGGAAGATATCAAGATGTAGAAGCAATCTCTAGCATGTCTCTATATCCGTCTTGTACACTAGAAACTTCAGAGAATTTCTGCAGGGTTAAGATCTGGGATACTCTCTCAAGGAAGAATTTATTTACTCTTTATTATATGATGCATATTCCCATATGTATACTTTCTCTGATTTCTAATTTGTTATTGACATAGATAAATGGATTTATATGCTATTTTTATGTATGCTCATTGTGGAACTAGTTTTTATATTACCTTTTACTAGCTTTTATATTTTATATGGCTTTTAGTGGGAATAGAGTCAAGGCTTGGATATATAGCTTGGGACACTTCTTTCCCATGACCCTAAAATTATTTCCCTTAACAATATTTAAGGGAACAGATAATTCTTATGTAAGCAGAGATTTTGTAAACACTAAACCCTCATTAAAGAATCCTCTCAAAAGACATCAAGCTGAAGGGCCAAGCAACTGGCTTTAACCTCCTGCTTTCTTCCATGTCAGGAATTAAAGTCTCCCTTTGAGAAGGGTGGGAGGATATGCTAGGAATACCATTTCTTGCCTTCCTGTTATCCACATCTTGATAGATCTCTTTGGGTGCAAAAATAACCTGCATGGGCAAAAACAACATAGCTGACCTGCATACACAGCATCTCTATAAGTAGTTAATTGCTTTCCATTTTATTATTATAGTTATAGAAACTTCCTTTTTGATTACTGAATGTTGTATCAGTTCATATAAGTCATTCCATGTTTCTTTGTCTTCTTCTTGATTGTTTCTTACAGCATAGTAATATTCCATTGCATTTATGTACCACAATTGGTTTAACCATTCCCTAACTGACAAATATCTACTTTGTTTCAACTTCTTTCCTATTACAAGAAGTGCTGCCAGCTTTTCTTTATGATAATGATTCCTTCCAGGTATATGCCTAACATTGAAATCATTTGGTAAAAACATATGGACCTTTTAGTCACTTTATTTGCACAATTCTCAACTGCAAAATGACTGCACTTATTCACCACCTACAAAAAGAACATTAATATACCTATCTTCCCACAACATTTCCAAGAGTTACTACTTTCATCTTCTCATACATTTGCCAGTTTAATATGAAGTGATACCTCTGGGTTTTTTTTTAATTTGAATTTCTCTCATTACTTATGATTTCTATGTTCGTTGTTAACAGTTTTTACCACATATTAAAATGAATCATACAATAGTTCTTAAGTAACCAAGATTATATAAACACTTAATTCTCATTAAAGAATCCCCCAAAAGAAGGCATCCAGAAGAGGACATAAACATTTCTTAACAAACATAATGGAATTTATATAGGTAAAAGAGTATTCTTGCAAAGTAATTACTTACAAAGTTTAAGCAAATATTTAAACATTGCTGCCAACTTCCATAATACTTTAGAAACTCTTCTTCAAGGATTACATATATGTATATATATATATATATATATACATACATATATATATATACATACATATATGTATATATATACATATATGTATGTATATATATATGTCACATTATGCTGAATATGTGTAATGATACAAAGTAATTGTCCTTTGAAGATGAATTGATTTGGGGGAAATAACCAACTGCCATTCAGATTGAAGTCTGATGAAAAATGTGACTAATCAAACTAAAATATCATTTTTAGTGTTAAGAAAACAAACAGGGAGTCAAGATGGCAGAGTAGAAACAGCACTTCCTCAGAGCTCTCACCCACACCACTTCAAAATTATGTAAAAGGGGGACTCTGAATGACCTCTGAAGCTCCAGAACGCACAAAATGACACAGAGAAGCTAACCTCCCGCTGAGGAGAGCCCAGCAGCCCAGCAGAGAGAGACCAACACAACATTCTGGGAGCCAAGCCCAGGTCCCCTTGAGTTAGAGGTTTTAGCCCCAGGGTGGCCAGACCAGCAGCTGGCTGGAGGGACTCAAAAGCACCAGCAGCTGTGGCGTTTCCAGAATTATCAACACATAGATGCCTAAGACAAAGTGAGAGGTCAGTGCCCTATGGACTTTGGGACTGGTTGAGAGAGCATGTGGTCTCTTTCTCCTGGGGGCAAGAAGCTGCTGAGGAGCCAGCATAGCTTCTGTCACATCGCCAGTTTCCAGCTTCAGTTTGTGGCCTGCGAACTGTAGGGGGATATGGTGATCACTCTGGGGGGGGTAATTGGATTGAGGTTTGTGGTGGAGGTCTTGGGGTTTGTGACCAGCTTGCCAGAGCTTATGAAGGTTTTAGAGAGGCCACCCAACTAATACCTCCGGAAGTTGGGAAAACCCCAACATTTGGGACAGAAGCTCCCCTGTCTGGTGGCAGAGTGCTACTGTGGCAACAAGCCCAAAAGTCAAGTACTTGAGTGGCAACATGCCTAGGCAAAGGAAACAAAATAAACAGAAAAATTCAACATTAGACTCCTATTTTGGGAGCAAAGTGGATCAAAGCATGGAATAGGAGAAGGACTGGGAGGTCAGAACTCCTGCACAAAAAGCCCCAAATGAAAATATGATCTGGTTCCAGGCCATAGAGGACCTTAAGAAGCATATGAGAGAAGAGGGGGGAAAATTGGGAAGAGAAATGAGAAAGATGCAAGAAAAGTATGAAATGAGAGTCAACAGTATGACTGAGGAAAATAACACCTTAAAAAATACACTAATTCAAATGGCAAAACAGGCTAAGAAAGGAAGTGAGGAGAAGAATGCCTTAAAAAACCGAATTTACCAGATGGAAAAAGAATCTCAGAAGCTCACTGGTGAGAAGAATTCCTTCTGAATTAGACTAGAGCAAATGAAAGCTAGTGACTTTATGAGAAATCAAGATGCTGTTAAACAGATCCAAGCAATTGAAAGAAGAGAAGGCAGTGTGAAATATCTCATGGGAAAAACCACTGACCTGGAAAATATATCCAGGAGAGATAATCTAAAAATTATTGGACTACCTGAAAACCATGATCAAAGAAATCTAGAAATCATCCTTCAAGAAATTCTCAAGGAAAATTGCCCTGATGTTTTAGACCCAGAGGGCAAAATAGAGGTTGAAAGAATCCACAGATCACTTCCTGAAAAAGATCCCAAAAAGCAAACTCCTAGGAATATTGTAGCCAGGTTCCAGAATTCTCAGATCAAGGAGAGAATATTACAAGCAGCCAGGAAGAAACAATTTCAATGTTGTGGAAACACAATCAATATAGCACAGGGTATGGCAGCTTCTACACTGAGGGATCAAAGGGCATGGAATATGATATTCTGGAGGGCAGTGGAGCTGGGATTAAAACAAAGAATCACATACCCAGCACAACTGAGTATCATGTTTCAAGGAAAAATATGGTCATTCAGTGGAATAGAGGACTTTCATGCATTCTTAAGGAAGAAACCTGAGAGTTGAATAGAAAATTTGACATTCAGATACAAGAAGCAAGAGATGCTTAAGAAGGTAAACTGGGAAAGGAAATCAAAAGGAACTTATCAAAGTTGAACTATTTACATTCCTACAGGGGAAAATGATATCTGTAACTGATGAAACTTTTCTCAGTACGAACCTAGTTGAAGAAGGGTATATGGGCATATGAATACATATGTGAATGTGTGTATATGTGTTTTCAGGAATACATAAATAAAGGGTACAGGTCGAATTTAATAGGAAAGGATGATACCTAAAAGCTGAAATTAAGAGGTGACAGAGGAATATAACGAGAGGAGATGGAGAGAGACAGAATGGGATGAACTATCTCATATAGAAGAGGCAAGGGGAAATGTTTACAAGGAAGGGGGAGAACGGGAAGGCAAAAAGGCAAAACCTTATCCTCATTGAATTTGGATCAGGGAGAGAATGACATAGATACTAAATAGGTTTTCTCACCCTACAGGAGAGTAGGGGAGAAGGGGATGAGAGGGGGGTCAATGGAAAGGAGGGCAGGCTTGTGGGGGGAGTTGGAAGCACCCACTTTTGAAAAAGGACAGGACCAAAATGTGGAGTGGACCAGGTGGGAGATGGGATAGGAGAGAGGGAAATATAGTCAGTCTTTCACAATATATCTATGATAATGTTTTGCATAGCTACACATGTACAGCATATACTGAGTTGCTTATCTTCCTTTTAAAACCAATTTTTTTGCTTTTATTTTTGGAGGGCAATTGGGGTTAAGTAACTTGCCCAAGGTCACACTGCTAGGTTTTTTTGTTTGTGTGTGTTAAGTGTCTGAGGCCGGATCCAAACTAAAACCAAAATATTTTTTAAAATATATAAATACTATGATTAATACTATTGTGCATATAATTGGGAGATAAGATGTACAGGCATTGGGACGGGATGATTCACCTCGCCCTACTGGAAAAGTTGAAGGGGGTATGGGAGAAGAGATGGGAGAGAGAAGATTGGATGAGGGGATATCCTGTGGGATTGCTATTCTGGGGTGGTGGGTAAGGGAAAAATTGTAACTCAAAATCTGGTGAAAATGAATGATGTAAACCAGAAGTTAATAAAGCATTTGAAAAAAAAAGAAAACAAACCACAAGATGATGACATAAAATAACAAGATTAAAATTGTGTGATATTCATCAAATGTCTCTGATAATGATTCAAAAATAGGTATCACAGGTTATTTTAGCACAGATACATCATTAGAATACGCATGGGGTCATTTAAGAGGATTTTTTAAAATAAAATTTTAGTAATACCTTTTGGTTTTATATCACCTTCATTTTCCAAAGTATTCAAGCCTGGAATCTTTCCTTAATTTTCCCTCCCAGGTTGTAAGTGTCTCCAGCTTCAGGTGACTGCTAGGAAAAGAAAGGATTTTATGCCTAGGGGGAGCAAGATACCCAAAACTGCTGTGTTGATTACAACTATATAATAAAGTATAGAAGGAAACTAGCACTCCAAAGGAAGATTGTGAGAAAACTGCAGATGCCCAGCTGCAAGAGTTTCTCTTCAATAGTATCTGAGGGGTCAAATTCCCCTTTCTACTTAGTGGATTTGGAAATCATTAATCCACCCATCCCTGAGGTCAGCTTATGGACAGAAGAAATTTGGTCCCTGAGAGAAAGGAGTAATTTAGAAGAGCTGATCAAGTGAAAAGTGCAAAATAGTTATAGGTGCTATAACCTTTCAGACTCCCTCTGCGACAATGATCTTCATCTCTTGAAGGCCATGGATCTACCTCAACTCTAAGAGACTGACACTTTTTAGGTCAACCAGTTAATCACCTTAACTTTGCACTTTTCTATCAATTTTTATCCTATATAGATACTTCTTCTTCTTCTCCTCCTTCACAAATAAGGGAGTTCATGTTTCATGTTAGAAGGATCAGATTTTGTAATTGTATTTTCAACACAAACCCTCCCAATACACCAACTTTTCCCTAGTCCCTTTCAGTGATACAAATAAGGAAAGTGATAGAATGATTGTAGACGTCTAATATGTAGTATGATCAGTGGTTTGGGGCAAATAGAACAAAACTTGCTTGCCTTAAAGTAAAATGTTATTTGAGTTCTCTGTCAACCAAATAAAAATATTATCACGTTGGGGATTTTGAATTGATGGGAAGGAGGGAAGGAAAGAAGGAAGGGCAAAAAGGAAAGAGAAGGGAAGGAAAAGCATTTAAACCACTGTATTCTGAAGGAACTACTTTGAATCTTTGAAAGTAGAAAATTAAACTATAATTTAAAAATCAAAGCCCACTAAAATAATGAAGGCAAGGAAATTTTTAGTATTTTTATTTTGCCATAATAATATCTTGCATTTGCATCTTTGTTATTTGAAAAATAAAATTCTCTGAAATTTTTATTTTGTGAGAAAAATACTAGAGAACATGCAATAGAACACTATAAATATAATTTCTGGCATGTCATATTGGTCATAGAATGTTAGAACTAGAAATCACCATTTCTGCTACCAGTTACTCTATCTTAAATTCATTAAAAAAACAAAAACCTTTCAAATGCTAGTACTGGATTTAGAGTTCAGTTTCTAATAATATGATGAGTCTAATTTGAACAGCTGGGAAATTTCTTCCCCCTCCCCCTTTCGTTTTTGCAATTTCAGCCTCTTTTAGTGCTGATTTGTTATTGTTTGAAATTCTGAGAATGTTTTATACACGTTTACAAAGCACAGCATTTGGAGACTGATAAATGCATGACAAGCATGATATAAATGTTCACAGAAGATCTTTTCAGGTCTATGGAGGGTGAATTGCACATCTGCCTCCAGCTGTGCATTTATTTAGAAGTGAAATGACTAATCCTGGTTTGGGCAGAGTTGGTAATTATTTTTGTTGTTGATGTGAAGATCAAAGGTTATTCTCAGGAAGTAAGGCTGGAGCAACGGACTTTGGTATCACCCCACAGCAAAGATTTATGTGGGCTATAATTTGGTGCATGGTTTGCACATTAACCTGGTGTTAATGCATATGGATGACAGATGAAATGTAAACAGTCTTGATCTAATATTAATTATAATTGGCTAATAGGAAATTAATCTACTGCTTTGGAATCAGCTTGGTCCCTACTCCCCCTTGTTAGCAGAATCTCTAGCAGCTGTGACATTCCAACCTCACACTTTCAGGAAAGGATGCTTAATTTGAACATTCCTTACTATAATTCAAGCAGCTTATTTCTACTACCCTGATGCAATCCCTCTGCACGGAGGAGGCCTCTTCATTTCAAAGAGCATAAAGCAAGGAGCAGCCATTTATCAGGCCTTGCTTCAGTTCAAGTGTGATACTAAGGGGTTGGCAACATTTGTATGCAAAATGAATACTCAAAAGAAGTTTATAAATGTCTTTTCATTATGTATTGGGCTATGACCTCATGGCAATGCTTGAAATGAGCTGTTTATTTCTCCACAGTTCCCTGACACCAAGCCAGAATCCTATGAACTGATTTTTTTATGCTCCCAGCTCTGAACACACACAAACATATGCACATGTGTGAAAAACCAACCCTTTAATATTTAAAAATTCTCTAATGCAAATGAGGAAACTGAGCTGTGACCAAGAAAGAAAGTATTTAAATCTTAATCCTGCATACTTCTATGTGAGGATCTCCTGTAGACTTCAATTGAAGGTCTGTGCATGCAGTGTGTATAAGACTTGGGCCTAAGTAAACTACAAAAAAGGAAATGTGGGTTAGAGATAGCACATACCACATATGACTTTGATGTTTTTCCTACCCAATGAAATATATTTGTACTATAATTTGACATCCTAAAGGTAATTTCTTATAAATGACCCACACATACTTTTTTATTGAATGTTTGCCTACATATTGTTTTTAATATGACAGAACGAATGTACTTTTGAATTCCATCTGAGGAGAGACACACATCTTGGCCTAATGAGTAGAGAGCTGGCTCTAGAGTCAGGGCGTCATGGGTTCAGATTTCCCTCTGTGACACACTAACTATGTGTCTCTGGGCAGTTAACTTCTCAATGCCTCAGGAAAAAAATTTCTCAAACTGTAAATTGAAAAACAGTTGTTGATTTGTGTAATGAAATCACAGGTCCACGACCCCTCTTCCCCCATGCCACCTCGTAAAAAAAGGAAATGTATCTAGAATACTAATATTGAACTATACATGTTGCAAATGATTTTCTCATATTTGAAAATGAATCTCTCATTTAATAAATCAGTACTTAAGAACAGATGACACACATAC
The DNA here is from genome assembly GCA_011680675.1 of Gymnobelideus leadbeateri. Taxonomy (NCBI): domain Eukaryota; kingdom Metazoa; phylum Chordata; class Mammalia; order Diprotodontia; family Petauridae; genus Gymnobelideus; species Gymnobelideus leadbeateri. The sequence goes on along the minus strand of WOXC01004223.1, from coordinate 587,599 downwards.
AACACTATTAATGTTTGTGTTGGTTGGAATGTTCAAGATAGTTGTTGTTCTTTAATATTATCAGTGGTTGGAGTTAACAACCACTTACTTTTATCAGACCCAAATCCAAATACACCTATTTCCATAAGATAACACACCAGAATGTTACCTCTGTCTTGGGGTGTGTTATTACCCAATTATTGCTGGAAGTCTCCTGTTGATGAAGAAGATAACACATGAGTACACCTCATATGTACAACACAAAGTTATCTGTTCAGTGGCATCTTTATATGGGTCCACTATTGTAGCCATACCTACTTCCACACTTTGTCTGGAACTTGAAACGGTATGAGTTTTGTTGATCAATCTGACTATGATCAGGCTTTACTGACTTTTGCCTCAGGAAGTGTTACTAGGTAAAATCACAGGAAAACTTTTTTTTCTTTTCCCCCCTTTCTTTGAGAATTAACTATGCTGTTTAGATTTACTAATATTTGGGTTTTGGGGGGATAGTGTATAAGCAAGGCAGCATAGAATGGTATATAGAAAGTCAGTCACATAGTAGAGAAGGTGTATGCTCAATTCTTGCCTTTAACATGAATTGTTTGTATGTCCCAAAGCAATTCACTTAACCCTTCATGGCCACAAGTAATTCTGGAAGACTGCAATTTATAGGAATGCTGCTGACTTGCATTCAGAGGAAGGGACTAAATGTGTGGGTGCATGTGTGTGTCTGTGTATGCACAGACATTTATGCACACACATGCATGCACATGTGGACTGGCTTTCCCTGCTTTATCCAGGCTGGAAATATAGTTGTTAATTATGGGGCTACTGCTACTAATTGACTTTGGATCTTTAACCTGTACCATTTCTGACCTGGGTGTGTTCACCCTTCCTTAGGTAGACTGTTGCCTCATGCAGTGCTTAGTGAGGAAACCTTTGCCTACTACAGTTCAGAACTCTCAAGCTCTAACAATCCACCAGACTCAGCCTTCCCAGGAATAGGAATCTCAAGTGTGCCAATATAATGGCAAGCAAAGTAGTACTTTGCTCCTTGTTTCACTAATCAAGTGCCTTTGAGCCTCACCTTTGTTTGTGTCCGGTCTTTGTTGGAAACAATATACGTTTTTTTCTTTTCTTTTTTGGAGGGCAATTGGGGTTAAGCAACTTGCCCAAGGTCACAAGCTAGGTTTTTTTGTTTGTTTGTGTGTGTGTGTGTGTGTGTGTGTGCATTAAGTGTCTGAGGACGCATCTGAACTCAGGTCCTTCTGACTCCAGGGTCGAAGCTCTACTCACTGCGCCACCTAGCCGCCCCAACGATATACATTTTGTTGCCCTTAAGAGGGAGTTTGCAGACCTTCCCTACCTTTAATAGGTCATTGCACGGAGCCTACAGTGGGAGGAGCTTGCTGAAAGAACAGAACAGGCAGGGGAGAGCCAGAGGTATGGAACAGGAAGGAGTAGAGCAGATAAATGCTTGTACACAAGCTGGGATCAAGTAGAGAGCTAAGAGAATGTTTTTGATGTTGGCACTCTGTTGTTCTGTGTTGGTGTTACTTTGTTAGAGAGAAGCACTCTGTTGAATTGTGTCACTTTGTCAGACAGAAGCATTTTGTCTATTGGACTGTGTTAGTGTTGCTTTGTCAGACAGAAGCACTTTGTTGATTTGTGCTGCTTTCTCAGACAGAAAGTGAATTGAGATGATAGTACCACAATGTATGTAAATATTGTTGTAGTCCTGTTCATCTTTGTTTTCCTAGAAATAGAAATTGTGAAGAACTTGGGATGGAGCAAACACCATGAACTGCAATATGGAACAGGAGTGAGAGTTGTCTACCTGTAAATCCAGGTAAGAGTTGGGTGAATCCAAACAAGAACTGGGATGGTGGAAGAGGAGCCATGGAGTTTGGAAGTCAGCCTTGAGTAAAGAGGAAAGGAGACTTTACTTGAGTAATCAGTGCTGACTGATGATATTGTAACCTTCTATGACCTGGGGGTAGCTGGCCTTTGTACTTTCCACTACCCCTTAAGGATCATTGGCTTAAGGATGATTACTCCTTAAAAATGATTGACTTAAGATGATTGGAAGCCAGCCTCCAATCAAGATTAAAGAAGACTTTAGATGGGTAATTTCTACTGACTAAGGAGACTGTGACTTACTGAATGATATGTTTTGTTTAAGACTATGTAGCTACCTTAGTAATAAGTTGTTATTTTATGTTTTTGTGAATGTTGTGCTTTAGTTTCTTGAGTGTTTTGCTTTAGTTTATTGCTGAACAAATAGAGAGTTCACTATACTATGCAATTTTATTCTTAAAGCTATTCACAGCAGCAGTCCTCAGGAGAGCTACTCATGATTGACTTTATAGCCATCATTCCCTATCTCCACACAAACTTTTAAAATTAATATGTTAAAATCATAAACTAAGAATAATCAATTAATGCTCTGATTTAACAATGGTTATAGAAATTGGAGGGGTTTCATTTCACCCTCTGAAGTGGCATACTTTTGCTCATTTTATTTTCAGGTGAGTCCTCTGTATTCCTGTCAAGTATCATGGCCAAGTACAATCAACATCAGTAAAATAATACACCATTACATGAATTGTTTGTCTATTTGGGTTGGCATATGGTCTATAGAAATCTAAATATGACTAGACAGTCATATAGTATAGATGGAAGTAAAGGTTTTTTTTCTTTCAAATAGTCTTCTATCCTGTCTATTAGATCTTGTCACAAGGCACCTGAAAAATAGTAGTCATTTTCCCTATGGTCAGAAATATTTAGATCAATTTTCTTTGGAATTCATTCTTATATCCAAAAATTGACACCCATAACTTTCCTTTGGATCATTATCTCCTCTACCAGCTTCCAAGATGATTTCAGCTTGATTTTAATATTCAGCTGATGACACTTAAGACTGTTCAAGTCTTTACTGCAGCTGCTTCTTATTTGTAGGAATTTCTCACCCCATATTCTCTTCTCCATGACTTATGTACCTCTTTGGGTGATTTATTAGAATCTTTAAGACATAGTTTCTTAAATATTATAAAGTGAGTTTTTTGTGTTGGTACACATAGGGGTCTATTCTCCTCTCCATATGTCTGCTTAACTCCCCATTAATCTGATTAATGGGGAGTTAAGCAGACATATGGAGAGGAGAATAGAGCCCAAAGGGCTAGGTTTTATTTTCCAATATATGCTATGTGTATCACCAAATACCTTGGGAAAGCAGCTACTAATCATGGGTACACAAACCCAATTCTTTTCTGTAATACATATGATTGACTTATAGGATGGAGGTGTAGAAAGGTAGTCTGGTACAGAGGTTTTAAGGAGCTAACCTCAGATTCAAGAAGACCTCATTCATGTCTTACCTTTGCCAAATACTAGAGGTAAAGTTCCATTTCACACTCACAGAATCACAGGTTTGGGGAAAAATAAAATGAAAAATAGGTAATATCAAGAAGGTCTCTAAAACAACTTTTTTGTTCAGATGTAGCCATTATTTGTCAAAATTTGTACATAAATATAGTATAAGAGAGAGTGTGGCATAATGAAAAGAACAATGGATTTAGTATTAGTAGGCCTTGGTTCAAACCCCTCTTTGACAATGGCCAAGTTTTCCATTTGAGTATATGAATGCTCAGATTCCTCCAGTTCTTAATCTATATTGGTAGGATCCTTTAGCCTCTCCCTTTCAGAATACTATTGAGTGAAAAGCTCAGTATCCCATAGTCTTCATTATGTTCCAGAAATGCCAAATTAGATGACATTTGTAGTGTTCATTCTTTGATGTGACATGGTAAGTAGAGCACTGTATTGGGGAAGAACAAAGTTCCAATTCTATCTCAGCCCTGTGATAGTTTTGTGACCCTAGTTATATTATTTAAGCTCTTTCCGTCTGTTTCTTCATCTGTAAAATGGTGGGCAATAATGACACCTACCTCACTGGCTTGGTTTGAGGATCACATGTAAAGTGCTTTGCTAATCCTAAAGTACAACATTAAGACTTTATCATTATTATTTTAGCTAGACATTTCAACTAAATTGAAACATCTCCAACAAACATCTCAAACAAACTCCATGAACACCTGACTGGTTTCTTAGAAAAAAAATTTAACGTTTTTTTGTTTGTTTGTTTTGTGAGTTGTATTTTTTGTTTGTTTGTTTTTCTTCACTTGTTTTGGGGATACTAAAAAGGAAACTGAGGAGAATAGTTATTAAATGATAGAACTTCCACTATCAAATTTGCATATTTTAAGGTCTCATTCCTTTCAGCACTGGTTCTGAGAATATATGTGAATGGATTTACTTACAAGCTACATCCTCTTGAGAATAAAATAATTATTACATGAAAATTTCTACTCTGTACCAAAAAACAAAACAAAACAAAAAATGAATATCTGTACAAAGTTTCATGCTCACAAAAGCCCTGTGAAGTAGTTACCGTTATTGTTCCCATTTTACAGATAAGAAAATTGAAACAAACAAAGGTTAAGTGACTTGTTCAGGGTTGTGCAACTAATAAATGTCTTAATTTGTATTTGAACTCAAGTCTTCCTGACCCAACACCCAGTATTCTACCCTCTTTTCCATCTAGCTGTCCCTATGTCTATTCTATGGTTGTTTTTTCAAGAATTCTATTTTGGAGAAAAAGGGAAACTCATGTAGAAATACCTTTCCTCTGAAATAAGCTTCTTTTAAAAAAAATTATCTTGCATATATGTTGTTTTGTGTTTTTTGTATTTCCCAGAATTTAGTAAGCCAAGGACATAGTAAACTCATAAAAATACTTATTCATAAAGGAAAGTAATATGGAGTACACCAGGAACACCAAAGGTATTATTTGGAAATAACTTTCACCTATATTCCACCATTAAAATATTCACACTGGTTTTTGAGTTACTTATTTGGGATTCAAATATCCCCTAGCAGGTGAAGTTAGTCTAAATACAAACCTCATTCTTATCTAAGTAAATTTTTCTCTTATATTGTCTTCATTCACTTCCTTAAATCTGTCTATATCTATATCTTTCCTACTCTTCCTTTATATGTGTGTGCATAGTGCACCAGGGCATGCCCTATTGCAAAGTAGGTCCCCCAAAGGACTGATCTCCTAGGTCAGGGGTGAGGAACCTGTGTCCTCAAGGCCACATGGGGCCTTCTAGGTCCTCAAGTACAGCCCTTTGACTGAATCTAAACTTCACCAGAAAAATGAGAACTTAGAGAGCCGCATGTGGCCTTGAGGCTTCAGGTTCCCCACCCCTGTCTTAAGTCAAAGTGAGTCTCTCTTCTCTAAAATCATACTTTCAAAATCCCCTCCAATGCGTGTTACCTTCAATAGTTGAGAAAATATTGTTGAGTGCAGATACATTTAATGGAATTGAATAGCAAGAAAAATAGCAAGAAAACATTTCCCCCACAAATACAGGTTAGACCTTCCCATGAATGTACAGAGTGACCGTGAGAAGAGTGAACACAAATATAGAACACACATGGACGTACATGCACACAGATTATGTGAGCAGGCTCCGTGTTTGTAGGGCTGCTCATAAGAATTCCATATGTGTTACAAATGGGTATGGTAGGGAAACATGCCTCCCATGCTGTAAGACTATTGGTACCTCTGGCTTGTTCCCCCATTTGTCTCACAGGACTCACTGGACATTGCAAAACCAGATGGTTGCCATATGTTGCTCTACTGGACACAGTCTCTACCAGATGCTGTTCTGCTGGGCTCTTACTTTCTTCAGTTTCTGATTCACTCAGGTGTAAACTTTGACTATTTCCTACTTAAGTAAAGACCAGTGACTGTCATGTTCTGTCAATTTAAATACATAGTCTTTTTCCAGATCCTTCAGAAAAGGCAGAAAACGCTTGCCCTAGGACAATAAATAGAAATAAAATAAATAAATGAAATAAAAAATTTCTTCTGTCAGATATCTCTCCTCTCCCTATCTGGAAAGCCACGGCTCCAGGCCTCAAGCACTTTAAAACAAAAACAGAATGATCCCAGCTAACTTTATTCTCTTAGTTTTTTATTTCTTCTAATTACTGGTCCAGGAACTTAGGACCATACCCCCCATCAGTGAATATAATCTAGCTTATGGTGAGTATTTCATATTGTTCCCAATTTTTAATCTCTAAAAGTTGTGACTCATAATCCATGTAATGCTTATTTACTTGATAACTACCAAAAATTTCTTGGATTCAGTATTTGCCAGTTTTCAAAACCTAAAAGCCACAGAATCAACTGAAACCCAGAAGATAAGGTCATTGTTTGTATGACTTGTCTAACTATATTCCTGGCCTTTTTGTATGCAGATGCAAATAGCAAATTCCTGAAAGTGGGTTCGTACCCCAGTACAGAAATATAATAATTCATATATTCATATGTATATGTATGTGTATATGTGCATATGATATATATGTATATGTAGGTATATAAATATATACATACACATTCATATACATATGTGCCTGTGCATGATTTGAAAATTTTTTAAAAATTGGGGGACATATTTAAACTATCCATGAGGCAAAATTAAGGGAAAGAAATGTCAAAGGGAAGTATGGGGTATAATTTTGCTTTTAAACTCATATGTATTGATTTGGATCTTTTGATGTAAGTAACTTTAAAACATATCTATAAAATTTAATAAATCACTATGTAAGTAAACTAGTGACTATATGCCAATAATCTTATTATGAAAGTTCCTTATAGAGATGCCTGAGATGAAATCTTATCTGACTTTAAATATTCTCAAACATCTTTTTTTTTCAGTTTGTCTTCAGCCTGATGCAGTGAAGGCTTTTTTTTCCAATTATTTTATTTCATTCTTTCTTAGAGATTTCTCACCTCTTCCCATAGTTATGCCATGTTTTCCCTCCCTTTTTATTGGCTTATCCCCTCTCCAGTCAACTGAACTTCATAAGGAACATCTCACTGATGTCATAGCCCAAGAGGGCTGGTATGCCACTGAGAAAACATAGTACTTTCCAAACAGAATGATGAATTTGACCTTGTGTTTGTTGCTGAGCAGACTACAGTGTTGTGCTTTCCATGAACAGAACTCTGTGGGGACATAGAATGGTCCTGTGGAGGGAATTATGAATGGAGTCCTAGATCACCATTCCAGAGAGGTCACACCACAGGTATTTTACTCTTGACAGTCATCAGGAAAAATCGATGTATGAGGACTCTTTCTCAAAAAAAAAAAAAAAAAGAAGAAAAAGAAGAAGAAGAATATGGGCAATTCACACATGTTATGTTTCTCAATTCCTTTGAAATCAATGGGGAATAGTTTTTCCTAAGGTCACTTATTTTGTGGTAAAAATATTTATATTTTACATAAGTCAGTAGACATGGGTTTATCGGATCATTTGGAAATGTTCTGGGAAAAAGTTCTCCTCTATGACTTCTCTTATTAAACAAAGTATTTACCTAGCCTTCTCCTTAATGGATTGACTATTCACCAGCCTGAATCTAAACCTTTGCATGGGGAGTACTCCAGACCTGGATTAAATTCCCTACTCACCTCTGACTCTTATCAGTTCAGAAGCCATTTCCTAATCCACTTAGTTGTTAGTGCCCTCTCTTTCCTCAAATTATCATGTGCTCCATTTTTCTTGATGTATTCAAATACAGCAACACTGACCTTCTTTTTGCTTTTTGTTCAGTCTCCAGACCTTGTGCTTTCTCACAGGCCAAACTCTATCCCTAAATGTTCTTCAAACTCACCTCTACTAATTGTTATCTCAGGTCCTATCCTATCTCCATCTCCAAGTATAGCATTTAGGAGTCCTGAAGGCAGGGACTGTTTTTGTATCCAGCATTCTTAGCATAGTACCTTACTTTTGTGGTTATTATTGTTTAATAACATGAACCTGTGATTTTATTGGTGTGGGGACCCCTCCCCTCCAGGTGTGGAACCTACCTCCACCAGTACCAGTCTGAAACTATTTTTCCTTTTGAAGTCTTTGGGAATTGCCTGAGGCACTGAGGGGTTAAAGGGCTTGCTCATGGTTAACCAACTTAGTAAAATCTTTGAAACAGGTGGTGCTTTCTGATTCCAAAAAGAGCCCTCCTGTCTGGACCTGAGTTTGTTACTGTTCTTCAGTACTGTCCAACCTTTCATGACTCTTTTTGGTGTTTTCATGGCAAAGATACAGAAATGGTTTGTCATTTCCTTCTCCAGCTCATTTTGCAGATGAGGAAAACTGAGGCAAACAGGGTTAAGTGACTTGCTCAAGTTCACACCAGCTAGTAAGTGTCTGAGGTCAGATTCCAGGCTTAGCACTCTATCTACTTAGCTGCCCTGCTGCCCTCTTCAACCTAGTAATTGTTTCTTAAATGTTTGTTGGGTTGAATTGGAGTGGAAATATCCAATTACTATAGGAATGAAAATTAACCTCAATTTAAGACAGTTTTAGAGAGATAGTTTTAAAAAATATATATTTTCCATAGCCAAAGCTGAAATTTTAGATTCACAGTCACCATTAATTTACCAGCTCTTCTACAGTATACTTATTTTATTTGAAGGTAAAATGTCATTTGCCTAAGGAGCATACTTCTTTTGAAAGTGCACCCAAAGCCACTTACAAAGAGAAATGTCACATTTCCAGTAACAGTGATGACTTTGGAACTTCATTTTACTTTGTGTGTACAACAAGTATAGCAGGTCTGGTCAATAAGACCTTTCATTAGCCAGGAATGTTTATGATCATCAGCCTCCAGGCTGTGGTCATCAAAGTGAAAATATGCAGCATCTCCCAACCCTTTTTGTTTTTTTTTTACAACTTAATGGCATCCCTGTTCTTACTCATGGATGTTAAACTACAAAAAGGACTAAGAAGATGGTAGTTATAAGTAAAATTAAAAGGTTTTCTCTCTTTTCTTTTCAGAAGAAGAAGCACATGATGGTAATGATACTATAAACTCATTTAATAGTCATTAACTCTCATAAAGCAGGACAGCTCCTACTTATTCGCGATAAAAAATTTAAGGCAGCATGTAATGTGTGTTAGCTACTGTACACATGTGAAGAAAAATAAGGTCCCTGTTTAAAAGGCTTATAAATTTAATGAGACTAAACCTGGCCAAGGAGCATAAATAAAAGTGACAATGTGCAGTGGATACGGGTAGAAACTTAGAACAATGAATGTTCCTTGAAGTTCTCATTTCATAAATTAAATTATCCATCGTCTTCCAAGTGAGACGTTCTGGAATTTGAAATGTACTTAGAAAACAGTATCAGAGCAAAATGGAGTGACTTGAAGAAATAATTTATTATTTTAGTCAGCTGGAGCCACAGGGAAAATGCAGAACAAGAACATTCCGACAGATTCAAAAAGAACAGAAAGTTGAAATCTCAAGTGTAATGATGTGGCTTCAGCTCGAAGATGCCCCCCAGAAAATGAGTTCTGCCATCTATCAAGGAGTGCTGTGTCCCACAAAATATTCTAAATATTTTGAAGATTTCATCTGAAGTAAAATTATAATGTTTAACAAAAAGAGTTTTGTCGTGATTTTGGGCCCTCAACAGACAACTTTTGCCCTTTTATGCTGGGCATATGAAGTATGGATATGTGTGAAGTCATTTATGTTTCTTTGTATAATCACCAGAAGCAGGGTAGCATTGTAGATGGATACAGGATTGCTTGAAAGTCAGGGAGACTTGGTTTCAAATCTTGCCTCTGACACATGCTAGCTATATGAGCCTGGACAAATGACAAACTCTCTAGAAATTCTCTAGGACTATAAGATGAAAAGAAGGTGTCAACCTACATGGGTGGAAAGAATTTCCTCACCTGGGTATTTCATATAAAAATGAAATCATTTATATAATCCCTACCACTATCACAGTAAAATCACTAATACTGAAGAGAAACTGATACAGAAACACACCATAATAAAGCAAAATTTGGGACATTAATTTATCAGGTATGTTGTTGTTTAGTCATGTCTGACTCTTTGTATTCCTTTGGGGGTTTTCTTGGCAAAGATATTGCAGTAACTTGCTATTTCCTACTCCAGACCATTTTACAGATGAGAAACTGAAGAAAACAAGGTTAAATGACTTGCCTAGGGTCAACTAGCTAGAAAGTGTTTGAGACCAGATTTGAACTCAAAAGATGTGTCTTCCTGACTCCAGGCCTGGTACTCTCTATCCACTGAACCACATAGTCCTTTCTAAAGGCTAAGTATGTTACATTGCAGCCCTCCACCAGGATTCTCTAGCAGCCCTAAGAAGATTTTGAAATGTCTAGACTCTCTGCAATGGACTCTAGTCTCCACTTATTGTTCCCTCAATTTTAGTATTTTCTAGCACCCCAATTATGTTTAATGATTTTAAGATTTATATTAAATTTTATATAGGAATATTGAAATAAATACTTCCCAACACCTGGGGTACCTGCACCACCTCAGTCTGGGGAAGAAGGGAGGAAGGGTAGTTTGTTTATCACTTAGCTCAGTTCCTTTCCATCACCCACTTCCATTTAGTCTATTCCTGCTGTGGGTGAATAGCCAGATGAATCCTTTCTTAACACATCTGGAAAGAGAATGAGAGAGTCACAATTTGGTTACTTTAAAGAGGACCGGTTCTGTTTACTCAGCCTATTGAGCTTATTCCCCTCCATGTGGTAAGAAAACACAGAACAACTATGCTATGAAGCTGTTCCTTGGGCTTTGGCACACAGGTACTTCCATGTAAAATATTCTGGGTATATGCAAATCCCATTTACATAAGGTATACAAGGTACTCATTCAAAGATAACTGCAAAATAGATTTGATAGAGATCAAAGAAAAATTAAAAGGAGAGAGATCTTTATGTCAGGCTTAGTTAACTGCAATGATTGTAGTAAAAACAATAATATTTTTCCAATTAACATAGTTTTCATGCAACATGAATCAAAATAACAAAAGCTTGATTCAATATAGTCACAACAAAATTCACATGGAGAAATAGATACAAATATCAGGAAGCATTATGGGGAAAAATACTTGACCATGGGGGAATGACACTACCAGATATCAAATATATTATAAAACTGTGATTATTAAAATTATATCTCGAGAAAGTTATTGAAAAAATGAAAACCACTATATACTTGTACCAATATATTTGTAGCAGTGCTTTTATGGTAGCAAAAAATTAAATACACAGTATGTACTCAGGATTAGCAAAATGGCTAACCAAATAATAGTCCATGAATGCAATGGCATATTGTTGTGCTGTAAGAAATAATGAATACAAAGAAGCACAGAAACCTTTACATGAACTGATACAAACTTTTGTAAGCAGAGACAATAAAAATGCAAAAAATAACTACAAGAATCTAAAGGGAATGGGGCGGCTAGGTGGCGCAGTGAGTAAGAGCACCGGCCTCGGAGTTGGGATGACCCGAGATCGAAACCGGACTCAGAAAATGAGCACCCACACACAAATAATGACTAGTCATGTAACCTTGAGCAAGTTACTTAACCCCAATTGCTTAAAAAAAAAAAGAATCTAAAGGGAAAGTAAAACCACAAAAATAGCACAAAATGAATGTTACAATATTAGGAAGAATAAATGTGATATCAAAGAAAAAGATAAGAAAAAATAGGTTTTAAATGTAGTTTTCAGGTTTTTTTAATTAATATATATATATATATATATATGGGATGGTGTCTGAGGAGTGAAGAGTGAGAGATAACACAGGGGAAATTAGACCATGGAAAAACCAGAAGATATCAATAAAATGTATTTTTAAAAAAAAGCTGTCTGTTGCAGAGAATCACATAATAAATAGAAAGCTGGACTCAAAGTAAGAAAGGCCTGGGTTCAAATCCTACCTCTTATATATACTGGTTGTGTGGCCATAAAAAAAAACTTTTTAAAATCTCAGTGCCCCATATAACTGTTTTTTGTTTTTTGTTTTTGTTTTTTGAAGGGCAATTGGGATTAAGTGATTTGCCCAAAGTTACACAGCTAGTAAGTGTGTTAAGTGTCTGAGGCCAGATTTGAACTCAGGTTCTCCTGACTCCAGGGCCAGTGCTCTATTCACTGCACCACCTAGCCACTCCCCCCATATAATGTTCAAAAGTTGAATTGTAGAAGGAACTTCCACACCAGAGTTCCCTTTACCAATGAAATCACAGGTCTAGTCCAAAAAGTACCAGATAAAAATAACAACAAATCATTTTTTTAAATAGAGAAATAGAATTTTAAATCTCTAGGTAGAATTCAATGGGTATCAAAGGTGAGGGTTTGACAAAGTCACACTCAAAAATAACAGGAGATAGAATAAAAATTCTAGGAAAAATTGAACAGTTATATAATATTTGTTTTGGGGGCCTATGTCATATCATACACCACAATAAACTGAAACTGGCTGTTATTTAATTAGTTAGGTTTCTTTTAATCAGTGAAATAGGGGGGAAAGTATTTCAACTATTGTAACAGGAGATATTTATCTACAAATAAAATATAAGAAATTAACGGATACAAAAATCAATGGGTTTCATTTTACAGCGATAACGGTATTTTGAACAAGAAAAAAAAAACTTAAAAGAAAACAGATTCGAAAAAAATTAAGCATTTAGAAGACCTCTGAGGTGATACAACATCAAATTACCAGAACAAGAACTATGTGTTCATTGACTACAGATATCTTTAAAGGAAAAGAAAATGATGAAAGATTAAAAAAGACAATTTTAGACAATTCTGGAAAAAGACACAAACATTGGTTTGTTGGCTAGTATATCATTAGAGTGTGTGTTATAAGCACCATAATTATCTATCATTTCATTGTTAATTCTGGATATCATTTCAATATTTCTGAATTATTTGCTGCAAAAAAGCAAGTTATTTACTTATAGTGTTTCATTCTTTTGTTTTTGTTTTGTTGAAAGGAGATTTGCTCCTTTTATATGTATGTGTTTTCTTTATAACTATTACATTGATAATAAACATATTTTATTAGACAGTTTTACCATATTTTAGCATATTTTCAGTGATACGATATGGTACAAGTGTACCATACGTTTTAAAATAAAAAATAGCTATGCTTTCTTAAAATAGGTGAATCATATATCAATCTACAGCCCCCTACTCTGCTCCCCACCACATGAATCTTCCTTTGTAATGGCAACAACAAAAACTGATCAAAATCCAATTAACAAAGTGATTTTGTCTGACAGTATATACAAACTCTGACTTTTGTAGTTTTCTCCTGTCTATTAAGAGAAAGGTGGTATGATTCTCTTCTGTTTCTCTGGCACCAGGACTGGTCATTGCTATTGATCTGAAAATTTGGCAGAATGTTTTATGCTTTTAAAATTTATATTCTTAATGCTATTTTGTCTATTTTCCTTTTAGTTTTACTCTTCATTCTGCATCAGGTCATAAATGCCTTCCCATATTTATTCAAATTCCTCTTGTTGATCATTACTCTTGATTCAAGAATATCCCATTACATTCATATACAACATTTTATTTAATCATTCCCAAATCAATGAACTGCAATTTGCTATTACAGAGTGTGGCTGTGAATAGTCTGTGATGAGTGTATATACAAATATGCACATATTTATAACTATGAATATAGACATGTATGTGCATAGATACATATTTGTGTATACATACCTATAAAATTTCAGAAGGTATTTAATGGTTTTTGCTGCCTTTGAATTTCCTCAGTGCCCAAAAAAAATGTTTTACAAAAAAAGCTTGGTAGATCAAATTCTGAGATTTTACTTTTCTTTTTCTCTCCATAATTTCAGCTTCTCTTTCCCTCTGATATCAGCACTGTAGGTGCATAGACACAGACAGGGGCATGAACAGCTAACTACAAGGACACTGTAATAACTGGGTACTGACACAAGCAAGTCGTGTAAGTAGAAACCATTAACAAGCAACAGTGGCAGAATCATCCACCAGTCAATCAATAAACATTTATTAAATGCCTTCTACATGGTTATCTGTCCTAGATTCTGGAGATACAAGTACCAAGAATGAAATAATATTCATTCATAAGAAGCTCACATTATAATGAGGAAATAAAATATATACATATAAATAAATGCACATAAAGTGAATAAGTATAAATATATACAAAGTAGTTAAACATAAGATAGATTGGGAAGAGCTTCATGTAGAAGATAGAGCTTGAGCAGCAACTCAAAGGTACTCCATGAGGCAAATTTGAGGAAGAAGTGTTTCCAGGTATGTGGCACAGATTTAAGGAGCAGAGAAAGGCCCATTTGTCTGGATTGCAGAGAAAAAGAGTCAAAGAAATAACTAAGGAGATTGAAACAATTTAGGCCAAGTTGTTGAGAGCTTTAAAAATTAAACAGATAAATTTTATTTTATCTTAGAGCAAGTTACTGATTTGATTGTGGAGAGGACTAGTTAAATCTATGTTTTGGGAACAGTGTGGAGGATGGACTAGAGTGGGGAGAAATGAGGCATCAAGAACAAATAAGCTTTTGCCGTACATCTTGCTGAAAGATGATGAAGGCCTGAACTAAAGTGGTAGCTATTGAAGAGAGAGAAGGATTTTGATGTGAGAGATTGGGGAATTAGAAACAAAAATTTGGCAACTTGTTGGAAGAATAACGCTGAGGTTACAAGCCTTGGGGAGCAGATGGATGATGATGGGTCCAATATAAATAGAAAAAATTTGTAAGAGGGCAAGGTTTACGGGGAAAGATAATACCATTTTGGATACATTGAATTTAAGATGTCTTTGGACTGTCAACTGATGATGGGGAACTAAAGTTCAAGGGAGAAAATGAGGTCAGATTACAAAGAGAACTGTGAAATCTTCACAGAGATAATAGTAAATCCTATGGGAGTTGATGGATTTACCCAAAGAGAGTATAGAGGAAGAAGAGAAGGAAGAATAGGACAGAAGCACAAAGAAGACAAACAGGCTGCTTGATATTGATGACCAGCTGTGAAAGGAAAAAGAGAAAGAGCAAACAAATAGGAGAACCTATAGACACTAGGATCAAAGGAACCAAAAGATATAGAAAATGTTAAAGTTATAGGATCCTGGATTAGGCTTGGAAGGGATCTCAAGAGTTCAGAGCAGCTAGGTGGCACAATGAGTAAAGTGCTGGCCCAAGAATCAGGAGGACCTGAGTTCGGTTTTGTTTTCAGACACTTAACACACACACACACACACACACACACACACACACACACACACACACACACCTAGCTGTGTAACCTTGGGCAACTTACTTAACCCCAATTGCCCTCCAAAAGGCAAAAAGAAAAAGAGTTAACTAGTCCAACTTAATTTACAGATAAGGAAACTGAGGCCCAAGAAGGTTAATTGGCTTGCTCAAATTAACACAGGACCACATAGACTAAGCTGGTATCCAAAACTTGCTCCCTTCATTCCATATATATAGGGCCTTGCTTCCCATTGACTTCTTTACAGTAAATGGGCAGTGATAGAGCAGCTGAATCAAATGGGATAGTTTAGTACCATAGGATCATCAATAAATTTAATATGTAAAATTTTAAGCTTTTGTAAATAAAACACTCACTAAACCATTTATTTAAAGATGCTCTTCTCCAGATGCATTTGTAAAATTATGTGCCAGTTAGACACACTTTATCCACTTCTGGAATTCAAATTGTATATAGTGGAATGTATTAAACTAGAGCACACCTTTATTCATTATCTTTTGTTTTGTTTTTGATAGAAAATAAAAGTTTAGTCATATTTTTACATTTATTTGTTTAGTTCAGTTGTTTTATTGACAGGCAATGAAGGTAATGGTGAACAGCACAGATATAAAAAGTGTGAACATAATAATAGTGATTATATATATATATATATATTTATATAATGCTTTAAGGTTTTCGGAACACTTTAAAAATATTATCTAAGCTTATCCTCACAACAGCTCTGACATAGATACTATTATCCTCACTTTACAGAGGAGCAAACTGAGATAAAGAGCCCTTAAGTGACTTTCCTAGGGTCACACAGCTAGAAAGTGTCTAAGGGCAGAGTAGAACTCAGGTCTTCCTGACTCCCGAATTCTGCACTTTATCCTCTGTATTACCTAGTCACAAAATCAGTAATATTCCAATGACTGGAGTGTACAGTAAAGAAATGGATACATGATGAGTTAAGACTTCCAGGATAGTTTTGATCCAGATTCTGGAGAGATGGTGATGCCAGGCTAAGGCTTCAGAATTTACTTTGTAGACAGCAAGGAGTCTTCACATATTTTTGAATAATCTAATGGCATCATTTGATCATTATTCTGATAAGTTAGACAATGACTTAAGAGAGAGATTGAAGGAGTGAGATCAGAAAGTGAGCAGATCATTTAGAATGTTACTACAATGACCCAGGCAAAAAATGATGAGTATATGTATATAATGACAGTTGGTATGTAAAGAGGTTTGGTTAAGCACGGTTATGTGGGGATAGAATTGACAACTAGATGAATATGGAGGGGGAAAATGAATGATAAGGTGACTCAGAGAATTGTGATGTCATTAATAAAAACTATTGGGTAAACACTAACAAACTCATAGGTCAAGAGATGGAAGTGACCTTAAAGAACCTCTAAAATAACTCTTTTCAAAGATGAGGAAACTGAAGCCTAGAGAGGTCAAGTGATTTACCAAAGATCACACAGGTTGGGGGGGGGGGAGGGATTCAGGAAGAGAAACAGACTTTGAAAGATAGTGAATTAACTGCTGCTTAACTTAAATTTGAAGAGACATTCAGGGACATCAGGCCCTTTCTGTAAACTGAATTCTTTTGTCTTTGGTACTTTCTGCTTCAAAATGTGCTCCAAAAATGCAATCTTATATATACACCAAGACTGAAAGCCTCTTCACAACTATTCAGCCTGTGGGAAGTTTGGAGTGACCTTGTGAAATAGAACAGGTGTTTATAATAGAAATGTTCCTAACTCTTTAATATGGGTCACCATACACAGGCAGCTATGATGCTTTGATACTAACTCAATAGTTGAAATAGAAAACAGAGGAAAAATTAGTCCAAGTTCAGGCACTGCTCGTTACAATTTGTAAATGGGTTCAATACTAGGAAGATATGTAAACCAATGCTTTCATTAAAGTATTGGAGAAATCAAAGTTCTCAGCAAGCTAATTTTACTCTGTAACAAAGCACAACTTCCCAACTATTATGGTTAACTACCCATGTACTTTCCTTTCCTTCATCACCTCATATTTACAGATAGCAGGGAAAATTGCAATCCTTTATTTCATGACAGTTTCATCCTTAGATATTTTTATTCCATTGAAACCAATGAGCTTTTTCTCTATTATGTAATTTTTAAAAAGCAGAGTCTTTCTTTAAGGCCATGTCTTTTGTCTTCTTAACATTCTTTGAAATAACTCATTTTTTAGTGCAAGGTATTTTAAATTACATACACTTTCAACATGATTTTCTCCATATAGAACCAAGAAATTGAAGAAACATGGAGGTAATAGAGAGCAAGTTCTCTCTGTTTCCCATATTTGAAAACTTCAAGGTTAGTCATTAAAATTATTGCTATTTCCATTTTTTTTCATGCTCTCCTTTCAGATATGGAAGGGAAACAGATCCTGGCATTCAATATGCTGTAATTTGGATCCTAGAGTTCCCTGGCTTCGATATAAATGCCTAAGGATTTGGCTCAGTGAGCCTCTGATCATTATGAATAGATCCCTGGTTTCTGAAATACAAGGGAAGTTATGCTAACAATGAAGAGAAGGTTAAAAACCTCACTTTTATTATAATTGTAGTTGATATGACAATACCATGGATATTATATGCATTTTGGTGTCATTTTTCTGGGTTCTTTTTTTCCTATCTTAAACATTCATTACAATATTGGAGAGGAAGGGGGGACACAACTTGATGTAACCAAAATACATCTATACCATATAGATGAGTAAGGAATGGAATAAAACAAAATTTAAAAACAAAAGGAGCTTGAGGCCTGCCTCATCTGGGCTGGCTGTTGATACTATTCACTTGAATAGGGTAATTTCCAGTTTTCAACAGAAATATTCTCTTTCTTGAATTATATGAAAGGAAAATGCAGCCATGTGGAGAACCCCTTATGCAGAGGTATTGCTGTGGATTTTCATTTTAGGAATAATAACTAGATTGATTCAACCATGCCTGAATTGTTTTGAAATGAGTATGGCAATCAAGTAATCAATGAGAAGAAAATCTGAAGAAATCAACTGCTTATTTTGTTTGAAAACAACAAATTGAACATTTTGACTGACTTCAGAGTTTAGTGGCCAGTAATTAAGATTTTTCTACCTAGTAAAAATTATAAGATTCTAGATTAAGAGCCAAAGGGCCCTTGGAGGCCATATGTATGTGTTCTGTAATTTTTCAGTCATGACTTTATTTGGGGTTTTCTTGGCAGAAAAACTAAAGCCATTAGCCATTTCTTTATCCAAGTTATTTTACAAGTGACCAAACCAAGGAAAATGGGGTTAAGTGACTTGCCTAGAGCCACTAGTAAGTGTCTGACACTGGATATGAACTCATGAAAATGAATCTTCCTTATGCCAGGCCCTGCACTCTATCCACTGTGCCCTCTAGCTGCCCCTGAAGGCCATATAGCTGACTCATTATTTTTCATATAAGAAAATCAAGGTCCACAGAGGTTAAGTGATTTGCCTAAGGTCACCAAGATAAGGGCAACTAGGTGGTGAAATATATGTCCATTACCTAGTGACATTGGTTTAACATAAATAATCTCACCCCTACCCTCCTTAAAGTGCCATTTCCTAGAGAAAGCCCTTCCTGTTGCTAAGTTAGGGCTTGCTCCCTCTTTCTCTTTTCTCTGTCTCTGTTCTAACCCTCTCTCTCTCTCTCTCTCTCTCTCTCTCTCTCTCTCTCTCTCTCTCTCCAACCACTGTCACTCTTTGTCTTTCCCTGTCTTTCTCTGTGTTTGTCTCTCTCCTTTTGTTAACATGATATATTTTTCCAGTCAAATGTAAGCTCTTTGAGAGTATGATCTAGTTTTCATTGAAGTTTTTTTTTTATTCCCAGCACCCAGCACAATGACTTGTATAAAGATTCAACATATGTTTGTTTAATTGAATTGAGCCCTTAGAAATTTACTGTTTAGAAAAGTAAAAAGAAAAGAAACTGATTGCTAGACCATTTCATTTTCTTTATTTTAAGGTTCAAATTTTCTGATACCTTTAGTTCAGATAACTAGAAAAGCAATGCAGTAATTTCCTTCTACCTTAAGAGATAAAGTCAAACTTGTATTTAATACAATTTCTTAATTTTCTGAAGACACATGAGGCTGACACAATCTTAGGTTGATATTATAGGCTGACCTTAGAGCCATTTAACATCATTTCTTTACACTATTAGTATTTTTATTCTCCTAGCTGTCAATTTATTTTAAATTACAACCAATGTTGGTCTTTTATTTTTGTCCTCCTCCTTCAGGAGGCATTTTGGGTATTTGGGAAAGACCAGAGTCTCAGAAGCTTTGGTTTACAATCTTGGCTATCTTACTTATTAGAAATGGGATCTTTTGGCTCAATGCTTAAATTCAGCCTTCTGTTTACTCATTTGTAATATGAGGTGGAGGTTTGGACTAATGCATCTCTAAAGACACTTCCAGTTCAGCAATTCCATCCAAAACTGTTAATAATGGAATTGATTTGACACATTTATTAAGCACCTTCTAAGTATTCTGACCTGAAATCAGAAATGTAATGGATTTATCTTTTCCTTTAAGAAAAAAAACATATTTAAAAAAATTATATCTATTCTATTTCCTAATTTACCACTCAATTATGCAACTGACCGTGTTAAAGTTACCCATTTGAGATAAAATATTTTTTTGGTTAAAGTATAAAATTATTTTCAACTTGTATCTATCCCAATAATAACTCATCATAAAGTTTGAGGCAATTAAAAACCAACATATACATTTGTTTAAATTTGATTTGACCTGGATCTCCATTTATGAAGTTCTGTGTTTTCTACATTTTTTCTCCAGTATTCCAAATGGCTTTATGATCTCATTGATGTGAATATTTACTCCAGGGATGGCAACTGCAGTCCATCAATGCCTGCCTAGAGTCAGAAACTGACATATGAGTAGGGAGTTAAACAGAAATTGAGATTAAGAAAAAAGGAAAGTTGGAAGGAAAAGTTGACGAATTCTGTCTTAAACATTTTGGATTTAGGATGACTATGATACATCCAAATCTTTTCATACCCCCTTAAACCTCCCATGGCTCCTTTTGACCCCACCCTATCTGCCTAGAATCTTGACTCATGTCAAGGAATGACAGGAAAAAAAGAATGGGACCAATTGCTGGGGACTTCCGTTTTATTTATAATTTAATATATTTTTTTTACTTTTTTTTGGAGGGACAATTGGGGTTAAGTGACTTGCCCAAGGTCACAGGGCTAGTTTTTTTGTGCTAAGTGTCTGAGGCCAGATTTGAACTCAGGTCCTCCTGACTCCAGGGCTGGTGCTCTATTCACTGTGCCACCTAGCCACCCCAAATAATATAATATTATATTTCCCTTATTATATATTGTTATTTAATATTCCTTATTATTTACTCATCTCCTCATACCTTCTGTCACTATTTCTTCTTTTATTCCTCTCTCACATGTTAAGGTGGACTTTTTCCTTATCAAGGCTAATGTACTCTTCCTCCTCAAGTGATCCCATTCTATCCTTTCTCCTCCAACAGACTGCTGCTGCTGTCATTCCCACTGTATCACATCTTCAATCTCTTCCTGTCTACTGGCTTATTCTCAACTACTTACAAACAGGCCCATGCTTTTTCTATCCTGAAAAAAAAACCTTATTTGATCCTTCCATCCCCACTAATTATAGTCCCATGTCCCTTCTGTTTTTCATGGCTAAAGTCCATGAAAAAGTCAAATACAGTAGGTGCCTCCAATTTTCTCTCCTTTTACTTTCTTCTTAACCTCTTGTAATACAGTTCCTGACTTTATCATTCCACTAAATGGCTCTCCAAAGTTACCAATTATCTCATAATTGTGAAAGCCCATTACCTTTCCTCAATCTTTATCCTCCTTGACCCTTCCACAGCCTTTGACACTGTTGAATACCCTCTCTTCCTTGATATTCTCTTCTCTCTACATTTTTAGATGCTTCTCCCTTTTCATTCTTCTCCTACCTGTCTGACCTTTCTTTTATGCTCTCCTTTGCTGCATCCTTACCCAGATGGCCTTTGGTTAATATCCCATAGAGTTCTATCCTGAGTCCTCTACTCTTCTCCTTCTCTACTCTTTGACTTAGTGATCTCAGAAGCTCCCATAGACTTAATTATAATCTCTCTGTTGATGATTGATAACTCTCTCTATCTGCCTTAATCTCTCTGCTGACCTCTACCTATGCAATATCTCAAACTGGAAGCTAGGTAGAAATCTTAAAACTCACCTATCCAAAACAGAACTTAACCTTCTCTATTACTATGGAGTATAACACTATCCTCTCAGTCCCTAAGTATCTCAATGTAGTTGTTATTCTTAGCTCCTCACTATCTCTCAGCCCTTCATATCCAATCTGTTGCCAAGGCCTACTGATTTCACCTCTGCCACCTCTCATATATGACCCCCTTTCTCCTCTAACACTGCCACCACTCTCATTAATACCCTCAGCACCTACACATGGATTACTGAAACAGTCTGATAGTGAGTCTGCCTGCCATAAATCTTTCAGGATGACTGGAGATGACCCAGATGAGACCCTGGCCCTCTTAGGCTACAGCATTTTCAGGTACTCACTTGGAGCGAGGTAAATAAAGCTCATTCACTGAACAGATCTCTTTAAAAGGTGAGTCAATGTATGGTCCCTTTAATTAGAAAAAAAGAAAGAAAAACAATCTAGCTGGGAGGGGAATAACCTGATGCTTGCTGACAGTTAACACTGACATTCACTTAAACCAGAAGGGCCCAAAATACATCCATTAAGTGGAGATTGGGCAGGAACTTATTGTGGTTCAGTCTATGAGTTTCAGAGTTCAGAGTGAAGTGGGGTGAAGGTTTTGGATAAAGAGAGAGAGAGAGAGAGAGAGAGAGAGAGAGAGAGAGAGAGAGAGAGAACAAACCTTCAACCTACTTCAATCTGTGCCCTTGCACAGTCCTCCCTCACTCAAATCAAAGTCAACTGCAAGTCATGTCATCATTTCCCTGATGCCATGGTCCTCTGCTAAAGGAAGGATAAACACAACAACAATAAATGCTTAATACAATGCCTAGAACACAGCAGATGCTTAATAAATATTCATTGACTTGACTTGACCAGAATACAAATCAAAAGCACAGAAATTATCTGCCCGCAAGAAGCTTACATTCTAATGAGTAATCAGTATTTTTATTTCTAGAGTTATAGGCATGGTGAGTGGAACTTTATGGACATAGATTAACACAACATATCTAGTAGCAATGAAAGTATTGATTTGATAATATTTTCAATTTTAGAAATCAGAGGAAAATCCTGCAAATTATATTTATGCAGAAGAAGGTAAAAAGATAGTAAGTGAAAATAATTGGGCAAGGATGAGTCATGTGGTCTTATATTTCAGGCCACATGAAGCATTGAGGTACATACCAATGGTGACTTTAGGGGCTCCAGGGAAGGTTATATACCTCAGGTTGTAGTCTATGGTCAAGAATAAAAGGCAGTTGTTGAGAAGATGAATAATTTTTTAAAGTTTCCTATTTGGTCATTGTGTCTCAAATCTCCTCTGTCTGTCTGTCTGTCTGTCTTTTGTGCATCCTCCACATGGCTGACAAAGTGATAATCCTAGACCTTAGGTCTGATGATATCATTTCTCAGCTCAAAAAGCTCTGTTGCTATTGAGTCATCACCAACTCTTCATGGCCCCATGGACCACTGTGTTAATACTGTCAATAGGGTTTTCTTGGCAAAGATACTGTAGCAGTTTGCCGTTTCCATCTCCACAAAAAGTTCTAACTGCTTCCTATTACTTTCAGGATCAAATATGAATTCCTTTTTTTTTGTATTTCAAAATATGGTTCCAGCTTACATTTTCAGAGTTAATAAACATTACTTCCCTTCACCCTCTATTTGGTACAGTTTCACTGGACGATTTGATGATTTATTTTTATTCTGAACTTAATTAACACCAAATAAAATGAGCTTTTTGATAGGCATTTTAGGACAAGAGAAGTATGTACATGAAATTGCACATAGTTTTTAGCGCTTGTTCTTAAAAAGTATATAAAAATCAATACGTAACTTTAAAAGGCATACTACTTATTTAAAATTCCTTAATGCCTTCCTTCTGTTGACTTTTTTTTTGGGGGGGGAGTATGGGAGGAATCTCTCTCAAAATCTTTTTGTTATATTTTGTTTTACCTTTTCCCTACTTACTGATCTTTCCACATAACATGTGATTTCTGGTCTTTTGCAATGACTGCTTCCCATGCCTTGTATGTACTACTTCTTAGAATCCTACTTCTAATAAAAGCTTTGTTCAACTAGCACCCCTTATATGAGACCAATCCTAATCATCCTGCATGAGCCATGGTTTTAGCCCCAGGGCAGCTGGGGCAGCAGCCAGCTGGAGGGACACCAGGACACCAATAGAGTGTTATTACCCACAAAATTATCTTTCTAAAATCATCTTTCTAAAATATACATTTATTTAAAAATTGCATAAAATATATTCATTTATAAAATGTATGTATAAAATTTCTAAATTATCTACTTTTAATAATTTTTATCGTCATATGGGTACATATTGTTCCCCTGATAGAAAGTGAGACCCTGGTGGGGGGGAGCCAAGATGGCAGAGTAGAAACAGCACTTCCAAAGCACTCTCCCCCACACCACTTCCAAACCATGTAAAAGGTGGACTATGAACAACTTCTGGAGCTCCAGCATCCACAGAACAACACAGAGAAGCTAACCACCCACTGAAGACGACTCAGCAGTCTGGCAAGGAACTGCCAAAGCAGTGTTCTGGGAGCGGCCAGCCCAGTGCTCTGGGAGCAGAGCCCAGGCCTGCATGAGCCGCGGTTTTAGCCCCAGGGAAGCTGGGCCAGCAGCCAGCTGGAGGGACCCCAGAACACCAGCAGCTGTGGCGATTCCAGAATTATCAACACAGATGTGCCTGGGACAAAGTGAGAGGTTAGTGCCCTATGGACTTTGGGACCAGTATTTGGGGACACGTTGGCTTCTTCCCCTGGAGGCAAGAAGCAGCTGAGGAGACACAGCACAGACACCATTTGCAGTTTCAGTTGCAGCTTCAGCTCCTGTCCTGTGAAATGTAGGGAGATCCAGAGATCAGCTTTGGGGGGTAATCACTATTGCTTTATCCTCCCTGGATCTGGATTGTGGTCGGGGGAGGGGTCTTAGGGTGGGTATCCAGCTTGTCAGAGTGTGAGGAGGCTTGACAGAGGCCACCCAACTGATACCTACAGAAGCTGTGAAGACCCCAACGTTTGGGACCGAAGCTCCCCTGTCTGGTGGCAGAATCTCACTGTGGCAACAAGCCCAAAAGTAAAGTAAGTGAGTGGCAACATGCCAAGGCAAAGGAAACAAAATAAACAGAAAAATGAAACATTAGACTCCTATTTGGGGGGCAAAGAGTATCAAAGCATGGAATAGGAGGAGGACTGTGAGGTCAGAAATCCTGCTCCAAAAGCCCCAAAGGAAAATATGAGCAGGTTACAGGCCATAGAGGACCTTAAGAAGGATTTTAAAAACCAAATAAGAGAAGTGGAGGAAAAATTGGGAAGAGAAATGAGAAGGATGCAGGAGAAGTATGAAATGAGAGTCAACAGCCTGACTGAGGAAAATAACACCTTAAAAATAGACTACCTCAAATGGCAAAGGAGACTCAAAAGGGCAATGAGGAGAAGATTGCCTTAAAAAGCCAAATTTGCCAGATGGAAAAAGAATCTCAAAAGCTCACTGAGGAGATTCATTCCTTCAGAGTTAGACTGGAGCAAATGGAAGCTAGTGACTTTATGAGAAATCAAGATGCTGTTAAACAGATCCAAACAAATGAAAAAATAGAAGGCAATGTGAAATATCTCATGGTTAAAACCACCGACCTGGAAATTAGATCCAGGAGAGATAATTCAAAAACTATTGGACTACCTGAAAGCCATGACCAAAGAAAGAACCTAGAAAACATGCTTCAAGAAAGTCTCAAGGAAAATTGCCCTGATGTTTTAGAGCCAGAGGGCAAAATAGAGGTTGAAAGAATCCACAGATCACCTCCTGAAAAAGATCCCAAAAACAAAACTCCTAGGAATATTACAGCCAGGTTCCAGAATCCCCAGATCAAGGAGAAAATACTCCAAGCAGCCAGGAAGAAACAATTTCAATATTGTGGAAACACAATCAGAATAGCACAGGACCTGGCAGGTTCTACACTGAGGGATCAAAGGGCTTGGAATATGATATTCGCCAGGGCAAAGGACCTGGCATTAAAACCAATAATCACCTACCCAGAAAAACTCAGTATCTTCTTTCAGGGGAAAATATGGTCATTCAGTGGTATAGAAGACTTTCAAGCATTCTTGAGGGAAAAACCAGAGTTGAATAGAAAATTTGACATTCAGACACAAGAAGCAAGAGATGCTTGAGAAGGTTATCATGGAAAAGAAACCAAAAGGAACTTATCAAAGTTGAACTATTTACATTCCTACATGGAAAAATGATAACTATGACTGATGCAACCTTTCTCATTATGAAAAGAATTGAAGAAGGGTATATGGGCATATGAATACATATATGAATGTGTGTATATATATTTACAGGTATACATGGATAGAGGGCACAGGTTGAATTTGGTGGGAAGAGATGATACTTAAGGGGTGAAGTTTAGAGGTGAGTGAGGAATGTGGCAAGAGGAGAAGGGGAATGACAGGGTAGGATAAACTCTCATGTAGAAGAGGCAAGGGGAAGTGGTTGCATGGGAGGGAAAGAACAGGAAGGCAAAAAGGCAAAACCATATTCTCACTGAATTTGGCTGAGGGAGAGAATGATATACATACTAAATGGGATATCTCACCCTGCAGGAGAGTAGGGGGAAGGGGGATGAGAGGGGAATGGTAGAGAGGAAGGCACTCCAGGGGAAGGGGAGGTTGAAAGTACCCACTATCGAAGAGGACAGGATCAAAGTAGGGATTGGACCAGGTGGGGGGTGGGATGGGTGGGAGGGAAATACAAGCAATCTTTTACAATATACCTACTATGATAATGTTTTGCATAGCTATATGTTTAAAACACATACTGAATTGCTTATCTTCCCAGAGGGAGTGGGTGACAAGGGAGGAAGGGATTGGATCTGAAATTTGAAGTTTTAAAATTAAATGTTTCATATATATATATATATATATATATATATGTATATATATATATATATATATATCCTATTATTAATACTCTTTTGCATTTAATTGGGAGATAAGATGTGCAGGCATTGAGGCACAGAGATTCACCTTGCCTTAATGATGAAGTTGAAGGCGGTATGGGAGAAGATATGGGAGAGAGCAGATTGTATGAGGGGATATCTTGTGGGACTGCTATTCTGGGGTGGTGGGTAGGGGGGAAATGAGGGGAAATTGTAACTCAATATCTGGTGGAAATGAATGATGTAAACCAGAAGTTATTAAAGCATTTGTAAAAAAACAAAAAAAAAGTCAATAAGTATTTGAGAAAAAAAGAAAGAAAGTGAGACCCTGGAGAATAAACACTGTTTCATTTTATATTTGTCACCACAAAATTAATTGTGTATGTTACTTGTGATTAACAACAACAACAACATTTCATTTTTTTACAGCAAAGAATATGTAGGTATGTATTTCTATATATAGTAGACTTATAGATCATCTAACTTTAACAAGATGAAAACAGATTTAGCTGATTTCACCAACTCGAGTTAGTTTAATACTGAGTCAGATTTTGTGTCATAGCTACATATTTTATTACTTTCTTTTGCAGTATTTTTCAATTCTGTGATTTTCCAGAACAGAAATTATTCAAAGGAAATGTTCAAAAGTTGTATCTCTTAAAGAAAACACTACAATAACTGTTAAGAGTTACTGCAATGGTTCTTATATTAGAATGCCAAACATTTCAAGCATAATACAAGTGAATGATGAAACAATAATACAGGACCTCTTTTAACAAAGTACAAAGGACAGTATACTGACATTAATGTGAGTGTGAGTGGGATGAAAACTCACCCATTGGAAGTGGAGAAGACAATGAATCAGAAAATAAAATTCAACAATATGTTGTTTACAATAAACATAAATGAAATTTAGAGACATATTGAGAGTAAAAATAACGGACTGGAGCAGAATCAATTATACGTCAGCTGAAGTTAAAAGAAAAGACAGGAAACATGATCTCAGACAAAACAAAATCAAAAATAGACATAATTAAAATGGATAAACTGGTAAACTACATCTTGCTAAAAGGAATCCTAGATAAGGAAGTAATATCAATATTAAATATTTATGCACCAAATGGTATGTCCTCCTAAAGGAAAATTTAAATGGATTATAGGAAGAAATAAAGAATAAAACTCTACTAGTGGGGGACCTCAACTTTCCCTTCTCAAAGATAGGAAATTATAACTATAAAATGAATAAGAAATAAGTCAAGGGGATAAAATAGCCCCTGGACCCAAGAAACTTATTGAGAGTGCCCAGATGACTTTTAAAAAACTGTGCAGAATCACAAAATTTAGGAGTTGAAAAGGGTCTCAGTGGCAAAACAGTCCAACACATGCCTAAAAAAAAAAGAATTACTGTAATTGTTTATTAAAATAAATATTTGTTGGGACGGGAGCCAAGATGGCGGAGTAGAAACAGCATGTCCAAGGCTCTCTCCCCCCAGACTACCTCCAAACTATGTAAAAGGGGACTCTGAACAACTTCTGGAGCCCCAGAACCCAAAGAATGACACAGAGAAGCTAACCTCCCACTGAGGACAGCCCAGCAGCCATGCAGGAAGGGCCAGCTCAGCACTCTGGGAGCTTGCAGAGCAGCGCTGAGCATGGAGAGCTGATCCCAGGTCCACGTGAGCCTCAGTTTTAGCCCCAGAGAGGCCAAGCCAGCAGCCGGCTGGAGGGACCCCAGAACACCAGCACCTGTGATGATTCCAGAATGGTCAACACAGACATACCTAGGAAAAAGTAAGAGGTCAGTGCCCTATGGACTTTGGGACCAGTATTTGGGAACGCACCACCTTCCTCACCTAGGGGCTAGAAGCCTCTGAGGAGACATACCATTTTGCAATATTCAGTGGTAGCTCCAGCACCTGGCCTGTGAACTGTAGGGAGACCCAGCAATCAGTCTCGGAGGGTAAACTCTCTTGCTTTAACATCCCTGGATCTGGATTGTCATCCTGCGGGGGAGGTCATGGGGAGGGTTTCCAGCTTGCCAGAAACGGAAGTTGTCCCCCCACACGTTCGGGATGAAGCTCCCCTGTCTGGTGGCAGAGTTCTACTGTGGCAACAAGCCCAAAAGTCAAGTAATTAAGTGGCAACATGCCAAGGCAAAGGAAACAAAATAAACAGAAAAATGAAACATTAGACTCCTATTTTGGGGGCAAAGAGGATCGAAGCATGGAACAGTCAGAAGACTGTGAGGTCAGAACTCCTGCTCCAAAAGCCCCAGTGGAAAAAATGAGTGGGTTGCAGGCCATAGAGGACCTTAAGAAGGACTTTAAAAATCAAATAAGAGAAGTGGAGGAAAAATTGGAAAGAGAAATGAGAAGGATGCAGGAAAAATATGAAATGAAGGTCAACAGCCTGACTGAGGAAAACAACACCTTAAAAAATAGACTAACTCAAATGGCAAAGGAGGCCCAAAAGGGCAATGAGGAGAAGAATGCCTTGAAAAGTCGAATTTGCCAGATGGAAAAAGAATCTCAAAAGCTCACTGAGGAGATTCATTCCTTCAGAGTTAGACTGGAGCAAATGGAAGCTAATGACTTTATGAGAAAGCAAGATGCTGTTAAGCAGATCCAAACAAATGAAAGAATAGAAGGCAATGTGAAATATCTCATGGGAAAAACCACTGACCTGGAAAATAGATCCAGGAGAGACAATTTAAAAATCACTGGACTACCTGAAAGCCATGATCAAAGAAAGAACCTAGAAATCACCCTTCAAGAAATTCTCAAGGAAAATTGCCCTGATGTTTTAGAGCCAGAGGGCAAAATAGAAGTTGAAAGAATCCACAGATCACCTCCTGAAAAAGATCCCAAAAAGAAAACTCCCAGCAATATTATAGCCAGGTTCCAGAATCCCCAGATCAAGGAGAAAATACTACAAGCAGCCAGGAAGAAACAATTTCAATATTGTGGAAACACAATCAGAATAGCACAGGACCTGGCAGCTTTTACACTGAGGGATCAAAGGGCATGGAATATGATATTCCAGAGGGCAAAAGAGCTGGGAATGAACCCAAGGGTCACCTACCCAGCAAAACTGAGTATTTTGTTTCAGGGGAAAATATGGTCATTCAGTGGAATAGAGGACTTTCAAGCATTCTTGAGGAAAAAACCAGAGTTGAATAGAAAATTTGACATCCAGACACAAGAAGCAAGAGATGCCTGAGAAGGTAATCAGGGAAAAGAAATCAAAAGGAACTTATCAAAGTTGAACTATTTACATTCCTACATGGAAAAACAATAACTGTGACTGATGAAACTTTTCTCAGTATGAAAATAATGGAAGAAGGGTATATGGTCACATGAATACATATGTGAATGTGTGTATATATGTTTACAGTTATACATGGATAGAGGGCATAGGTTGAATTTGTTGGGAAGGGATAATACCTAAGGGGTGAAATTATGAGGTGAGAGAGGAAAGTGGCAAGAGGAGACGGGGAGAGACAGGGTAGGGTAAACTATCTCATGTAGAAGAAGCAAGGGGAAGTGGCTGCAGAGGAGGGGAAGAATAGGAAGGCAAAAAGGCAAAACCACATTCTCATTGAATTTGGTTCAGGGAGAGAATGACATACATACTAAATGGGATATCTCAACCTGCAGCAGAATAGGGGGAAGGGGGATGAGAGGAGGGATGATGGATAGGAGGGCATCCTTGGGGGGATGGGAGGTTGGAAGTACCCACTACAGAAGAAAGACAGGATCAAGTAGGGAATGGACCAGGTCGGGGGTGGGATGAGTGGGAGGGAATTATAAGCAGCCTTGTACAATATATCTACTGTGGTAATGTTTTGCATAGCTAGACATGTACAACATATACTGAATTACTTATCTTCCCAGAGGGAATGGGTGACAAGGGAGGAAGGGAGTGGATCTGAAATTCGAGGTCTTAAAATTAAATGTTTCAAATATATATATAAATACTATTGTTAATACCATTTTGCATGTGATTGGGAGATAAGATGTACAGGCATCGGGGCACAGAGATTCACCTTGCTCTAATGGAAAAGTCAAAGGGTGTATGGGAGAAGATATGGGAGAGAGCAGATTGGAGGAAGCGATATCTTGTGGGACTGCTATTCTGGGGTGGTGGGTAGGGGAAAAACAGGGGAAAAAATTGTAACTCAAAATCTGGCAGAAATGAATGATGTAAAACAGGAGTTAATAAAGCATTTTTTTTTAAAAAAAGAAATAAGTCAAGTAGATGGATAGAATCTTAGAAAAGTTAGATATAATAAAACTCTAGAAAATAATGAATGAGAATAGAAAAGACTACATGTATAGCTTTTTCTCAGCTATACATGGCTCCTTTACAAAAAATAACCATGTATAAGGCCCTAAAAATCTCCCAATCAAATGCAGAAAATGTAGAAATATTGCAATAAATGCAATAAAAATATATTTCGTAAAGTGCCATGGAAGCATAGATTAAAGGGTAATTAAAACTAAATAACCTAATATTAAAGAATTAGTGGATCAAAGAAGAAATCCTAGAAACAATACAATTAATTATTTCATTAAAGGTATTGACAACAATAAGACAATATTCCAAATTTTGTGAGATGCATCCAAAGCAAGACTGAGGGGAAAACTTATATCTCTAAATACATACATCAACAAAATAAAGGAAGAGTTGATCAATGAATTAGATATGTAACTAAAAAAAAACTAGAAAAAGAATAAATTAAAAATCCCCAACTAAATGCCAAAATGGAAGTCATGAAAATCAATAATGAATAAAATTGAAAGTAAGAAATAATAAGTGATACTAATAGATAAATAATAAATAAAACTAGTTGGTCAATTTGATTTTTTTAAAGAAGAAAACCAAAACTGTTGGAGAGTGAATTGAAAAGAAACCAAGAGAATTATGTATATGTACCTTGGGATCCCAAGCTTAGAATGTTTTGTATGCTGCCTTATTTGCTGAAGGGACAGCTAGATGGTATAAGAAATAGAGTGCCAGGCCTGGAGTCAGGGAGATTTGTATTTATGAGTTCATATCTGGCCTCAGATACTTATTAGCTGTGTGACCCTGGTCAGTCACTTAACCTGTCTGCTTTAGTTCCTCATTATGTAAAATGAATTGGAGAAGGAGATGACAAAACACTATAGTATCTTTGCCAAAAAAAAGCCCAAAGTTAGTAATGAAGAGTCAGATACAACTGAAAAATGATTAAACAGAAACAACAATGTATGCAGAAAACTGTAATTGTTTTTGCAAACCGTTTCTTCTTTTACAACATGACTAGCATAGAAATATGGTTTACATGATTGCAGATATATCACCTATATCAAATTTTGCTTACTGTCTTAGGAAGGGGGTAGGGAAGGGAGAAAGGTAATTTGAAACACAAAATTTTATGAAAAATAAATGTTAAAATTTTTTCTTTACAGGTAATTGGAAAAATGAAATATTATTAAACTTTTTAGAAAAAGCAATGTATCCAGAAGCTTACTGTTCTAATATTTGGAGAATATTGATGTGATGCTATGTTCCTGTTTGAAGGGAGGAATTAATGATAGAATTATTGGAAGGAGATACATTCTTTGAGAAAGACGTATAAGATTCCAGGCATTATTTGATACCAATTCCAAGGGAAAAAGAAAAAAAATGGAAACTCTAAAGATGTAGGGGAAATTGGGTCCTCATTATGTCTCTGATTTCCAGCTTGCCTCCCAAGGACTTCAAGAAAAAAAATCCCTTTGGGTGAAATTGAGGACTTTATTAGTTCAAGCTGAGATCTTATCTTGCTCACTTTAGAAGAGCTAATTCATTCTTCTCCCAATGCCAGCCAGGGCAGAAAGAGAGCTAGTCAAAAAGAAAGATCAAGAGAGCTAGTCAGAAACACCTGTTAATGCTGAAGTCCACATGGGGATTACATTAGCAATACACCCTACATATGCTCACAGTGACTAGATTCGTAAGTTTTTCCAGGTATATATACAATAAAAATAACATTTTAAAGACAAATAACTTTGAAAGAATTAAGAACTTTGATAAATGCTATTGCCAGAATGATCCCAGAGTACTGATGATGAAACATGCTACTGAGCTTGAGGAGATGAATTCAAGCTTCAAAATAAGAGATACATATCTGAAAATACCCAGTGTGGAAATTTATTTTTCTTGACTACACATTTTTGTTACTAAGTGTTCTTTTTTTCACCACCACATGAAGTAGGGAGGTTAGAGAAAAAAAAAGAAAATGATTGTTGATAGGAAAAATTAAACAAAAAGGAAAGTGGGTGGGGGGAAGAAAACATGAAAACCTTTGGATTATAATGAAGGGGTAGGAACTACATTTAGGATTTCATTGTTATAGGAACCTTCCTTTACCAATTCGGTAGGCACTTTGGGAAGAATGCAAAGAAATAAAGTAAATTGCCCAGGGTTGTACAGCTAGTATAAGACAGAGGCAGGTCTTGAAGCCTTCTTCTTGGCCTGGAAACCAGTTTTCTATCCATTATTTCATACCATCTGTCTTTAAAATAATCAAGGATAAACTTGGGAAATTTCACTATTGGTCAAAGGTATACCTCATATCCGATGCAGTTTGAGAAGTTCAGGGACCCCTCAAAGACTGAAGTACAGGAAAGGGTCATTTGGAATGAATTCACAGACTCAAACATTTTTTAAGTCAAGTTGGCAAAGATTTATTGTAACGCCAATATGTTGTGCACAGTTCCTTAGGGAACTTACAACCAAACAGGAATGATGCTAAAACTTATATAGGAAAAGTAGGGGATTATCTGGCAAGCATGCTAATTAGGTGATAACATACTACCTTGGTCGCAGGCATCATTGACTACTGGAAATAGGAGGAGGTGGGGAGAAAGGATGTACCTAAGGGGTGTATTTTGGGCCTGTTATGTCTGTAGTGAGATAGTTTCCAGAGTTGACATCTATAGCTTGACCTTTGGATTGTGTACAATAACTGGATAACTGTGGGAATCAATACATGATAATTCTGCTGGTAGAAGATAGTCCTGTTCATAAAAGGGGAATTCTACAGAGGTTAGCTTATTCTTGCAACAGGAAGGGATAGTTTGCCTCACTGGGGCCCACTCATGAGTGTCCTAGGCATAGTGTCCTTGAGGTGGAGGAAAAACTGTCAGGGATAGTGGTTTGAGGTTAGGGAGAAATATGATCTTGGAACTGGGGTCCCAAGCACCCCATCAGTATCCAATTTGTAAAAAAGTGTTATTTTGTGATAAAGGATTAAAGGATATGTATTGAAATTGTGAGAACTTGATGTGAAATTGTGGAAAACAAAGCAACTGTAACAAGAAGAGGACACAATGATTTCTCATGTAAAAATGTGTCAAGGTTTACTTCATGTCAATAAATTCAATAATTTTCATTTGCCCCCAGTAATTTGTCTAGCACAGTGCCTGGCACGGGATAGGTGCTTAATTAATATCTATCCATTGACTGATTAATAGTTTGGTTGGTATGGCTTAATTGCTTCCTATATCATGTTCTCTGTAAATTCATTTTTATTTCAAGAACCTTTTGCTGTTTTGCTAAAACAGAAAACAAGATGATCTTTCCACTTATGTCAATACAATTTATTAATTAAAAAGGAAAGATTATCTAATTGATTACAGTTTAGGATTCTGTTGAAGTGGACCTAATTCAATAATATCTTATTAGTTCAGATTCAATGTCAGAATTGAGGGACTCTTAGGTCTTTCAACAATTAACAAAAGGAGGTTAAGTTAGTCTTACTATAGAAAGGATATTCAACTATACTCCAACACTTAACAACAGTATGCCCTTCCCACCTATCCAGTTTCCATATGGAAACATTTCCAGTCAGCAAGACAGGGTATAATGACTGACATGGTCTTGGGATAGATATCCCAAAATATAACCAAGTCTGGAGGGGTTAAGTTAGGGGTAGGGAACCTATGGCCTCAAGGCTCCATGTGGCCCTTTAGGTCCTCAAGTGGGACCCTTTGACTGAATCCAAACTTCACTGAACAAATACTCTTAATGAAAGTATTTGTTCTAAAGCTTAGACTCAGTCAAAAGGCTATGCTCAAGGACCTAGAAAGTCACATGTGACCTTGAGACCAAAGGTTCTCCATCCCTGCTTTAAATGATCTGGAGACCTTATCAATGTGTCCAGAGGTTACCAGGAACCTATTACAAAGGAGGTATGGTTTGAGTACTAACCCCATTGCCCACCCCATTCCAATCAAATACTAAGAATAGTTTTATCTCCTTTCATGAAAAATTAGTTTAATCTACATTGTGGAGGTTGGGGAGAACCCTAGTAAGTAGAAAGATTATCACTTTTCCTGATGTTCTAAAGGCTTATTATCAGTCAACCAACAAGCATTTATTAAGTACCTGCTATGTTCTTAGTACTTAAAAAACAAAAAGGAACAAAATACCCATCTTTGTCTAGGAACTTATAATCTAACTGGGAGGAGCAACCTCTTCCTAAAGAACTTTAATTGGAGAAGCTGCCAATAATTATATAGTCCTTGGATCATACTTATATTTGTTCTTTGTGGTGGGCTATACAGAGCATGACTATTACCAATTTGATACATGGTACTTGGGATCCAGTTATCCATGAAGACTATGAGTTAGTACTATGCAGTGATGAAGAGACTCCAATTGACTTCTAAGAAAGAAAGATTAGAGTGATGACCTAGGAGAGAAAGTTTTGTAACTGATCCTGATTATAAATTAATAAGGTAGTGAATGAGATAAACCTCATCTCACTGAGGAGATAGGAGTGCCTAGGCAACTAGTAAGAACAAGAAATCCATTAAAACCATCACAAGTTCCAACAACAGCCAGAGTTGTGGGACTGGTGGTAGCACTAATTGAGCAAAGTAAGAAGACAGTAAAACAGTCAATCAACAAAATAATCTATCAGTAACTTGACTTATCAGCAGACACCAAAACCTGGAAAGAGTCAGCCTAAGTGAGCAAGGGAGGGAATTACTCATTGTCCAAGATATTCCTTGATGTGAATTTCATGAGGTCCTTTTAGAGGGAGAAAAGGATCAAAGACCAGGAATTATAGGCCCCCTGTATTCTCTATGTTCCATCTAGATTGTTGCATTAAATTTGATTCCAGTGATGCTGTGTGTGTGTGTGTGTGTGTGTGTGTGTGTGTGTGTGTGTCCAAGCAGAGATTATGAATCTCTAATCTGGGGAGATTGCTATATTTTATATATGTTCTCATTAAATTCCTTTTTGTTAAGAGTTAATTGAAGTCAACTAGTTATTGTGGAGCATACTAGATAAGGGCTAGTAATAGTAAGTCGCTCAACAATGACAAATGATAGAACCCTGAGAGGAAACGTGGTCAGTCATCTGTTGGAAACCTAACCCGCTAGTCCATGGTTAGGTAGGAGACTATAGATACCAGATTATGTCACAGGGTGCAGGGGCAGGGGGTTCACTAGTAGTGAATAATCCAGACTTCACATTTATCATAATAAGTGGTTTTACCATTTCAAGTTTGAAAGATACATTTGGGTAACTTCATTTTCATTTTGTCCAATATTCCTATGGCATTTAAAAAATGATTCTATATCACTCTTGTTTTAAAAAATATTCTCAGAAATGGAGTTTACAAATAAAACAAAATCTTAATAAGATTTAAGGAGTAAAGGGGCGGAGTCAATATGGCAGAGTAGAAATAGGACTTCCTCGAGGCTCCTGCTTCCACCTCCTCCAATTCATGGAAAAGGTGACTCTGAAGAAACTTTGGAGCTACAGAGTACACAAAATGACACAGAGAAGCTAACCTCCCTCTGAAGACAGCTCGGCAGGCCAGCAGGAAGCTGCCAGGGCAGTGTGTTGGGAGCTGAGCCCAGCCCTGTGGGAGCCCAAGGTTTTAGCCTCAGGGCAGCCACAACCAGTCACCAGCTGGTGGGACTTCAGATCACCAGCAGCTGTGGTGGTTTCCAGAACTATCAACCCATAGATGCTAATGACAAAGTAAGAAGTCAGTGCAGTGTGGACATTGTGAACCGGGAGTATGGGAGTGCAGTCAGGCCTTTACTCCCTGTAGGGAGAAATGGCTGAGGTGCTTCATCCATGGGCCGTGTGGCTGCTTCAGAGCTCCTGGACTGCAGATTGTAGGGGGACTAAGTGACCAGTCTGAGGGGTAATCACTCTTGCTTTAACCTGCTTGGATCTGGATTGCTGTCTAGGGTGGAGGTCCTGGGGTGAGTGACCAGTTTGCCAGAGTGTGTAGAGGTCTCAGAGAAGGCACCCAACTAATAGCTCCAGCAGCTGCCAAAACCACAGCAATTAAGACAAAACTCTCCCGTTTGGTAGCAGGGTTCTACTGTGGCAAAAAGCTCAAAAGTCAAGTAATTGAGTATCAACATGAGCAAACAAGGGAAGCAAGGTAAGCACAGTGGTCCGACTCTGGATTCCTTTTTTGGGGACAAAAAAAGATTCAGGGCATGGACCAGGAAGAAGACAGCAAAGTCAGAACTCCTACACCAGAAGTTTCCAAGAAAAGAATAAGCTGCTTACAGGCTATAGAGGAGCTTAAAAGGGATTTTGAAAACCAAATAAGAGAAGTGGGGGGAAAAATTGGGAAGAGAAATGAGAAGGAGTAGATGGCCAAGCAAA
The DNA here is from genome assembly GCA_011680675.1 of Gymnobelideus leadbeateri. Lineage (NCBI taxonomy): Eukaryota > Metazoa > Chordata > Mammalia > Diprotodontia > Petauridae > Gymnobelideus > Gymnobelideus leadbeateri. The sequence continues at coordinate 550,555 of WOXC01004223.1, read as the reverse complement.
GAATTCTCAGGCAGTCTTTAATTGCTCATTTTTGCTATACTTTGTGCATTTAGGTTTAAAATACACATCAATTTGCTAGATGATCTCTAAGGTCCTTTCCAACTCTAACATCTATGGGTCTTCCCAAAGCCATGTAAAATTCACATACATGCTGCTGGTAGCACAGATGTAGTAGCAGCAGCTTGATGTCACAGTAGGTGCTGGACGTGAAGTCGGGAAGATCTGAGTTCAAATATGAATTCAAATATTTATTAGCTATGTGATCTTGGACAAGTCACTTAAAACCTCTATTTACCTCAGTTTCCTCAACTGTACAATGGGTATAATTGTAGTGAGGGGTTGTCGTGAGGCTCAAAGGTGATAATACTTGTAAAAAGTGCTTAGCACAGTGACTGGTACATAGTAGGTGCCATGCTTATTCCTCTTTTTCCCTGTCTTTCCTACATGCAGTTGAAATCAAGAATAATGCCAGAATTTTTCCTAGATTACAAAACACACTGAATGGATTTCAACACGTGATAGTTCAATCCCTTTTTGGATGGGCCAATTTTTCACATACCTAAAATAATCATGATAATTGGTGAGGACCCACTGTTCCATAACAGTATGCACATAGTAACAAGGAAATAGACTCCCCAAAGTTATTTGCCACTCTCATAGAGGAGATCAAGTATAAAATTCAAACCCATAAAAGAGACTTTCTATGGACCATGAGAATCTCCAGATATTCTTATTTGCAGATAATTATATAACTTTTCAGAGTCTCCTGGATCAATTTTAATAACTCAAAATAGTTTGGCCTATCTATATGGTTAGGTAAAACAAAACAGATTTTAAAATGCCTTTTTTCAAGACCATGATATATATTTTAATTGACAATATAAGGAACTTATCCATTCATGTGAACTTCTTCAGTCAACCCTGCAAATGGATAATAAATTGAACCTAGAACTTAACAAGAGGAGAACAGTGGGCTTGATTGTTTTGGGGAAAATTGTCAATATCTTTTAAGTATTCCCAATCTTCTCCCTGAAATAAAGATTGCTTGTTAATAACAATGTTTTATTACTTTTTTATGACTGTAAATCAGGAAACATCCTTCCTCCCCCACTGAAACTGAATATCATCTAATGGACAAAGAGAAATTGGGTAGGTATATTTTAAGCAAGAAATTATTTTGAGACATGGAACAAAGGATGTCAAAGAAATGTATGAATGAAAAAGGAAATGAGCTAGTCACTTGACAAGTTGAGCTTTAAGTGATGGACATTAGTATCCTCCATTAGTATCCATGGATTGTCAAGAGAAAGTGGGCAAAGCACAGTAGATTTTGCTCATGGAAACTATAGAGATCATAATTCATCTACACCTGCCTATCTTGGATTACATTTATCTATGTCTTTTTTATGTGAGGTATGGTTATGGGCAATACTCACATTGATAAAGTGATAAATAAATTTGCATGTAAAACAAAATCTAACTTCCCAAGGGTAGAAAAAAGTCTCATTTGTATCTCTGCATCCATATTTCTTAGCACATAGTATTTAATAAATATGTATTAAATTGAATTAAAACTTGAGAATATAGAGATGGGGGTGGGAGGAGGAAGGTTGGTGATAATTGAGTCCATCCGGCAGCTGAGGAATAAAAGTCTTGCCAAATTCTAATTATAGTAATACCAAAACTTGGACTGACTTTTACCCATGACATATTTAGGGGAATCTTGGTAATGGGTCTTTTTTAGGCAATAGAATTTCATGTGTTCTGTCTTTTGTAAAACTTAGTTGTAAATTTCATCCAATGCAAGCAAAACTTCCTTGGAAATTACTATTGATCTTTCAAATCATATGCAGGAATCCTTATTTTGTTTTTGTACACACAAAAGCTGTTCCTGTATATGTGAGAAACATATGAACAAATGTAAAAAAAATAAATTAAAAAAGAACTTTTGTCCATGGCTTATATTTTTGTAATCATTTGTCTGGATTATCACATACTTTCAAGTAGTTGATAAGAAGTAACATTATTTTGTCTTTTATTGGCATTGCTTGCAAATGTAGTGGTATGTGCTTATCTCTGTGAGTTGTATACTTATTAATTAAAGAAAATTCTGGAATTCTCTCGACATCTGGAGAAAGAACTGTGGAGTCTGAATGCATATTGAAGGATACTATTTATTCTTTTTGTTTTGTTTTGTTTTACTTTTTCTTTCTAGTAGTTTCTTACATTCATTCAAATTCTTCTTTACAATATGACTAATGTGAAAATATGTTTAATAAGAATGTATATGTAGAGTCTTAAAAATTTCTGGGTGTGACATGTCAAAAAATCTTATTAAAAGCAGAAAGATATCTGGAAAATAGAATATGTTTCATTTTGGACTTCTTTTACTAGTTGATAGATATGTTTTTGTGTTGGTAAATTTTACATTCACAAATCAATTTTATTTCTCAGAGAAGAAAGTCACGATGTTAGTTGGTTTTGTTTGCTTATTTTGTTTTGTTATATTTTTGTTGCTATTGTTTTAATGAGGGAATGGAGACAGGGATAAATGTATGAAAATATAAGATATATGAGGTAAAAAAAATTGTGTCTTACACTCAACATTTTATTTTCCCCAGTAGAGATGTACACACTGTAGGACTGAATAAATGTTCATTGAATTGAACTGAATTGATGATGATAGTTGACAGATGTCATTGCAAAAGATAGTTGTCAACAATAAGTGACATGTGTCACTTTAAAGGAGTCCAGAAGGTGGCACTATTAATAGTAAAAGACTAAAATATAAATTTCTGGCAATAACTGTGAAAAGTAGTACAACATACCTATATGAAATGCATACAAAGCATAATTTATTACATAGGGAGGTGGCTGAAAAGTCTTCAATCTTTTTTTTCTTCCTTTATTTCATAAAGACCTGGTTTAGATTATGCTATTTTTATAATAGTAATTCATTTTTAAAATATCTTTCAGTTCAGTTTTCACAGGGGCAAATGTTATAGAATTTTTTAAATAGTTCAAAATCAGTTAAAACCTAAAACTTTGCTGAAATAGGAGAAATAAAAAATGTTTACAATTAATTTGTCATCACTTTAAATGCCAATAATATCAGACCATCCATCTATTCTAGTTGTACATAATCTAGAAGCTGTCCCAGGAATTATAGAGAAAGAAATGCTTACAGTTAACTTTCTATACAGCTGTTTAAATTTTAGTTTTATATTCAGAACCCACATGACTGCAATACTGAATTATCAAGTAACTCAAAATGCAGGATATTACAAATGTCTCAGTGCAGTTTTTTTAACTTTTTAAAACTTCACTCTGATTATATAGAAACCCTTTTATTTTGAACTTAAGGAGTTCTTCTACCCCTTCTACCTTTTTTCACATGATAAAAATATAACAATCACCCTATGGTTCCAGTTCTCATCACCACCTATGAAATTGACCAGACAAATATAAATGGATCACAATGAAATACATCAGATTAGTGGGGGTTTATGTGGTGGCAACAAAGGTCTTAAAGTGAAGGGTAGTAGAGCCAAGGATCTTTAAAATACTATGTGGTAGAATCCAGGATTCTTCAACTTAAGGAATTAGTGAACACTGATGTTGTTATGCATTCAGCAAGCTATTCTAACTTCTGTCTTTTTTTTTAATCAAAAATTATGTTTATTTTTAATTTACATCATTCATTTCCAGAATTTCCACATTTTCTCCCCATTTTCCCCCTACACACCACTCCAAAAGAGTGATCCCATTGAATATCCCCTCCCCCAGCCTGTTCTCTCCCATATCTTCCCCCATCCTCTCTCTGAGTTTCCAATAGGGCACCATGGATCTCTAAGCCCCAGTGCCTGTATATCTTATATCCCAGTTACAGGCAAAATAATAACGATGATGATGATGATGATGATGATGATGATATTATATTAAATATTAGATTTTAATACTTTGAATTCCAGATTCTTTCCCTTCCTCCCTCATCACCCACCCTTATTAGGAAGATAAGCAGTTCAATATAGTTTGTACCTATATAGATATGCAAAACATTTCCATAGTGGATATTTTGTGAACGACAGAATATATTTCCCTCCATCCTATCCCACCCCCACTTGTTCTATTCTCCACTTTGATCCTGTCACTTTTCAAAAGTGGGTGCTTCCAACTTCCCTCCTCCCCCAGCCTCCCCTCCTTTCCATCATCCACTCTTTGGTCCACTTTCCCATACTATCCCATAGTGTGAGATCCCCTATTTAGTGTGTATGTCATTCCCACCCTAAGCCAAATTCATTGAGAGTAAGGTTGACTCGTTCCCTTTTGCCTTCTTATTCTTCCCCTCATTGGAACAGGTTTCCATTGCCTCTTCTCTATGAGATAATTTACCCTAATTCTGTCTCTCCCCATATCCTCTCATTACACTCCTCTCTCACCTGTTAATTTCACCTTTTAAGTATCATCCTTTACTACTGAATTGGTCCTATGCCCTCTGTCTATGTATACCTGTACACATTTATACAGACACTCACATATGTATTCATATGCCCATATACTCTCCTATATAGACATATATATGTATTTATACATATATGCATACACACACATATATACACACACATGCATTTCTATTCCCTTCAACTAGTCTCATAAAGAGAAAAGTTTCATAAGTTACAATTATCATTTTTCCATGTAGGAATGTAAATAGTTCAACTTTGATAAGTTCCTTATGATTTCTTTTCCCTGTTTACCTTCTCATGCTTCTCTTGCTTCTTGTATCTCAATGTCAAATTTACTATTCAACTCTGGTTTTTCATCAAGAATGCTTGAAAGTTCTCTATTCCACTGAATGACCATATTTTGCCCTGAAAAATGATACTCAGTTTTGCTGGGTAAGTGATTCTTGGTTTTAATCCAAGCTCCTTTGCCCTCCAGAATATCATATTCCAAGCCCTTCCATCCCTCAGGGTGGAAGCTGCCAGATCCTGTGTTATCCCGATTGTGTTTCCACAATATTCAAATTGTTTCTTCCTGGCTGCTTGTAATATTTTTTCCTTGATCTGGGAATTCTGGAACCTGGCTATAATATTCCTAGGAGTTCTCTTTTTGAGATCTCTTTCAGGAGGTGATTGGTGGATTCTTTCAACTTCTATTTTGCCATCTGGTTCTAAAACATCAGGGCAATTTTCCTTGAGAATTTCTTGAAGGATGATTTCTAGGTTCTTTTTTTGATCATGGCTTTCAGGTAGTCCAATAATTTTAAGATTATCTCTCCTGGATCTATTTTCTAGGTCAGTGGTTTTCCCAATGAGATATTTCACATTGCCTTCTAATTTTTTTTTCATTTGTTTGGATCATTTTAATAGCATCTTGATTTCTCATAAAGTCACTAACTTCCATTTGCTCTAATTTAATTCTGAAGGAATGATTCTCTTCAGTGAGCTTTTGAGATTCTTTTTTCATCTGGCAAACTCAGCTTTTTAAGTCATTGTTCTCCTCATTGCCTTTTTGAGCCCCTTTTGCCATTTGAGTTAATGTATTATTTAAGGTGTTATTTTCTTCAGTCAGGTTGTTGACTCTCATTTTATAATTTTCTTGCACAATTCTCATTTGTCTTCCCAATTTTTCCTCCACTTCTCTTATTTGGTTTTTAAAATCCTTCTTAAGCTCCTCTATGGCCTGTAACCAGCTCATATTTTTCTTGGAAGCTTTTGGTGCAGGAGTTCTGACTTTGTTGTCTTTCTCCTCTTCCATGCTTCGATCCTTTTTGTCCTCAAAATAGGAGTGTAAAGTTGGATTGCTGTGCTTTCTTTGCTCCCTTTGCTTGCTCATTTTGACACTCAAATTTTTAGTGTTTTGTGTTTTTTGAGTGACTTTTTTGCTACTTTCAAGCATTTTGCCACAGTAGACTTCTGCTACCAGACAGGGGAGATTTGTCCCAAATAGCTGGTATTTTCTCAGCTTCCAGAGCTATTAGTTGATTGCCCCCTCTGAAGCCTCCACACACTCTGGCAAACTGGTCACATACCCGAGGACCTCCACCCTAAACAGTGATCCAAATCTAGATCCAAGCCAGTGAAAGCAAGAGCAATTACCCTTCAGACTGATCACTTGGTCCCCCTACAATCTGCTGGCCAGAAACTCTGAAGCAGCCACATGGCAGCGGCTGCTTGGCCAAAGTACCTCAGCTGTTTCTCCCTTCTGGGGGTAAAGGCCAGACTGCTCTGCCTGTTCCCAAAGTCCACACTGCAATGACTTCTCACTTTGTCCTTAGCATCTATGGGTTGATAATTCTGGAAACTGCCACAGATGCTGGTGATCTGAAGTCCTTACAGCCTCAGGCTTGTTGTGGATGCCCTGAGGCTAAAACCTCAGGCTCACATGGGGCTTTGCTCTGTTCCCAGCTTGCTGTGTTGACTCCTTCCTGCTAGCCTCCTAGGCTGTCTTCAGCAGGAGGTTAGCTTCTCTCTGTCACTTTGTGGATACTGTAGCTCCAAAGTTTGTTTAGATTCATTTTTTCCATGAATTGGAGGAAGTGGAAGCAGGAGCCTTGCAGAAGTCCTGTTTCTACTCCGTCCCCCTTGGCTTGCCCCACTTCTGTCTTCTCTTTTAGCCAACCGAGGGCACTATTAAAAGTAGTTTATTTAGTGTTGTGGACAGAACATTGTTCTTAATTGTTAAGAAGACCTAAAGTCTATCACAAACAAATTATGTGACCCTAGGCATGTCACTTAACCTCTTTCAGATTAAATGTCTTCATCTATAGAAATGAAAATAACAATAGCACTTACTTGTAGTTTTAACGATACTTGCAGTTGTGTAGGTGTAAAGCTAAGCATGCACAGCTTTCCAGAGGACTGCTGCTGTGAACAGCCTCAAGATTCTGATTACATAATATAATGAACTCTCCATTTATTCAGCAATAAACTAAGACAAAACATTGAAAGAAGCCAAAATTCAGGATTAGCAATATTATAACGTAACAAAATATCACTAAAGTAGCCATGTAGTTTTCACCAAAGTGGCCACATAGTTTTAAAGTTTAAAAGATATCATTCATTCATTAAGTACTTAACTCAATCATTGTTAAGGAGCATGACTTGTAAGGGACATAAAGTGCAAAGGTCAAAGTTCTCCAGCCCTAGGTTACAGTAAATCATGATCTTCTCAGTCAGCATTAAGTACCCAAGGAGATTTCTTTTTATCTTGACTTGAGACTGGCTCCCAGATTCCATGGTTCCTCTTCCATATGTCCAGCTCCCTGGATCTACCCAACTGTCCCCTGGATTCACAGACAGGCAGCTCTCAGTTCCTCATCCAGCTCCTCATCCAGTTCCCATTCCATATTGGAGCTCACAGTGTCCAGTCCACCTCAAGTCCTTCAAAGTTCCTGTTTCTGGAAAGACAAAGCTTAGCATAGCCAAAACAACATTTATTCACATTGCCAGCATCATCATCAATTCACTATATGCCTGTGAAATCAACAGAGACCCACAACCAAAATCTGTGAGCTCAACAAAAATCATCAGTAAAATCCCAGGACCTCCAAAACCCTCCTCCAGGACTTCTGTAAACAGACAACCAGAAAATCCTCTTTCAGGGCTTTCAGTAATGTCCCAGGGCTTCTGTACAAAGTACCACAAACAAAAATTAACACAGACAGAACAAACAGAGTCCTGGAAGACCACGAGTTTTCTCCTTCTCAACTCTGCCACCACATGAGTTCACTTCTCAGTTCTGCTTTTTCCCAGTTTGGGCTTCTCCTTATATATGATCATTAGCACCTTCCCTTCCTGTTGCATCAGCAAGAAGGGTTCACAAGTTAGGGGGTTCACAAGTTTTGTTTCTTAGCAGACTTGATAAAATCGTGGACAAGGCTTTAAAGAAACTTGAACTGAAACAAGGTGCTAAATAATTAAATAGCTGAAACAAGGCGTTAAGCACTTCTTTGCTTGCCATTACAGCGGCTAGCACAGGTTCTTTGATCTGATTTTCTATAGTAAAAACAGCTTCAAAGGGGTAAACAAACTTAATTGAATTAAGCAATGCAGACAGATAAGTAGAAAGACATGAGTAACCAAGAAAGAATCCAATAGACAGGACTCCAACTGTCTAAACAAAGTAATAGATAGACAATCACCAGACCAGGGAGCACCAATATCTGAGTACACATCGCTGGGGGGCTCCTTAACAATGGCTTCCCAGAGTCTCATCTGGCCAAATCACAAAGACCTCAGGTGAACATTCTTCCCATCAGTGATCCCCAAAACAAAGTACCAACCTTCTACTACATATAATTCTCAACTAATAGGTTCAGAGCCAGAAGGCATCACAACCTACACTACTCCATGCCTAATTGGCTCAGTACCAAAAGTTATGAAAGCTTTCCTCCAAGGAAGCCTCCCCTAAGCAAGCTTCTCCCCCAAGGCAATATATGTGCTCTGTGTGATCAGGATGTGTCACAGATATGAAATGAGCCAAAGTTCAAAGTATCAAGATATCCATGACTGAAATTCCTGTGTACCTATAGACCTGGGAACAGGATTCCTGTTCCAAAGGAAAAGGACACTTGTGATCACATAGGCCTATTAATGGACAGGGAAGATCTTCCTATTCCATTAACTCTACACTACCTTACAAGGTTATTGTGAGGATCAAATGAGATAAAATATTTAATATGACTGAAAGTCTTAAAACATTATATACATGTTAACTACTATTACTACTATAAGACTGTTGCTGTTTGTCCTTCATTTTTGAAAAATTCCAATGATATCATGGAGTGATGTCTTGACTTGAATTGAGTGAATTTAATTTCAGTGAGACAGAGTGGTGCAAAGTCATCAGCCAAAATCTCTCTTCTAGAATTGTTCAATCCAATGGCAAGACAGAAGTCAAGACTGGTGATGGTCCCAGATTTAGAAGTCCCTTGGCTTCTTCAATGTCTGACCAAGATCTAAATACCCCACAGTGCCTGCTTAAGCTGCCAAACTGTTCTCATCCATCCATTCTGCAGACAGAAATTTTCACATGCTTAGGGTAGGCATCCCCCTACACCATCACCACCAGTATCTCTCCTTTTCCTCCTTGTCCTCCTTCTCTTCCTCCTCCTCTCCCTCCTACTAGTAATGCCACTACTGCTGCTATCATCATTATCATTGCCAAAAGTATGTATAAGGAATCAGAAAGACTTTATGTTTATAGTCATAGCATATTGTAGAATTGTGGTTTTTAATCCATTCTTCTTTTTCACCTCTGTTATAAGGGAGAGTTCATCCCATTCACATTTACAGTTATGATTACTATCTGTGTCTTTCCCTCCATCCTATTCCCTCTCCCATTTATGCTTTTATTTTTTCCTTCTCCCTTACCTCCTTAAAATTTTTTTTCTTTTGACCACCACCTCCCTCAGTATTCCCTTACTATCAACACCCCCTCCCTTTTCCTATCCTTACTACTTATTCCCTCCCTTCTAACAACTGCCCCTTTTCTTTCCCCCTTTTCCTCCTAGTGCCTGTAGGGCGCAATAGACTTTTATACTTAACAATGCATGTTATTCCCTCCTTGAATCAAAACCAATGAGAATATATTTCATACAGTGCTCCATTCCCTCCCTTCTTTCCCTCTATTTTAATAAGATTTTGTGTCTTTTCATGCTAGAATCCTATTAACTGATTGTTATTCCCTCCTTGAACCAAAACTAATGAGAGTCAAGCTCATAAAATGTTCATCTCTCTCTCTTCTTTCCTTCTACTATAATATGTTTTTATGCTTCTTTGTGTGGCATAATTTACTCTTTTCTGCCTCCTCCTTTCCTCTTCTCCAATTATAGTTCCTTTGCTCCCTTTAATGGTTTTTTTTTTTTATCATCACTTTGGTAAGTTTTTAACCACACCCTCTATCTATATATAACCCTTTTATATGTCACAATGATTATACAATTCTCAATATTGACAAGTATCAACTTCCCATATAGGGATGTAAACAGGTTACTCTTATTGAATAATAAGTTATGTGTGTGTGGGGGGGGTGTACGTGTGTGTTTTCCCTGTTTACCTTTTTATCTCTCTTGAATCTTATATTTGGAGATCAAATTTTCCACTGAACTCTGGCTTTTCCATCAGAAAGGTCTAGAAGTCCCTTATTTCACTGAATTATCATCTTCTTGCTTGAAAGATTATGCCAAGTTTTGCTGGATAGTTGATCCTTGGTTGTAGTCCGAGTTCTTTTGCCTTATATCATATTCTAATCCCTCTGATCTTTTAATGTAGAAGCTTCTAGGCCTTGTGCAATCCTAACTGTAGTTACACTATATTTGAATTGTTTCTTTCTTGCTGCCTACAGTATTTTCTTCTTGATCTGAAAGTTCTGGAATTTGGCTACATTAATTCTTGGAATTTTCAAGTTGGGGTCTCTTTCAGGTGGCCAGTGGATTCTTTCTATAACTATTTTACCCTATTGTTCTAGGGTCTCAGGACAATTTTCCTTGATGAGTCCTTGGAAGATGTTGTCCAGGCTCTTTTTTTCATCATGGCTTTCTGGTAGATAGATAATTCTTAGAATATCTCTCCTAGATCTGTTCTCAGGTCAGTTGTTTTTCCAATGAGGAATTTTATATTTTCTTCTAATTTTTCATTCTTTAGGTTTTGTTTGACTGATTCTTGATACCTCGTTAAGTCATTAGCTTCAAATTGACTGATTCTTATTTTTAGTGAATCATTTTCCTCTATTAATTTTGAAGTTCTTTTCCACATGTTCAAATTTTGTTTTTAGGGAGTTCTTTTCTCCAGTTAGATTTTGCACCACTTTTTCAGTTTCACAGATTTTACTTTTTGAGGAACTAGTCAGTTTATCTTCCACCTCTCTAATTTGGCTTTTTAAATCCTTTTTGAGCTCTTCCAAGAATGCTTTCTAGGCTTGAGACTAGTTCATATTCCCTTTTGAGGTTTCAGATTTGGGTGTAGAGTCATTGCTGACCTCTTGTGAATTTGGTTCTTCTAGCTCACTATAAAAGGATTCTATCATTTTCACTCTTGAAATTGCTTCTTTCCCATTGTGACTGACTTATTTCCAGTCCTTTAAAGTGGATTTTGCTTCTGGGGTATAGAGGACTCTGACCCATGCTTCTTATGCTAGGAGATAGGGGTCTGGTTATTGGCTTTGTGTGCTGTGTCCTCTGGGTGTCTAGAATGAGGCCAAGGACAGGGCTTTCTGAGTTGCTTCAAGGTTACTCTGAAGCTCGCAGTGTAAGGTGTGGGGGAGGGGTGGTCTGGCTGCTTCAGGATTCCATCTCCCAGGCCCTAGGCTGAAACTCAAGCAGGCGCAGCTGCTGGTTTCCTGCAGCACTGGTGTCTGGCTGTTTCCCTGGTTGTGTGAAAGCACACCTGGGGTTCTGGTGTTAGTACTTTCTGGCTCCACTCCCCTGGGGTTCATTATCTCCTGCTGGTCAGCTGAGATGGGGCTTGTTGGGACAGCTCTCGCCTGCACCTTAGCCTTGGCACAGCCATACCCATGCCCTACCATTAGGACTCCTAAGCCTGCCTAGGGTTGGGTTATTTCAGGATTTGGCCCTGAGACACTATTCTTTGGGTTTTCAGTGTCTTAGGGAAAGAGTAGAGCAGCTAGGGTTTACTCCACCATCTTGGATCCTTGGAGGTCAGGTAGTTGATTTTTAAATAACCAGGCTGTGGGTTGGTAGCCCCAGAATTAGCTGCTGCTGCCACAGGCCCTGTGCTTTCTCTTACCTGCCTCCAACAGATCCCTGTCCTATGGTGAGAGGTCTGGGAATTGCCCCTGCTGTGGTTGAGTCAGCTCACCTGGGCTAACTCTGGCTCTGCTCTGATCCGGTCTCAGGTCTACATAGCTGCAGTCCCCATTCTTCACTTCCCCTGACCAGTCCCATGTGTGTACCTTCCTGGACCGAAAATCTGCCATTTTTCCAATCATTACCTCTTGCCTTTTCATCTCTCCCTCTGCATTTCTTTACAAAACCCTACTCTTCATCCTCATCATGTCTGCTAATCCCTTGACCTCTAAATTACCTCTCTGACCATTTTCATTTTGCTGACCACTCTCTCCTTTGACCCCTTGGTAGAACAATTCAACTCTACACTTTCCTCCTCTCTTGAAACTCTTCCCCCAACACCCATACCCACCCAAATCCTACCATCAATTATACCCTTCCAAGCCTCAGGCTTGTATCACCCCCACCATTTACCTACTTGCCTCCTATACATGTGGTGATGGAAGAAAGTGGGAAAAAATCATATAACTTTTCTCAATGGTTCCATTACAAATTTGTCACACTAAAAATTTGAGAGTCTCACTGTTGCTAGGCAATTCTACCATATGCCTTTTATCAACCCACTATACCCATCTTCATAGTGAATCTTCCTAAACATTTTTACCTCTTCTCAAGCCTCCTATGACTCCCATTCTCAGCTGAGATCTTTGCCTATTTTAGCAAAAAAAAAAAAAATGAGACCATTTACCATTAATTTTGTCTTCTCTTTTCTTTATCTCCTATCACTCAGATGTCTTCTTCCACTATCACCTCCTTCACTTCTATCTCACATGCAATGGTCTTTTTCTTTCTCAAGCAATTCCATTCTCTCCTGTCTCCTTGAACAGATTTCTCCTTCTCTCACTGTCATTTTAACACTTATTTTCACTCTTTCTTTGTCTACCAGCTGTAATGGGAATATAAATTTATGTTGTTGCCATCTTTTGAAGATTGTATTGTGTAAGATCTTCCCTGCCCCTAGGCTCTTTGGTAGGCTTAAGTGCACCTGGAACCAGTGCTGGGAGGTTTGTTTTTCAGGAGATACTTTGTGATTGGGCAGTGGGGTCAAGAGGGTTGTTACATACCCTGAGCCGGGAGAAGGCTATATAAACCTTGATGTAAGGCTTTGTTTTGGGGCTCACTTTGAGAAGTGTTGTGTGATTTGACCATAGGAGACTCTGGGCAGCCATTGGAAGCACCCCGGCTTTGAAAAACCTAGATGTTGATGCTTCCCTCTCTGGTAACTGACTAGGTATGGAGGTAATGGTTGGACAGTTGGAGGCCTGTCTGCTTGAAATGTTTCTCTGTCTTGTAATTTCAGCTTGTAACCTCTGTATACTCTGAAGTTTGAGGTGCTGACTTTTTCCCCTGAACTAGGTAAATTATATGTTTGATTGATTAAAGCAAGATTGTTAACCCATGTTGAGTTGCTTTCCTTTAGAAAAGCAGATCTAAGAACCTGTGTTGGCAGTCACCCTGGGTATACTAGGGTGCTTGCTGCAACACTAGCTCATTCCATACTGCCTACAAATATGTCCATATCTTCCCCTAAAAAAAAGCAGCAAACAAGCAAAAAACAACAACAACAAAAAAAAAACAAGAACAACAAAAAAACCCTCTCTTAATCCTTCTACCCCTACTACCCAGTATCTCTTCTGCCCTTTTTACATAAACTTGTTGAAAAGATCATTTATTTATCTCCTCTCATTTCTCTTCTTACTCCCTTACAATCCAGTTTCCAATCTCATTTTTTCTACCAATCATCTCTTAGTTTCCAAATACAACGAACTTTTTTCAACCCTCATTTTCTTTGACCTCTATGCACCCTTTAATACTGTTTTTCATCCTCCCCTCCTTAATGCTTTTCTCTCTAGATTTTTAGAATGCTACTCTCACCTGAGTCTCTTCCTAACTATCTGACCACTCTTTCTTAATCTCCACTAGCATCCAGATGCCTTTTAACCATAGGTATTGCATAGAGTTCTGTTCTGGGACCTTGTAATGTTAACAGGATATAAGATCTTCCTTGCCCATTAATAGGTCTATGTGCCCAGTTGTGATACATCCTGAATCACATAGGGCCATACTGGGGGAGGAATTTGCTTAAAGAGAAGCTTGCTTAGGGGAGGCTTGCTTGTAGAAAGACTTTCATACATTTTGGTACTAACCTAATTAGGCACTGAGTCATGAGGGTTTTGATACCTTCTGGTTCTGAAAAGTGTATATATGCTCTCAGCTGGTATTTTGCTTTTGGGGGTTTGTTTATGAGAAGGACCTTGTGATTACTTTGAGTAGACTCTGAATAGCCATATGTTCAAGACCCCCTCACTGCTCAGATATAAAGCCTCTCTCAATCCAGTGGTGTATATAAAGTATATGTCAATATTGCTTTGATTTAGGCAATCAGAGCCATGTCTGTTGGTCTTTATGCTAATTTCTCTGCTTGTGCTTTCTCTGTTTGTATTTTCTCTGATGTTCAGGGTGCTAACTTTTCCCCTAGACTAGTGAATGCAATTGAAGTAGATTATTGGCCCCTTAAAAGTTGCTTTAGCTTTCTTTTTTATAAAAGCAGATCCAAGAACCTGTGCTAGTAGGTCATCCTGGATGTGCCAGGTTGCTTACTATTACAGACCTCTTCACTACTCCCTTTTCCTTTCACTTGGTGATCTCAGAAGCTTCCATGTTTTATATTTCACAGGGAAGTATATACACACATACATATACATTATATATACACATATGTGTCTATATGTATCTATACATATATGTGTGTATGTGTGTATATATACACACACGTGAGTATATATACACACGTGTGTGTATATATACACACACATACATACATACATACATACATACATACATATATATTCACTTTCCCTGCTACTTTAAAATCCCTTACTTGCATGTCTCTTTTATGGGAGAAATTTTTCCCCATATTATTTCTCCCTTTATGCCTTTCCCAGTGCATTCTCCTTTCTTGACCTTCAATTTTTGAACATCATTGCAACAGAACTGACTTCTATCCATGCCCCCTGTTTATGTAAATTCTTTATAACTGCTCTTTAAGGACCCACTTTACTGGGCCGACGCCAAACTTAGCTCTCCAGCCACCTCTGCTACTCTCCAATTGATTCTGGTCACCCCACCAAGACGCCTCTGGCCCCGCACTAAGACCCCTCGGAGAGTTCCTTTCCTGGTCGCCCCACTACAACCTCCAGTTTGCCCCCACAAATCCCTCGGGGGAGCCTGCTCCTCGAGAACAGGAAAAGGAGTCCTGACACCAAGATTTAATGTATCTTGCCATTTAATCTCTTTCTCATTCACAATCCCCTCTTCTCTCTCTCCTCCCTCTTTCACCTCACCTCCCTCCTTTTATCTCCTCCTCCCCCGCCACTCCCGACTCTGTTCCCCCACATGCCTCAGCAGCAGGCTCCTCATGGGAGGGGAGTGCTCCCCTGTTAGCTGCGTATGCTCAATACCCTGCAATCATGGGGCAGGACACATGCTCAGGTGCCTCTAACCCAGCCTGAGTTGCTCTGTCATTTGCCTGAGTTTTCCGTGAGTTCTCAGAGTTCGGGTGAAGTCTTAAATGGCCCCAACACTGCTCTAATAATGATAAAGCTAAATGTATCATCTTCCCATATGGGAATGTGAACAGTAATTGTATTGATGCTCTTATTATTCATCTTTCATATTTACCCTTTTATGTTTCTCTTGAAATATATTTCTCTGTTTAAATGTCAAATTTTTCTTTCTCTGGTTTATCATTAGGATTCTTTGAAAGTCCTCTATTTTATTAAATATCCATTTTCCCCCTGAATGATTATACTCAGTTTTTCTGGGTAGGTTGATTCAGTTGTAATCCTAGCTCTTTTCCCTTTGAAAATATCACATTACAAACTCTTTACTCCTTTAATGAGGAAGCCACTAAATCTTATGTGATCCTGAATGTGGATCCACAATATTTACATTTTATTTTATTTTATTTTTGACCTGGTAACTCCAGGATTTGGCTATGATACTCCTGAGAGTTTTCATTTTGGCATATTTATTCAGGTGGTTACTGTGGATTCTTTTAATTTCTATGATACTTTTTGGATCTAAGGGGAAGTTTTCCTTGATTAATTCTTGAAATATGATGTTTTGGCTCTTTTTGTGATCATGGCTTTCAGGTAGTCTAATGATTCTTAAATTCTCCCTCTTTGGACTGTTTTATAGGTCATTTGTTTTTCTGATGATATATTTCACATTTGCTTCTATTTTTTATTCTTTTCATTTTGTTTAATTGTTTCTTAAATTTGTCATGGAATTATTAGCTTCCACTTGTCCAATTCTAATTTTTAAGGAATTCTTTTCTTCAGGAAATTTTTGTACTTCTTTTTTTCTTTTTTTTTCCATTTGACCAGTTCAGTTTTTCAAGGATTTTTTTTTTCTTCAGTGATTTTTTTAGCTTATTTTACCATTAGACCAGTTCTGTTATTTTAATGTTATTTTCTTCAGAAATTTTTTGCCTCTTTACCAAATCATTTTCTTTTACAGATTTTCTTGCACCATTCTCATTTCTTTAATTCTAATTAGCATTTTTCTCTGAGGTTTTGTTGGTAACTGTTTTCACATTGTTTTCCTCTTCTAAATTTGTGCCTTAGTTTGCTCATTATTCCAGCCTATTTTTTTACTTTGAACATTATCTAAAAGTTGAACTTTGCTCACCTGGTGGTGGGGAGGCACTGTCCCAAGCCTCAGGCTTTTTCATGCCACTATTTTCAAAACTAGTTTTTTGGGTCTGCAGGTTTCAGTGCTTCTAAAGTAGTATGATTCAAGGAGAGATGTGGTTACTGCTATCCTGGTCTTCACTCTGGTCTTTATCACCTGGTTCCCTGTAGTCACAAGTGCTAACACTCCTCTTTGCTCTGTCACTGAGACTAGAGCCTGTGCTCTCTTGCAACTGACCTCCAATGATCCTCTACTCCCTGGAACTATGACCCAGAATTTTGTGTGAGAGATAGACACTCCAGCAATACCTAGTGTCAGCACAGAGTCCTCCATATTCTCTTTCTGACTATTTATTTGTCCTTTTTACTGTCTCTCTCCTGAGAGGGTTCAAAGTTGCTGCTGAGGCTGCTATTGTTGCTGCTATGTGTGGGAGCTCTGGACAGGCTTCCACTTCATGTCACAAATTTCTTCTGCCAACCTCCTACATTTTATTAGCCCAAGGAAATGGCCAAATGGCCACTTATTGGCTCTGCTAATCCACAATTTAATTTGAGTTGTTTGAAATGGAATGTTGAGAGAGTTCTCCTGGATTGACTCTAAACTATCACCTTGACTCTGCCAGCTCAACACCTCTCAATTCTAGTGCATTTACTCTATTATTTCCTATATATTTTATATACAGCCTCCTACATATACATATATATATATATATATATATATATATATATATATATATATATATACACACACACACATATATGTTTGTTGTCTTTCACATTAGATTGTAAGTTCCTTGAGGGAAAGGACTGTCTTTTGCCTCTTCTCATCTCCCCAGTGTTTAGCACAGTGCCTGACACATGTTAGGTTAGTAATATTAAATAATAGCATAATATTAAATGCATATTGATTATTTGATTACTTCCATTTTCTGCATATTTATTTTAAATTAATCCATATAGTTTTATTAGTTCCCTAGAATCTACATTATTCTTTTACAAATCCCATACTTTCTCCCTATTAGAATCATTTTCCTTTGTCTTTTCAGATTTTTTTCCGTTGGGCATCTCCTATCTTTCCATTGGTCATTTAATTAAAGGACCTTACTCTATGGCATCCTGCCTCTCTTTCCTCCTCACCCTCTGATATCTATTTTCCCCAAATGTAGAGTGTCAGATTAATTTCAGATTTCCCCTCCACTGTCACAAAGTCTAGGATAGAGTCATACTTTTTTATAGAATTTCCATTATTTTCACTCAAATAAACAATTTCTCCTTGTGGGTGAGAATCAGATTCAAAATCTCATCTCCACCTTGTTTCCTTCATGGGAAAAGATGAAAATATCACTAAGACAACTCAAGAACTTATTAAGTTGTTATGTATTTTGCTTCCTATTTTTGAGAGAGGCCTCCTTTCCTCTTCTCTCATTACAATTCCTTTACACTCCTTAATTAGGTTTTTTTATCATTATATCAGTTAATTTAATTTACACCCACACCCTCTCTCTCTCTCTCTCTCTCTCTCTCTCTCTCCATATATATATATATATATCCCTTTTAAATATTGTAATAAAGATACAATTCTCAAGATTTATAACTATTATCCTCCCATGTAGGGATATAAACAGTTTGCCCTTATTGAATAAGATGTTGGTTTAAAAAATTTTTTTGATGCTTCTCTTGAGTTGCATTTGAAAGTCAAATTTTCCATTGACCTCTGGCCTTTTCACCAGGAAGGTCTGGAAGTCCCTTATTTCACTGAATGTCTATCTCCTTGCCTGAAAGATTATGCCCAGTTTTACAGTCCTTAATTGTAGTCTAAGCTCCTTTGCCTTATGGAATATTATGTTCCAATCTCTCCGATCTTTTAATGTAGAAGCCACAAGATCCTGTGTGATCCTTACTGTAGTTCTATGATATTTAAATTGTTTCTTTCTGGTTCCTTGCAGTGTTTTCTCCTTGAGCTGATAATTCGGGAATTTGGCTGTGATACTCCTTGATATTTTTAATTTGGGATCTCTTTAAGGAAGTGATTAGTGGATTCTTTTGATGACTATTTTACTCTTTGGTTCTAGGACCTCAGGGCAGTTTTCCTTGTGCTGGGTGTTAGGGGCCTGGTTTCTGGTTTTGTTTGCTGTGGCCTTTGGTTCTGGCAGTTGGAAGCTATATAATGCTATAATGTAGTTTACCTGGTGCTGAACTGAAGCTGACTAGTGTGTGCTAAGGCCAGGTCCAGTCTCCTTGTGTTTCCCTGGGTTACAATGAAGCTTGTAGCCTGAGGTATGGGAGAGGGGTGGTCTGGGTGCTGTAGGTCTCCCCCTCCCTTAGGACTTTGTAAAGTACAGGTAGGCTGAGCTGCTGGTGGATGCCCATCCACACTGGTGTCTGCTGATTGCCCTGGCTGTGTGAAGGCAAGCTTGGGGTCCTGTGTTGGTGCTTACTGGGTCCACCCTCCTGGGTCTCAGGATTTCCTACTGTTTGGCTAAGGTGCGGCTTGTTGCTGGTTTGCTGGAAGCCTCCAGTTCTGTATTGATTCCCTTCAGCCACATTAAGAGGTTAATTCTCGTAGCCTCCTGAGCTACAAGACTGCCATGTCCTTTCAGCGGTCTCCACTTCAGCAGATTTTCCTGGGGCAATATTCTCTGGGTTTTCCAAAGTCAACAAGGGAAGGTGGGGGCACTTATGGTTTACTCCACCATCTGGCTCCCACCACAGATTATTATAATGGTAAAAATCATTTCTGTTTCTCTATCTTTTGAATTTAACCCAAATATATTTCTTCAGATATTACGCTTTCAGTTCCTAGATTTCTCCCCTTTCTATTCTTATTTTTTTTTGAGGGGGGGAGCTAGGGCAATTGAGGTTAAATGACTTGCCCAAGGTCTCACAACTATTTTTTTGTGTTAAGTTTCTGAGGCTGTATTTTTAACTCCTGACCCCAGGGCTGGTGCTCTATTCACTGCACTACCTAGCCACCCCATCTACTCTTATTTTGTATACAATGCTAATATATCCAATCCAACATTTTCCTATTGTTTCATCTAACCAAGTTTCACTCATATATATGATGTCATATTCGCCTCCTTGTATTAGGATTGCTAGTTCTTCTTTTCAATTGCCTACACTTTGGGCATTTGTGCAAAGATATTAGAGGAGGTGGACATGATTAATGTCTCTTTTCTGAGGTTTTGTCTCCTGTGATTTTCTGGCTGTCTCAGCTGCTAGTCTTTCTACTCTTTTTAGCTACTTTCCATAGTATCTAGCTTGGAGGGATATGCATAATCACTCTTCCTCCTCCCCCATACTTTTTAGTTTAAAGTTGTTTTAATTAGATTTCCAAGACAGCTGGCAAATACATTCTTACTAGCTTTTGTTAGATGTACTCCATCTCTGGCCAGGAATCTGTCATCTCTCCATTGTAAGTCATGTGCCAGAAGTTCAAATTCTAGTGTAAGAAACCACCTTTTTAGGCAGCTGCTCATTTCCCTTTTTTTCTTTATCCTTTTTTAAATAATTCATTTCCTTCAATGGACAACAGTGAAGAAAACACTACCTGTGCCCCTAGAGTCCTCAGTTCCTTACCTGACATTTCATAATTGTTGGCAAAGCCTTTTTGATTGTATGCAAAATACAATTGTAATATAATTCCCTGAAAAATGAAATGAATGAAAAGTGAAACTGTGTCCACTTGTCAACTAATTTAATAAGATCAGGTTGATCAAGAGTCTAACACAGTGCCTGCCATATAGTTTAAGATTTATAAATATTTGTTGGTTGACAGTTGATTATTTTGTTACTCCAAAGTTGTCTATCTACTATATTATGTTGACTTTCTTTAAATGGAATTATTCACTTATCTGAAAAAGGATGAACAATTCCATAAAAGTCATAATGCTCTCCATAGGCATGTGAACTTGATAGAAATATTTCTACCTATAACACTTTTGAGTTTCTTACATAGAACTCCTTTTAATTTTTTATTAATAATTATTTCAATATGTGTGAAAATCTTTGGGTATTGTCCTTAGTTTACATATTAAGAAACCAAAACTCAAAGAGGTAACTGACTTATCCATCGTGACATAGCTAGAAAATAACAGAGGTAGAATTTGACCCAGATCTACCCAACTCCATATCTAGAACTCTGTTCATAATGCCATAGTACTTCTCAGAGAACAAGGATTAGAACCCTAGTCAATTAGTTTGGGTGTAGTTGATACAGGAAGCCAGAATTCTGTCAGACACTTACTAGTTATGAGTTCTTCGACAAGTCCTTTAAAAAAGGTATCAATTCCTATTGATAAAATCCTGTCATTCTCCTTCTCCCTTTCCCTCTGCCTCCCCGTCCCCTCCTCCTCTCCTTTCACCTCTCCCTCCCTCTCTCTCTTCCTCTCCCCCACATACATACACATATATACAACCATATGTGTGCATATACACAAATATAAATATGTATATATGCAACATAAATATGTATAATTGTTAAATATTAGGTAAATACATGGTAGGTGTGTAAAGCAAACTTTTTTTATTACCTCACTTATGTTATTATTTCATTTATTTTAATAAATATGCCTCATTGGCAACCAGCTTGGAATTAATTTGAAGTAGTGACTTAGGAGGATGGCCTCTTTTCTTTTTGTCAGTGATAAAAAGCCTTTATTCCTTTCCCCTGAAGTATTTGAGTATTTCCATTTGAATATTTTCTGTTTTCCATTTCCCTTTTTTAATTCCATACTACTGGTCAATGGCATTTGAAGAATACACATCTTGTTAAACTGTGAAAACTTTGAAATTCCTTATGACCTCATTGAAAGCTTATGGTTCCTTGGCCCTTCTTTATTAAAGCCCCTATGATATATGAAAAGTATCTTTAATGCATTTCATTCTTTAGAAAACTCTTAAAGAGCTGTTCTTTGAGTTCATCTTGACAACATCCTGCTCCACATAACTGAATAGAAGTTCTGTATTTTACACAGCATTAAAGTTACTGATGGTTTTGACTACAGATTAAGATATTAAAAATATTTTGATTCCATACTATACTAGTTTCCACAAGTTATGGGTTAATCTATTCTATAAACTAATTTTGGAGGAAGAAATATTTTTGTTAGGCCAAAATACTTCAGAGTGGAAATGCTTCAAAGGTATAAAAAGTCAGTTATAAAACATTGAAAGAGAAGGAACATTTTCCCCCCATGGAAATTTGGTCCATCCATGAAATGTCAAAGAGACTTACACAGTGAAATGTTGAACGAATGTATGGAAAGTATTTGAAATTTGTCCCACCTCACAATCTAACATAAGCAACTATATTTACTTACATAATTCTAAGGACCCTCAGTTTACGGAAGAGCTGCCTTTTTATAGGGTGGTGCTCTCATATGAAGGAACACTGAGTGGCTGTATTCTATTTAATTACAAGCAAGAGTGGGCTTTTGCAGATGTTGAAAGGGCTTGATCTGAACAGTGTGTTGACATCAGATGAATAGGAGTGGCCACCTGCTAGCTCCACTTTTGGCTCTAGGGATGATTTGCATTCCTGTGGCCTGTTGCTCGGCTTGATCACTCTCAGCACTTTGCCTGACCATGAACTGTTTAATATCATGAATACCTTCCAGTCAGGAAGACTATCTTCAATATATGTATTGGGTCAAAAGGGCCTGGTTCTATAACTGCTTTGGCTAGAACAGGATGGTCTTGCTTAATTTACATCACATGAAAGTGGAGAATTTTTTTTTCTGCTGCCTAGATTTAGATACAAATAAACTTAGTCTTACTTAAGAGCATTAGCAGATCATTTCTTCCTTCTGAGAGATAATGCTTGCCTTTTTAATTAGAACACACTGTAGTTCAGACCAACCTTGCCATTATTAATAGGCCCAGAATGTTTTCATTTGGTTTTCTTTCACTTTTATGACTTATGACAGATTTTCCAAAAACTCTGAGTTTATAGTATGAAAGAGTATAAAATACCATTCCTAAAACCAGAGGGATTTCATGTTTTGAAAAGGCAAATGGGGAACAGACAGTAGATGGGAAAGGGAAATACGAACAATTTGTGATATAGCTACATTGAAAATACAAGATCAAAAAGAAGAATATTACATCAGAAATATTTCAAGAAGATAGAACTGAATTTATTTTATACTGAATAAAAATGTAATCTGAGATTTGTAACTAAGTATTATTGGGGTCATCTTTGGTTAAAGAATTCAAGTGTTTTATGGATAAACAAATATTATGTTTAATGCTATATTGTTTGTGTCTTAAAAAACACATTTAAAATTCTAAAAATTACCTACAAATTTCCCTCTTTGTATAAAACATATTTAAACCTTAACCTGCTATTAAAAAAAACATTTTCTGCAATAGGAATACTGAAGGACCAGAGGTCAAGAATACCTGGATACAAATCTCACCTTAAATATTTACTAGGATTTGATCATTAGCAAGTCAGTGATTTCCCCTTAGCTTTATTTCCTAGATCTTTAAAATACTGTTCAATTTGTTGTACCTACTTCTGAGGGCTATGAGAGGATCAAAAGACACAAAACATGTTTACTGCTTTGTAAACCTTAAAATGCAGCATCACTTTTGTTTTTTCTTCTTGTTTTCACTATCATTGGCTTTATCATCATTAGTCAGTTCAATAAGCACTTTTCAAACTCTTACAAGTTCAAGATATACCAGGTTCAGGAGATAGAGAAAAACAAGTCATTTTGTTAGTTTTAAATAATCTATGCATTTTATTATTATTTTATTCCTTTAATTTTTATATTTAGTGCAATTCTGATAGAAATGGTCCTTTAAGATTTTTAAAAATTATTGTTGTATTATGTATAACTGGGTTGTGGCACTGGGATATCATCAGTGAACCTGTCAGAGCATGCTTAGACAACTTGATCTCTCTCCCTTCAGGAAGTGTTATGACTTGAGCTCTGCTCAATGTGGTGGTTGTTTTCTGACAGTGCTCTAGATTGAGGGAGTACCTCCTGGGAGATGTTGGGTTCTCCTATTGGCCCTTGTTTTCTATAATGGGTTCCCTAGTGCTGCCCTCCTTTTGGTCCATAGAGTACCACGGAGAGGATCTGGCCAAATTCTATACTATTATCCCAAACCAAGAGAAGCCCTTTCCCCTATCTCTCTTTACCCCAGAAGCAATTGATCAATCAATAAAAATTTGTTAAGCGGAGGCTCACTTTGAGAAGAGTTGTGTGATTTGACCAGACAAGACTCTGTCTGGGCAGCCGTTAAGCCCTCCAGCTTTGAAAACCCAGACGTTGGTGTTTCTCTCTCTGGTAACTGACTAGAGGAAGTAATTGTCTCGAAATGAAGAAAGAAACTGAAATTAAAATCCAGACATTGACATCAGATCATAAATCTAAGGTAAAAGAGATCATAGTCCAGCATACCAAAGAGTGGTCAGAAATGATCAATACCCATAGTGCTGAGGAGCAAGAAATCCGGGATCTACACCTTAGCCAGCAGTGTGATCTGAAAAAAACTGCCAATCAATGCTGATGAGCAGCAAACTCAGCAGCTGAAGCTTTCCCATGACAAGGAACTAAGGAGACAAAAATACACACCAGAAAAGAGAAACAGAACAAATGAGTATATAATAAATATCATATGAATGGGATAAATGAGTTGCTGAGGAAGGAGAAATCAATGTGAACTGGAACAGTTCATAACCTGGGCCATGAGCAAAATGAGACTTTAGATTGGCAGAGAGAAGAGAGGAAGAAAGTTAACTCCATCTTGGAGTAACTACCTTGTAGCAATGAGGAGGAACATTCGTGATTAGAACCAATATGGGGAAAAGGAGAAAGAGAGGAAGAGGAAGAGAAGGAGATAGAACTTATATAGTACTTTAGGGTTTACAAAGTGCTTATAAATCTTAACTCATTTTATCTTCCCAATGATTCTGGAAGGTAGGTGTTATTATTTCACTGATGAGGAACCAGAGACATACAGAGGTTGGGTGATTTGCCCAAGGTCACACAATTAGTAAGAGACTGAGGCCTGATTTAAATTCAAGCTGTGACTATTACAGAATGCAGTAACACTGTTGGTTCCCCTTCTCCACTGCTACTACCTAATAAATGCCTTCTTCCTTTGAAATGTATAAAAATATATAGCTATTCCTTGTAGAACTGGAACAATGCTGAGTAATTTGACTCTACTTGATCCTTTAGCAAGTAAAATCTCTCTTGATTTAGGTGACTCTCAGTCAGGTTTTTGATACAGGCAAATGGCATGAGCAAAGTCTCTCTCTTACAAACAAGGCCATAAACTCTAATATATGTTCCAAGATGTCTCTTAGCACAAGTTGGTTAGGATTCCCTTGATACTTTGGTGAAGCTGTGAGTTTGTGTGTGTGTGTAGATGCTCTCTCCATAAGTGCAGATTTACAGTCCTCCAACACATTTTTATCCTGGGCAGCTCTGATCTGCAGTTTTCCCAGAAATCCTTTCAAGGCAAGGCAAGGAAGCTAGCATTTATTAGGGTACCTACTGTGTGCCATGCACTGTGCTAAGAGATCACCTACCCAGTGCACTAAAGGCCTGCCTCTTCTTCTTTTAATATTGCAGAGGTACCTAAAATACTAAATATTCTCCATTAGATATTCAAATGTCTAGATGGTCTGTCATATATTTCTCTGAACCAAGAAGTGTCAGAGAACATCAAAGACACTGGAAAAATGGAGTCCGTAATAGAGTACATCATTAATTTGTTAGTCCATTTATTGATTATCCCTGCTAATCCCTGTTCTAGTAGAACATGAATAGCTAAAATCTACAGATTTTGAAAAACTTAGTTTATATAGTTTTTCCTTCTTTCTCCAACAACTCTTTATCATGGGTTGCTAAAAAATAGCTAAAATAATTTATTTGAACTTCTCTTCCTTTGATTTGCTCATAATATACCTAAAATAGTCAGCAGGAATGCAGAGGGGAAAGAAGAAAAAGAGACATGAAAGATGCACAAATCAGATAACCCCCCAAAATTGAGTCAACATTGTCATCTGCATCCCCTTCATATTATAATTACATCCTCATGTTGTGACTGCATTGACAAACGTACTGTTAATTTTGTTTTCTGGTGTGTTTTGTTCTTTATGTGAATAAACTAAGCAGAGAATATTTTATACTACAAAAAAAAAATTATTAAGCACATACTGTGTGCCTGGCACTGTGCTAAGGAGGTTATACACATTCAGGGTTTTGAGAATTATTTTTAGGAGGTCAAAATAATGAATTTTTTTGTAATTGAATGAAAGGTTTTGGAACAAGCTTATATTTTTCAGATAATAACAATAATAATTATCTAGCACTTTGAAGTTAATAAAACTTTATAAATACATCACTTGATTCTCATAATAAAAGTGGAATGTAGGAGCTATTATTATCATCACTTTTTTATGGATGAAGAAAGTGAGTCAGACAGTGAATGGGTTAAGTGACTTCCCCATGGTCACACAGCTAGTCAGTGCCTGAGGTCAGATTTGAATATAGGTCTTCCTGACTTCTGGTCCATCACTCTCCACTGTACCAGCTAGCTTTTGTAGTTGCTAAGTGGTTTCTCAGTTGTGTCTGATTCTTTGTGATCCGATTTGGGGTTTTCTTGGTAAAGATACTAGAAAAGTTGTCATTTCCTTCTCCAACTCCTTTTACAGAAGAGGAAACTGAGGCAAACAGTTTAAGTGATTTGGCCAGGGTCACACATCTAGAAAGTATCTGAGGCCAGATTTGAATTTGACAAGATGAATCTTCCTTATTCTGGCCCAGTACTCTAGCCACTGCATGTCCTAGTTGCCCACATCTAGCTGGCTAACGTTAAGTCTTAAGGAAAGCTTCAGTAGCAAACATGATGAGAGGGATGATGTGTCCTTTGACCTATCCACATACAATTTCAATTTTTTTCTGCTAGATTTCTATATTTAAAGTTTTTTATTCTACATATTTTGGAGTACATAAGTATTTGGCATAGAGCTATCTATTAGAAATATTCTTATTTTCTGAATCAATATTATATTCTGGTGGTGGTGAACAATTGTTTTATATACAATAATGAATTATTCTGTTGTAGTTTATTGTAAGGGTTCACAAGGATGTTTTTAGGCTTGTATTTGTACATTAAAAATAATAAACATTTACCTAGTGTCTGTTCTATACTAGACATTATGCTAAGTACTTTACAGTTATTATCTCATTTGGTCTTCACAACAACCCAGGAATGTAGGTACTCTTATTATCCCATTTTACAGATGAGATAACTGAGGCAAACGGGTTAAGTAAATTTTCCAGGGTCACAAAGATAATAAATTTTTTGGGAATGGATTTGAACTCAAGGTTTTCTGGCTCCCTGCCCTAAACTCTATCCACTGCAATACCTAGCTGCACTTATGTATGAGAATTTGTCATTTGTTTATGAATAATAATTAGTTTCTGGTATATAACCCCTGAAACACAATGTCTGATTGTGTTAATCTACATTTTTGGTAAGTGCTAAATTTTTGCAACCTACTATCTATCTATCTATCTATCTATCTGTATCACATAGTTTCTACAATTTGTTTCCAAACTCTAGATTTTCTGGCAATCATGACATTATAAAAATCATTAACTTTTCCATTTTTGTAAACAAGTTTATTGATTCATTCACTTGTCCATTAATATTTTGTTTATACATCAGTGATTGAGTCTTCATTGATATCATCCACAGAGGGCCCTGTGATTCTATTCTTGAATCCTGATGGCTTCATAGAATCCAGGAGGAGCAATAAGCATCAGTAGCACCACAGGTGCAATGATAATTGTGGTAGTCACCATCATCATCATCATTAGATACATAACATTTATTTACTATTAGGGATTAACATATCTAATAAACATGTTTAGTATGAAGGTTTTGACTAAAATGCAGTGTAATTATACCACCTCCTTTCCAAGTTAAGAATTTAGCTTTTAATAGTTTGGATAAAATTACTCTTGTTATATGGAGTCAGATCACTCACATTATTATGAATATTTAGACTGATGATTCACTGAACAGGCAATGGCCAATTATATTTTGTGTGTTTTATAGTATGCTAGTGCTTGGAACTGATATAACCTTGAGTGACCTGAAGTATCACCATACTTCATGTGTGAAATGCCACTCAGAATTTTCATCCGAGCTTTATTTTTCAGCACAGCTTGTTGAAATAAATAGCCTTGATTATTTTATTATATGAAAGATGGCTCAATGCAAATTAAAACAGTACTAATTCAAAACATCACATTATATGGCATTTTTTTAGAAACTTCCAAGAAGTTCAAGATCATATTTAAGATTTTGTATCATTGCTTAAATTCCCAACTGAGAGCAGTTGAATATATTGTTTGTTTGTTCCTTTTAAACTGATTTATATTATAGTTCAAACTTTCATAAGTTTTCAATTTGAAAATAATTTTTTCTTTTTAAATAAGATTCTGTTTCCCAATTATACTTGAGTCAGATTTTTTTCTTCTTAAAAGAAGGAGCCAGTTTCACTGGCATTATTCTTTTTACATATTAACCACCAGCTTTTAAGAGGTGTTTTTTTAAACAAGGCCATAAAACAAAGAATGTACATGAAACTTGGCTCTCAAGATTTTAGTCCATTTCTCCTTTGTTTGAATTAGTCTCTGTTTCTTTAACTTATTTGTTTATAAGGATATGCTTTAAATTTATAGATTTATATAGTGAGCCAAATTCTCTCCAGAACCTAATTCATTCTCTGGTTAGGCCCTTAAGGAAGATCATTAATGGTGGCCAAACATTTAGGCCAATGCTAGTACCTGGCAAAGACTGATGTGTAAACCTTAAAGACTAGAAAAAATGAGACTATTTAACTAAAACAGCCAGACTGTAGCACACTTTAGTTTACTTATTTCTGCTACCCTGGTGGCCAATTTTAATTAAGTAATGCAATGAAATACAAAAGGACAGAAAGAGGGAATGGAATGGCTGCCATATTTTACTTCGGGAAACTATATCCTCCAGAAGCTGCTAAGCTGAACACCAATTTCATAAGAGGGTTGAGAGGATATGGCCCTATAAAAGTACATTCCATAGGAAATATAATTATATGAACACAGTTCTTTTCCCCACAGAGATTACAAGATATTTGGGAAAAGAGGGCATATCAGCATGAAATGGTCATTAAATATGGAAGCCACATGAGTTGTATAGTATTGAGTGTGACAATTCAGAAGGGGGATAAATAACTTTAACATTCAATGGTCATGTATTTCAACTAACATTTGTGAGTCACTTACTATGTGCAAGATACTGTGTCATTTGATGAGGATATATGGACAGGAGTATGGATTTGGAGCTGTCAGAGCCTTTAGCAGTTACTGATTCAAATCCCTTCATTGTGAAGTGATTTACCCAACGTTGCCCAGGTAGTAGTAGAACTGGGATTTGAATCCACATCTTCTGATTCAAAATTTGTTTAAAAAAGATGTAAAAAAGGACCGGAAATATGGCCATTTCTTTACTTCCTTTCCTATTGAAACCACTCTAATTCACCACTGATAGGATATGGGAGAAATGTGGTGAGGACAAGGAGAGAGTCAAAGATGCCTACTGTTATCAGCCTAAATGGCTAAGGGATTATCGGTATTGTGAACAGATATAAATAAGGGAAAAGGGCAAGATATTTTTGCCTTCTTTGTGGGAGAGATATTTCAGAATATGAGGGATTAAAGGCACTATCAAGATTTCATAGAGTAATAGAAGGGATTTTAAGGACTGCTGGAAAAGCAGGATTAAATACGGACTCAGATTAGGCAATTTGTGAACAGTGATAGCATAGAGGCAAAGAGATACAAGGGCAAAGGGCAGTTTAGAGTTAAATTGGATTAACAAATTGTTAGGATAAAGAAAATGGGAGAATGCAGACAGTACATGTCCTGAGGAAGAGCCAAGGGCTGGTTAGAATTGATTTCACAGACATGATGGACAACATGGTTAGGAATAATAAGACATAATGAGAGATAGAATAACAAAAGATTATCAAATAAGGAAATTTCGGAATTCATAAAGAATGAAGTGTTACACATATGGGTGATGTCAAGATTAAGGATATGGCCATCTGTCTATATCTAAAGTTACAAGAATTAAAATTAAAAAAACTGGAAAGTTAGAGTAGTTGAGGAAGCATATATATGAGGGTAGGAAATAGGAAGGAGATAAAAACTGAGTAAGATACTGAACTCTTTGTTAAAAGAAAGAGAATGTCTTGGAGGTAGATAAATAGTAGCTATCTGGATTGGTTGATAAATTTGAATATCATGAGCCTCAGAGGAGGAAACATTGCTTAGTGAAGGTGGCAGAGAAAGATTCTAAAAGTGGCAATGGGTATCAGTGGTTATTGTAACTCTCCCATCACAGTGAGTGAATAGGGAGGAACAAAAGAAAGTGTAGTCAGTACTAGAAAGTATGGCAAGAGTAACAAGAGAGTGTGTATATCTCAGCAAGGGTAAGAAGATGGAGAGATTAAGAAAAGAGGATATATAAGATAAAAAAAGAAGTTTCTCACTTATGGAGCAGGCATCCCAGAAGACACAGTGGAAACAGAAGACAGAGTTTAAGTGACCTTCAAAGAGAGGGAGAGTTGAGATGGAAAACTGTGAAGGAGCAATCAGTTGAGCATAGAGAACAGGATCTATATATCAGTAGCCAAGGTTTCAGGATTACTGAGATAGGGCTAGTATAAGGAGATGGAAGTATGCTGGCCTTTGAAGAGTGAGTCCAGCCAGATTATCATTAATTAGGGAAAGATCTAGTGAAGAAGGCACAAGATGAGGCTGTATTTGATTATTTGATTTCATTTCATTTAATTATTCAAGCCTCCCATTCCAGATGACATACATATATACATCCTGGTAGATATAAATCATGGCGAACAGGACAGGTATCTCAGAATTGGAGAAGTATGCATGAGTCAATTTTCTAAAAAGAGAAGAAAATTATATTTGTAAACAGCAGCTCAATGACTTTGACTTCCATTCTGGGTATTTTCATTCCATTCAAAGTATATAGTATTAAAGAGATGGTCAGGCAATATTTGGAAAAGAAAGATATCACATAGCCAATATGGCTATACCAAAAGTGGATGTCAAACTAATTTCATTTCCTTTATTTCTAGGGTTAATAAAATAGTAAATCTGGGCACACTGAAGATTCAATT
Organism: Gymnobelideus leadbeateri; assembly: GCA_011680675.1. Classification (NCBI taxonomy): domain Eukaryota; kingdom Metazoa; phylum Chordata; class Mammalia; order Diprotodontia; family Petauridae; genus Gymnobelideus; species Gymnobelideus leadbeateri. The sequence continues at coordinate 519,834 of WOXC01004223.1, read as the reverse complement.
TATATAGGTTTAGAAAACTGTAGCAAAATGTCCCATACTATATTTTTAGGATAAAGATGAAAGATATGAGCTATACAATAGTATGTACAGATTGTAAGGGCAGTAATTAATGTGTTCAGTGTTCAATTTAGAAGGGGATCTACAATTCAGTGTTGAAGAGTTTATTTGTTTCTCCCCTATAGAACTTAAAATTTTAATCAGTGGCTTCAACAAAAATAAAAGCAGAGACAGAATCTGTATCATATTTTCAGACAACACAAAGTTAGAGGGAATAGGTCTAATGATGAATGGCAAAGCCAGCCTCCAAAAAATATAGCAAGAGTAGAAATTTTGACAGAATTAGTTATTTCAAAATCAGTTGGCATTGGTTGGGTTCAACATATTTACTTCACAATATAAGTTGGGAAATTCTTGGTCAGAAATTTGTATGAAAGAAATTGTGGGTTTTAGCAAACTGTAATATTATTATGAATTAATGTGAAATGAAACTCCAAAAGGCGTTTGTTTTTTAATCTTGGACTGCATCAATAGAGTTATAAGTATCCAACAGTAATGAAGCAATAGTTTCACTGTCCTCTGTCATGGTCAGAATGCATGTGGAATATTATGATCAATTTCTGGGCATAGAACTTTAGAAAAGATGCTAAAGAGTCTCCCGAGGACACTGATGTTTTCATTGAAGAACACAGGATTGCTGTCTAGAGAAAAGAGAGTTTTATGGGGAGATGGTATCTGACTTCAAGGAAATAAAGGAAATAAAAGATTGTATATAGGGTATTAAATGTGTTTTATTTGACCTCGAGCAGTACAACTAGGAGAAATGGGTAGAAGCTGCAAAGAACTGTTTAGGTTTGATGTATGGATCAACTTGCTAACAATAAGTATATCAAAAAATTTAGTGGACTGCCTCAAACAGTAACAATTTCCCCCTCACTAGAAGTCTTTAGGTAACAGAGATGACTTACCCCAAAAGACTACTTTTTGGCTACATTGTAGCTGAATTATATGACCTCTAAAGACCCTAAGATGTCTAAAGACTCTAAGATGGTGATTCTGTGAGAATGTGAAAGAAAGAGAAGAAGAGAGGAGAAGAGAAGAGAAGATGAGAAAGAAGGAGAAGAGAAGAAAGATGAGGAGTACAAGGGCTACAAGTACAAGAAGGAGAAGAGAGGGAGGAAGAAAAGGAGGAGAAAGAACTCTTGAAGAACAGGAGAAGAAAAAGAGGACAGAAAATCAGGAAGGAAGGAAAGGAAAAGGAAGGGAGGAAGGAAAGAAGAAAGAAAAGAAGGAAATAGAGAAGGATGAAGTAAAGTTTTGTATTTGAAACTATCCACGGATCTTTTCAGCTTATCTGGAAATAAATGGCAGAGCTTATGCCCCATGTTTAGTCTTTGTGAATTCAAAGTCATCTTTCTGCCATATTGAAACACTGGAGAAGAACTTTTTTATACAAAGTGGATATTTCACTGCACAGGTATCTACAAAATCACAAAAACTCCTGTGCATTTGGTGGATATTTTTAATCAATAGAAATGAATTGGTAAAGAATTACACAGGATGAGGTGTAGATGGATTGTGCTACGTATTGGTGGGAGGGGTATCCACATTGATGAGATGATAAATCATGGCACCCAAGTCATTTAACTGTTGAAATAGGAATCTCTTATCTTTTCTCTCTTTCAATATGTCAAAACTTTAATTTTATTAATATAATAATTTCCAAAATTAAAACTTTCTCTAGATATATGAAGATTACAACCCATTTTAATTTACATTAACAGGGACTTGCCCATAACCACACAATCTTTAAGAGTCCAAGGCACGATCTGAATCTATATCTTTCCTGACTTCAGCTCCAGCATTCAACCAATTATGCCAGTGTACTTCTCTTTTCTAAATGATACTTAACCAGTTTAAAAGTTTCAGTTTATTCTGTTGGTTGTGTTTCTGTTGTTATTGTTGTTTGCACCCAACCAACATAAAACAATATTTTGTTTGGTTTATTTTATTTTCCACATAATTAACACTAACTGGGGCAGTTGGAGGAGGGTCCCCAAATCCAAGTCAATTAATTTCCCTACACTGGAGATGCCCACTAGTCCCTCTTCTTGATAAGGAGAAGGGCACAACATTTGGGGGCAATTGAGAACCTGGAAGTATAAAAATCTATCCCTTTTGTCTGAAATCTGCTTGAGAGCCAGATCTTTGTCACTTCACCTTATTCACTAAGAGGCCAGAAAAAAGATCAGTTGGAAAAGATTAGAATGTGAAGTAGAGGACAGAGATAACATTGGTCCAATGGTTACCTCCACTCTATATACATGAAAAGGAACAACACATCCCATAATCATTTTCTTTCATGTTAAGTTAGCATAGTATATGCTTTCCTTAAATATTACTAAAGCTAAATAGAAAGGTGTAAGTTGGTTTTCTTTAAGTTACCTGAATGTATGCCAAATTGTAACTTGTATATTCCTATACAAATATTTGGTAAGCTAATGTAACTGTCATATGAATAAGGTCAGCAAATGATAACATTCAGAACAATATTGAAGTGAGCAACATATGAAAAGTGCTTTATAGTTTTAAATGCTATGTGATATTCCCCTTATCACTACTATTATTATTATTTTCAAGACGTCTTCATGAATTTATTTCTGCAACACAATCCCTAGAAAGTCTTTTGTGGATTTTGAAAGTTCTCCTTAGTGAAGCATCATTTAAATATATGACTTTGGGCAAACCACTCACCCATTTTGGGCCTCAGTTTCTTCATCTGAAAATGAGGGAACTGCATTACATGATTTCCAAGATCACTTCTGGGGCTAACTTTCCATAAGGTCGTGACCTTATAGTGGAAAAGACTAAAATAAAGTATTGTTTTATGAATGACAAAGCCTTGGAAATTATAGATGTGAATTACAGCAAAGTAAATCCTTCTTCCGAGACCTGTCTTTGCTAATAAAACAACACAGCATAAGGTACTGTAAGATGCTTAGAAAACTGTGTCATTGTCACATATTTTTGTTTTTCTTTCAGGAAGTTATTTCATAGGTTCTGCTATTATATGTGCTTGATAAAGGCCTGGAGAATGGCAATAGCTCAAGGTTTACAGTAACATTCAATTTGTATCTGCCACAATACCACCTCACTTGACCATTATAATTATGTGTTAACTGCCATTACATCCCAGTATATGAAGCAATAAATAGGCCCCAAGTGCCAAGTAAACACAAAGGCAAGCTGGAGCCTATTTTTTCCTGCATATGGGAACCATCGCTTTGTAATTCTCCTATGATGAAGAGGTACTTAAGGTTGGAATGAGTTTTTATTTGTTAAGAAAATGCTAAGTGGCATAAATAGAATATCTTGATTTTACATTTTAAGAGTATGCTTTCTCTTTGGGGTAAATGTCTCACATTCTCAAATTGAGTCTCTGAGGACACCTTAGCATGATATATAGCGGTTATTTTAAATATATGGGGAAGCTCATAGTTCCCAAATTCATAACTGAATGGGATTTCAGACGTCTTTTAATCCAAACCCATCATTTTCCGTACGAGGAATCTGGAGACCCAGAGAAGTTAAGTGATTTGCCACTGGTCACATATATGTTAAGTAGCAGAACAAGCATTTGAAGCTAAGTAGGTCCTCTAATTCCAAAGCTAACACTCTCTCCTCTGTACCATATGGCCCACATGGATTAGCATGACTTATAATCTAGATAGATAATGCAAAAGTGAATTTAGGCATCATCTAAGAAAGAAATATTTTTTTTAAAAAATCAATTAATTTTACAGGCATTTTTTCTCTCTCCCACTGTTCCCCCAAACTGTACAAATAAAGAAGAGAAAAAAATATTTCATCATAAGTATACAGAGTCCACATAAAAAATTTGTACATTGGCCACATGTCCAAAAATTTATTTATCATGCAGCATTTTAAATCAATTCCTTCTCTGGCTAGAGATTGGCAGTCCTTCAGTCCTTTGGATTAATATTTTATCTTTGCATTGATCATAGTTCTAGAGACTTCTAAAGTGTTTTATTTTATTTATATTGGTTATTATTGTATAAACTGTTTTCCTAGTGCTGTTCATTTCTGCATGAGTTCATAGAGGTCTTCCCAATTTCCCCTGAAACTCTCTATTTTTTTTATTTCTTGTGGCACAATAATATGTCATTATAGTCATATGCCATAATTTGCTTACACATTAGGTGGGAACCCTATGGAAGAAATTCTTCATAATTAGAGCTCTCCAAGGTAGACTAGATTGGCTTGAAGCAATGGGTTCTCCCTGAGAAATGAAAGAATGAAAGCTAATATCTACTTTAAAATGTCTTATTGAAGACAAAATCACACACTTGAAGTTTTCAAACAAAGGCCTATGATCAATTATTGGATATCTTGTAAGCAGTACTCAGAGAAAGTTGCTCCTGTGTATGTTTATACTAGATTACTACTGGAGCTGCTTCCACCTCTTAAGTGCATTGTGATTTTCAATAATGATAATAATAGTAAATTAATAAAGCACTAAAAGATGTGATAAGTAGTTTCAAGTATAATAAGCTTCTTTATCAACTTTAGGTTCCTAGATACTCAATTACACAACTTAGTTATGTGAGTTTAAAAAAAAAAAGACACAGGCATCTAGGATGCATAGTGGATAGAACACTAACCCTGGAGTCGAGAAAGTCTGATTTCAAATCCAGCTTCAGGCACATACTGGATGTGTGACCCTAAGTAAGCCATTTGATCTCTGTTTGTCTCATTTTCCTCATCTGTAAAATGGGGATAATGATAGCACCTACCTCCTGGGTTGTTGTGAGGTTAAGTGAGATAATAACCATAAAGTTTTTGGTATGGTATCTGCTACATAGGAAGCTCTATAAATGTTAGCTATTATTATTACTTACTTTTTTAAAAATATGTAGTAAATTCTACATATTACTTTTTTACAAGTATGTAGCAAATTCTACATATTACTTTCAAAGCTGTCCTGTTAGTGCTTCCTTCAGAATATCCTTCAATTCTCTACTAAAATGTTTCAATGGCCTTTACACTATCCTTCTACTTCCAAAAAAATCTGTCCCGATTATTAAAGAGAAAGAAAAAGGAAAACATATCTAAAGTGTGATCATATTGCCTTTGATTGAAGACCTCTAGTAAGATAAACCCAGTCATGAGAATAGGCATTTTTTCAAAGGTTAGACAGATACAATACTAAGTAGTTTTGTCAGAATTTTAGAGATAATAATTGTGAAACATTTAACACAGTCACTGGAAAATAGTAATTGCTGTATAAATGTTAGCTATTACTTTCGGAAGGCATATAAAGAAGACAGAAAAAATGAAACTTGAGTCACTTCTACTACCCAATTCAACTCAACCCATATTATTTGGAGCAAGGACTCAAGGAACTGTGCTAGATTCTGAGGACAATAATATGATAACAAAACTCTGTCCTCAGTGTATACATCTCAACTAGCAGATAGGACTCACAAATCATATAACATCAGAGCTGGAAAGAACCTCTGGGTACATCTAGTCCAACATCAATAATAAATCAATAATGCATCCTAGCAGTTCCCTATTTCAAACCACATTACAAAGCAGTAGTCATCAAAGCAATATTATGCTAAAAAATAGAGTGGTAGTTCTATGGAATAGGTTAGGTATACACTACACAGTAGTAAATTATCAAAATAATTTATTTTTGAAAAAGCCAAAGATCTAAGTTTTGGGGGCAGGAACTCAACATTTGACAAAAATTGCTGGGAAAACTGGCAAGCACTATGGAAGAAAGCAGGCATAGACTAATATCTCAAAGTATACCTAGACAGATAAAAATGAACAAATGGTTTTGACATAAAGGGTTATGTCATAAGTAAATTAGGGGAAAACTTGTCAGAGGTATAGATAAGGAAGGACCAAACAAGAGACAGAGAAGATTATGAGAAGTAAAATAGATAATTTTGATTATGTGAAATTAAAATCTTTTACACAAACAGAACTAATGCAGTTAAAATTAGAAGTAAATCAAGGAACTGGGGAAAATTATACCAAGTTTCTCTCATAAAGGCCTCATTTCTCAAATATTTGGGGAACAGAGCCAAATTCACAAAAATAAAATCTATGCCCCAATTTATAAATTGTCAAAGGATACAAACAGGCTGACTTCAGAAGAAATCAAAGCTATGAAAAGTAACATGAAACAATGCTTTCAATCACTACTGATTAGAAAAATGCAAATTAAATCAATTCTGAGCTACCATCTCATACTAACATATTGGCTAACATGATACACAATGAAAATGACAATTACTGGAGAGGAAGTGGAAAAATCGGTGTTCTAACTCATTGGTGGTGGAATTGTGAACTAGCAGACCATTTTGGAGAACAATTTAGAACTTGGCCCAAAGAGCCATAAAGCTTTGCATATCCTATGACCCAACAATAATACTACTAGGTCTGTATGCCAAAGAGATCAAAGAAAAGGGGAAAGGACTTATTTGTTCACAAAAAATTATAGAAGCTCTTTTTGTAGCAGAAAAGAATTGAAAATTGAGAGGTTTCCTATCAGTTGAGAATGACTGAAAAAGTAATGGTATATCATTGTGATGGAATATGAAGAGGAAGATGGTTACAGAAAGACATGGAAAGACTTTTATGAACTCATGCAAAGTGAAATGAGTAGAACCAGGAGAACATTGTACCTAGGAACAGCAATATTGTAAAATTGATCAACTGGGATTTAGCTGCTCTGATCAAGACAGTGATCCAAGACAATTCCAAAGGACTCATAATGAAAAATGCTATCTATCTTCAGAGAGAGAACTTATGAACTATAAATGCAGGTTAAAGCATACATTTTTCCTTATTTTTGTTATTTCCTCTTGTTTGGATTTTCTTTTGCAACATAGCTAATACATAAAATATGCTTTGCATGACTTCACACGTATAATCTATATGAAATTGCCATCTTCTCAATGAGGGGTAAGTTTAAGAGGGAAGGAGAAAATTTGGAACTCAAAATTTAAAAATATATATTGTTAGGTTTTTACATTATAATTGGGAAATATGTAATGAAAAAATAATTTAAAAATAATAAATCAACAAATATTTATTAAACACTCACTGTTTCTGGTGAACTGTGCTAGGTTCTAAAAAGTCAAAGTTGGGGCCAGAAGCGCAGGGAAGGGGAGTCGCTGCGGTTTCCTGCTTCAACAGGGCTTGAACGGAACCTGCTGCACGATTCCCGGCCGGAGCCGCCCTTCGCCACCTCTCCACCTTCACCTCCACTAACCAACACTTCTTCCGTCCTACCGTCGAGCTGCAGCCGCCCGCTCAGCCGCCCCAGCCTCCGCCGCAGCCACCGCCGCTTCTTCTGCCGACGCCATGACCACCTCGCCCCCTCTCAGGTGCGGCAGAACTACCACCAGGCCTCGGAGGCCGCCATCAACCGGCAGATCAACCTGGAGCTCTACGCCTCCTACGTCTACCAGTCCGTGTCCTACTACTTCGACCGCGACGACGTGGCGCTCAAGAACTTCGCCAAGTACTTGCTGCACCAGTCACACGAGGAGCGCGAGCACGCGAGAAGCTGATGAAGCTGCAGAACCAGCGCGGCGGCCGCATCTTCCTGCAGGACATCAAGAAATCCGACCGCGACGACTGGGAGAGCGGGCTGAACGCAATGGAGTGCGCTCTGCACTTGGAAAAAAATGTCAATCAGTCGTTACTGGAATTGCACAAGCTGGCAACTGACAAGAATGACCCCCGCTTATGTGATTTCATCGAAACCCATTACCTGGATGAACAGGTCAAGTCCATCAAACAGCTGGGTGATCACGTAACCAACCTGCGCGAGATGGGGGCCCCCGATTCTGGCATGGCGGAATATCTTTTTGACAAGCACACCCTTGGAGACAGTGACAAGGAGAGCTAAGCCACACCTGGCTTCCCCCAGACCTGGGAACTGTGGGCGCCACTCCTACTGCCTTTCAGTGCATGCATATTTTGGTTATCTGACCTTTTCATAATCTGTACCAAAAAACTACCACCATTTACATCCCAATAAAGTGACTTGGTACTGATGGAAAAAAAAAAAAGTCAAAGTTGGAAGTGAAAGTGTCCTTACTATCAAGAAGCTTAATTCTATCAGGGTTGGAGACAAAATGAAAATATGTAAATGCATAAAAAATAAACACAAGGTGCCTTTCTAAAACATTACCTGGTAAGGCGCCATGCAGCCTTTTTTCAAAGACTTCAAGCAGTTCATTACATCTTCAAATAAAGGATTGTTGAATGGATATTTGCTTACATCCTCTCATTAAAGTGCTGCCCTTTTAGTCCTTGAAATAATGGAGATAAAACATAATTTAGGGAGCAAGTTTGATTTGTAAAATATTTTAGATTATAAAATAGATGGAAAATTTTTATATATTCTTTCTTACTGGTATTGTACAGTAGCTCATAATTATAGCACTTTATTCTTTGTTTATATTTGGCTAGTTTTCTGTTCTACATTTACTTAATTTGAGAATATCTGTTTCAGTGATGTGCAGAACCATTCTTTGACAGTCATTAAAAGTTGGGAAATGAGTGGTGTTTGGTATTAACCAGCTGTGGACTTGAGTGATGAAATTCTGAAAATATGTACTGTGCCTCCTCAAAAAGCATGTGCCTCAAATATGGAGAAGTAATCAAACTCATAAGCTCAATCATTAGGCAAAACTGATTTTATATATACATTAAAACAATCCAGGATATGGTTCCAAGTCTCAGTTCAAGAGTTAAAAACCTCGATTGTGTAAACATGAAATAATTTTGCAATTAAAAATAACAGAGGAAAAAGGAAAATATTAATAATTTCAACTTTCTCTTATCCAGGATTTAAGGATTGGGAAAGAACATTGATTTATTTACAAACAAAATTATCTCTAAACAGGACCATGAAGTGAGAATAGCAGACATTGTCCTGTGTAGTTCCAGAACACCCAAAGAAAGCCAAATGAAATTTGTGTTTTTCTTCTCTTGCCAACCAAGATACCATTTCTTCATTTTATCACAATATTCATCTTTTCTACTACCCTTAAGAAAAATAGTAATATAGAATAAAAAGAAACCACAATAAATTTCCTATAATAAGTACCTCATAAACATATTTTAAAATGTTTTGGTTTTTAAAATCTATCTTTAGAGATAAGCAATCACTTTCCCAGGAAGATTCATACCTTATCACAACGGTATATTAAAATATTCTGTTACATTTTACTTTGCTGTCAGGGTATCTTGGAGGGGGGAGGTAGAAAAAATTTTGATTTTTACAAAAATACAACATATGTATATGTGTATATGTATATATATACATATATACATATACACATATGTATATATATATATACATATGTCTGTGTATATCTACCATCCAACTATCTATCTATCTCTATCTATGTCAGTCTGCCTATCTATCTATCTATCAATTTATCTATATATCTAATTGTCCTCCCTATCTCCAAGTCACTCCCCATTCTGATTAATCCTCCACTCAATGGGCCTGCTAATAACAGGTAGAAGTTTTAGCAAGTCAGATTTAGGCTTGATTTAGGAAAAACTTTCTTATAGTTATGGCTGTCTGAGAGTGGAATGGGCTCTTTCAAGATGTAGTGAGTTCTCCATCCTCCATTACTAAAAGCCTTATGTAGCTTGAATGACTATTTGTTAGAAATCTTGCCAAGGGGTGGCTAGGTGGCGCAGTGAGTAGATCATCAGCCGTGGAGTCAGAAGGACCTGAGTTCAGATCCAGCCCCAGACACCTAATACACACACAAACAAAAACCTAGCCATGTGACCTTGGGCAAGTTACTTAACCCCAATTGCTCTCCAAAAAGCAAAAGAAAGAAAGAAAGAAAGAAAGAAAGAAAGAAAGAAAGAAAGAAAGAAAGAAAGAGAGAGAGAGAGAGAGAGAGAGGGAGGGAGTGAGGGAGGGAGGGAGGGAGGGAGGGAGGAGAGAGAGAGAGAGAGAGAGAGAGAGAGAGAGAGAGAGAGAGAAAGAAAGAAAGAAAGAAAGAAAGAAAGAAAGAAAGAAAGAAAGAAAGAAAGAAAGAAAGAAATCTTGCCAAGAGGATGACTTTGCAGCATCTTCAGATACAGATTGGACTAGGTAGCCTCTGAGGTCACTGTAACCTTGGATACTCCCTGGTGTGTGTGTGTGTGTGTGTGTGTGTGTGTGTGTGTGTGTGTGTGTAGTGTTGTTGTTGTTGTTCTTTAGTCATTTCAGTTGTATATGTCCCTGTGACCCCATTGGAGATTTCTTGGCAAAGATACTGAACTGGTTTGCCATTTCCTTCTCCAGCTCATTTTACAGATGAGAAAACTTAAGGAAACAGGGTTAAGTGACTTGCATATGGTTATAAAGATGGTAAGTGTGTGAGGCCAGATTTGACCTCTAGAAAATGAGACTTCTTGACTCCAGGTCTAGCAATCTATATACTGTGCCATCTAGTTGCCATAACTCTATAGTTATATTGTATATGTTACATAAAATATTATATATTTATATGTAATTACATATATGTTATATAAAGAAGTATAGATATAGATATGGGCATTTACAAAAATTTTTGAGACAAGACTGTCTTAATACTTTCTATAAAAAAGTTTTTGCTACCTGCTATCCTAACCACTTTCAGTTAGAAATTTATATTTTAGGGGCGGCTAGGTAGCACAGTGAGTAGAGCGTCGGCCCTGGAGTCAGAGGGACCTGAGTTCGGATCCGACCTCAGACAACGCACACACAAATAAAAACCTAGCCGGGTGACCTTGGGCAAGTTACTTAACCCCGATTGCCCTCCAAAAAGCAAAAAAAAAAAAAAAAGAAAGAAATTTATATTTTAGGCTAATATCTATGTAGTACTAATGACTTAATTTGGCCAAAAATGGTTTTGTTATGCACAATATATAGAACAATAAAATATTCTCAGCAAGTAAATGTCTTAGTGACATAAATGTTGTTATATTTGGAAATCATTTGGCTATACATTATTCATGTAGCTCAATTCTTGTCTTTAGTGAAATAGTCAAGGCATCATTCCAGTTAAATGAATCACCGCTTCTAAAATTGTTTCCACTTCTCTAATATTTCATGGTTTGTTTTGGTTTGGTTTGGTTTTTATATAGGCAGTCCATATCTACTCTGAATCTTTCCAGCTGCATTTGAAGCAGCTCCCTACCTCAGGGAAGATAAAAACAACTTGTCACCATCCACTTTATACTATTAAATCCCTCCTTAATCTCAACATTTCCTGAACATCCAACCCCAAATTTCCTTTTTCTAAGAGGATCTTTTTTTTTTATTTCTGTAATATTAAATTCTGTTCTGTAGAGAATTTTAAAATTATTCATGTCTATCTTAAAATTTGAAACCTCCAACCAGAAACAATACTCTAATGAGGATCAGACTGAGTAACAAGAATGTGGTGGGGAGGAAAGGGGAACTGGGAGGGAAGAGAAAGGAATTTAACTCTTGCCTCTTCTATACAATACTTCTGTGGAGTATCATGTTGTCTTTCTAATAATATAGCTTTCCTAAATCATATGCTCCTACTCTTTCTTGATAGTGATTTTGTAAAGCAAATAATTCCCCATGTATTAACCCTAGAATATTTTTCATATTCAACTTTACCCAACAGATTAGACAAATCTGACAAGTTATTCTAAGTCTGGTATCTTCTAGGCAGGATCAGACCACTATTTAAATATTCTGACTACCCTCTTGACAATACTAAGTAGCAGCTCACTGATTCATTAACACCTTTGTAGGCAATTGGATAACCAGAACATTGTAGGAAATGGAGAATGTGGAGGAGGATCTAGTGGTGATAAATACCCTCTCAACTCAATTCAGTCCCTAACTCTTCTAGATAATCTAGACAGTTCATTTTCATCCTCCCCAACACTTCTTCGATAGGACTTTCTCTACAATGATTTCTGAATTCCCTGCCTTTCAATTCTTTCCCATGGCAAGTTTTTAATCATTTATCTCCTTTTTTGATAAAACCATTATCAGTGGTAGATACCTGTTTTTACTGAGAATCACAAAGTCTATATTTGACTTAAGTTTATGTATCCTCCCATATTCTGTTCCCCCAATCCAATATTCTGTGTATTATTCCTCTTAGGTCTCTTCATGTTATTGCTTTTTAAGCACAGATGCATTAGTTGTCATTTATACAAGCTGATTCTTTTTAAAGAAATTGTTTCCTGTTTCCATGTATAATATATTTTGGCATGTTGATTAACTAATGGAAAGACACAAAGCTCCACTTACAAAATATCAAAACATCTATAGTTCTGTTCTCTTACCTGTGGAGTGGAAACTCATGTGGACTATATGCAGGAAGAAATGGACAAGAGTCAAATAGAATGATGAAACAAAGGTATGAGTACTCAGCATTAATAAAATGAGTATCCAAATTGATGAAATTAAGTATCTGTTGAAGCATCTAAGTATCTCCAATTTCTTACAGCTAATATGCGAGCATGCATGTTGTCTGGTCACCCTCACAATTGTAACACTATATCACCTCTCATATAGGGCATGTAGAGAACTACTTATTCTCTGAGTTGGCTAGCTCATTTCACCCTACCCTAAAACCAGATGGTTTAGGTTTCCTTACCATATTGGGGATAACCTTACTAAAGAGAAAAATACTAGCACCTACCCATCACTCTAGTATTTAAGGATCCACCTATGTGTTTTTATTTACACAACTGCCACTAACAATGTAATACAACATTATGGTCTACAGCAGGGGTTGAGAACCTGTAGTCTTGAAGCCACATGTGGTCCTCTAGTTCCTCAAGTGTGGCCCATTGACTAAATCCAAACTTCACAGAACAAACCCCCTTAATAAAAGGATTTGTTCTGTAAAACTTGGACTCAGTCAAAAGGTTGCACCTGAAAACCTAGAAGGCCAAATGTGACCTAGAGGGCACAGGTTCCTCACCCCTGTATATATAGGTAACCTACCTGCCAAATACTGCATTTGTACAAATGAGCCAATGTGCCATAATGGCACATTTAGATTGTTAATATAATAATTCTCTTGGTCATAAGACAAAACAAATAATAAAATCATAGATTCTCATGTATTAAATGAAATAACAGAAAAACATGAAATGCTTCAAAGTCTGCATACAATTCTGGTTCACACTCTCAGAAAGGCACTCATCTGTGAAGGAAAGAGGCACACACTTATAGAAACCTATTAGGAAAGCACAAGGGAGGAAAAAAACTCTATGCTCTGAGCAACTTACAACTCTCTACCTTCAGCTTTTATGTTATTGGCACATTCCAGAGTATTTGATTCACACTAAAAAAAATTTATCTGCTATGAAAATGGAAGCAATTTTTACAGCAGTTGTTTCTGATAAAAACTTCATTTCTTAAATATGTAGATAAATGGGTCAAACTTAGAAGAATACAAGTCATTCCCCAAATGATAAATGGTCAAAAGATAGGAAGATGTAGTTTTCAGATGAAAAATCTAAAGCTATCTATAGTCATATGAAAAAAAAATGCTTTAAATAACTACTGATTGGAGAAGTGCAAATTAAAACAATGTTTAGGTGCCACCTCAGACCTATCAGATTGGCTAATATGACAAAAAAGAAAAATGATAAATGTTGGAGGGGATGTGAGAAAATTGGGATACTAATGAGCTGTTTGGTGGAGTTGTGAACTGATGCAACCATTCTGGAGAGTAATTTGTAACTATGCCCAAAAGGCAATCAAACTGTGACTACCCTTAGGTCCAATAATACCACAAGGTCTGTATCCAAAAGAGATCATAAAAAATAAAAATGACCCACATGTGCAAAAATATTTATAATAACTTTTTTGTTGTGATAAAATATTGGAAATCGATGGAAGGCCCATCAATTGGGGAATGCCTGAACAAGTTGTGGTTCATGAGTGTAACTGAATACTATTGTGCTCTAAGAAATGGTGAACAAACAGATTTCAAGAAAATCTGGAAAGACTTCCATGAACTGATGCTGAGTTAAGTGAGCAGAACCAGGAGAACATTGTACATAGTAACAGAAACGTTGTATGATAATTAACTATGACTGATCTGACTCTTCACAACAATACAATGATCCAAGACAACCTCAAAAGACTCATAATGAAAAATACTATCTATATACAGAGAAAGAACTATGGAGCTTGAATGCAGATTGAAGCATTATATTTTCATTATTTTTGTTTTCATTTTTTGTGACTTTTCACCTCTTCTTCTGTTTCTTTTTTCACAAATTAACTAATGTGGGAATATGTTTAATATGATTGCACATGTATAACCTATATCAAATTGTTTGCTATCTTGCTGAGAAGGGAAGGGAAGGGTGATGGGAGAAAAATTTGGAACTCAAAATTTTATAAAAATGAATGTTGAAAACAATCTTTACATGTAATTGGAAAAATAAAACATTATTTACTAAAAGAAAATGCAGGTTCACTCTTCCAGTGATGGACCTGACAGAAATTAAAAATGATCCAGGGTCTGACATATTGTTGTAGGCTGTCCTATAATATAGCTTCCAACAAAACTCAGCTGTCATGAACCCCAGGTAATGGAATTGTTTACCTTCATACCAAGAATGTTCAAAAAGCACGAAATTGAGCCTGTGGTATGTGCCCAGTAAGTCTTTGAGCTGTTCATGCAGTGAGACCTAAAGTTCTTATGAGGCTATCAAAGACAAAAAAAAAGTCATCATGGATTATGGTATGTTAAATGTGTTAAATGTGTCTGTGACAGGATAAAGTGTGCTTTCCTGATCAAGGAGCAGAAAACCATTGTGAACGTGTAGAAGGCACAAGCACAGATTCAAAAAAGTAAATAAAAAGGATATGTTTTTTGAATAGTAAAGAAAATTAAAATGTAAAAAAAAAAAAAGAAAATTCACTTAAAAATATTTACCTGCTACTAACTTGTCTCTTGGTATACACCACTCTTTAACTAGACAAATCTCCTTTATATCTACAGTCAGTAGTCATTCATTTATCCATTCTCTCAGTCAGTCTGTCAATAAACATTTCTTAAGCACAGGAATGGATAGTAATTTGTGTGGAGTTACGATGAGAAGTTCAAAGTAGTGCAGGTGAGTGGGAAATAATGAGATGGTTGGTCTGTGCTCCATCTTTAAATGGAGGTTTGGGAAGAACTTTTAACTCCATTCTCCATTCAACATTTACAAGAAATTTTAGCTTCCATTTACCATTAAAGGAACACTTACAAAGTGTTATCTTTTTATGCAAATAGGTTCCTAATATGGAAAGGTACATAGCTCATCAGGTTTACTATTCCTAGGATGTAATGGCAATACCAGTCAATTATTCAGCCACCAAGGCTCCCAAAAAATAGTTCAGATTGACTTTTTTGGGCAAGGAACACCTGCTTAGCCAATTATTCCTATATAGCACAGAAACTTCAGTACCTGTATTCACATTTTCTGCTTTAGCACGTCAAACCAGAGTGAGGTAGAAAAGGGAAAAATATACTTCTGAGAAGTTTCATCTCTCTTTAGTTTTAGGTGGGGCTTATAACCAAAAGTTGAAATAATAATCTTTATTCAGTCAATCAGGAATCATAAAAGGGAAGCCTTCTGTAAGCTGAATACTCTTTTAGTTGGCCTCATCAAACTGCTCCAACAAACTGCTGTTCTTATCTCTAAATGTATCCTCAGTCATAACTTCCCAGATTCTTCCTTCTTCAGCCCCAATTTCCTGTATCTAATTACATCTGTTTCCCCTTATATCATTCAATAACTTCAATTAGAGACCCCATATGAACTCATCTAATCAACTCTAGAAAATAAGCAGTTCTTTGAAAAATCAGACCTCAGTTTCCAAATAGTTACATAATTTCTCTTTTTGTTTAGTTCTATCCTATTTAGTAACAAAAGTGACAAACAAATGTGCTTAGGCACAATAATACTGTGCAGCTCCTAAAGTCTTCAACATGGTCCAACATCTCATTTTAGGTCTTTGAAGTATGATTATTTCCCAGTTTTTGTGAATAAAAGTTTTTTTCTCTGTCCCTGTAAATGACCAAGCTTTTCATACATACATAAATCATCACCCTGCATCATTACAAAACAATGCCTTTCTTTTATTTACCCCACAGTTCATTTTCTGTTTAAAAAGGTCAATGAGTATATAAAAGACACCTTTATCTATATACATATTTTATCATATAAAACATATTTCCATATTAATCATAGTTGTGAAAGAAGAAACAAGGTCACCTGGCTAGTAAGTGTTAAGTGTCTGAGGTCACATTTGAACTCAAGTCCTCCTGACTCTAGGGCCAGTGCTCTATCCACTGCACCACCTCGTCCTATATTACATTTTGTAATGTTCTATATCTCATTTGGTCATGAATTTTTCCCTTCTCCATAGATTGGGCATGTAGATTATTTCTTGCTCTTCTAATTTTCTCATAGTGTCACCCTTTATATCTAAATCATGCACCCATTTTGACCTTACCTAAGGTGACAAGTTGGTCTATACTTAGCTTGTATCCTATTGTTTTCAAGTTTTCCCAGCATTTTTCTCCCAAACTGAGGGTACTTTGGGTTTATCAAATACTAAATTACTATAGTCATTGACTACTGTATCTTGGGTATCTAATCTTTCCTAATGATGACCAACTATAACAGACTGGACTCTTCTCAGCAATGCAGTGATATAAGTCAATCCCAAAAGACTCATGATGGAGAGAGATGCCTACATCCAAAGAAAGAACTAGAAAGAACTGAATTTTAATCCTGATTGAAGCAAACTACTTGATCTTTTTCTTTTCATTATTTGGTTTTATTTCCTCTTTATCATTTTTCATTCCATTTAGTACAATCAGCCTTTGTAACCTGACTAATGTCTAATGTGAGAGTATTTGCAGATCCTGGGGCGGCTAGGTGGCACAGTGAGTAAGAGCACCGGCCTTGGAGTTGGGATGACCTGAGATCAAATCCGGCCTCAGAAAATGAGCACCCAAACATAAATAATGACTAGCCGTGTAACCTTGAGCAAGTTACTTAACCCCGATTGCTTAAAAAAAAAAGTATTTGCAGATCCTATACTGGACTATATGCCATCATGGGCGGGGGGGGGGAGGGAGGGAAGGAAAATTTGAAAATCAAGGAACTATGGAATTGAATCTTGTAAACTAAAAATAAACCAACAAATTAATAAAAAAAAAGAGCTGTTATAAATATTTTTTAACATATGGGTCTTCCTCCCACTATTATGATTTCTTTGGGAAACAACCCTAGAAGTGGTATTGCTGGGTCAATGGGTATGAAATTGTTTATAGCCCTTTGGGCATAGTTCCAGATTGCTCTCCAGAATGGTTGGATCAGTTCACAACTCCACCAGCAATTCATCAGGGTTTCATCTTTTCCACATCTTCTCCAGCATTTATCATTTTCCTGTTTTGTCACTTTAGCCAATCTGACTAGTGAGATGTAGTACCACAGAGTTGTTTTGATTTGCATTTCTCTAATCAAAAGTGATTTAGAGCTTTTTTTTTTCTCTTTTGCGGAGGCCTGCAACATGCCTTCCCGACTAAGGAAGACGCGGAAGCTCCGCGGGCACGTCAGCCACGGCCACGGGTGCATCGGCAAGCACCGCAAGCAGCCCAGAGGCCGCGGGAATGCAGGAGGGCTGCACCATCACCGGATCAGCTTCGACAAATATCATCCAGGTTATTTTGGTAAAGTGGGTATGAGGCATTACCACTTGAAGAAAAACCAAAGCTACTGCCCAACTGTCAACCTTGATAAGCTATGGACACTGGTCAGTGAGCAGACCAGGATTAATGCTGCCAAAAACAAGGAGGGCCTTGCCCCTATCATTGATGTTGTGCGGTCGGGCTACTACAAAGTCCTAGGAAAAGGGAAACTCCCCAAACAGCCAGTCATCGTGAAGGCAAAGTTCTTCAGCAGAAGAGCAGAGGAAAAAATCAAGGGTGTTGGAGGAGCCTGTGTCCTTGTGGCATAAAAATCCAATGTTATCAAATAAAACAGATGACTTTATTATTAAACATCCTGGGTTTTGCCACATTGTGGTGATCAAATTTGAATGTTTGTGGGTTGGGAGATAATAAATTACTCTTGTTGGTCATCAAAAAAAAAGTGATTTAGAGCATTTTTTCATTTGCTTATAGATATCTTTAATTTCTTCCTTTGAAAACGGGCTGTTCATATCCTTTGACCATTTATCAATTGGGGAATGACTTGTATTCTTATAAATTTGACTCATTTCTCTGTATATATTAGAAATGAGTCCTTTATCAGAGACATAGGGTGTAAAAATTCTTTCCCAATTTTCCATTTCCCTCCTAATCTTGGTTACATTGGCTTTCTTTGTACAGAAGCTTTTCATTTTCATATAATCAAAGTTATCCATTTTGCATTTATAATGCTCTAATTCTTGTTTGCTCATAAAGTCTTCCCCTCTCCACAAATCTGACATGTAAACTATTCCTTGCTTTGCCAGATTGCTTACAGTATCAGCCTTTATACCTAGATCATGCACCCATTTAGACTTGATTTTGGTATATGGTGTTAGAAAATGGTCTATGCCCAGTTTCTGCCATACTATATTCCAGTTTTCCTGGCTGTTTTTGTCAAATAGTGAGTTCTTATCCCAATAACTGGGGTCTCTTGGGTATATCAAACTGCATATTACTATAGTCATTGGCTGCTGAATCGCGTGTACCCAATCTGTTCCACTGATACACTACTCTATTTCTCAGCCAGTACCAAGTAGTTTTGATGACTGCTGCTTTATAATACAGATTAAAATGTGGTATAGCTAGGCCACCTTTCCTAGCATCTCTTTTCCTTAATTCCCTCGATGTTCTGAACCTTTTGTTCTCACCATTCTTTTTCTTAGCCAGTATCACATATTTTCGATGATTACTGTTTTATTATCTATTTTGAGATCTGCTATTGCCAGGCAAGTTTCTTCTGTATTATTTTTTTTAATTAATTCCCTTTATTTTCTTAATCTTTTATTCTCCTAGATCAATTTTTTCTAGCTCTATCAAATAAGTTTTGGTACTCTGATTGTCAAGGCACTGAATACATAAATTAGTTTAGGCAGATTTTTTTTAACCAAATGTTTTATTAACTTATAGTTTACATCGTTCATTTCCTCAAGATTTCAAGTTACAAATTTTCTGCCCATTTTCCCCTACCAATCACCCCAAAATAGAAATCACACTGGATAAACCCTCCTCCAATCTGCTCTCTCCCATATCTTCTCCAATACCCCCTCTGACTTTCCAGTAGGGCACAGTGGATCTCTATGCCCCAGTGCCAGTATATCTTATTTCCCAGTTACATGTAAAATAATAGTAATAATAGTATATATATATTAAACATTTGATTTAAAACTTTGAATTCTAGATACATTCCCTTCCTCCTTTGTCACCCATCCTTACTGGGAAGATATGTAATTCAATATAGGTTATACATGTGTAGCTATGCAAATCATTTCCATAGCAGATATATTGTAAAAGACTGACTATATTTCCTTCTCTCCCATCCCACCTCCCACTTGTTATGTTCTCTACTTTGATCCTGTCCCTCTTCAAAAGTGGGTGTTTCCAACTTCACTGCCCCCCAGCCTGCCATCCCTTCCATCATCCCCCCTCTCATCCCCTTCCCCCCTAGTCTTCTGTAGGGTAAGATACCCTATTTAGTGTGTATGTCATTCCCTCCCTAATCCAAATTCAAAGAGAATAAGGTTGACCCATTCCCTTTTGCCTTCCTATTCTTCCTCTCCATTGGGAACATTTTTCCTTGCCTCTTCTATATGAGATAGTTGACCCCATTTGTCTCTCCCTGTCACATCTCATTATATTCCTCTCTCACCTCTTAATTTCACCTTTTAGGTATCAACCCTTCCTATTAAGTTGGTCCTGTGCGTTCTATCTACATATACCTGTATACATATATACACACATTCACATATGTATTATTATGCCCATATACTCTCCTATAAACACATATATGTATGCATATAATATACATATACATATGTGTATGTGTATATACATTACTATTCTCTTCAACAATTTGCATACTGAGAAAAGTTTCATCAGTTACAATTATCATTTTTCCATGTAGGAATGTAAATAGTTCAACTTTTATAAGTTCCTTATGATTTTTTTCCCTGTTTAGCGTCTCATGCTTCTCTTGCTTTTTGTATCTGAGTGTCAAATTTTCTATTCAACTCTGTTTTTTTCATCAAGAGTGCTTGAAAGTCCTCTATTCCACTGACTGACCATATTTTCCCCTAAAACATGATACTCAGTTTTGCTGGGTAAGTGATTCTTGATTTTAATCTCAGCTCCTTTGACTTCCAGAATATCATATTTCAAGACCTTCAATCTCTCAGTGTAGAAGCTGCCAGATCCTGTGTTATCCTGATTGTGTTTCCACAATATTGAAATTGTTTCTTCCCGGCTGCTTGTAATATTTTCTCCTTGATCTGGGAATTCTGGAGCCTGGCTATAATATTCCTAGGAGTTTTCTTTTTGGGGATCATTTTCAGGAGGTGATTAGTGGAATTTTTTAACCTCTATTTTGCCCTCTGGTTCTAAAACATCAGGGCAATTTTCCTTGAGAATTTCTTGAAGGATGATGTCTAGGTTCTTTTTTTCATCGTGGCTTTCAGGTAGTCCAATAATTTTAAAATTCTCTCTCCTATTTTCCAGGTCAGTGGTTTTCCCAATGAGATATTTCACATTGCCTTCTATTTTTCATTTGTTTGGATCTCTTTAATAGTATCTTGATTTCTCATAAAGTCATTAGCTTCCATTTGCTCCAGTCTAATTCTGAAGGAATGATTCTCTCCAGTATGCTTTTGAGATTCTTTTGCCATCTGGCAAATTTGGCTTTTTAAAGCATTCTTCTCCTCATTGCCTTTTTGACCCTCTTTTGCCATTAAATTAATGTATTTTTTTAAGGTGTTATTTTCTTCATTCAGGTTGTTGACTCTCATTTCATACTTTTCTTGCATCTTCTGATTTCTCTTCCCAATATTTCCTCCATTTCTCTTATTTGGTTTTCAAAATCTGTTTTAAGCTCCTCTATGGCCTGTAACCAGCTTGTATTTTTCTTGGAAGCTTCTAGTGCATGAGTTCTGACTTTGTTGTCTTCCTCCTATTCCATGCTTTGACCCTTTTTGTCCCCAAGATAGGAGTGTAAAGTTGGGTTGCTCTGCTTACTTTGGTTCCTTTGCCTGCTCATGTTGCCACTCAATTGCTTGACTTTTGAGCTTTTTGCCATAGTAGGACTCTACTTCCAGACAGGGGAGCTTTGTCCCAAATATTGGGGTTTTCTCAGCTGCCCAAGGTATTATTTGTTTGCCCTCTCTGAAGCCTTCATACTCTCTTGAACCTGCTCACACACCCCAGCACCTCCACCCTAGACAGCAATACAGATCCAAGCAAGTTAAAGCAAGAGCAATTACCCCTTATACTGATCATTTTGCCCCCTATAATCTGCAGGCCAGGAGCTTAAGCTGCCATGTGGCAGCAGCTGCACAGGTGTGGTGCCTCAGCAGCTTCTCCCTCCAGGGGATAAAGGTCGGACAATACCCCTGAACAACTGGATACCAAAGTCCATACTGCACTGACCTCTCACTTTGTCCTTAGCATCTTTGGGTTGACAATTCTGGAAACTGCCACAGATGCAGGTTATTGAAGTCCCTCCAGCCATGCTGGCTGTGGCTGCCCTAAGGCTAAAACCTCAGGCTCAAGCAGGGCTGGGTTTGGCTCCCAGAGCGCTATGCTGGCTGCTTTCTGCTGGCCTGCTGGGCTTTCCTCAGTGGGAGGTTAGCTTCTCTATGTCATTTTGTGGGTTCTGTAGCTCCAAAGTTTGTTCAGAATCACCTTTTACTTGAATTGGAGGTGGTGGAAGCCAGAGCCCTGCAGAAGTCCTGTTTCTACTCTGCCATCTTGACCTACATTCAGTTTAGGGAGAATTTTTATTTTTATTGTATTGGCTTGGCCTAGGTGTGAGTAACTGATATTTTTCCAGTTGTTTAGATCTATTTGTGTAAAAAGTGTTTGATGATTATGTTCATATAGTTCCTAAGTTTGTCTTGGCCAGTAAACTCCCAAGTATTTTGTATTGCTTACAGTTATTTTAAGTGGAATTTCTCCTTCTATCTTTTCCTGCTGGGCTTTGTTGGTCACATAAAGAGATACTGATGATTTATGTGTGTTTATCTTATATCCTACAGCTCTGTGAACTTGTTAATTATTTCAAGTAATTTTTAGTTAATTTTCTATGTTTCTCTAAGTACACAATGGTATCTTCTGCAAAGAGTGATAGTTTTGTTTCCTCCCAGTCTATTTTAACTCCTTCAATTTACTTTTCTTCTCTTACTGCTAAAGTTAACATTTTTTATTACTATATAGAATAATAGTAGTGATAATGGACATCACTGCTTCATCCCTGAATCATATTTGGAATGCATCTAACTTATCCACATTACAGATAATTCTTGCTGATGGTTTTGGAGAGATACTGTTTCTCATTTTAAGGAATGCTCCCTTTATTACTAGGCACTCTGTTGTTTTTACTAGAAACAGGTATTATATTTTATCAAAAGCTTATTCAGCATCTATTGATACATCATATGATTTCTGTTTATTTATGTGGTCAATTATGTTGGTAATTTTTTTAATTAAAAAAGTGGATTTTATTATCACAGGACTGTCAGGGTACACGCCCAAATCAGACAGTGCTTTGGCATAGACATTGTGCCAATTTTATAGAGGTTCCATAGCCAGGTTACATAAGCTGAAATTACAGTGATGTAAACTGAAACTACAGTGATTGGTCCCTGTACATTTGAATTTCCCCACCAGCAGGAAACCCTAGTCTGGGATTCCTGCCCATAGATCAATCAAGTGAAAGCAAAGGGCTGGGGTCCTGCCTGTTTACAGATCAATTAAGGGAGAAGAAGGTGGAGTTCTCTGCTTTACAAATCAATGAAAGGAAGGGCAAAGTGGAGTAGTGTCCAACATTCCCTACTCTTCCTTGTAGGTATGTCAAAAGTTTGACATGGCTGGGGTAACATCTAGATTACCCAATTCTGTTCCTAAAGAATGGGGGTGGGGGGTCCCTGATAATTAACATTAATGGAGTTAACACGGAATTTGACAAATTGTAGAAAGCAATTAATAAGATAGGGTCCTACAATTAGGGCTATGATCAGGAGAAGGAGAGGCTAATACCAATACTAATACCAAGGCTGATATCAATTTAGTGAGTTAGGGGGGTGTTCTAGGGGAATAGGGACTGATACCCATTCTCAGAATTTTCCAGCTTCCTCTGTCTATTAGCAATATTCTGGCTTACCAACTTCAGACTCTCCCTCACCTCTCCAGAGTTGTTTGCATAGAAGCAACAAGCCTCACCAAGGACAGCACACAGGCCACCCTGTTTAAGAAGGTCAAGGCCTCTGTGCTTCTGAAGAACCACCTCTGCCAGAGAGTCCATTTGTCTTTCCAGGGCTGAGATGGACTGCTCTATGTGGGAGAGGTCAATATTTACCTGTGTACTTAAGGACTGATAGTTGGCCTCCCCCTTAATCAAGGCTGCCATCCCAGTCGCTGCAGAACCCACAAGGCTCAAGCCCACTGAGATGGGAATGAGGAGTGGTACTGCCTGATTTAGGTGGTGGCTCAGTTGCCCTTCTGGGAAAAGTAATGCCAACCTTGTTCACCTGGGAGAAGGGTGATCCGGGGAATTATGGCCACTAGGATACACAGGAGGCTCTCAGTGTATTGTTGTCTGAGGAACACTGTAACAGAGACACACTGGGTAAGGCCATTGTGGCATTCCCACAAGGCTCCTAGAGGGGTGGAGAAGTAGTCTGAGCTAGAGACCTGAATCTCATGGATTTGCCCACAACTTGAGCTATACTGAGAGCTGGATAAAGGAGTGCTGGATGATATGAGGCAGAAACCTTTTCCCTGTACATGCCCGAGGGAGAGCCTGGGGTGGTCCCAATCACAATTCTGTGTTGGAAATAGGGGTGACTGAGGCATTTAGTGCCACCCCTACATAGTAAGGAGGCTGGGGTTCAACACAAATCTAGAAATCTTTTCCCAACATGTGGTTAGAGCTGTTAAGTGTTTTATGAACAGCTGACCGAAGGGTAATTATGGGGACCTGATAATTGCAAGATTCCCGAATCTTTGAAGATGGGGGGGGGGGGTATTACCTGATTGGGGCCAGGTAATTTTCTTAATATTGAACCATCCCTGTATTCCTGCTATAAATTCCACCTGATTATAGTGTATAATCCTTATGATATATTGCTAAAATTGCCTTGTTAGTATTTTTGTTCAAAATTCTTGCAACTATATACATTAGGGGAATTGGTCTATGTTTTTTTCTTTCTGTATTTTAGTTCTTCCTGGTTTGGGTATGAGCCGCATATTTGGGTCATAAAAGGAGTTTGGCAGGTCTTCCCCACCTATTTTTTTCAAATAGTTTATATGGTATTGTAATTAATTGTTCTTTGAATATTTGGAAAGAATTCACTTGTGACCCCATCTAACTAAAAGAAGTTTTTCTTAAGGAAGTCATTAATGTCTTGTTCATTTTTAGATGGGTTTAATTAGGCATTCTATCTCCTGATCTGCTAATCTGGACTTGCTGCTAGCTTGCTGGAATGCTTCCTCTCCTGGACTGTGCTCTGAAATGAGACAGACCTTTCCTGCCCATCTTCCAAGTTTTTAGGACTCAAAGATTGTTTCACCCCATCTTTTTATTGATTCTGCTATTCCAGAACTTGGTTGAGAGCACAATTATATAATTGTTTGGAGATGAATATTAGCAAGTTACAATGATTTACTGCTTATTCTGCCATCCTAGCAGAAGTTGACAAAATTTATGCACATGTTTTAATAGTATTTTTTTCAATTTCATGTAAAGATGGTAAGCAATCTGATATAGCTATACATGTGCAGTGATATTAAACATATTTCCACATTAGTCATGTTGTAAACAAAAGGAGAAAACTATAAGAAAGAACAAAAGAGAAAGAAAATCATGTGCTTTGATCTATATTCAGGCTCCACAATTATTTCTCTAGATCTGGATAGCATTTTCCACCATGAGTTTTTTGGAATTGTCTTAGATCATCATATTTCTGAGAAGAGCTAAGTCTATCAAAGTTGGTCATCAACAGAATGTTGTTGTTACTGTGTATAATGTTCTCCTGGTTCTGCTAATTTCACTCAGCATCAGTTCATATAATTATTTTCAGGTTTTTCTGAAATTTTCCTGCTCATCATTTCTAATGAACAATAATATTCCATTGTTTTTTTTTCCCTAAAGCAAATGCCTCTTCGGATAATCAGATTATCTACTGTTTAGAGCAAAGATCAAAGTAGACACCTAATTAGAAGAAAGGATTTCAGTGAGAAAATACTGTAAGTATCATTTTTAGTATAACTTGTTTGAGCCTTTAAAAAGGAAGGTGAAAGGGAATAAAAATATTGTGTCTATTGATTGCTCCTTGAGGAAGTTTAATGAATGTAAAACAATTAACATAATACTTAAACTAGATAAGCCCAGAATGTGCCTCAACTAACAAATACTTAATATTTTCACTGAACAGAGAGACATATCCTCCAAAGATAAATATGATGGAGAGAGACAGAGAGAGACAGAGACAGAGTGACAGAGAGACAGAGACAGAGACAAAGAAACATTTATTGAGCATATAAAAATGTGCCAGGCCCTGTGATAAGCGCGGGAATACAAATGTAGGCAAAAAGATAGAGAGTCCCTGCCCTCATGGAGCTTACAAAGCAAATAAAAAGTAGGGATGGGGGATAGCAACACTGGTGCAAGGTCAATAAGGAGTCTAATGAGTCACTTGATTTGAGGTAAGGAGTCTAATGAGTCACTAAGATTTGAGGTAAGCATGCCTAACTTTAATGCTTCATTAAATGGAGATCTGAGGACAAATTTGCTACCAGAGAGGACACTAAAGGTTGAGTTCCTAAGAATATAGGGGCTTAGGATATAAAATTGGAAGGGAACCTAAGCATAAGCTGGTCCAACACTCTTATTTTACTCATTAGGAAATTGAAATACAGAGAAGTGAAGTGACTTGCTTAATGCCACATACATAGTAAAGAGATTGATTTCAAAATGTTATAAAAGAAAATGACAAAGTATTATAAATGGTAACTCCCACCGGTCCAACCATTCTGGTGAACTATTCAGAACTATGCTCAAACTTCGATAAAACTGTGCATACACTTTGACACAGAAATTTTACTACTACATCTATTCCCCAAGGAGGTCAAAGGAAAAGGGGAAAAAAACTGTATATGTATCAGAATATTCATAGCAACTCTTTTGTAGTAGTAAAGAATTTTTTTTTTAAAAAAGTAAGGGAATGCCCATCAACTGGGGCATAGCTGAACAAATTATGGTATACAGTTGTGACAGAATGCTATTGTGTTGTAAGCAATGAGGAACAGAACTGTATTAAAAAAAAAAACCCTGGGAAGATGCATATGAACTGATGCAAAGTGAAGTGACCAGAACCAGGATATCATTGTACATAGTAATAGCGATATTGTAATGATTATCAACTGTCAAAGACTTAGTTACTCTGATTATTACAATGATCCAAAATAATTATTTTTCCCAAAGGATTAATAGTAAAACAAAAAATGCTATTGGCCCCCAGAAAGAGAACTGATGAAACTGAGCTCAGATTGAAGCATATTGTTTTTCACTTTCTTTATTTTTCTAGCTTTTGGGGGTTTTTTTGAAAGATGGTTAATATGAAAATATACTTTGCATGACTTCACATTTATAATGGATATCACATTGCTTGCCTTCTCAATGGGTGAGGGAGGAACTGGTGAATGAAGAGAATTTGGAGCTCAATTTTAAAAAAAATGAATGTTAAAAAAATTTAAAAGAATCAAAAGAAAAATGGTTGAATATAAAATGTGCGTGCAGACAGCTTGGCATGAGGTATGACTATGCCAGATCATCCCAAAAGTATTTTTAAATGAAATTGGAAGAAATTCAAAAAAAGATATACAATAGATGTTTTTATACTCATCTATTGTCAGTTGTAATATAGTGAAACCACAGGATGAGGTAGTGGTACTTAAAAAAAGAGAAATTTGAGAAGAGGGCCTAGACTTTATCAAATGCTTTTGTAATGTCATCATTATAAATATCCCTTTCATCTTTGTAGATGTCAGACCCTCAATGCCTCTCTCCCAATAAGAATTTTATCTGTATCTTTCCATAAATCTATCCAATGTCCCAGAGATTTTTGTTGGGTTCATTTAAAGTCTTAAATATACCACAATAACTCCCTTGGTGATCACCTATTGTCTATCAAGACACTCATCTTTTCCAATAATACATCTATTGCTATAGAAGTAATCATTGGTAACATGTTGAAATACCAACTATATAGCTGAGAAATCTGTACTAGAATCAAAGCAATTGTAAAGGTGCTTATGGATTAATTCCCCCAATATCATCAATCTACAAGTTTTATTAAGTTCCTGCTTTGTAGAAAATCACTTTGATAAGGTACTGAAGGAGTTGAATAAAGTTAGTCACTACCTTCTCCTCATGGAGAGTTCAATAGGAGTCTGGCACAAACACAGATATCTACAAAAATGAATGAAACCAGTGAAAGAAACAGGTTCAAATGGAAAGATAACTTCAGTTTAAACATATTGAATATGAAGTGCTGGTGAAGAAAATTCAAATTTTTCAAAAAATTTTCAAAAAAGCAAAATTTTCAAAAAAAAGAAGGAAAGTTCAAATTAATCAAGGAGAACGCTTTTTATTGCATTTCCCTCTTTAAAAAAACATATCTAAAAGGGATTCAGTAATGACCCACATACCTGTTCACTAATCTATATAAAATTTTGATGATGTACTGTGTATGAATCAATTAGATCTGAGATAAACTCCGAGAACATGTAGGTTTCCACAAATGATCTATAGCAGATTATATTATGAGGTTCTGTATATCTGAAAGCAAGAAAGCAAGATCATTCAGAGATACACTTGAGTCTGTAGAATGAAATACAGGAATGAAGACTCTCCTCAAACAAAATGTTTTTCATACATACATCAAAATGTCACTACTCTATAACAAAAACAATGACTGAAATAGCTATACAACAATTTGCTGAGTACTAATATTGAATTCAATTTTAAGTAGGGGCATGTATGCCACTAAAAATATTACTATTTGTAGATGAAACCATGCCAATCAGTGAGCATCCCAATGTAACACAAAACTTCAACAGTGTGAATTATAGTAATAGGAAGAAAAAATCTAATTATACTCACTGGTAAAATAAAGTTGATTTAAAAAAAGCACACATGACCAGCACCTAGTTGATCAGCTCATTAAATTAGTTCATTGTTTTAAATATACTAGACAGTAAAGGAAGATGGACATTGAGTTGGACCAAGGAGTAGGAAAGGGAGATAATATTCATTTGCATTTAAGGAAAAATATCCTTTAGGTTACCTGAATGTGCTCCCTTCTACAGAAGCCCAAGTCTTAAAGATTGGTGTTCTCTTGCTGATATTATAAAGCTTCTAATTATTTAATATAACTTAAGAGAATGAAGCAGAATAACTTAAAAGAATTAAAACATCCCATAAGCAAAAAGTCAATTGAAAAAAAAAAAGATTGATAGGCACACTTTCAGATTTTTTTTTCTATCACCACTCATGCATGGAACTTTGGATAGAGGATGTTAATTGAAATATATTAAATTATATGAAAACATACTATGAAATCAATTTATCAAAGGAATATGTTTTTGACTCAAGTCAAAATAAGATCAGTACCTGGAGTATGAATTATTGAAGTTATAAAGTACATACAGTATCAAAAATGTATCTATCATAGTACAATAAGTATACATAATATAACCCTTTGCTCAAAGGGCCATTTGGATAAGATTCTCCTCATTGCTGGAGATTCATTACTAAATTCTCCACATTTGTGAAAAGGATAGAGTTGGTGAGAGCTTGAGAGAAGAGAGATTCTGGTGTTGGGGAAAAAACAAAACAAAACAATGGAGCCATACTCTCTTTAGGTCCCTGAAGGGAGAGAAAAACTCTGGACTGAAGCATATATGTAGAGGAACTGCTAACCTCAGTTATATACTATTATATATATGTATATATATATATATATATGTGTGTGTGTGTGTGTGTGTGTGTGTGTGTGTGTATGTGTGTGTATACATATATATATATATATATATATATATACAACTATCCTCAGGTTACTACATGAGTGAGACTTCAGGAACTTTTCCTTAGGATATAAGGATATGTCTGTGTGTGTGTGTGTGTGTGTGAGAGAGAGAGAGAGAGAGAGAGAGAGAGAGAGAGAGAGAGAGAGAGAGAGAAGAGACAGACAGAGGGACAGAGACAGAAACAGAGACAGAGACACGGAGACAGAGAGAGAGATAGAATGCTTTCCCCTATTGGAACATAAGCTCTTTGAGGGCATGAACTTTTTGCTTTTATTTACATTTTCAAGTTAGCATAGTGTTTAGCACATAGCAAGTGCTTTGCAATTCTAGGTTATTGACTGACACCCCCACCCCTTTCAGGGAACTTAAAAAAAATGCAAAAATATAGACAGCTTTTTCTTAAGCATACCTATTGCATAAAATAAATTGCGTCTATAACTTACTAGTTAGTCCACTCACTAATATGCTCATAAACCCATCTTATTTTGGTCAAATGTCATTTTGGAGGTTGTATACAAATTACTTGGAATATTTTTGGTACACTGAACTAAATTAAAATGTCCAATATAGGTAAAATAACAGTACTGGATGCAGATTGATCATACTCATATTTAAATTTGGAACTCATGATATCCTGTATTCTAATATGTATTTCCTCTACATACTATTTCTTTTCCACCTCTGCCTTCTGTGGCTTGCTCTGTCTGTACCAACGCCAAAAATATTGTCCCTTCTCACCTCTCTCTCTCTCTCTCTCTCTCTCTCTCTCTCTCTCTCTCTCTCTCTCTCAAGTCGTTGCTCTCTTAAAGGTTTGATTCAAGAATTACCTGGGATCACAAGCTTTTCCTGGATCCTCAATAGGCACTCTACTGCCAGCTGCTCCCCCAAGAACTCTGCATTTTCTTTTTACATATTTTTTTTACTTATCTATGTATATGTTTTGTCCTTCCAGGTAGAAAGGTTTTTGAGTGCAGGATGGGTCTCATATTTTTATCTGAATCCCCAGGGTCCAACAATTTACTTACCTTTTGTTTCCTTTATTTTCTCAATGTATAATATGGGCACAGTAATAGCGCCTATCTCCCAAGGTCAAATGAGATAAGATTATAACATTTATAAAAGGTTTAATCCCAGTGACTGGCACATAGTAGGTGCTAAATAATTGCCATACATTCTTATTCATTTTTAAGTGTCTGAGGTCGGATTTAGGCTCAGGGTTTCCTTATTCTTCCCCTTGTCCTCTTTATACTGTGCCACCTAACTCAATGAATGAACACCTACGGTGCTTACTTCACAGAGTTCGTGCATGGAAAAAATGAGATGCAGAATGTAAAGCAATTAGTGATCCTTGTTCTATAAATTTCAGTTATCAAATGAGTGTGACTCGGTATGAGACTTTATACAAGGCTATTGACGTCTTGTTTGTTTTTTTGTTTTGTTTTGTTTTTTACTAATTAACAAGTCCAGAGTGTATACCTCTGTTTGACTTTACAAAATAGTACATTTGAAACAAGCTTAAATTCAGCATACTGAGCAAGTTTTCACAGCTTTCAATCAGCACATAACTCATCGATTTGATTTATAAGCCTCTCTCGGAAAGACATTAATACAATGTAAAGTCAAAGAAAAGTGAATGGTTTTTCCCTACTTGTACCTAGTGGCATAACCAGGCCTTCAGAAGCTGGAAAATCACTGCTGGAAGCACACTTCTATTTATCTTCAGACATGAAGCACTACGTGGGCTCTTCAAAGTTAAGAAGCCCGGGCAAAGGTCAATGAGAGCTCTGCGTAGGACTTTTACAACCTTAGCTGGTCTTCCAGCACACAATGTACAGAAGTCCAAGCTGGGGTCTTGTAGGTTTGTGAATGCTTCTTGGCTTTCACTTCAGCTTGTATTTAAAGCTGGATAACTGTTTTTAAAAGAGATTTGAAGGCAATGTCCTCTGCTATAGTATTCCCATGTCTGTTTAAGAGGTGTTCTGTGCAGTTCTGGCAGATGAGGTTTCCAATAATTTTGAAATGTTTTAACTAGCACAGATTGCTCGACTGGCTGCTGCCCATGCAGTAGGATTTGTTTCCTTTTAATATAAATCAAAGATTTTAAATAATGGCCCAGAAAATGAAATTGAACTTTATAGTTTTGGAAAAAGAATATCTGCATTGGTCATTCATGCTCTGTTAGAAAATATTCATGTAAGAGAAATGAATGTAGTTCATGAAATTCGGATCTAGAAAGGACCCTGAGTGGTCCCTGAGTCCAGCCTTCTCATTTTACAGATGAGGAAACTGAGGTCTAGAGAAGTAAGTGACTTTTCTATGGTCACAGCTAGTAAATGTCAGAAGCAGGATTCAAAAACAGAGGACTCCTGTCATTTATGAGACTTTCATTATTTGTAGTACAGTTCTAACAACAACAACAAAAAGTAGTAAGAAGATGAGGTATATATAATCCCTGTCCTCTTATTTGCCATTGGGTTACCCCAACATGGTTTTCAGTGAGTCTACAAATGAGATTTGCGATCAGTTCAAAAAAATCAATCATTGCATGCTGCTAGTTGACACAGTAGGTAGTGTGTGGGACCTTCAGTCAGGAAAATCAATCTTCAAATCCTACCATTGATATTTAATAGCTGTAAGAACTTGGGCAAGTTATTTAATCTCTCACAGTCTTATTTTCCTCATCTTTAAAATGGAATAATAATGGCTCCTACCTCACAAATTTGTTGAGAGAATCAAATGAAATAATGTATGTAAAACATTTTCCAACTTTATAGCACTATGTAAATGTAGTAAACATTTGAATACTATGTAAACTAAATGTAAACTACATATAACACTTCATCATTATCATCAGTATTTTCCACTTGTGCATAAACAACAAAAATACTAAATGAAGAATAACAAATTATGAACTTGTCCCAGAATTTCTCTGTTTGAGCTCCATTAATGACAAAAATGAAAGTGTTACTATAATAACAATAATACCCTAATCTGTAAAATCCTCTAACATGTAATATTAGATAGAATTACAGGTAATATTTTTCCTCTCCCATGGCAAGGGGTGAGAAGACATACTGAAACTGCATTTCCTTATTGCACAGGAGAGATTGTCCAACCTGCCTTAAATTTTTACACCGCACAAAGCCTGATTTCTGATACTCTCTCTGAATAAAAATGTGATTTTCCCAAGGGAAGGCTAACTGACTGGTGACTACCCTGTGGGTTAAATTCTTGAAACAGGATCCCATTTCTGGCATATTGTACAGCTTTGACTCACTCTGTTTTTAGACCCTATTTGCAAAAATATATCATTTGCATGGTCAGACCATGTTGGTTCCATTACTTTTTAGCATACAATTGGGACTCCAGATTCCATGCCTGATTCGGAACCAAAAAAGAGGGGTTTATAAAAGTGCATTCCTGGAGGGAGCAAGCATATGAACAGAAAAATTATGAGCATTTAAATTCTCTTCTTCCGCTTGTGCATGTTACTGTATTCTCAGAAGCTTAATTCCTAGTCAAGGTAGCATGATCATTTCTCACATGGCTATTTGTGATCCAATTTATGTCATTTCCTGTCATTTATGGATGCTATTTCTAATCATTTACATGCTTCTCCTCTTATGACAACTCTTTAATATGACAAGTTCAGGTTTTTTAGTCCTCTGATATTTTGTGCTTATAGTTTAGAAGAAAACCAAATGTATAAATGAAATCCTGGATCAATTTACCATAAGAGATTGTGGTATAACTATAACTGAAGATTTTGAGGAATAGTTTAAACAATTTCCTGAAGGAACTAGTTTAGCTAGAAGGAAGGTTTTTTGCATTGAAGCAAAGATTTGAGCCAGATGACCTTTCAATGATGTTTTAATCCTAGTTGAAAACCCAAAAGGATTTCTCAAGGAGAATTAAAAGAAAACTTTGGCCTTGGATGAGGAAGAAATGTCTACAGCTGTGAGCCATCCTGGTATAGTATGTTAGTGCAGTTATGAAGATGAGAGGGACAACCTTAAGTAGACTAAGTCAAACATGAAAACTTCAAAGCGTCTCTGTTCTCCCTGTCCATCATCTCTGTTCTGAATTCATTCTCCTCCCTTCAAAGTCTTAACAGTATAGTCAACCCACAAAGATGCACTTTCTTCCACCCTTGAATCCTTAACTTCCTTTAGCCTTCTCTCTTCCTGCCTTGGAGATCCCAAACCTTACTATGCTGTACAGTACTATGCCAGAAACGATGCTTTATTAAATTGTGTGCCTTCTTTAGTACCTATCATAGCACTTTGCACACAGTAGATGCTTAATAAATATTAAATTGAAATGTGGACATAACCTATTATCCATAGTCTTCTTAATTCCTATGTGAAAGCTTGATGTTTTTGTTTTTGTTTAATTTACACAAAGGATAACATTCTTTCATTTGGGAAGAATTAAAACTATGAATAGGGAGTTCAAATCTAAGTTAATTGAAGAGTGATGGTGGGGAAAAAATGATTCAATTTGTATTCAGTGAGCTAAGGCCACCAGGCAGAGTAAACCTTCTAAACAATGGTCGTAAAAAGCAAATTAGTCAATGCAATGTAATCACTGAGTGATCTTTGAAGTCCTAGAGATCAGGAGAGGTGTCACAGGATTGGCGAGAGGTGATTGTTCAATTTTCCAAAAAGGGAAGAGAGACACTTTCCAAGCAATAAGCTGGCAATATAGGAGAAAACAATGTCGTAATGAAAAATAAACTATATTTGGAATAGAAAGACCTGGTTTTGACTCCCAACTCTTCTATTTATTATACAAGTAACCTTAGTAAGTCATTTCAACTCTTTTGATTTCAGGTTATTGAGAGTTCAGAAAGAATGACTTCTAGCTCCTTATCCTATAAAATTCAAGTGATGGTTTGTGGCCACTTAGAAGGAAAGCTAACATAATTACGAAACAGGAGGGATTCATCAATTGGTCATGTCCACCTGAGCTTGTTTCATTTTTGACGGGATATCAGACATATATACAACATATCTGGATTCATTTGGCATTTAACAAACAGTTTTATGGCCTTCTTGTGGACAAATTGTAGAGATGTGGGCTAGTTGAAAATACATTTAAGGCCCAGTATGGTGATGTACACCCTAGAATCTCTCTATCACCAGGAAGGTTGAGGCTGGTGGTTCATTTAAGCTCTGGAGCTTTGATATAGAACTAAAGCTGATCACATATTCACACCAAGTCCAGCATCAAGATAGGGAGCTGCTGCATGTAAAGAACCACTGAGCTTTCTGATCAGGGTGAACTGTCCCACTTCAGAAACTGAGCAGGTCAAAGCTTCCACGATGAGGCCTGTGCATGTCAGCTTCATTTCTAACCGGGGAGAGGAGACCAGATCGGAAAAAAAAAAAAGAAAAGAAAAGAAAAAGAAAGTATAGTTAGTTGGATTTTGAATTGGTTGAATGATTAGATTTAGGGAACTGAATAATCTAAGCCTGGAGGGCATCCTCAGGATTGTGCCCTAGAGTTTTGTCCTCATTCTCTTCCATTCAACATTTGTATTAGTGATAGGAGTGAAGGTATGGAGAGAATAATTGTCAAACTTAACACAAATCTAGGAGAGTGGGCTAAAAAATTGAATTATGCAAACTGAATTGAGAAAGATCTTAACAGACCAGAAAAAATAGGCTTATTATAACTAGGAGAAATTTGAGATCAATGTAAAGTCCAACTCAGTTTGTTATTGGTTTATTTATTTATTTTTTGGAAGTAGGAAGATCTGGCTAGATACCTGAGTGAGAGATTGTGACTCTCTTCTGTTACCTTTATCAATAAGTGTGTTTAAAACTAAAAAACAAAAAACAAAAAAAAAACAGAACATTAACAAAGAACACAGACTAGAAAGAAAAGAATTCATCACAAAGAATCAAGTAGGATTAAAAAACACAGAAAAAGTGAAAACAAATGAGTAAACAATGAAGTTTCCCCTGTCCAAAAAAATAAATTGATAGTGTAGATAATACAATTGAAAATAAATTAAATACATCAGTAGACAGGAATAATTATATCAGCTTTAAAAGAAGACTATCAGGATTTATAGAGCAGAGCATAGTAAGGAGAATTAGGAAAACAATACATACAATAACTACAGGAATGTAAATGGAAAGTATAGGGAACAGACTTGTGATTTCACCAGTTCTCCAAAGTGAGGAAAAACCGTCTACCAATACAGGCCAATGTCTCCCTCTGCAACTTAAAGCCTTTCAGTATTAAATCCTAGAATATTAAGATGTTAAGAGAATTGTCAAGGGTCATATAGCCAGTATATGTCATAAGCCAGATTTGATGCAGGCTGTCTTTACTTTGAGGCCAATACCCTATTGACTACAACACATTGTCTCTCAATGTAGACAAAAAGAATAATAAAATGAAACTGGACAATGTAAAATTACAGTGTCTAAGCTTGGTCCCAGAGAGAAGTTAAGAAAATACACTTTTTTTTTCAGAGATGAGAGACTACGGTTGTAAAATATCACTTCTATTTTGATACTGTCTGACAGGCTACATATTGGGCAGTTCTTTTGCACTTTTCTTACTTTTCTTCTTTTTAGTGAAGTATGAATTACTAGATAGGAAATTGGGGGAAGATGAATGAATTTGAAAGTAAAGGTATAGTGTAAAAGCCTCTGTTACAGAAAAATAAAAAGTGTTAGTAAAAATAAGATTTACAAAGCAAATGAAGAATTGGAATAGCTTAATGGTACTTCAGGTAATTTTAAATAACCTCAAAATAATAATTTCAGGTTAAGGAAAATAAAAATAGGTATATTATGATTAATTATTGTATGCTTAAAGATACTATAGTGTACATACTGCACGAATAACGTTATTAAGTGCAGAAGTAGTAAAAGGCATCAAGTCTAAGTATT
Source organism: Gymnobelideus leadbeateri (assembly GCA_011680675.1). Lineage (NCBI taxonomy): Eukaryota > Metazoa > Chordata > Mammalia > Diprotodontia > Petauridae > Gymnobelideus > Gymnobelideus leadbeateri. The sequence goes on along the minus strand of WOXC01004223.1, from coordinate 483,554 downwards.
TAAAGCAAAAACTAGCTGAAATACTGAAAAAGAGAGAGACAGAGACAGAGAGAGATTGAGAACATGATAGAAAAACAATAATGACAGGTAATTTTATCATTTTTTTAGATGTTGAAATTCTTACAAAATATAAACAATAATTTAACTATAGATCTGAATAGATTCCTAAGAAAAAAAACACAAATCTGACAATTTCTGAGTGGGTATATGAAAGATTGAACTCACTTTTCAACATCAATGGCAACTTAATAAAAAAAAGTTCATGTGCTAGGGTGTTACAATCATAAATTAAGTAGAAAAACTGAATTTATCAATATATCTTTTATAGTACATAATTAATTAAGGCAGAATAAATATGAATAAGAAATATGCAGTTAAATAGGAAGTAACAATATCCTAAATTATGAGGGGATCTAATAGAGAAGCAACAAAAATTACATTTAAATACTTCATTATACATTAATTAGACAATATTTTAAATATTCATCATTGAATCAAAACTCCTTTTCCAAAGTTACCAGTGATCATTTAATTTTTCTAATATAATTGCCTTTCCCCAGTCCTTATTCTTCTTGACATCTCTACAGCCTTTGAAATTGTGTTTCATCCTCTTCTCCCTGATACTCTCATCTCTAGGTCACAGTCACTAAGTACTTGCAAAAGTCTGGAAATAAATTATGTGCCTTTTGATTGGGAAATGGCAGGACAAATTATGGTATATAAATACAATAAAATATTGCTTCACTATAAATAATGACAAATGTGAATCAACAAAACTATGGGAAAGTTTTCAACTGATGCAAAAGGCAAATATAATCAAAAGAACAATATATACAATGACTTCAATGATATACTCTAAATGAAGTTATAACCTAAACATGGTAGAATTTCAATAAAAGACATTCACTCCTGGAAAAAAGATTTATCAAATGTTGACTCCTACAATGTCAAACACTGGAATTGCATAGTCAATAAATCATATTGGCTGGATATGACTGATGTTAGAGCATATTTTCTTTCTCTTAAGGAAATTGTGAACTGTAAGAGTGGAATGTTAAATGTACTGCTGTCCATTCCATTTGCTATGCTAGGTGATTTTGCTTTTGTTTGTTTGTTTAAAGAAAGTACTACTGGATTATGTCAAAACAAAATATTAAAAATATCCACTAAAAGCACAAAATAGGGGAGGCATAGCTAAGAAAAACATTTCATGTAAAAAAAATCTGATAGTTTTAGTGGATTTCAAACTCAATTTGAGTCAAATAGCATTATATGCCAGCAAAAGATTTTTCAGCCTTGTTAATACAGGCATGGTGTACAATACTAGATAAATGATATTTGCCTTGTACTTTGGTTTGGTCATACCACATCTCAAGTGTTGTGTTCAGTTGTTGGCAACAAATTTTGAGGATAAAAACGATTAACAGAATTTGTTCACAGGACAGTAATTGGGATAGCAAGAATACTGGAAACCATACCATATGATGATAGATTGAAGAAAGTGTGGATATTTGACCTTGGAAGAACACGAGAGCTGATTTCATATTTTTAAGGACTGTGAAAAGTGACTAGTGGGGTTCTGCTTGACCCTAGAGGGCAAAAATAGGAGCAATGGGTGGAAGACGCAGATGTAGATTTGAGTTACACAAAGGGAAAAAAAAACTTCCTATGAATTAGAGCAAGCTAAAAGAAGTGGAATGGATTGCCTTGAGTCTCACTTCAATGGAAGATTTCTTGCAGGGATCAGATTTCATTTGTTATTGATGTTGTGGAGATTTCCATTCAGGTATGTGTTAGATTCGAAGATCTCTAGGGTCCCTCTAAAACTCTCAAATTCTATAGTACTTCTAAACCCATGTACTGCTTGGAAGTTACCGAAGCATGCTGACTGGACCCGATACAAATGTATTCTATATAAAAGTATTATGTAGTGGATAGAGGGCTGACTTTGGAATGAGTCTGATATTGGTTCAATTCCTGCTTTTGGCATCTAGTGACTCAGTGTTCCTACACAAGACTGTGACTTTAAGTGACAGGGCAGTTACTGATATGCATTGTTTGAAAAAGTTTCTTCACCTGAGTTCCTACAAGATTAAAGGATGGGTCCAGGCTCAAAATTAAAAACAAAAATTCTCCCTGGGCTATCCTTAGTTTCGGCAATTTGAGTCTTTTTATTCATGGAATCTGAATTTGAAGAGATGTCAGAAGTCATCTCTTCTAACTCAGACCTGATCAATAATCTTTTCTACAACATACCACTAATTGGTGACCCAGGCATTTATCTAAGGACTTTAGTGATGAACTGATAATTAATTCATGAAATCATGAAATGGAGGCAAGCATGCCTGATTCTTTGGGTACTCTGTGGGAAGGACCACAATTAGTTGTGGGAAATGGGGTGACAATCACACCTTAATAAGGCACAGAGGATACCAAGGTAAGCAGCAAAACAGCTTTTAATAAAGGTTATAGACTGCCAGTGGGGAATGGGGTGGTGAAGGAAGACAGGCAGCATAGAGAAGAGGATAGCGAAATAGGGAGGAAGAGTATAACACTCCTATAACAGTAGATTAAAGTTGGGAGCACTAGGCTACATGGACAGATGGAAATGGAAGAGGGCTTGGCAGATAGGAGTTTCAGATCTCATTTTTACAGGATTTTGGGTGGAGACAGGCAAACTTCCACCTGTGCCACTTTGGGTTTAGTTAATTAACATACGAAAATCATCTCAAAGTTATTGGAAAAATTTTAAAGTCATCATTTCAAAGTTATGAGCACGTTTTTGATGTTACACTGATCTGAACCTGTAGAAATCTAGGCTTTATCTGGAATTCACATATCATGGGACCAGAACCCTGAAAGCAGCACATAGATGGATTCTACTCATTCAGCATATATTGAATTTTGGTTAACATATGGTGCAATTTGGATGCTCTTTAGAATTTTCTGATGGTTTGCACATGACTTCTAGGTTCCCCCTTGCAGTCTTTTTTTCTGCTATTGCCCTATTATTCTGGCTACTTATAAGCTTATTTGTTATACTTCCTATACTGAGGAGGTTGGTGATCAAGGCAGCCAAAACAAGATACAATTTTAGCATGAGTAAAGAAATCTAAGACATCTCACTTCATCTCACTCTGGTTAGCACTTCAAACACTATAATTTACCTGTCCATGTTTCAGTTTTCTGGACCTGTTTTGTTTTTTGTTTTATTATTGATACTTTGTTTATACATCACTTCTATTTCCCCATATTATCCTCCTTTCCCCTGCCCAGTGAGCCATCCCTTATAGCACAAATAAGGTGAAAAAAAGTCCAGCAAAACTAATCAATACATCAACCAAATACATTCTGTCCAGTATAAAAGGTATATGATCTGTTCCTTTTCTATTATTTTAAAGAAATGACTTTTATTAATCAGATAAGGAGTTGATTTAGATATTATTGTGGAATATAGTATAAATTGATCATCTAAACCTAATTTTTACCAAATTTCTTTCCAGATTCCTCAGGAATTTTTGAGAAATATCTTTCCCAAGTAATCTGTGTTCTCAATATTATAAAAAATTTGATAACAATGTTTTTAATTATTTCTACTTCTTTCATATCTAATTTATTCTATTGATCTACATTTATATTTTTAAACTAATACTAAATTGTTTTGATTATTATGATTTTTTCAGTCTAGCAGTTTTAAATTGCTATTCCCTCTTCATGTGTTTCCCCTCATTTCCCTTAAGATTCTAGATAATTTGTTCCCCTAAATGAAAGGTGTTCTCCTTTTGTTTAGCTCTATAAATCTCCCCTTCATAACTGGTTAGCCTACCAATAAATCTAGAAATTAATTTAATTAATATTTTTATTTTTACTATGTTGGTGTGGCCTACTCATGAACAACAAAATCTATTCTATCTGCATCTTCTATGTACACAAGTGTTTTAGTGATAAATGTGAACTCCTTAAGGGCAGGGCCCATGATTTTGCCTTTGTTTACTTTTTTGTTTTAAATTATTTTCTTTTTTATTTTTTTAATTTAATTTATAATTTATGGAATAAAATATTTTTATAAAATAATACAATAAAAAAGATGATTGCACTTGAAACTGCAAATATACTATATACAACTTGCTATTCCTTTCAAATACATAACAAAATTATCCTATAAAATTTTCCCTCCTCCAAAACCCCCCCAGACCCCAGATGGTTACCATTAGGTACAAATATGTGTGTGTGTGTGTGTGTATAAAATTATTCTATACACACTTCTGTTTCTCAGTTCTTTCTCTGGATGTAGATAGTGTCTTTATTCACATGTCTTTTGTATTTAATTTATGTATTTATCTTGGCTTTAGTTTTTTCCAAGTGAATTTTGTAATTATGGTTTCTAATTCACATTCAAAGTTATAATTACTATTTAAATTTCCTGATACTTTATTTTTACTCACTGTTTTCCTACACAGCTTCTCTTTTAACCCTATCCCCGCTATGTTATCTTCTCCCCTTACCCCCTCACTCTTTATTTTAGCTACCCCTCTAAAAGTCCTTCATTATCCATTCACCTCACCCTCCTAATCTTGAGCTATATACCCTTCTAAAAGTACTTTCCTCCCATCTCCCAGTTTTCTCACCACTCTGGAAGTTCAGGAGATTTCTTAATCTCTTCAGATGTAAGTTAGGTTCCAATATTAACAACCCTCCACTCCCACCTGCTTCCTCTATATTAGTTCCTCCTTTTACACTGTGTTTTTATGAGATCATTTCTCCTTTCAACATTTTCCTATCAATTTTGTTTTTTAGAATACACAACTCAGCCCCAATATTTCTTTCAAACTACCTTAGTGGTGAGATCAGTTTTAGCTCAACTTTCACATCATTCACAAATTCAAGAAATTTCACCTCGGGAAATTTCACTTCACAAACTTTTACCTTGCAAACTTTCATCTGAAGAACAGCAGACTCTGGATGAGGGGAGATTGAAAGACCCCCTGCTTTTTCCAGAGTTCAGATCTGGTGGAGTTGACCAGACATGATTCCCTGCTGTGACTGTGAGGGAGGAGAAATGAGCACAGTCCAGGTGAGTGTGGTACCCCAGGGAGCGAGAACATCTTCTGGACATTGTTGTTGGGTCTTAGTGTAGGAAGAGAGGAGTCTCTGAGGTTGATCCTGCAGAAAGAATTCAGAAAATAACAGTAAGGAGGACCTGAGGCTTAGGGTAACAATAGCTACAAATCTAGCATAAAATTTGATTATAATAATATTAAGGTGCTAAAAATAAAGTAAAACAAATTAAAAATAAAAAATGAGTAAGAAGATGAAAAAGGAATCCAGCCACTGATAATCACTTTGGTATAAAAGAATATCTGAGTTCCTATTCTGAGGAATATAGTGCTGTTAAAAACAAAACAAAACAAAAACTACTCCTACCATAATAAATCTTGGAAGAACTTAAACAGGAATTAAAAAATCAAATATGAAAGAATAAGGAGGGGGTAGAGCCAAGATGGCGGTGTAGAAGCAGGAAAACTTTATGAGCTCCCCATATAACCACCTCAAATACCTATAAAATATGACTCTAAACAAATTTTAGAGCTACAGAACCCACAGTGACAGAGAGAAACAAACCTGCTGCTGAAGGCAGACTGGCAGGAAGATAGGAAGGGTCCATAGCTCTCTGGGAGTCAAACCCAACCCTGTGTGAGCCCACAGTTTTAGCCCCAGGGTAGCCCCAACCAGCAGCAGCTGGAGTGGACCTTGGGAGAGTGGGTCACCAGCAGCTGTGGCCATTTCCAGAAATATCAACCCATAAATGCCAAAGACAAAGTAAAAGGTCAATGTAGAACTCTGTTGTAACTGGGGCAGGGGAGGCAGGGTAGAGGCATGGTCTGGCCTCTGCCCCTGGAATGAGAAGTGGTGAGTGGCCCTGCAGCCACCTCCACATGGCTGCTTCAGAGCTCTGTAATGGAAATGCAAATTTAAAGATCTTCCCTGCCCCTAGCTTAAGTGCACCTGGAGCCTGTGGTGGGAGGCTTGTTTTTCAGGAAAGCCCACACCTTGATACTTTGTGATTGGGCAGTGGGTCAAGGAGGTTGTTACATTCTCTGAGCCAGGAGAAGGCTATATAAACCCTGAGAAGAGGCTTTGCTTTGGGGCTCACTTTGAGAAGTGTTGTGTGATTTGGCCAGATGAGACTCTGGGCAGCCATTGAGAGCCCCCCGGCTTTGAAAACCTAGATGTTGATGCTTCCCTCTCTGGTAACTGTGATTTTGATATTGATAATGGTTGGACAGTTTCGAAGCCTGTTTGATCTGTCTGTATACTCTGAAGTTTGGGGTGCTGACCTTTTACCCCTAAACTAAGTAATATATGTTTGTTTGATTAAAGTAAGCTTGTTAACCCATTTTGAGCTGCTTTCCTTTTGAAAAGCAGATCTAAGAACCTGTGTTGGCAGCCACTCTGGGGATGCTGGGGTGCTTGCTGCTACAAGCTCCTGGCATGCAGATCGTAGGGGGTCACAGAGACCATGCAGAGGGTAATTGCTCTTGCTTTAACCTGCTTGGATCTGGATCGTGGTCTTGGGTACCGGGGTGTATGACCAGTGAAACAAAGAGTGTGGAGGCTAAAGAGATGGTGCCCTCCTAAAACTCTGGGAGTTGCAAAACCCCAGTGCTTTGGGACAAAGCTCTCCTCTCTGGAAACAGAGTTCTACTGTGGCAAAATGCTCTCAAGTAATTGAGTGGCAATATGGGCAAGCAAAGGAATCAAAGCAAGCAATACAACTTTAGACCCCTTTCTTGAGGACAAAAAGGATCAAAGCATGGAACTGGAGGAAGACAATAAAGTCAGAACTCCTGCACCAAAAGCTTCCAAGAAAAACATGAACTGCTATCAGGCCATGAAGGAGCTCAAGAAGGATTTTGAAAATCAAGTAAGAGAAGTAGAGGAAATATTGGGAAGAGAAATGAGAAAGATTCAAGAAAATCATGAAAAGAGAGTCAACAACCTGACTGAAGAAAACAACACCTTAAAAAATAGACTAACTCAGATGGCAAAAGAGGCCCAAAAAGGCAATGAGGAGAAGAATGCCTTAAAAGCCAAATTTGCCAGATGGAAAAAGAATCTCAAAAGCTCACTGAGGAGAATCATTCCTTCAGAATTAGACTGGAGCAAATGGAAGCTAATGACTTTATGAGAAATCAAGATACTATAAAAGAGATCCAAATAAATGAAAAAATAGAAGGCAATGTGAAATATCTCATTGGAAAAAACACTGACCTAGAAAATAGATTCAGGGGAGATAATTTAAAAATGATTGGACTACCTGAAAGCCATGATCAAAAAAAAAGAAATTAGAAATCATCCTTCAAGAAATTCTCAAGGAAAATTGGCCTGATATTTTAGAACCAGAGGGCCAAATAGAAATTGAAAGAATTCACCAATCACCTCTTGAAAAAGATCTCCAGGGGCGGCTAGGTGGTGCAGTGAATAGAGCGCCAGCCCTGGAGTCAGAAGGACCTGAGTTCGGAGCCGGCCTCAGACACTTAATCCACACAAAAAAAAACCTAGCCGTGTAACCTTGGGCAAGTTACTTAACCCCAATTGCCCTAAAAGGGACGGCTAGGTGATGCAGTGAGTAAGAGCGCCGGCCTCGGAGTTGGGATGACCCGAGATCAAATCCGGCCTCAGAAAATGAGCACCCACACATAAATAATAACTAGCCGTGTAACCTTGAGCAAGTTACTTAACCCCAATTGCTTAAAAAAAAAAAAGAGATCTCCAAAAGAAGACTCCTAGGAATATTATAGCCAGGTTCAGGAGTTCACAGATCAAGGAGAAAATATCACAAGCAGCCAAGAAAAAACAATTCGAATTTTTGGAAACATAATCAGGATAACATAGGATCTAGCAGCTTCTACATTAAGGGATCAATGGGCTTGGAATATGATATTCTGTAGGTCAAAGGAGCTAGGATTAAAACCAAGAATCACCTACCCAGCAAAACTGAGTATAATGTTTCAGGGGAAAATATGGTTATTCAATAAAAAAGAGGACTTTCAAGCATTCTTGACAAAAAAAAAAAAACAAAATAGAGTTGAATAGAAAATTTGACATTGAGATACAAGAAGCAAGAGAAGCATGAGAAGGTAAACAGGGAAAAGAAACCATAATGAACTTATCAAAGTTGAACTATTTACATGCCTACATGGAAAAACAATAATTCTACCTTATGAAGCTTTTCTCAGTATGAGGATAGTTGAAGGGAATATAAATGTGTGTATACATAAATATATTTATAAATAGGAGGGTCTGTGTGCATATGAATACATAAGTGAATGTGTGTATGTATTTGTACAGGTATACATAGACAGAGGGCTCAGAAACAATTGAATAGGAAGGTATGATATTTAAAGGGTGAAACTGAGAGGTGAGAGAGGAATATAATGAGAGGAGATAGGGAGAGACAGAATAGGGTAAATTATCTCATATAGAAGAAGCAAGGGAAAACTGTTACAATGGTGGGGAAGAGCAGGTAGGCAAAAGGGAATGGATCGATGTTACTCCCATTTAATTTGGCTGATAAAGGGAATGACATACACACTAAATTGGGTATCCTGCCCTACAAGAGAGTAGGGGGGAAGGGGATAAGAGGGGAGATAATGGAGGGGAGGGCAGGTTGAGGGGGAGGGTAGTTAGAAGCACACACTTTTGAAAAGGGACAGAGTTGGGGGTGGGTAGGTGCCACAGTAGTAGAGCACCCGCCCTGGAGTCAGACGGACCTGAGTTCGGATCCGGCCTGAGACACTTAACACACACAAAGAAAAAAAAAAAAACCTAGCCATGTGATCTCAGTCAAGTTACTTAACCCCAATTGCCCTCCAAAAAGCAAAAAAAGAAAAAGAAAAAAGAAAAGAAGAAAAGGGACAGAGTCAAAGTAGAGAATAGATCAAGTGGGGAGTGGGATAGGATGGAGGGAAATATAGTTAGTCTTTCACAATATATCCACTATGGAAATGTTTTTTATAACTACACATGTACAACTTTTATTAAATTGCTTATCTTCCCAGTGAGGGTGGGTGATGAGGGAGTAAGGGAAAGAATCTGGAATTCAAAGTTTTAAAATCAAATGTTTAAAAATTATTATTATTTATATGCAACTGGGAAATAAGATATACAGGCACTGGGGTATGGAGATACATCTTGTCCTACCAGAAAGTTGGAGGGGGAATGGGGGAGAATATAGGAGAGAGCAGATTGGGGGAGGGGGTATAAAGGGGAATCACTGTTTTGGAGTGGTGGGTAGGAGAAAGGAGGGGAGAAAATTTGTAACTCAAAATCTTGTGGAAATGAATGACGTAAACTAAAAACAAACATAAAATTTAATTTAAAAAAAGAGAATAAGGAAAAATTAGAAAAAATAAAAGCAATTAAGAAAATCATAGAAAGAAAGTCAATCTATTAGAAAAGGAAATTCAAATTCTTTTTCTTAAAAGCAATTGGGGTTAAGTAACTTGCTCAAGGTTACATGGGTAGTCATTATTTATATGTGGGTGCTCATTTTCTGAGGCTGGATTCAAGCCCGGGTCATCCCAACTCCAAGGCCAGTGCTCTTACTGCGCCATCTAGCCACCCCAAGGAAATTCAAATTCTTAAGGAAGTAAATAACTCCTTGAAAATTAGAATTGGGCAAATATAATCAAATGACATTATAACCACAAGATACACTAAAATTAGAAAAAAAATAGAAGAGAATCTGAAACATCTCAGAAAAGCAACTGATCTGGAGAACAGATCGATGAGAGATAGTATAAGAATTGTCAGAACACCTGAATCTTATGATCATAAAATGAATCTGGATATATTACAAGAAATTATTAAGGAAAATTTCCCTGAATTTCTATAACACGAAGGTAAAGTAGAAACAGAAAGAATCTACAAAGCACCGACTTAAAGAGATCCCAGGAAAAAAAAATTATAGGACTACTTGTCATAGTAAAGTTTCAAAAATCCTGGGTTAAAGAAAATAATGTTGCAAGCCATAAAACAAAACAAACAAACAAACCCCAAAAATTAATAAATGCTGGTGGAAATGATTAGGAGTTCACAAGAACTAGTAACGTCTATACTGAAAGACTAGAGGTCTTGGAACATTATATTTTTTTTTTTTTTGCTTCACATACTTTTTTTTAAACAAATGCTTTATTAACTTCTGTTTTACATCATTCATTTCCGCCAGATTTTGAGTTACAATCATTTTCCCCCCATTATTCTCCTACCCAACCTCCCAGAATAGTATCCCACAAGATATCGCTTCCTCCAATCTGCTCTTTCCCATACCTTCTCCCATACCCCCATCGACTTTTCCATTAGAGGAAGGTGAATCTTTGCATCCCAATGCCTGCACATCTTATCTCCCTATTACAAGCAAAAGAGTATTAATAATAGTATTTATATATATTTGAAATATTTAATGTTACGCCCTCGAATTTCAGATCCATTTCCTTCCTCCCTTGTCACCCATTCCTTCTTGGGAGATACGTAATTCAGTATATGTTGTGCATGTCTAGCTATGCAAAACATTATCATAGTAGATATATTGTACAAGGCTGCTTATAATTCCCTCCCACTCATCCCACCCCCCACCTGGTCCATTCCTTACATAATCCTGTCCCTCTTCTATAGTGGGTACTTCCAACCTCTCCTCACCCCAAGGATGCCCTCCCATCCATCATCCCTCCTCTCATCCCCCTTCCCCCTATCCTGATGCAGGTTGAGATATCCCATTTAGTATGTATGTCATTTTCTCCCTGAACCAAATTCAGTGTGAATGTGGTTTTGCCTTTTTAGCCTTCCTTATTCTCCCCCTCCTTTGCAACCACTTCCCCTTGCTTCTTCTACATGGGATAGTTTACCCTACCCTGTCTCTCCCCATCTCCTCTTGCCACTTTCCTCTCTCACCTCTTAATTTCATCCCTTGAGTATTCTCCCTTCCCAACAAATTCAACCTATGCCTTCTATCCATATATAACTGTAACCATATACACACACATTCACATATGTATTCATATGACCACACCCCCTTCTTCCATTATTTTCATAGTGAGAAAGATATCATCAGTTACAGTTATTGCTTTTCCACATAGGAATGTAAATAGTTCAACTTTGATAAGTTCCTTTTGATTTCTTTTCCCTGATTACCTTCTCAGGCATCTCTTGCTTCTTGTGTCTGGATGTCAAATTTTCTATTCAATCCTGGTTTTTTCCTCAAGAATGCTTGAAAGTCCTCTATTCCACTGAATGCCCATATTTTCCTCTGAAACAAAATACTCAGTTTTGCTGGGTAGGTGACCCTTGGGTTCATTCCCAGCTCTTTTGCCCTCTGGAATATCATATTCCATGCCCTTAGATCCCTCAGTGTAGAAGCTGCCAGGTCCTGGGCTATTCTGATTGTGTTTCCACAATATTGAAATTGTTTCTTCCTGGCTGCTTGTAGTATTTTCTCCTTGATCTGGGGATTCTGAACCTGGCTATAATATTCCTGAGAGTTTTCTTTTTGGGATCTTTTTCAGGAGGTGATCAGTGGATTCTTTCAACCTCTATTTTGCCCTCTGGGTCTAAAACATCAGGGCAATTTTCCTTGAGAATTTCTTGAAGGGTGATTTCTAGGTTCTTTCTTTGATCATGGCTTTTGGGTAGTCCAATAATTTTAAATTGTCTCTCCTGGATCTATTTTCCAGGTCAGTGGTTTTTCCCATGAGATATTTCACATTGCCTTCTAATCTTTAGTTTGTTTGGATCTGCTTAATAGCATCTTGATTTCTCATAAAGTCACTAGCTTCCATTTGCTCCAGTCTAACTCTGAAGGAATGAATCTCCTCAATGAACTTTTGAGATTCTTTTTCCATCTGGCAAATTCGACTTTTTAAGGCATTCTTCTCCTCATTGCCCTTTTGGGCCTCCTTTGCCATTTGAGTTAGTCTATTTTTTAAGGTGTTGCTTTCCTCAGTCAGGCTGTTGACCCTCATTTCATACTTTTCCTGCATCCTCATTTCTCTTTCCAATTTTTCCTCCACTTCTCTTATTTGATTTTTAAAGTCCTTCTTAAGGTCCTCTATGGCCTGCAACCCGCTCATGTTTTCCCCTGGGGCTTTGGAGCAGGACTTCTGACCTCACAGTCCTTTTCCTGCTCTATGCCCCCAAAATAGGAGTCTAGGGTTGCATTTTTCTGTTTCCTTTGCCTTGGCATGTTGCCACTTAATTGCTTGACTTTGGGCTTGTTGCCACACTATGGCTTTAAGGCCAGATAGAGGAATTTTCGTCCCGACCGTGTGGGGGGCAACTTCTGTTTCTGGCAAGCTGTAAACCCACCCACGACTTCCACCTTAGATCACAATCCAGATCCAGGGAGGTTAAAGCAAGAGCGATTACCCCCCAAGACTGATCACTGGATCTCCCCACGATTTGTAGGCTGGGAGCCAGAGCTGCCTCTGAAAACTACAAAATGGCGTTTGTCCTCAGCGGCTTCTAGCCCCCAGGGGAGGGAGATGAGGCATTCCCCAAATACAGGTCCCAAAGTCCATAGGACACTAACCTCTTACTTTGTCCTAGGCATGTCTATGTTGATAATTCTGGAGTCACCACAGCTCCTGGTATTCTGGGGTTCCTCCAGCTGGCTGCTGGCCCTGCTGCCCTGGGGCTAAAACCTCGGCTCACGGGGACCTGGGCTCGGCTCGACTCGGCTCCTGCGCTCTGCGCTCTGCGCTGTGCGTGCTGCCAGGTCCTAGACCGCTGCGCTGGTCCTTCCTGCAGGGCTGCTGGGCTGTCCTCAGTGGGAGGTTAGCTTCTCTGTGTTGTTCTGTGGGTGCTGGGGCTCCAGAAGTTGTTCACAGTCCTTTTTTACATAGTTTGTGGGGAATCTGGGGGCAGAGAGGCTTGGATGAGCTGTTTCTACTCCGCCATCTTGGATCCACCCGGAACATTATATTTTCAAGAGTAAAGGAGTTGGGTAGTCTCTAAGAATAACTTATCCAGCAAAGTTGAGTATAATCCTGAATTTTAAAAAATCGATAATTGATGAACTGAAAGACTTTCAGGTATTTGCAACAAAAGACTAAAATTCAAAGGGGAAAAAAATGCCTTTCTTTCTATCCTCAGTACTTAGAGTACCACTTGTTACATACATTGCATACATTTAATAAATGCTTGTTGATTTTGCTGATTGAGTGAACTGAAATATTTCTAGTTACTTGAATTCTTTCACTCTTTAAGGAGAGTTTTGTAATTCTATACAAGTTTTGCATATGCCTTGATAAAGTAATTCTTAGTTATTTTATGTATGTTTTAGTTATTTGAAATGTGACTTTGTTTTTCATTGATTTCCATGATTTTATTTTGAGTATTCAAAAATTTTGTGAATTACTGTTCTATTTTGCACTGCATAACTTTACCAAAGCCACTTAATTGTCTCAATTAGCATCTTTATATTCAACTGTGAAAGAGTTAGCTACTCAGATCAAGACTATGAACCAAGACAATTGCCAAGAACTTGCAATGAAAAATGCTATTCACCTCCAGAGATAGAAAACTGATGAACACTAAATGCAAATAAAGGCACACTTTTTTCACTTCCTTTATGTGTGTGTGTGTGTGTGTGTGTGTGTGTGTGGTAACATGGCTAATAGGGAAACATATTTGGCATGACTTCACATGTATAATCAGTAACATATTGTTTGTCATCTTCAGGATTGATGGAGGAGTGGCAGAGGGATAGAATTTGGAACTCAAAATAACAAAAAGTAAATGTTAATATTTTATAAAAAATATAACTGAGAGGGGCGGCTAGGTGCCACAGTGAATAGAGCACCAGGCCTGGAGTCAGGAGGACTTGAGTTCAAATCTGGCCTCAGACACTTAACATACACAAAAACTAGCCATGTGACCTTGGGCAAGTCACTTAACCCCAACTGCCCTCCAAAAAGCAGTATATATATATATATATATATATATATATATATATATATATATATATATATATATATATATATATATATATATATATATATGATTGAGAAATATTTAATAGAATAAGTAAATATGTGTGTATACATTAACACCCTTACTGATTCCTAGGATTTTCTTAGTAAATCATCATTTCACTGGTAAATATTCATAGTTTTACTCCTCTTTGCTGATCTTTATACTTTAAATAACTTCCTTTTCTTATTCTGCTATAATTCTGCTATAACTTCTAGGACCATCTTAAATAGTAATAGGGGAAATGGACATCCATGTTATATACCTAAATTTATTTGAAAAGCCATCAGTGTTTCCCCATTGCAATAACTTTCAGATAAATATTTTTATCATACTAAAATTTCTTCTCTGCATATGCTTAATATGCATAAACATAAAGTTTGTCAAAGACTTTGATCTGTATCGATATAATGGAGCTTTGCATTTTTTCTAATATCATTAATTTTATCAATTGATGTTTTGCTAGTTTTGAGCCATCTTTGAATCACTTGTACATATCCCATGTAATTATAATAATATTTGAGAAATAAAGTTCTTATTTTGCTTTATACTTCTTTTAAGATGTCAGCACTCTATTTCATAAATAAAGTTTGGTAATATGTTTACTTTCTAAACATTTGAAAATAATTTGCATAGTAAGAGTATGAATTGTTCTTTAAACATTGATAGAACCCTCCAGTAAATCTATCAAGACAAGCAAGATTTCTTTGCTTTTTTCTCACCAACTTCCCCTTTTTCATTTATATACCCTTTAAATCCATTCCCTTTCAATCTATAACTCTATCCTATAACTCCATTAATTCACCTGTGGTTGTACATGTCTTTTAATAATCTAAATTGGCAGAAGTTTATGATGCATCTACACCTCTCTTTAAATAATTCCCACTTTTCCTGTCCATTCATATACTTATTTTCTGTTATATATTGCCAGGAGTTCCAATTTTTTTTTCTCTATCCTTTATTCCACCTTCTCCTTTTCTCTTCTCTTTGAGAAAGAGGAGGCCATCCAAATTAGGTCCCTCATATTTTGGCCTCAGATTGTTTTTGTTCTTATATGGTTCCATTACTTTAGATTTCTCAGACTGACTTCTATACCATGTTCCAAGAAACTCGTTATTGTCATAATTCATCATTCAATAAGATCTCATCAGACTTGGTGCTCTACATCATTACTAACCTCTGCCTCTCTGATTGGAGGGTAGAGCCATGAACTCCCAGCCTCTATTTAAGGAGAGAACTTAGTTTAGATATCATTTAATTTGACACCCGGTTACCTTATTTAGAACTGACATCTCTGCCATAAACTTTCTCTCCACCCCTCCTTTTGTATATTGTAGATTGTAAGCTCCTTGAGGGAAGGAATTGTTTTTCTTTTGTTTTGTTTTCTTCTCTTTTCTTGTATTTGTATACTCTGCACTTAGCACAGATGTTTAGTAAATGTTTATTGACTGATTAATCGATCCTCACATGTCAAAATCAGTCTTCACCAATTCTTTTTTTCTTTCCTTTCCTTTTGCCACAGAGTATAAGATGACCTTTTTCCCCCAAAAGAAAATTTTTCACTTGTCACATGCCCTCCTGTCCACTCTGAAATCTTGGTCTCGTCATCATTCTTCCTTTTATTTTCAATTTCTTTAACTTACTCTTGCTAAAATATAAGTTTATTTCTTTCATAGCCTGAGTGAATGAATGAACAGATAAATAAAATTCTTCCCTTAACTCAGCGTCACAATATCGGATTTGAACCATCTCAGTCACCTGGAGACCAAGATTTTGAAGTCTTTTTTTAAAAAAATTCCATAACGTTAAAACTAAAATAAAATTTAAAAAATATATAAAATAAATTTTGTTAACATTTATCTGCAAGGCCTTTTGTAGAAATTATGGCTTAGCTAAAATTTTATGTCTCTATACTGTCAATGCGATTTTCATAATGGCTACAGTCACTATAAACATACCTGTATACAGCTCGATCACAAAATATAACAGGATCTCCATATAGAAGATAGAAGCAAAATATTTATTTGGATACCAGAAAACCAAATCCCAAAACCAGTAAGTTGATTCCATCATAGTAGCATAGAAGTTAATGCACGACAACATAGCAGAGGGCCACACCATCCTTTAGCCTTCCCACAAATACCAACATAAGACAGTATTTCTCACAAGCCTATCTGGCTCTCTCAAAAGCATGCTCTCCTCATAACCATCTAGCTGGCTCTGACTCCCAGCTTCCTGTAGACTCTGTTCCACCCTTCTGCAAACTCCTCCCACAAGAGGCTCCAAGTGATTACATTCAGCCTATTGGAGGCAGAGTTTATTTTCAAAGAAGGGAATGTCTTCAAATTCCCTTAGACTTATCAAGAGGCAGGGAAGATCTTCAAATTCCCCTTCCAGTCTCCCTTATTACAAAACAAAGTGTTCTGTATACCATAGGCTCTTAATAAATGCTTTTGGAGGTAAGGGGAATTGTAATGCTTGTGCTCAATTATAAAACTTTAAAAGTAGCAAATAAAATTATTCTATGATTCATTTGTAAGTGGTTTTAACATTTTAACATCAAATTAAAAATAAGAATAAGAATATTACTCTATTTTTTAAAATGAAAGGACTTACAGAAAAACTGGATTCATTAAAAAGAAAATTGAATTGATAGTGATTCCAAATGGAAGAAAAATGTAGCATAGGCAAAACTCAAAGAAAAAAAAAAATTTTAATGCTAACAATCATTGTAACAGAGGCAAAGTGACATAGAAAGGGTCCTGGACATGAAGTCAAGAAGGCATGGATTAGAATATGGCATGAAACACTTGCTAGTTGTATGACTCTAGGCAAATCATTTAAACTCAGTCTTTATTCCAATTCTGAAAAATAAGGACTTTGGACTAGATCATCAGGGTTAGATCCCTAAATTGCATCTTGACTTAGAAAACCACAAATTAACATTATCCACGGTGTATTGTATTTTTATTTATTTTCAAACATTTCCTAATTTTATTTTAATGTGTTTTGGTAGAGAAGGGACAAAAGGCCATTAGGTCAAGAGCATTTGGTAGAGAAGGGACAAAAGGCCATTAGGTCAAGAGATTAAAATTTTTGGACTAAATGATCTCTGACTTTCCTTCCACATTCAAATCTATGACCTCATGTAACTGAAATTTTAAAATCTTGATTTAAAAAAGGTTTTTTCAACGTGAGACTATTAGTCACACAGGTTAATTTTAATAACTGTAGGTATGCCACTAGAGGGCACTGTTTATCTCTATAGACAATCTTTTAAGAAACGTTATTTGCAAATTTCTGACCTAGGGTCTATGGGACCTGCCCTTTCAGATGTGATAATTGTTCTAGGTTCAAAGTTGATTGTTGCTGAGGAGTGAATTCATCCTATGGTTTCTTAGATTATTCTCTGACCATAGGCTGAGAGTTGAATACTATTCATAAGTGATGAGAGTTCTTCCAACATGCAAGCAAAGTACTTGAAACCTGCACTGTGCATCAGTTCTTACCTCATTCTTCTATCAAAGGCATGTGTCTCCACACAGACACTAAGGAGATATAAGAACTGCTAGTCATACAATATCTATAGCACCCACCAAGAAGCATTCCAAGCCCTGAGCTTTCCATTCAAGTCACTGTGCTTGTGGGGACAGCCTATTCCAGTATGAGTTCTACTAACTACTAACTAAGCATGCTCTGACCATAGGTTCCTAATTTCTAGAGCCCGGGTTCTTATGTAATCTAGGGATGTGCTTATTCCGAACAATCATTTAGAATTTACCAAATGACTGTGGTTTCCATTCCAACGTGATTTTATACTTTGCAAACTTCTTGTGACCCTCAAATATTTAGTACATATATTCATTAAATAATAACAATGATGATGATGATGATGATGATGATGATAATGATAATGATAACAACTACAACAATAATAAATAATACAGGGTGAGAATTCCAGAGAAACAAGTATGTTCATGAACAGGGCTTGAAATCTCAACTTCTCTCATTTGGTCTTCAGTATATATTTTTCTACGGATGCATTGATCTCAAAGGTAAAAAGTATGGACTGAGCTATGTTAAATCACCACATACCTTCATGGTCTTTTCAGTGCCCATGTACTAGTTATTTCCTATTATTTCATTTTCCTCTGGATGGTCTTCTCAGTGACTGAGGGTGAGAAGGTCAAAGCAATAATGTGATGCAAAGTCCATGCTGAAAACTTGGAATCCAAGAAGCTTGGGAACAAATATTCTGATCAAGAGAGGGATGAATTAGGGTCTTGTGCTTTTAAATTTTCCATTATTGTTCCCAACCTCTTGCAAACCAATATCTCAGCCCTTTACATTCTTTATTCCCACTTTCATTTTCCCCAGCTCTTAATGGAAAATAGTGAGGAAAAGTAAAAGATATCTGTATCTTACTAGGGACTATGACACCAGTGCTGCATTGCCAGTAACTTAGGCTCAACCATAGGTATCATATTTGACTCTTATCTCCTTTGATAAAACCATCTCATTAGTTGACAAGTTTAGTAGATTCTAACTATTCAATGATGACATATTGCTTCTATTCTTACATCCTCTATCTCAATTCCAAATCATATTAACTCTTAGCAGAATTATAAAGAGGAATTATGTCACCTGGGACACAGATGGGGAATAAGTGTGTTCAGGTGACAGTCTTCCTCCTCTTCCTTCCCTCCCCTCATCTTTTAGGTGCAGCAGTGAAGTCATGCTGGGCAATCCCCAAAAGGCTGTTGATAGCACAGAGTAGGGTAAATATTAATACTCACATGGAGAAATAGTAATACCCAGGAAGACAGAGGGGAAATGGTTATAGACTACACTTTGCCTTGTAGGGGATAGTTTATCTGAACAGCTCATTGGAAGAGGTAGGGGGAGAGGAGAGTCAGAAGGATTGGCAGGGTGGGGGGTGGGGACTGGAGAGCAGAAGACCCTTGTGTCGGAAGGTAGACACCTAGATAGGGACTATAGTGGTGTAACTCAATTCGGCAACTCTGAAGAAGGAGACAGAGGGTAGTGATTTAGAAGACAATTAGCTTTGGGAGGGTCCAGTTACATTGGAAAATCCAAAGTGGAAGTAGAGATTGGAAGAGGCTACAGTTAGAGAAAGCAGGTCAGGAAAGTGACAGAATCCTTGATTCAAGAAATAGATTGCCACTACTCAGAATCAAATTCTTTCAGGGTCCTAGAACTAACACTGTTGCAGGGATATATACTCTTTCTACTTAAAATTCTAGTTCTCATTGGTACACTTCTATTTACATAAATCAGCCACAGTAATGAAACTTAGATCTCAAACATAATCATTTAAGACAATAGTTAATCATACATTAAATAAGTACCTGAATAACAAAATGCATTATAATATGCACATATATTTCAGTAATTCTTACATCAATATAAATCAATCAATAAGCTTTTATCAAGTAACTAGTATGTGCTATACCCTGTGTTAAGAACTAGAGAGATAAAAAAAAAGGCAAAAATACAGTCCCTGACATCACAGACTGGCAATCACAGAGTATGATAAATAGATATGGGGGAAGAGTGGGCATACATTTACAGGAACATAGCAGGGAAGCACATAAGGGAGGAAAGTTCATGTGTTCCAGGAAAAAGCCAACTCCGAGCTATAGGTTTGATGACATTTGTCCACTCAGGAGCATCTACAACACAGAAGATGATTTTTTAATTTTTAGAATTTCTACTTTGATCTTTAATTGAAAATTTTTAATTTGTGGTGTTTTTAGGGTCCTTTTTAGCTATGTGCCTAATTCAATTATCTTTTCTTTCTTTTATTGATGCATTTTTTCAACTTTCCATTCTTCTTTTGAAATCCTTCCAATAAAATAGATTCCCACCCATGGGATCTATGTAGATTGTTTATAAGTGTCCTAATAATAATAAAATTATTTTTCTTTTATATTGTTTATTAATTTTTTCATCCATTCATTTATTTATAATATTCATTTTTTAAATGTTGACTTCAAAATTCTCTTCCTCCCTCCAGCCTCTCCCCCACTAATTGAAAGTGATGTATCAATAATATAACTGAAATCATGCAAGACATTTTCATATTACCCATGTTATTAAAAAAAAAGAAAAATGGAGAAAGTAAAAAAGTATGCTTTAGTCTGAGCCTTTTTGAATTATCTTGGATCATTGTCTTCATCAAAGTAGCTAGGTCTTTCACAATTGATAATCCTTACAATATTGGTTTTGGGACAGGTAGGTGATACAATGGATAGAGTGCCAGGCCTTGAGTCAGAAAGACTCATCTTTGTGAGTTTAAATCTGGCCTTAAACATTTGCTAGTTGTGTGATCCTAGGCAAATTACTTTACCCGTTATGCCTCAGTTTCCTCAACTATTAAAAGAGCTAAAGAAGGAAACAGTTTACTACTCCAGTATCTTTGCCAAGAAAACCCCAAATGGGTCACAAAGAGTGGAATATGATTGAAAAATGACTAAACTTCAACTCAATTGCTTTTACTATATACAATATTTTCCTGGTTCTCTTCATTTCATTTTGCATCAATTAATACTCAGGTTTTTCTAAAGCATCCTGCTCATCATTCCTCATAGCACAATAATCATCCATAACAATCATATATACCACTTTTTCAGTCATTCCCCAACTGATGGGCATGCCCTCGTTTTCCGATTCTTTGCATAGATAGGCCCTTTTCCCTTTTCTTCAATATCTTTGGGATACTGATCTAGTAGTGTAATTGTTGGATCAAAGAGTATAGATAGCCCTTTGCACATAGTTCTAATTTTTTCTCCAGAATCATTGGACCAGTTCACAATTCTGGTTTCCCACATCCCTTCCAGTATTTACAATTTACCTTTTCTATCATGTTATTCCATCTGATAGGTGTGAAGTGGTATCTTAAAGTTGCTTTAATTTGCATTTCCCTAATTAATAATTATTTAGATCATTTTTTTAAGGAAACTATTGATTTAATTTCTTTTGAAAATTGACTTTATATTCTTTGATCATTTCTTGATCAAAAAATGGTTTATATATTTTTAATAAATCTGAATTTCCAATGGATTTGATAAATGAGGCTTTTATTAGAGAAACTTGCAGTAAAAAATTCCTTTAGTTTCCTGTTTCTCTTCTGATTTTGGTTGCATTTGTTTGTGCAAAAAATTAATTTCATAAATACAAAATTATTGATTTTCCCCATTATTGTCTCTATCTCTTTTGGGGCATAGACTCTTCCCTTATGCATAGGTTTAACAAGTATATTTATATTTAATTTTAAAGTTGTTTGGAGGGGAATTTTGGGAGAGCTCAGCTAAGTGCTTTTAGTCCTGCTCTTTTCAAAAGCATTATCTTTTAAAGTGAATAATAATTCTTTTTAATGTAGATAACTCCAGTGTTCTTCAGGTTTGCTCTTTCTTGGACATACAGATCATTCCAGACAGTTATTCAGTGATCAGTATTCTGTGTTGTCCAATCAGAATATAGCTCAAAGGAAACAGATCCAGTTGACAAAATGGACTGCCTATAGACCTCTTCTTTTTCAGAAAAGCAGCTACAGAAGTTAACTTTCTCACTTGCTGTTCTTTCAAGTAAGATATCAACTGAGATAGGAGAAGGGACCAGAGAAGGAGGAGGTTACCAAGGAGCAATATTCACTTCTGAGAAAGTTTCTGCTTTCTTAAGTTCTAGGGGTGCACTGAAGAGCTATGTCTAGAGCCATAGTCTTGATTTGTCAGCCTTCAACTAGCAGATGTTGCTTTCTGGTCAAATAACTGCACTTGTTGCTAGTTTATTCAATAGCTCTAACAAGCTTGTGTTTTGTTTTTGGACCTTGCTGTTTCTTTTCCTTTTGGTCTAGTTCTTCAATCATTTTACCAGACCATCCTCAGTCTCAGTTTCTGCCTCCTTTAGACAGAGGACTTAAAACAGAGCCTCTGGGCTCTCCTTTCACTTAATAGGTATCAACTCATCTAATTTCCTCTATGTAATCAACAATCTTTTTTAAATGCATACCTCAGTCTCCAAATAATTACATAATCTCTCTCTCTCTCTCTCTCTCTCTCTCTCTCTCTCTCTCTCTCTCTCTCTCTTTCACTCACTCTGTCTATCTGTCTGTCTGTCTGTCTCTCATTTTAACTTTACTAATCTTAAAGCAAATGAATAGTGGTATTATAATGCTCAACCACTTTCAATGTCTCAACATGGTCCAGCATCTTATTTTGTTTCCATTGTTTTTTCACATCCATCATTTTCAATTTTTAATAAATGTTCTTTCTCTTCCCTTCTAAACTATCTAATTGCATACAAATGAGATGTTATTCCACATTTTTTTTCATGATTTGTCTCTTTGTTTTACACTATAGTTCAGTTTCTGTCTTATCTATAAATTCTATTTGGTCATAGACAGATTTTTTAAAAGATTTTTATTAAACCAAAATTCTTACCTTACTCCTTTCAGATATTAAATTATTCATCTAAAACACAGACATCATTGTACATATCTTAGCAGTTTATTTAAATACTTTCTTTACAAAAATATGTTATCTGCCTTTTCAAAAATAAGCTGGTTCACATGAAAAAGACCATAAAGGGATAGTATCTTACACTTCGATGTGTTGTTTATCTTAATACAATCCAAGATCACATTACATTTCTTGGCTGCCATATCACAGTGTTATAAGTGTGACTAGTAAATTGTTATAAGGTCAAAGAGCTTTATAAAAATATTATATGTAATTTGAGGAGAGGAAAAACACTTTCAGCTCTCGGGATCAGCAAAGACTTTATGGAGAAAGTAAGGCCTGACCTGGGCCTTGAAAAAAGAGGTTTTCAACCAACTATGATGAATTCCTATTACCTTTAGGATCAAATATAAGCTCCTCTGTTTAGCTTTTAAAAGTCTTTAAAGTCTCTCCCCAACCCACCTCTTCATGATCCTTATACGTGATCCCCTCTTTTTCTGAGCAGACAAATTTCATTTTTCCTCACTCTATCTCCCATTTTAGTGCCTTTGCACAGGCTGTCCACAATGTCAGTAAGGAAATCCTACTGTATCTCTTAGATTTCCTATTTCCTTCAAAATTCTGTTCAAATGACATGTGTACATGACAACTTTACTAATCCTCCTCCTGCTTTTGACCTCTTACTTCTTATTCCCCAAGCTGCTATTGACCCACCTCCAAAATGTTTCTTAATGTTGAATTATATAGAGAGATATATGTATATAGATATATATGATAAATATTTCATAGCATATAGATATATATACATATATCAATAGGTGTTTTATACATATTTTACTTATATGTGTATATGTGAGTTAATGACCGTTTTCTCCTTCCATATATATGTTCTTTGAGAACATGGATTTGTTTCATTTTTATCTTTGTATCTTCCAAATCTATCACAATACCTGACACATGGAACAAGGCACTTCAGTGATGATTGATTGAAAGAGGAAGAGGAGGAGAGAATACTTTGCAGGCAGGAGAGATAGATGAACTATGCAAAT
This sequence comes from Gymnobelideus leadbeateri, assembly GCA_011680675.1. Taxonomy (NCBI): domain Eukaryota; kingdom Metazoa; phylum Chordata; class Mammalia; order Diprotodontia; family Petauridae; genus Gymnobelideus; species Gymnobelideus leadbeateri. The sequence goes on along the minus strand of WOXC01004223.1, from coordinate 459,997 downwards.
TCACGGGGTAAGAAGGAAGTAATTCTAGGGTTCCTTGCTCCTGAAAAACTCCAAATACTTCCACATGTATTTATTTATCTTACTTTCTTGCTTCTCATTCTAGACCAAACAATATGACCTTCAGTGCCATGGAAGGTGAGGAATCCCCTTTCTGATAGGCCATTCAAAATAGCCTTTGACCATGTCATTTTCATCAAAATGGGGGAGAGTCACTGGAGGATTCCAAATTCTTTTTCCTAGAATAGAACTAATTCCCCTGATGATTCTTTTTAGTCACTTGCTTTTCCATACTGGGATTAATTTTGTTCCAGTAAAACAGTATAACAATATTTCTTATTGGTTTTATTATGAAGACTTGACTGAGAAACATTCTTATACACATGAATGAGTTGTTTAAAATGAAAATAAAATGATACTGACATAGATATGCATAGAACATGGGACTGGTATGCTGACACTTCTTTGGAGAGTATTCCCACTAGCTTTCTCTCTCTTTTTTTCCTTTCTTTTTAAAAATTATTTTACTTATTTATTTTTAGTTTTCAACATTCATTTCCACAAAATTTTGAGTTCCAATTTTTCTCCCCATCTCTCCCCTCCCCTAACCCTGGGATGGCATACATTCTGAATAACCCTTCCTCCTGTCTGCCCTCCCTTCTATCACTCCCCCCTCCCCACTCCCTTTCCCCTTACTTTCTTTCAGCACAAGATAGATTTCTATACCCCATTGTCTGTATCTCTTTGTAGCATACCCAGGGTGGCTGCCAACACAGGTTCTTAGATATGCTTTTCTAAAGGAAAGCAACTCAAAATGAGTTAACAATCTTGCTTTAATCAATCAAATATATAATTTACCTAGTTCAGGGGAAAAAGTCAGCACCCCAAACTTCAGTGTATACAAACAAGTTACAACCAGAAGTTACAAGAAAACAGAGAAACAGATCAAGCAGACAGGGCTCCAACTGTCTTACCATTACATCTATAGATAGTCACAGTTACCAGAGAGGGAAGCACCAACATCTGGGTTTTCAAAGCCGGGGGGCTCAATGGCTGCCCAGAGTCTTTTCTGGTCAAATCACATAGCTCTTCTCAAAGTGAGCCCCAAAGCAAAGCATCACATCAGGGTACATACAGCCTTCTCCTGGATCAGAGAATGTTACAACACTCTTGATCCACTGCCTAATCACAAAGTAAAAACAAGCCTCCCACCACAGGCTCCATGTGACCACACCCAGCCTATTAGGGAAGGGAAGAGTATATTTTCAAATCAAGGAAGGTTGTCAGAGTCACTTAAGCCTATCAAAGGGCTTAGGGGCAGGTAAGATCTTAAATTCCCATTCCTATAACAATCATATAAGTTTCGTGTAAAAACAATTTTTAATATTTGTATTTAAAACTTTGAGATCCAAATTCTCTCCCTTCCTCCCTCCCTACCCATCCTCATTGAGAAGGCAAGCAATTCAACATAGATTATATATGCATAGTTATGCAAAACACTTCCATCATAATCATGTTGCAAAAGGCTAACTATATTTCCCTCCATCCTATCTGACCTCCCACTTATTCTATTTTTTCCTTTGAACCTGTCCCTTTTCAAATGCATTTGTTTCTGACTATGCCCTCCATCAGTCTGCCGTCCCTTCTATCATCAGGCCCCACCTTATCCCATTCTCTCTTACTTTCCTGTAGGGTAAAATACCAAATTGAGTGTGTATGTTATTTCCTTCTTAAGCCAAATCCCATGAGAGTAAGGTTCACTCATTTCCTCTCATCTCCCTCCACTTCCTCTCCATTGTGAAACCTTTTCCTTTTCTTTTTTTATGTGAGATAATTATCCCATTCTATCCTCCCTTTCTCCTCCCAATATATTCCTCTTTCACCCCTTAATTTTATTTTTAGTTACTATCCCTTAATATTCAATGCACCCTGTGCCCACTACCTATCTATCTATCTATCTATCCATCTATCTGTCTATCTATCTTGTCTGTCTGTCTGTCTATCTATCCATCTATCTATCTATCTATTTCCTCCAATTACCCTAAAACTGAGAAATGTCTCATGTTACAAATATCATCTTCCCACATAGGAATAAATGTAAACAGTTCAACTTTAATAAATCCCTTATGATTTCTCTTTTCTGTTAACCTTTTCAAGTTCTCTTGATTCTTGTATTTGAAAATCTGATTTTCTATTCAGTTCTCATCTTTTCAGCAAGAATGCTTAAAAGTCCTCTATTTCATTGAATGTCTGTGTTTTCCCCTGAAGTATTATATGCAGCTTTGCAGGGTAGGTGATTCTTGGTTTTAATGCTAGCTCCTCTGACCTCTGGAATATCATATTCTAAGCCTTTCAATTCCTTAATGTAGAAGCTACTAGGTCTCATGTTATCCTGATTGTGTTATCAAAATACTCAAATTATTTCTTTCTGGCTGCTTAGAGTATTTTCTCCTTGACCTGGGAACTCTGGAATTTGGCTACAATATTCCTAAGAGTTTTCCTTTTGGGACCTATTTCAAGAGGTGGTCTGTGGATTATTTTAATTTCTATTTTACCCTCTGATTCTAGAGTATCAGGGCCATTTTCCTTGATAATGAAAGATGATATTCAGGCCCTTCTTTTGATCATGGTTTTCAGGTAGTCCAATAACTTTTAAATTCTCTCTCTTGGATCTATTTTCCAGATTTGTGGTTTTTCCAATGAGATATTACACATTGTGTTCTATTTTTTCATTCTTTTGGTTTTGTTTTTGGAATCGTTAACTTTTATTTGCTTCATTCTAATTTTGAAGGAATTATTTTCTTCAGTGAAATTTTGGATTCCTTTTCCATTTGACTAAATCTGCTTTTTGAGGCATTCTTCTCCTCATGGGCTTTTTGGACCTCTTTTGACATTTGGATTAGTCTATTTTTTAAGGTGTTATCTTCTTCAGTATTTTTTGCCTCTCCTTTAGCAAGTTGTTGAGTCATTTTTCATGATTTTCTTGCATCACTCTCATTTATCTTCCCATTTTTCCTCTACTTCTCTTACTTCATTTTAAAAATCCTTTTTTGAGCTCTTCTATGACCTGTGACAAATTCATATTTTTCTTGGAGCCTTTTGATGTAGGAGTTTTGACTTTGCTGTCTTCTTTTGGTTGTATGTTTTGATCTTCTTTGTCACCAAAGTAAGATTCTATAGTCTGAGTTTTATTACTCTTTTTGCTCACCTTCTCTGACAAATACTTGACTTCCTAACTCTTTTTCAAGATAGGACTTTGTTTCCAGTGGAGGTAGGAGTGGAGGTGGGTATACTGTCCTATGCTTCAGGGATTTTTTATCAGTCACTTGATCCCCCCACCATCCGTGGACCCACACCTCTGAAAGCTGCTGTTGCTGCCACCTTCATCACTACAAGGCTGGGACTGGACCCCTGCTGAACCATTCTCCTCTGTCACCCAGGTCCCAAACATTTTTCCCACTGACTTTCTATCCTGTCTTTGTTGTTTGTGGGTTGAAAAGTCTGGAAACTAACATAGATGCCAATGATTCAGTCCCTTGACCTGCTCTGGTCCTGTCTGTGCTGGTGTGGCCCATGCCAGACTGTGCTCCCCTCCCAGCCTGGAGCAATAGACCCTTCCAGGTTGACCTTCCAAGCTATCTTGGGGTGGCAATGTGTTTCACTCTGTCATTTTATGGGTTCCATAGCTCTAGACTTTGTTGACTTTGTTTAGAGTTATTTATTTTATGGGTTCTGTAGCTCTAGAATTTGTTTAGAGTTATTTTATAGTCATAGAGTTATTTGGAGGGTTTGGGGGATAGCTTAAGCAAGTCCTGGCTTTTACTCTGCCAAGTTGGCTCCAACCCCAGCATTACTTCTAAGCTCTTTCTCTGAGAGAACAGTTGAGAGAGCCAGTAGGAATGCTCAGGGTATACTTGCCATATACTGTAATTAGGCCAATGGATTTGTTTTCAAAGCCCACTCTAGTCTTTTATGGAGGTTTACTAGTGTGAAGAATAAGTAGTTGAATCTCAAGAAGGGAGGGTGGGACTTGTAAAAAGTCTTATGGGCCCCTGACTCCTCAATTTATTTGAAGGAAAAATTCAGTTAGAAGTCAATTAAGTATCCATAAAAAAGGGACATTTCCACTTCAATATGTCTTTGCTTCTTGTAAACAACCTTTCTAGAATATTTTGAATGCAAGAGATATAGACTATGAATACTTATTTATATAGGGACAGAGCCTTGCAAATCAGTGCTTAGAAGAAGACAAAAAAAGGGATTTGAGAATAGGATGGCTATGGTCATATCCATAGCATCTTGTTAAAGGTTTTGGAGAATTTGGGGTGTCTCCTCCCTTGTTGCTAAGGTCATTAGTTAGTGATTAAGTAGTGTCCATTAGTCAATAGTCAGCAGTTACTGATGAGTGCCTAGCCACTTTACTCCCTGGCCTATACTGTAAAACAATGCTTGTTGGTCTATGGCAGAACCGCATCTGATGTTCTGGAACTTCCCACTTGGTAGGCTGGTTGTAGTTCATCAATATTTTAATTTATTGACTCTGAATATACTTCCCTTGTTGATTGGGTCACATTGTCATTGGATGATCCCTTCTCTTGCAATGGGCCATAAAGCACAACTCCAACTGCTGGGTTTTCCACAGAAGTACATAGAATGTGTTGGGATCCTACTACTGACATACATGCATAGTGGGCCTGAGTGTTGCACAGTGAATGGCACACATTCAACCCTCCTGAATTGTGAATAATATACCTTGGCTTACAAACTCTTCTGTGTTTAGTGTGTCATTCCAATATAAACTTCTAACAAACATTGATGTCATCATACTTCTAAGGTAGAGAGGTCCTAATGCTTCATGCAGTGGATAGAATGCTGGACTTGGAGTCAGACTGACTTGGAGTTTCATTCTACCTCTGATTAATTGCTATCCTTGTGACTTTGGATAAGCCACTTAATCTCTCTAAGTCTCAGTTTCCTCATCTGTCAACCTGTGGAATAATATTTTTAGATAACTCACAGAGTTGTGTTTAAATGATACCATTTGCAAAAGCAGTAAGTAAATATCAGTAATTATGATTATCACTCCTGTCAAAACCATACTTGCAGACTCAGAATGGCTTGTGTTATTCTGGACCCTGAGTGAATCGAACAATGACAGAGCAGAATTTCTAGATGAAGCCAAGTTCCTGGATAAAAAATCATGGCTTCTTAATCCTGAATACTTGAAATTCCTATGATAACTAATACTTGATATTGCTATGATAACTATCAAAGTATCTATAGTTATCCCTTCCATATCATGACTTTCGTCATTGTGGTTTTGATATATTGTGAGTCAACATAAGAAATCAAAAGGGAATTTTTGGAGAGTTTTACAGAAGCCAAAGAAAAAGTTTAGAGACTTAGAAAGACCTAAAATAGGCTATAGTATATAGAGTACATTAACAAAATATTTTATCTTTTAATACCATAATAATTAATATTTCTTCTCTTGTATAAAAAGAGAAAAAAATGATGCAGATGTTCCAGATGGCAGGGATGCTGCATCCCTGGCCACTGCAGTGTGGAAGGGCTAACTGTAGATTGACCTTGGTGTCAGGATTAGGCTGTGGATGATAGCTGAGCTGGACTCTATAAATGTCCATCCCTATGGTGATTGGGAGTAGTTAATGTGATATGATTACATAGCTATTGAAAGTATAGTTATTGGTCATCCTTTGTAATCATGTATTCCCTTGGTCTCAAAATGCTTGCTTAACTAAAATGTTCTATTTTTTTTCCTGCTAATATTAAATTGAAATAATGTGTTAATATGGCTGACCTAGGAAAAAGTCGTAATGGTAATAGGAATTTGAAGATTTTCCCTGTCCCTTAATAAGGTTAAGGAAATTTGAAGATCTTCTCTGCCCCCTAATAGGCTGAATGTAATCACATGGAGCATGTGGTAGGAGGAGTTTGCTGAAGGTTAGAACAGAGCCCACAGTAAGCTGGGAGTCAGAACAGGTAGACAATAGGAGGAAAGAGTATGGCAGGCAAGGTTTTTACTCACTTAGGTTTGTGAGTAAATGTTTGTTTGTGGTAAGGCTAAAGGATGGTGTGGCTCTCTGCTATGTTGTAGTGTATTAACTTCCATGTTGCTATGATTTATTTGGTTTGCTGGCATTGATTTGTTTTTCTGGTATCAGAATAAATGATTTACTTTTGTCTTCTATATGGAGAGTCTGTTATATTTTGTGATTGAGCACTATGCTGGCATATTTACAGTCGCCATTGTTGCTGTGAGTATTGGGTGGGCACTTGTTGCAGCAAGCACTCTAGCATCCCCAGGGTGGCTGCCAACACAGGTTCTTAGATATGCTTTTCTAAAGAAAAGCAACTCAAAATGAGTTAACAATCTTGCTTTAATCAATCAAATATATAATTTACCTAGTTCAGGGGGAAAAGTCAGCACCCCAAACTTCAGAGTATACAAACAAGTTACAACCAGAGGTTACAAGAAAACAGAGAAACAGATCAAGCAGACAGGGCTCCAACTGTCTTACCATTACATCCATAGATAGTCACAGTTACCAGAGAGGGAAACACCAACATCTGGGTTTACAGAGCCGGGGAGCTTGATGGCCTCCCAGAGTCTCATTGGGTCAAACCACACAACACCTCTCAAAGTGAGCCCCAAAACAAAGCCTCACATCAGGGTTTATATAGCCTTCTCCTGGCTCAGAAAATGTAGCAACTCTCTTGACCCACAACCCAATCAAAAAGCATTCCAGAAAACCAAGCCTCCTGCCACAGGCTCCAGGTGCACTTAAGCCTATCAAAGGGCCTAAGGGCAGGGAAGATCTTAAATTCCCGTTCCCATAACAGCACTACCAAAGGAAAGAATTATCCATGAGTGGGAGCAAAAATGAGCCAATGATAGTAGTACCTGTGACTGAGAATGTGATCTGCATTAATGCAAGGGCCATATGTTTGCCTTTTTTGTTATTTCCAGTGCTACACAGTGCATATTACATATAGCACATGTTTACTACGTGTTTGTTGAAAATGCTGCAATAAACTTAAATAGAAATGAATCTCATCTTTAAACAATCCCTCTGGGAGGTTGTTTGCTTAATTTACTGAACCCCATTTGGAATGTTCTTAAATGTTTTTTGTACTTTCCTACAGCCAGTTTATAAACATTAAAGACTACACTAAAATGTGCATAGGTACCTTACTTAAGAGTAACAGGGTTTTGTGCATGCCCAAATCACCTAAGATAGAGTTATACAAGTGGGAAATGGTAGAGACCTATGCCTGTGTACCCTACAGTATGGGTGGAAGCAGCATCTTTCTATTTGCTTCATAACTATAACAGGCTGTGTTATTACCAGTCATCAACACTAATTTGCTAGTGGCATTAAAGAGAAGTGACATGTCTCTTTCATTCATAGTTTAGGTTCAATTAAGTTCAACTAAGTTCCCTATCTTTTTTTTTTTAACTTTGTACCCACTAGAATCAGGCTTGGACTTTTGGTCCCATTTCATAAATCCTTTTTTCAGATCTAGATGTAGGCAATGTCCTCCCTAGACCCAGGAGCTCAAGTCATAGTGATATTGGAGCCAAGGTTCCAGACCAAATATTACTGCAAGGCTCCTAGTGAACTCTTAAAAAGCCAGAGTCCTGTGATATAAACTCCTATAATATAAAGAGGGGCTTTGGAGCATAATTTGGTGGCATTATATATAGGGATTGGATTTAGAATTGAACCCAGTCCTTTTCCCTTCCCCAGAGAGTGAGCTGATATAAAAATGAATTATGCCCCCAATAGAAGATAAGGAACATTTGGATATTGTTCTTGAAATACCTTTGAAATAAATATTCTTTTATAAAAGCTAAACCAAATGTTAAATGGTTAAATAGAACTGGAGTATTGTGGACCTCTAAAATTACAGGAATGCAATGGGTTGGGGACTGACCCAGTGGCAGAAACTAAACACTCCCCAAACCTCTCAAGGGTCCTAAAGAACCCTGGGAGTGAAATGTGATACAATTGGCCTTCAAGTCAATGAGACCAGAGTAGACATTGATATACTAGTATATAGTGTTTTCTTTTTTCTTTCTTCTTTTTTTTTTTACAGGGGGGAGGGCAGGACAATTGGGGTCAAGTCACTTGCCCAAGGCCACACAGCTAGTACCTATTAAGTGTCTGAGGCCAGGTTTGAACTCAGGTCCTCCTGACTCCAGGGCCAGTGCTCTATTCACTGTACCACCTAGCCACCCCAATATATAGTGTTTTATATATATATTCCCAATTTCATTGCTATAGCAATATAATGAAGTACATAATGTAAGTATTATTAGCCCTAATTTATAGTTGACAGCAATTCACATTAAGTGGTTTGCCTAAGAACACAGATTTAGTAAGTAGCTGAACTGAGAGACTCATTTAACTACATATCTAATACTCTGACTACTATACCATGTCAAATCTTACAGATATGTTATTGAGTGAAATGAGTCAGTCATGAGTGTTTAGTGGCGGTTTAAGGGCACATTTTGCTTAGTTATGGGAATTGATTAAGAAAACAAAAGGAGGGCATGTTTTGGAACCACAGGTATGTGAGGGGTGAGGCAGGAGTGAGAGAAAAAAAAGCTGTTGGAGAAATGTAGAATAGCCTGTGAAGGGGTGAGAAGCAGGAAAAGGAAGCAGCCTTGGAGTATAACAAAGATAGTATTTAATGCTTTGGCTCTGAATTGCTATGAGATTAGGACTTGGCAGGTTGTTACTTTTGCTTAACAAATATATAATGGATTACCTCCAGCCTCAGCATATGGTAAAATACTCAAATCTACCATTAGCTTTACAACTGGTTTTGTCTAGTGAAGATGTGTAGTGAAACCATAGGAAACTAAATTCTCATGATGACTGGTTAAGATTATAACAATGATGTTCAGCTTGACAAGTTAAAAGGCCAATAGTGGGGTGATAACCCCATTAAAAAATAACCTTTCTTGCCTTAGACTCTCATCTACTACTTGTTATTGTTCAGTCATATCTGACTCTTTGTGACCCCATAGACCATACTGTTCATGGAGTTTTCTTGGCAAAGATACTTGGGTGAATTGACATTTCCTTCTCCAGTGGCTTAAGACAAACAGAGGTTAAGTGACTTGTCCAGAGCCACACAACTATAAAGTATCTGAACTCATATTTGAATGCAGATCTTCCTGACTCCAGGTCCAGCACCCTCTCCACTGAGCAACCTAGCTGCCTTCTCATCTACTACTAGCTAGCCTCATTTACTATTGCTACTACCAGTAGTAGCTGACATTTATATAAATCTTACTACATGCCAGGCACATGATAAGCACATTAAAAAGTATTATTTCATTTTATCCCCACAATAATGCTGGGAAATAGGTACTATTATTTCCATCTTACAGATGAGGAAACAGACTGAGAGGGGTTAAGTAACTTGTTCAGAGTCCTGCAGCTAGCCTTTCTCACTCCCAGTCCATTAGTCCATTCACTGCACTGCTTCCCTGCCTTCTACTCCTATTCCTCTTCTTCTTTCTCTTCCTCCTCTTCTTACTGCTACTAGTAGTCAGTATTTCGCTAGTGCTTTAAGGATTACAAAGCACTTTGTATATGTTATCTCATCTGATCATTACAAAACCCTGGGAGTTAGATGCTATTATTATCCCTGTTTTGCAGATAAAATAATAACTGAGTGTGATAGAGGTTAAGTGATTTGCCCATGATCATAGAGCTAAGAAGAATTCAAACTCAGGTCTTCCTGACTTCAGATCCAGTATTGTATACACTTGCCCCCTTAATTCCACTGCTTTCTCTCTATAAATTATTTCCCACTTATCCTATATATAGCTTGTGTTGCATATATTTGTTTGCATGTTGTCTTCCTCATTGGGTTATGAATTCCTTGAGGGCAGGGACTGTCTTTTTCCTCTTTTATATATCCCCAATCTTAGGACAGTGACTGACACATAGTAGGTGCTTAATAAATGTTCATTCATTGATTGATAATTCAGATCAAAATGATACTATTTTTATACTAATTAATTCATAAATGAAATTGAAATTCTAGTTTTTAGACAAAAATGATACTGACAATGAAAGATGGCTTGAAATTACATTCGCAAAATAAGTTTTTCCACCAAATCATTAAATATGAGAAAAATTCCAATTTTATCTGTGGGGATTTTAAAGTAATTGTTCTTTTATGGAAATTACAAACTGGATATGACAATTACTGCTAGGGTTTTTATTTTCATTATTTTTTAAGTGAATAGGACAGTAGAGTAAGAACAGAAGGAAGAAAAAATCAACAAAAACAAGAACCGTATTTTTAAAATTTGACCTCAAAGAAAAGAACTGATTCTAGCGAGAAAAATGTGGCAACCAATAGTCCTGAATAAAGTTTTCCTACTCAAGTTACACATTGTTTGGCTTAAATTAAAAGACCTATAGTCATGCCATGGATTATTATGGTACAGGACTTCTTTTTATGAAGAAAAAAACAACCAAATATCTATGAAGCTAAAATCAGACTGGATATATTTAGGGATCCTCAAATAAAGGAAGTGATGAAAAATGAATATTCTGAAGCACAGTTTAATAAAATTAAAACTATATGGGAGGGGCGGCTAGGTGGTGCAGTGCATAGAGCACCGGCCCTGGGGTCAGAAGGACCTGAGTTCTGAGCCAGCCTCAGACACTTAATCCACACAAACAAAAACCTAGCCGTGTAACCTTGGGCAAGTTACTTAACCCCAATTGCCCTAAAGGGGCGGCTAGGTGGCGCAGTGAGTAAGAGCGCCGGGAGTTGGGATGACCCGAGATCAAATCCGGCCTCAGAAAATGAGCACCCACACATAAATAATGACTAGCCGTGTAACCTTGAGCAAGTTACTTAACCCCAATTGCTTAAAAAAAAAAAACTATATGGGAATTATTTTAAAGTAAATAAACATTTTGGAGAAATTAAAAGGTAGAAAATTACCAAGAAATTGTTAATTATCTCTAAACTTTTAAAGTCATGCAATGTAGCATATCACTAAAGTTTCACTTCTTTGATTCACATTTGGTATTCTTCCTGGATAACTGAGGAGTAATCAGTAATGAGAATGAAGAAATACCCCATTAAATTATCTCTACAATGGAAAAGTGATATGAAGGCAATGGTAAACAACTATGGTGACTGTCTACTGTTCAACATTGAAGAGGGATGCACCTCAGGTGAAATGTCATTAGGAAACATTAGGTAAGTTAACATGAACAATTTTACTTAATATAAATTTTCAAAACAATAAAAAAACAACATTTTCTTGTGAAAATCTAGATTAGAGAAAAGAAAATATATTTTAAAATGTTTAAAGCAGCTCTCTTTGTAGTGTCAAAGAACTGGAAATTTCAGGGATGCCCATCAATGGGGGAATAACTGAATAAGTTGTGGTATATGATTGTGACAGAATAATATCATGCTATAAGAAATGATGAGTTCAGTAATCTTAGAAAAACATGAAAAGACATGCATGAAATAATGATGAGTGAAATAAGCAGATCCAAGAGAACATTGTATATGATAATAGCAATTCCATTTTAAAAACCACTTTTGGGGTGGCTAGGTGACACAGTGAATAGAGCACTGGCCCTGGAGTCAGGAGGACCTGAGTTCAAATCCATCCTCAGACACTTAACAGAAAAACTAGCTGTGTGACCTTGGGCAAGTCACTTAACCCCAATTGCCCTCCACAAAGCAAAAAAAAAAAAAAAAACAAACCTACTTTTAAGTGACTTAGTCATTTTGACAATTATACATACCCAAATTACCTACAAAAGACATATGAAGAAAGACACTATCTACATTCAGAGAAGGAACTTATAAATAGAAATAGGTATAGAAGGATTTTACATACATACAGACCAACTATACCTCACGATCTCCCATATTACAAATGCCCTTGAGAAATTTTTGACATCTCAATCCCAAAATGTCCAAAATAAGCATTCAACATCGTCCTTTCTCAACTCCCAGATCAAACCTACTCCATTTCCTGACTTTTCTGTTTTTGTAAATTTACAGACACCAAGGTTCCCAACTTTGGGGTAATCCTCTCCTCTTTATTCTCTCTCATCTGTAAAGTCTTGCCTAATTTACTTCCCCATCTCTCATATCCATGACAACCTCATTCTTTAGGCTACTATCCTAGTTCAGGCCTGTATCAATTCTTTCTTAGATTGGTTCAATTGTCTTTGGATTAGAACACAGGGATGTTTCTATCCCTCTCCAATCAATCCTCTATACAGCCTTGAGATGGATATTTCTAAAACCAATCCTGACAATATCACCTTTACTCAGGAAGCTCTAGTGACTCACTATTACCTCTAAGACAAAATATAATCTCCTTTGATTGCTAGTTGAATTTTTCTAAGCAAAAAAATGCTCTTGCCTTTTCCTTTATCCATTTTCCAATTTTGGCATCAATTTTTTTTTAAATTGACCAGATAAGAGTTTATCTAATTGTATGTCACTTTTTAAAAATATATCTACTCTTGCTTTTGGCTTTGTATCAATGTGGATCTTGGTTCTGAAGTTAATAATCTAACTGTACACAGTTTACTGAAGCAGGAGTGGCTAACGTGGCAATTGTGAACTATTTATTGTCTATAAAATATAATTTCATATTTTTCTAATATAATATATAATTTCATATAATAATATGGTACCACCACATTCAGCACCTTCTAAATGTCTTATTTAATGTCATTATGTATATGCATGAATATTATATTTAATAAGATGAATCAATGTTATATAAAGGAAGAAAGACCATTGAAACATGAATATTGCAATTATGAAAAACAAATTCAATAATTCATTTCAACAAATATTTATTGAGTTTTCTGCAAAGCAACATGTTAGGCATTGAGAATACAAGGACAGTAGTAATAAAATTGCCCCTACAAGCTGTAGAAAAAAAGTACTTAACCATACAGATGATTGACTTTTTTTGCTTCTTCTTCATGCCTTAACTTGTGACTAACCGGTAACTACTAACTTACTAATTTTTAACTCTTATCTTTTGTGTTTTTACACTATTATCTATTCCACATGAGGATGTGTTATTAACACTCTGAACCTATAAGTTTCTGCAAGACAGAAAATAGCATATAGTACATTTTTCTGCCCCATAAAGAACTTAATATGGTATTGCACACCAACATAGTAATTCAAAAAAACTAAGTCGAAGGAACACTGAGAGTATGAGACATGACCTTATTCCCTAGGCATCACTAAACAGGTACCATTATATATGATCTAAAATGGGGAAAATATAAGTATGTTTAACATTGGGTAGAAGCTAAAATCTCACCAATCTCTCCAGGTACATATTTGTAATCCTTCTGAAGGTGGCTAAGCCTAGCAGATGTCCTGATGTCAGGAACTCTGAGTTGAGGCAGAGCAAGGTGGCAGAGAGAAGACCGTGACACATTTGAACTCTCCCCCAAACCCCTATTTAAGTAATGTCATAAAACAATTCCTGGAGCAATAGAACCCACAAAAGGACAGGGTGAAATAATTTTCCAATCAAAGGCAACTTAGAAGGTTGGCAAAAAATGTCTGTCATAGAGGGGTGTGAGTGGAACCCAGTGCACCATAGGCTATGCCAGTCCAGACCAGGGCCTAGAAAATCAGGAGCAGACCTTAGGAGTCACGGAATCCACAGCAACAGTGACTATTTCTTGAACTCTCAGCCCATAGACAGTAAGGAGGTCAAAAACTGATTAGAAATAAATTGCAGGGCTATCTTTCCTAGCACTGCGATCAAGATTCTGTTACTTTGCCTGCACTCATATCCAGGTCACAGTCTTGGGAGGCAGTCCAAGGGCAAAGAGAAGCATTAGCACACCAAAGCCTGTGGGCTACAGTTCCTTGTCACAGTTCTAGGGTACAAAAGAGTGCTTGTGGTGGCTCACAGACCAGAGCACAAGCCAAGAGTGTTAGTAAACACCTCTCTTTATGTCATACCACCTTGGGAGGACTGAAAACTTATAAGTCTCTAGAAGTATCTCTGAAAACAGTTGCATACAACCCCTGAAGCTTGGGACAGTTTACCCTCTACTTTGGAAGTAAAGTTCCACTTTAACAAAGAGTTAAAAGTAAGGAAATAGACCAGAAAAATGAACAAACAACAGAAAAAAAATTTCTAACCATGGAAATTTACTATAATACAAAGGAAGATCAAAACACAAACTCAGAAGAAGATAAAAAAGTGAAAGCTCCTCCATCCAAAGCCTCCAAGAAAAATATGGATTGCTCTCAGACCATGGGAAGGCTCAAAAAGCAGTTTGAAAATCAAGTTAGAGACATAGAAAAAAATTGGAAATGAATGAGTGATACAGGAAAATGAAAGAGTCAATGGCTTGGTAAAGGAGGCACAAAAAGTACTGAAGAACATAGCACCTTAAAAATCAGACTAGGCCAAATGACAAAAGAGGTACAAAAATCCAATGAGGAGAAGAATCTACTGAAAATCAGAATTCACCAAATGGAAAAGGGGAACAAAAATTTATTGAAGAAAAAAAGTTGAACTGACCAAGTGGAAAAGGAGGTGTAAAAAGCTCACTGGAGAAAATAATTCCTTGAAAACTACAATTGAGCAAATGAGAAATCAAAAAAACAATAAAACAAAAGCAAAAAGAAAAATAGAAGACAATGTGAAATATCTCATTGGAAAGATAACTGACCTGGAAAATAGATCCAGGAGAGCTAATTTAAGTATTATTGACTATCTGAAAGCCATGATCACATAAAAGGAACCTAGACATATTTTTTTCAAGAAATTTTCAAGGATGGGGCCACTAAGGTGGCTCAGTGAATAGAGCACCGGCCCTGGAATCAGGAGGACCTGAGTTCAAATCTGGCCTCAGACACTTAACACACACACACACAAAAAAAAAAAAACTAGCCATGTGACCTTGGGAAGTCATTTAACCCAACTGCCCTCCAAAAAGCAAAGAAAAAAAAAAGAAATTTTCAAGGAAAACTCCCCTGATATTCTAAAACCAGAGGTAAAATAGAAATTGAAACAATCTACCAGTCACCTGCTAAATGAGATCCCCAAAGGAAAACTCCTAGGAATATTATGGCCAAATTCTAGAGCTCCCAGATCAAGGAAAAAATATTGCAAGCAAATAGAAAAAAACAATTTAAATATTGTGGAACCATAGTCAGGATAACACTGGATTTGGCAGCTTCTACATTAAAGAACTGAAAGGCTTGGGGTATATTTTGGAGGGCAAAGGAGCTAGGATTACAACCAAGAATCACCTACTCAACAAAACTGAGTATAATACTTCAGGGGGACATGGATAGTCAACAAAATAGAGAACTTTCAAGCTTTCTTGATGAGACCAGAGCTAAACAGAAAATTTCACTTTCAAATACAAAATTCAACAGAAACATTAAAAAGGTAAACAGGAAAGAGAAATAATAAGGGACTTAATAAGGTTAAATTGTTTTAATATTCTTACATGGAAAGATGATACTTGTTATTCATAAGAACGTTCTCATTTTTAGGGCAGTTAGAAGGTGTATAGACAGAGGACACGGATGTTAGTTGAATATGAAAGGATGAGTTTAGAATGCTCTACCACTAACTGGGCACAAATAGCTTGGGTGAACATTTGGGGTCAATTCTCTAAATTTGTGCATCCTGTGTTTCCTTTGAGCTATTTCAACTCTGCTTTGCTCATAGAGCATAGCACCTTCTTTGATGTAGGCATGCCATGCTGAGCAGTACTGTACCAGTGTCTCTCATTTCTCTCAGTCAATTACAAAGGCCCCCAGAGAGACCTTTAAAGTGTCCTTGCATTGCTTCTTCAGACCTCCTTGTGAGTGATTGCCTTGTGTGAATTTTCCTTAAAATAGTATTTTAGGTAAAGTATGATTGATATTTCAAGCTGTATCTCTCTGTAGTAGAGTTTGAATACTTTACATTTCAGCTTGAGAAAGGACCTCAGTGTCCATTACTTTATCTTGCCAGGTGACCTTCAGAATCTTCCTAAGACAATTCAAATGGAAGCAATTCAGTTTCCTGGCATGGTGTTGATATTCTGTCTAGGTTTCACAGTAATACAGCAATAAAGTCAGTAGAACAGCTCTGCAGACCTTCAGTTTGGTAGGCAACCTAATACCTCTTCTTTCCCACAGTGTCCTTCAGAGCTTCACAAACACTGAGCTAGCTCTGGCAATCCATGCATCAGTCTCATGATCTATCTGTATCCCTGGAAAGCATACTGCCAAGGTAAGTGAAATTAACCACAACATTCAAAATTTCTCCATTTTTTATAATTGATGGTTCCCTACAGCATGGATGGTACAGTACTGGTTGATGGACAACCTTTTTTCTTTGTGTTACTTGTTAAGCCAAAATTAGAACAAGAGGCAGAGAATCAATCCATACGTTGATGCATCTCTGTCTCAGAGGCTGCACTGAGTGCATAATCAAAACAAAAATTCACCCACCAATTCTACTTCCACTTTAGCCATTTTTTTTTATTTAAAACAAATCCTTTATTAACTTCTGTTTTACATCATTCATTTCCGCCAAATTTTGAGTTACAATCATTTTCCCCCCATTATTCCCCTACCCAACCTCCCAGAATAGTAGTCCCACAAGATATCACTTGCTCCAATCTGCTCTCTCCCATACCTTCTCCCATACCCCCATCGACTTTTCCATTAGAGGAAGGTGAATCTTTGTGTCCCAATGCCTGCACATCTTATCTCCCTATTACAAGCAAAAGAGTATTAATAATAGTATTTAAATATATTTGAAACATTTAATGTTACGACCTCGAATTTCAGATCCATTTCCTTCCTCCCTTGTCACCCATTCCCTCTTGGGAGATAAGTAATTCAGTATATATTGTACATGTCTAGCTATGCAAAACATTATCATAGTAGATATATTGTACAAGGCTGCTTATAATTACCTCCCACTCATCCCACCCCCCACCTGGTCCATTCCCTACATAATCCTGTCCCTCTTCTATAGTGGGTACTTCCAACCTCCCCTTACCCCAAGGATGCCCTCCTGTCCATCATCCCTCCTCTCATCCCCCTTCCCCCTATTCTGCTGCAGGTTGAGATATCCCATTTAGTATGTATGTCATTTTCTCCCTGAACCAAATTCAATGTGAATGTGGTTTTGCCTTTTAGCCTTCCTTATTCTCCCCCTCCTTTGCAACCACTTCCCCTTGCTTCTTCTACATGGGATAGTTTACCCTACCCTGTCTCTCCCCATCTCCTCTTGCCACTTTCCTCTCTCACCTCTTAATTTCATCCCTTGAGTATTCTCCCTTCCCAACAAATTCAACCTATGCCCTCTATCCATATATAACTGTAACCATATACACACACATTCACATATGTATTCGTATGACCACACCCCCTTCTTCCATTATTTTCATAGTGGAAAAGATATCATCAGTCACAGATATTGCTTTTCCATATAGGAATGTAAATAGTTCAACTTTGATAAGTTCCTTTTGATTTCTTTTCCCTAATTACCTTCTCAGGCATCTCTTCTTTCTTGTGTCTGGATGTCAAATTTTCTATTCAACTCTGGTTTTTTCCTCAAGAATGCTTGAAAGTCCTCTATTCCACTGAATGCCCATATTTTCCCCTGAAACAAAATACTCAGTTTTGCTGGGTAGGTGACCCTTGGGATCATTCCCAGCTCTTTTGCCCTCTGGAATATCATATTCCATGCCCTTTGATCCCTCAGTGTAGAAGCTGCCAGGTCCTGGGCTATTCTGATTGTGCTTCCACAATATTGAAATTGTTTCTTCCTGGCTGCTTGTAGTATTTTCTCCTTGATCTGGGTATTCTGGAACCTGGCTATAATATTCCTGGGAGTTCTCTTTTTGGGATCTTTTTCAGGAGGTGATCAGTGGATTCTTTCAACCTCTATTTTGCCCTCTGGATCTAAAACATCAGGGCAGTTTTCCTTGAGAATTTCTTGGAGGGTGATTTCTAGCTTCTTTCCTTGATCATGGCTTTCAGGTAGTCCAATAATTTTTAAATTGTCTCTCCTGGATCTATTTTCCAGGTCAGTGGTTTTTCCCATGAGATATTTCACATTGCCTTCTATTCTTTCATTTGTTTCAATCTGCTTAACAGCATCTTGATTTCTCATAAAGTCATTAGCTTCCATTTGCTCCAGTCTAACTCTGAAGGAATGAATCTCCTCAGTGAACTTTTGAGATTCTTTTGCCATCTGGCAAATTCGACTTTTTAAGGCATTCTTCTCCTCATTGCCCTTTTGGGCCTCCTTTGCCATTTGAGTTAGTCTATTTTTTAAGGTGTTGTTTTCCTCAGTCAGGCTGTTGACCCTCATTTCATACTTTTCCTGCATCCTTCTCATTTCTCTTTCCAATTTTTCCTCCACTTCTCTTATTTGATTTTTAAAGTCCTTCTTAAGGTCCTCTATGGCCTACAACCCGCTCATGTTTTCCCTGGGGCTTTTGGAGCAGGACTTCTGACCTCACAGTCCTTTTCCCGCTCTATGCCCCCAAAATAGGAGTCTAGGGTTGCATTTTTCTGTTTCCTTTGCCTTGGCATGTTGCCACTTAATTACTTGACTTTTGGGCTTATTGCCACACTATGGCTTTAAGGCCAGATAGAGGAATTTTCGTCCCAAACGTGTGGGGGGCAACTTCTGTTTCTGGCAAGCTGTAAACCCAGCCACAACTTCCACCCTAGATCACAATCCAGATCCAGGGAGGTTAAAGCAAGAGCGATTACCCCCCAAGACTGATCGCTGGATCTCCCCACGATTTGTAGGCTGGGAGCCAGAGGTGCCTCTGAAAACTACAAAATGGCGTTTGTCCTCAGTGGCTTCTAGCCCCCAGGGGAGGGAGCTGACGCATTCCCCAAATACAGATCCCAAAGTCCATAGGACACTAACCTCTTACTTTGTCCTAGGCATGTCTATGTTGATAATTCTGGAGTCGCCACAGCTCCTGGTGTTCTGGGGTTCCTCCAGCCAGCTGCTGGCCCTGCCGCCCTGGGGCTAAAACCTCGGCTCACACGGACCTGGGCTCGGCTCCGCTCGGCACCTTCGCTGTCCTCAGCGGGAGGTTAGCTTCTCTGTGTCGTTCTGTGGGTGCTGGGGCTCCAGAAGTTGTTCACAGTCCTTTTTTACATAGTTTGTGGGGAATCTGGACCACTTTAGCCATTTTAAGTTGAATAATAGTGGATGACTTTGATTACTTTTTTTGTCCTCATTGAAGGTGGCTAAAAACATTGTCATAGAAATTTTGACTGGAATAGTATCAGCAACATGAACTTTGACATACAAGAAGAGACTAATGACATTCAAAACTCTTCAATAATTGGAAGTTCAGTTAATGAGGGATAGACTTTCACCCGAGGTACAGTCAGTGGAATCAGTATTGACTGATGATGATTTGTCAAGAACACTATGGCAGTGTTCAGCCCATCTCTCCAGGATCATGTCCTTATCATTAATCAATTTGACTCTATCAGCTCTGAGTAGTTGAGAGGCACCATAAGTCTTTGACTAAGAAACAGCCTTGCTAGCATCATAAAAGCACTTCGGATTGTTACTATCAGTGTAAAACTGAATTTTGTCTGCTTTTTTACTGAGCCAAGGATCCTACAATCCTCTAAACTTTGCTTGTACTTCACTTTTGATGAAGTTAAATGCTGTCTTTTTTGAGACAGATGAACTACCCTGCCTGTAAACTCCATCAATTTTTCATTTTTCATTTTAGTAACTTTTTTTTTGTTTAAATATATATATATATATATATATTTAAATATATATATATTTAAATATATATATATATATATATATAATAAATATATATATATATATATATGGTTTTTTTCCTTAAAAAAACTGTGGGGGAAGCAGTGGGGGAGCTGGAGGCATCCTGAAGGGTGGCATTCCCACCACCCCCATGCCCATCATGATGACAAAGTTAGAAGGGTCCATGGGAGACAATGGAAGAGGGGGCAGGAGCACCACAGTGGGGTTGCTTTGCACCTGAGGAGCTCTTGGAGAAGCTGGGGCAGCTGCCTGCTGCTATTGCCATGTCAGGATGGACCCTATGCCAGTGCTTGTGGTGGTAGTGGTCGTATTTTGCTGCCATGGCAAGGGGGTACTGGAAGCCACACTGCTGCTGGGTATCGGGGGAGGTGGATGCTGCTGCTGCTGCCATGGAGGAAGAGGACCACAGGGAGGGGGTGGGGGGCTGCCCACTGGGAGGTGGCAGTGTTGGCATCATACTTATTCACTGGAGGAGGGCCATGGTGCCCAGGTGGGTGGGGCCCCTGGTTCATCGGTGGTGGGGGTGGCTTCGTCCAGGGGGGTGGTGGTCCATTAGGGTTGTGCTGCATAAGATGACTGCCATGCCCACCCGTCAGGCTGGGCAGTGGATGGGGAAAGTTGTGAGGTCCACTGCCAGGCCCGCCAGGTCCTTCACCATGCATCCCATAGTATGGACGATTGTCTGAGGGTCATGAGTTCATCCACTGTGGGCGTCTCTGAGTAGTAGACACGAGAGACAGCTGCAGCAGGTTGTTGGCAGGGGCAACAGTGAGGTGTGCTGGCCAGGGTTGTGGCAGCAGGCCCAGAGGCAGAGCCAACAGAAGCTGGGACAGGAGCTTCACCCAACTCTGCTATGAGGGACAGGTATTCCTTATCCATGCGGGTTTTTTCCTGGGCTGACTGTGCATCACCAGGCCTTTGGAATTTGCAATATGAAGCAATGTGGCCAGCCTCTCAACATTTGGTACAGATGGTAGTATTTGTGATGCTTCTGGTCTCTGAGCTCTTACATGGTCTTAAAATACTGCTGTCATCCTCCCGGAGAGTCCCATTCAGGCGGGCTAACTCCTGAAGCTGCATCTTCCATAGGTTGTTCTGGTCCTCTGGGGTTTCAATGCCCATTTCAGAATGTTCCAGATCTGCTCTACTGCCTTTTTGACATTCTCCATGGTGTTGGCAGTAACCAGAGCATGGAGGGGCTTGTCTTCCCCTGGCAGCGTCTGCTCATCTTTTCGTCCAACCTAGCCTTCCTTCACTGAGCCTTTCCCCCGGGATCATAATCTTGGCATTGCACTCCTTCTCAATGTTCTTCATGGTGTTGCCCCTGGGCCCAATGAGAAGTCCCACAAAGTTGATGTCTGGATACTCATCCTGTGGTATCATCACCTTGTGGCTTACATGGGTTGCTGGAGGTTTGTAATCTGCAGGTGGTTTGAAGTCACAGTTGAGTACCACCATCTCAGTGATGTGGTTGTGTCTTTCTTCCTCCAGCTCCTGGGACAGTGCCAGTGGTGGCTGGGGCAGTGCTGGCAGCTTGGGGGCTGCAGCATAGGCGGTGAGCTTCCTGCAAGTGGAACTCACTGCATCCCACCCTGGAGCGAGCAGGCACTCCTTCCTCTCACTGGGCCTGTGGCAGCAAAGGCAGTAAACAGGCCCGTTTAGTAACTTCTGAATTTCACCATCATTTTCATTAAACCAGTCCTGATGTTTATGAGTCTTCTGGCCCCAAACACCCTGAGATCTCTGAAAGCTTCCCATTCCTTTTCTGCTCCACTGTTGCCAACCATCTGGTGGCTCAACTTTCCCTCTAAATAAGCAACAAACTGTTCACTCACAGAGAGGTGCTCTAATCTGTTGTAATGTTAAGGAAATTTGAAGATCTTCCCTGCCCCTTAATAGTCCTCACTTTGGAGCCATTAGAAGCTTCCTTAGGGGAGGCTTATTTTTCAGGGAGGTACACCATTTGTTACTTTGTAACTAGGCAGTAGGTCAAGAAGGTTGTGATGTTTTATGACCTTGGAGCAGGCTATATATATATAAAATGACATGAGGTTTTGTTTTGGGGATCACATATGGGAAGAGTTGGGTGATTTGGGCAGATGAGAACTGGACAGCCATTGAGGCCCCCAATTTGAAAACCTTGATGTTGGTGCTTCTGTCTCTGGTAAATAACTATGTAGGTATGTGATGGTCAGACAGCTAGAAGCCCTGTCTGTTGAATTGTTGTTTTCTCTGTGTGTATGTTTTTTTTTTGTTTGTTTGTTTTTGTCTTCTTGTAACTTCTTTTTGTATTTTCTCTGATGTTCAGGGTGCTGACTTTTTCCCCTGAACTAGGTAAATAATACATGTTTGATTAAAGTAAGATTGTTAACCCCTTTTGATTTGCTTTCCTTTAGTAAGGCATGTCCAAGAACCTGTGCTATCAGCCATCCTGGGTATGCTAGGGTGCTTGCTGCTGCATCTGTTGACATAAATTCTTCTGTTAGTCAACTAGCCTGGGGCTATTGCTTTTGTTGAATGTGAATGTTTAGCTTGGAAAGAATAAGTCTATGATTGATCTACAACTCTCTGCCATACATCACCATTGTCATTCTCACATCCTGCCTCTCTCTTCTTCTTACAATGACATAGTCAAAAGCAAATCCCAATATTTGCTATGAGGGTGCATCCACCAAGTATTATTGCATTTGGGTAAATGGAGGACAGTGTTGGTGATGAGACTTAGAAATCTTCAGGAGTAAGTGACCATTGCTATTGTCCTGACTGCAGTTCTTCCAAGGACTCCCTGCCATGTCTGGCAGTCTGTACCTACTATGGCATTAAAGTTACCCAGAATTACAAACTTATCCTCTTTTGGGACATTGACACCAGATCTTCTTAAAATTTTTTCTTTGTTGTGATCAGAGTTTGTTATGGTGGGAGCATAAACACTGATGATGGTGGCATGGCACTTTCTTCAAAGTGGCAATCACATTGTCACAAGCCTATAATGCAATCCTTTTGGGAGGCATACAAACTTGCTGACTAGATTATGCAATTTATACATATTTTATTATGCAATTTATACATATATTTGATTATGAAGCTTCACAGTACTCCATATCACTGTGCTATTTCAGAAAATAAACAAACAAACAAAAATGTACCCAGCTCTGACTTCAGTAATCTTCATTTGCCACCCTTGTTTCATTCAGTGCTGCTATTTGGATGCAATATCAATGCAATACTGAGTTCTCTCATAAAAAGAGCATTTCATCTTTCAGATCTACTGGGTTTCTTATTGTCCATAAGTATGTGCATACTATGTACCAATGGTAAGTAGAATTATCTTCACAAAAGTATATATATATATATGTATGTATGTATATACACACACATTTTTTGGGCTTCAACTGTAATATAGGATCCTTGTCTGTCATAGTAAGCAGGCTAGGATTAGGTTAGGTGGAGCAGACAATTCTTAAGACACTTTTTCTACTCCCTTCCTATGTCAGAATATGAAAAATGCAGTCCTTAAAAAAGGCTATTCAATGCCCATCAATTGGGGAATGGCTAAACAAGTTGTGGTATATGAATGTAATTGAATACTATTGTGCTATAAGAAATGAGGAGCAGATGGACTTTATAACCTGGGGATATTTATATGTAAATTGATGCTGAGTGACAGGAGCAGAACCAGGAGAACTTTGTACAGGATTACAGACACATCATATCTGTGATGACTAACTTTGATAATAACAACTTTGATAATAACTCTTCTCAGCAATGCAAGGTTAGAAGATAACACCAAAAGACTCATGATGGAAAGGGATATCCACATCCAGAGAAAGAACTACAGAACCTGAATGCAGATTGAAGCAAACTGCTTGTTTTTTCTCTTTTGTGTTTTGTCCTTTCTTTCTCATTCTTCACTCCATTGGTGATAGCCCTTTAAAACTTGACTAAAGTTCAATGTGAAGGTATTGGTAGAACCTATATTTAATTGCATGAGGCCATGTGGGGGAGTGGGGAGAAGAGGAAGGGGGATAAAATTTGGAACTCAAGAGATTGTGGAACTGAATGTTGTAAACTAAAAGTAAATAAATACATTTTTTTAAAGGCTATTCAGACACACTCCCATAACAGGGAGTTACCAAATCCCACCACTACTTCAGTCCAGTAAGACTAGCCTATACCCTAGGCTTCCTATGTGCACAGTTGCAGCTACAATTCCCAGTGTATCTGCACCTGCTGCTTCATCATTTGCCAGTAGCCACAAGACTTCCAGGAAGGTAAAAAAAAATGCATTAGCCTCATTATGCTTATTGACTGTACTTAGTGGCCACAATTGAAATGCTTAAAGGCCTGGTAGAACTTATAATTTTTCTTTTACCATCTTAGTATATTATCTCCTATTTTCCATTACTATGAGAGGTTATTGGTATCCTAAGTTCTCTCCTATTTTAACCTTGATCTACTGAGATATGTCTAAACTGTGCACTTTTTTTTTTTAGAGAAAGTAAGGCTATTTTAGAAGGAAATGTGTTAAGTCTACTTATGTTTGTTATAAGCAGTAACCAAAATAACTCTGAAAGTGATGGGGATGGGATCTAAATCCCTAAAAAGAAAAGATCATGTCTTTGGGATCTGAACCCCAAAAAGGAAAACCCTGAACTTTTGGTCCAGGATTGCCTGGAGCAATCTGCCCTTCCCAGTTAATTAACTACCCTTTCATAGTCTGTACCTAGTCCCACCCTAGACTGCCACTCCTTAATTCCATCTAGACCCCTTCTCTGTTCCCACAGTCTTCTGTATAAAAGATCCTTCTTGCCTCCATTAAAGTGTTCAGATTCCTTAAGAGTCTGGCTAATGCTCTGTTTCAATCTGGCCCGCTTGTCAATACAAGTGTCACAAATATAGCAGATTTTTAGAATTATGTCCACCCTCTCTTGGTGTTCTAATAAATCTTGTCTTTGGCTGAAAGAAGGCTTGGGTGGAATTCATTCGGGCAGGACCCATGTGTCATTATTTCTGGGTCCCAGCACACCTAAACCTCAACAGAAGTATCCACACATTGGTCAAATTATAAATGGTGACTGGTGGATTGAACTTGACTTCTAATAAGGCTCCATCAGACAGTACTTGTGAAATGACCTTTTCTTATTTTCTACATACAACCACTGGAAAATAAGGAAGACATCTTAAAATGACTAAGTCTAATTTGTTATATAACCTTAGGCATTGTGGAGTAAATATGTGCTAACATGGAACATCCAATACTTAAGTTGATTGTTTTTCTCCATGTGTTTACAGTGAATGTCCTCAACTCAAGATACTGATATTTTGCTAAAACAGACACATAGGAATACAAAAGGTAGCTTCAAGATCTAAGTAATATCCACTATTAATTAAAGCAGGGGAGAGTAAGAAGAAAATGGTGTTTTAATCAAATGGGAATACTTCCTTCCTACCTTCCTTTCTATGCCCTGATTTCCTCCTTGAGATTGTAAACTCCTTGAGGGCAGACACAGTCTTTCTTTTTCATCCTGTACTTAATCCCTGTACTTAGCACAGGACCAGGAACATATTAGGTATTTAATAAATGCTTATTCACTACTCACTAACTGTAGAAGAACATGGAGAGGGGAGGGCAGGGAATGGGGAGAAAGCATGGTTTTAAATAGAAGGAAATGCTAGAAAGCAAATTTCAAAAGGCAGGATGTTCAGGAAACAAGCAGAGGAAATCAGGCTAACCAAAAAGCCATTAAGATTGAGATCTCATTTTGTGTTTATGCTACAAGTTGTAAACAAATCCATATTCAAATATAAAGCTGCAGTTTTGCATTCTGAGTCATTTTCATTTAAAAAAAAACATTCAACATATTTATAGAGCATAGACTGTGAAAGACTTTCAGAAGGTTTGACTAAAAGGCTAAGATCTTTGATTTTTATTGACTGTCTTGTGAATGCTTGCTGGAAAAGAATAGCAAACTAAAATACCTACTCCTTTCCATCAAAATTTACCTAATCAGGGGGGATATTTTATTTCCAGAACAGCAGCAAGTTGGTTTGCTGGTTAACTGAGGCAATTAACTGAAATTTAGATTAAACTCACTAGTTTTTTAAAAATTCTTATTGGTACAACCTTAGTGATTCTCATCTCAATTCAAATGTCTGTCATCATAATTAGGATATTCCCTCCAATGGTGTTGATTTAGAACCCATTGATTCCTGGGCAACTCAACCACATTCTCACGTAAGTTCACTATCGGGGAATGACGACCTAGCTTTCTGGAGGCCTAGTTCACTTTTTCTTGCTATCCCAAGAATATAAGTAGAAGACCTGGGCTGTCCATTTGCTATCCCTTACTCTCAACACATGATCAACTTATTTTCTTTTTAATCATTCATTCACCTAAGGTCATTTTTTAATTTCTGATACTCCTTATTTGTTATATGTAACAGCCTACTCATATCTTCCATGTACCTCTGAAATGGACACTCGGACAGAATCAACAGGCCAAGACCATCAGTAATCAAATTCAGGAAGCGTTTATTAGCCGGCCAGCAGCAGTCCTAGAGACTAAGTCCCAGGAGCTGCCCCGAACCCCAGTAGACACACAGTTTAAATAGTCCAAAAACCACCATCATATCAGGAGTAACAATAATGGGGCAGACTGGTCAGGCAGGATATGGGGTGGGGGCACTCTTAGATAAAGCAGGTTGTTCAATAACCCAATGGAGGATTTCTGGGTTTACAAGGCTTACTACTTCAGTCAGGCAAGATAAGAGTGGGCTGGGGGCACACTGGGTTCCAGGAATTTGGGATACAAAGATGGGCCCCTCGTAAGCCAGTGAAATGTCAAGGCTTACTACTTCACCTCAACATTTTCCTCTCTCTGTGATTTATTTTAATTCTTCCCAAACTATATTCCATATCTCAGAGTTGTGTGAAAGCCTTAGCAAATCAGATTTAAGTGGCTTTTGTGTCTTCCAAATACTTATTAAACACCTTTGAACAGTAATGTGTACTTATTCTGAAGCTTTTAGACTTCACCTTAAAAATGAAGCTATTACTAGGGTTTTTATCAATATAATACAGGAAATTAAATTACAGTAAACTATTTCAGAAAATTTTGTCTATGATAAGCAAAACTAGCCCACATCAGACAAAGAGTATTAAAATTCTTAAAATGAAAACATTTGCTTATCTAATTGCATTCTGGGAGAAATATCTGACTGGGTCATTTATACTTTACTAATCCTAGTAACACCTTCTTCCTACCCTGGCATTTTAGTTATACTTGTTTAAAAAAAAAAGAGCTTTATAAATCTGATATCATTATCATACTATGGGAGGTTTTCTCTTAGAGATACAGGTTCAAATGTTGCTTAGGCCATAGATGAATAGACTTTTTGGTTTTTGCTTAGTCCCTATTTTTCTTCCTCCCAGAGAAGTTTTTCACATTTGGTAGTCTCTTAAATGAAACACTTAAGGCAGTCCATGTGCACTCATACCACCAATTGGTACACAGAAAACTTTGTTCCTGGCTGGTAATATCTCTGTGAGTGGCTTCAGCATTGTCCCAAGTCTCTCACTTAACTCTGCCTGCCAAATTTACTGGGCTCAATTTGCATGGTGGTTTTACAGTGAGATCAATTCAAATCAAGTTAGGTATACACACAATTGCAAAAGAGAAGATAATCCAATATGTACATCATTTAATAGTTATTATGTGGTGTTAGTATACAAGGAACTAAGCAGGAGGGCATGGCATCAGACTCAGTCTTCACTGATACTGGTGATCAGGTTGTGTTGTAAATAGTATTGATTATTTTTTTAAACAAGGATGTTTGGAGAAAGAATGCAATTTCTCAAGTCTGAAGAAAAAATCTTTTTTCTCATTTGATTTTAGCTAATGAATTTCAAACATAAATTCATCTTTATTATATATGTTATTGTGGGAGAAGGGATTTTTATCACAAGCCTATTTCAACTTTTGGGGACCAGTTAACTCAGGGTTTTAAAAGTTTATGTCTCTGCAGGATGGCTCCTTGTATCGTCTTTCACACCAGGTGGGGCTGTCAAGAGTGAATAATGATTCCAGGAACACTCTTTTCAATCCTCTTTCTTCTCCAGAACTTGTTTCCTTTTATTAAATTTGTTAAACAGTTCATCACTTTTGTCTCCAAACTTTCTTCTCTATTATTGTACTGATTTTAAAATGATACTATTTTGTCTGCAAGAGTAATGAGGAAAATTCATTGGGGACCTACTGTGAATGCAAGACCCCTCCTTTCCTTGTACTCTCAAGAGGTGTATTACTCATATGTTAGTTTAACACATCCCTACAGGCAACAACTCATTGCTTAAAGTTCAGAAATATGAATCCTTAAACTAGACCATAAGCTATTTAGCTTACCGGCAATTGAATTGAAGGGGATTAGCTTGCAATTCCAGCTGTAGAATTGGAAACAAGGCTCATACAGTAATAGGGATATATGGAAATCTAAGGGAGATTCCATTTTCATGTTATAGGGTACCTTTCCTTTTTTGTGCTTGTCCTTCCTTTTTAACCTTTAGAATTTGATTTTCATACAGATATTCATCTCACTTTTCATGTGTTTCCTGCACATTACACACACACACACACACACACACACAATGTTTACTTGCATAGCAAAATTAAATAAGGATTTATTAATGTGTTCTGTTTCAAGAACTGCACTAATATTTGAGGTTATAAAGAGAATAATTACAGCTAATTTTTCTTCAAAAAGCTTATATTCTACTAGTGGAAAACAACATAAGTTAGAAAATGTAAAACTTATTCAATGTAAACAAAAGGTTATTTGTGTGTGTGTTGAGATGCGAAGGGTATAGAGAGCAGAACATACTACAGTATTTTTTTAATGTTTATAATGTATCTTAAAATAATGCATTATCAACTCTACCTATGTGAGGCAGTGTGCATAGCAGTTAAAAGGCTAGGCTTGTAGGTAACATAGATTATAGATTATATGATTATAGCTAGAAAAGACCTTAAAAGTAATTTGGTCCAATCACTTCAAGATACTGAGGCTCACAAAGGTTAAGTGGCTTGGACAAACAAGGTCACAGACTTATTTAAGTTCTACTCCTGACTGATAGTATCTGTGTAACCCTGGCCTAATAGTTTAATCTCTCAGTGTACTAGGCAATTCTCAATTTCTAAGACTTTACAGATGACTAACTGATCAAAATGTCTATGCAAGAAGTTCCCAATAGAGATAATAACATCATGGGTCCAGACCTAAACTTTCCCACTACCCTTACAAATTATGACCTGTTACTTGTACCTCCTCCCTTTTTAAAGTGGCATTATTTTTAGAAAAGGCAAAAGTGACATTTTATGATTTACCAAAGGTGACACAATTAGCCAGTAGTGAAATTGAAATGACTTGAAGTTTTTTTTTTCTTTCAACGTTGGCATAATTGCCTAAGAATTTGTTGAAACTGCAATTAAATTCATCCAGATTTTAAAATAGCTATTAAGGGAAACCCACATATAGCACAATCCTATCAAAATAACATCTGGGACAGAATTTGATAGAGGTAAACACACCATAGGGCATCTAGGTGGCACAGTGATTAGAGTGCCAGGTAGGCCTGGAGTCAGTAAAACTTATTTTCATCAGTTCAAATCAGACCTGAGATACTTATTAGCTATGTGACCCTGGGCAAGTCACATAACTTTGCCTAAGTTTTCTCATCTGTATAAAGAGCTGGAGAAGGAAATGGAAAACTGCTTCAGTATCTTCTCCAAGGAAACCCCAAATAAGGTCAGGAAAAATAGGAATGAACAACAACAAATACACTATACTGCAGATGGGATTCCTGTAATTCTTCCCTTAGCTACCACTATTATCCTGGGGGTAAACCTATTGGATTTCCTGCTTCTATGCCATAGATCCATTCAATACTCCAGAACTGCTTTTTTAAATGTCTGATTTCTAAACAAGAAATTTTACCATGTAAAAGAAAGGTTTTTCCCACAAGCTTCTTGATTTGGGGAATCCATCAGATAAGGTAACTGACATAATCTTTATATCTATATTAAGTCAACTGATAGTTTGGAAATTCTTGATACAGAATGAGCTCAAATTCATTAATTTAATCATTTAGTCAATAACTACGTGGAATAAGATTTGGGAGTGAGATGAGATACATGCATATATACATATCTGTATCTCTCTCTCTCTCTCTCTCTCTCTCTCTCTCTCTCTCTCTCTCTCTCTTTCTCTCTCTCTCTCTCTTTCTCTCTCTCTCTCTCTCTCTAACTGGGCATCACCCACATAGAGATAATATTAAATCCATGGGAGCTAGTGAGATCAACAGAAAAGAAAACATAGCGTATAGTGCTTTTAAAAGAAACAAAGTTAGAATTTCAGGATATGGAAGATCATCCTATAACAAAGAATGACAAGAAGTTGTCCAGGAACATAATAGGAGAACCAGGTGAGAGAGATACATTAAAACCCGGGGAAGAGAAAATATCCAGAAAGAAGCATCAAATGGTACAGAGCAGAAGACCATTGGAATTAACAAATAAGAAATTCAAGGTTATCTTGGAGAAAATACTTTTAGTCAAGTTGTGAGTTTAGAAGCCAGGATGTAAGAATCTGAGAAGTATGTGAAATCAGAGTAAGTGGAGGAAACCACTTAGTTAGCTTTTATTTTTTCCAGGATTTTGTTTTGCATGTAGTTGTGAACAAAGTGAGAGAAATAACTGACCTAATGATAAGATCAATTAAAAGTTTTTTTGAATTGGCAAAACAGAAACATGTTTGTAAGCAGAGGGAAACAGACAGTGACTAGGGAGAGACTGAAAATTAGAGACAGTGGGAATACCTAGAGAAAGAAAGGGGAATGAAGAAGCACATTGAAGAAATGGAGTCATAGATTCGAGAACACATGTAAAAGTTTTTCTTCTTTTGCAAGAAAAAAAGGAACAAAGAATGGAATTAGGTGAGGTACTGTCAAAGGATTTAGAATTGTGGAGCAAGAGAGAAGAGTGAGTTCATGGTGAGTGGTCTATAGTTTCTCAGGAAAATTTGATGAGGGAGAAAGTGGAGAAGGGATGGTGATTGTTATAAGAGGCATAAGGAGAAAAGAGAAAGAACAGCTGCCATTGGGGATAACCCAAAAATTTGATTTCAATGTTCCTTTTCTACTTAGTTCATAAAGACATAATGAGAAAGTATATTATTGACCTTCAAATTTCTTTCATAAATGTTTTATCTTTTCTACTATTCCTGGTATAAATGTACAGATGTATGAATAACATTTGAACTAGTCCTGTAAAGATGAAAAAGATCCATTAGATCATTTGGTCAGTCCAGAAAAGTTTTGTATTTCATCTAAACCAGTCATAAAGTCCTTGAGTTATGTGAGGGTCTTTTAGTGATCCCCAGGACACTGTGAGATCTGATTTTCTAAGTAATTTGTTGTTGTTTTTAATTTGGAAACATAGGGTATGTATATTTAAACAGATTTAAAATATTCGGCTATTTTTAGACTCTTTAAGACATTCATCCTTAGACAGACTTTAGGAAACATTCCTTGGCTTTTCCATTCAGAGATAAAGCAGGCCTTGTTCTTATTCACAAAAGACCCAATTAGATAGTGAGTAAGGCAAGTAAAACAAACTCTGGGGAGTTAAATTCTCCTTTGAGACACATTTCTCTTTCCAGGATACCTATAACTTAGCTCATGTTGGATGAGTAATTTGTTGTAATGGCACATTTGAAAAGGTCTAATTCACAGATCCTGGAATTAAAGGAAGACATCCAAAGATTCACTATCTGTTATGCTAGGAGGCACATGATCTTGCATGTTCAACTACAATAGCTGTAACATGGAGCTAATTTTGTGCCTTTATCTCTGCTTGTTATATGGATCAAGGCTGTCCAAGTAATTTCTCAACCTCCCCTTTGTCTCCAGTTCCTGCTGTGTTCTTTGGGTTGATCCTGAAGAAAAAGTACTTAAGGTCTAGTAGCAAAATGCTTATCCAGGGACTCCAAAAGTTCCATATACATTTTTGGCTCCTTTTATTTCTCTTCCTCCACTGCATTTGGTGGGGGGTCTAATTGTTGCCCAGCAGCTGCTTGGAGGAATGCTACTCTTCCTTGATAAAACCCAAATCCATCAAGTTTATTAGCTGCTGTCATCAGCTTAATGCCCTCTGGGTTCACCATTGCTAGGTGACACTGGGCAATGTAGACACCACCCTGTAGGACTATTATGTTTTTCCTCACACTCTCACCTTTCCTGTTGTGGTCTTGCTGACTGTATTTAGGCGTGGAAGTCCTTCTTAAAAGTCTCTTGTTACATTATTTTCACCAAAAGTTTAATATTCTAAAAAAAATCCCAGAAAGAAATAATGTTAATTGCAATTAAAACGAATGGAAGCAATTTGATAATTAGATTTCTTTAATAATCATGAAATAAAGGTACATAGAACTAATTCATGTACATGTAGATTTTTCTTGGTAGCCTAGTCTCCATTTTTGTTTTTAAAGAGAAAAATAAAAGTGCAAGCACAAAAAAAGTATGGAAACAAGTTCTTCAAAGCAATATGGGCACACTAGCCCCAAAGACAGGGCACCTAAAACTGAGCTTAGCATGGATCAGACACTCACTAGTTGTGTGACTATAGGCAACTCATTTAGCATCTCAGGTCATAGTTTCCTTATCTATAAAATGAGAATGATAAGACTTTTTCAACTAACTCAGAGTATGGTTGTGAGGAAGTTACTTCGAACCTCAAGGTGAAGAAAGTACAGTCTTTTAATGGTTAATCAATAAATTATCAAGCATTATAAAATATCTATATGCATGACACTGTACTTTAAGCCAAGAAGATACTGTTTACTTAATTCATGGTAACTTTCTAGAATGAATTATACATTTTTTTGGTTAGTAAGTATGTCAAGTGTTGGAGGCTGGATTTGAGCTCAGGTCCTTCTGACTCCAGGGCTGGTGCTCTGTTCACTGCACCATCTAGCTGCCCCTGAATTCTACATTTTACTGGGAGAGTTTGTGAGGACGTAGAAGCAGTGATCACTAGGTAATACTTCTATGGGTATATTTTTTTAAATGCCAGTAATATTTTTTTTCCTTTCATGGTTACTAGACTGGGAGATCAAATGAATGCCATAGACATAGGATAACTGTGTTTAAGCAAGTCCATTGGGAAATCAGCTTACGAAATTCTTATAAAAATTAAAAGATACAAAGTAGCTAAGAGCATATCTAATCAGATCACATCTGGAGAACAGTTAGATGGATACAAAATCAGTTGAATAACTAGGCCAAAAAGCAATTATTAATAATTGTTAACCCGAGGGGACTTCTCTAATATCATGCCTTTAATCAGGTTCTGTTCAACATTTCTATTTGTAATTTAGTCTGATCTGAAAGTGTCACCAAGCTGGGATCTGGGGAATGGCTACTACATCACATTTTTTAAATGAAAAGTTTTTAAATCTCTCAGTAAATGATAGCAATGGCCTGCAATTCACAAATGAAGCTAGGTGGGAAAGTAGACAGAGCACCATGCTTAGTGCCAAGAAGTGCTTCCTGAGTTCAAATATTGCCTCAGATACTTACTAGCCATGTGACCGTGGGCAAGTCACTCAATATTGTTTGCCTCAGTTTATTCTATAAAATGAGCTGAAGAAGGAAATGGCAAACCACTAGAATCTTTGCCGGGAAAACTAAAAGAACTGGACATAACTAAAAAATGACTAAACAGCAACAATTAACAAGATGACATTTAATAGGAATAAATTTAAATTTTGAAATTGAAAAGGTCAATTTTGCAAAGGGAAGCATGGTTAGACAATAAGTTGTATTGGAAAAGAGGTGGTACTTTTAATGGACTACAACATTAATATAAATGAACAACATCATAAATAAGGCAACAAATGTGATGTAGACTAGATTTGACAGGATAGGATTGTTCAGAATGAGAGAAATATTCCTGCTACACTCTGTCCTGGTTTAACCAGATCAAGTACTGTATTCATTTCCGGATGTCACATTTGTAATATATTGACAAATTAGTGTGTCTAAAAAAAAAAGGTGACCAAAATGGTGAAGGGACTGCAGATTATACTATATGAAGGAACTAGAGAGATTTAGTTTAGAAAATGGTAAACTTAGAAGAAACATGAGAGTAATCCTCAAGTATCTGAAACACTATTCTATGAAAGAATGCTTGGACTTATTCTAGTTGGCACCCAAGAGAATTAGAAACAATATATGAAAGTAACATAGATCTAGATTTTGGTATTATTAATACAGAGAAGACTTTGTTTAAGAGTTATAAAGACGACTTGACAGGTCACAGTTTCATGGATCATGGGATCACAGCTCTAAAGCCGGAAAGGAATTCAAGAGTCCAACTATATTCTTTAGATGAGGCATTGAATGTTTAAATGATTTGGCCAAGGTCAAATAAGTAGTAATTGTCAAAGTAAGGAAAAGCATCTAGAATCTGTGACTCCAAAGTCAGTCCTCTTTTCTAAGCATCATGCTACTCTCCCCACTTGTGACAGGTGTAGAGGATGATACAGCCTTCTTAGATTCCTTCCACTGCTGAGATTCTCTGGTTCTATGTTGTCATTCAAAGCCTTTTATAATCTAGTTCCATTATTTTGCCTTATTGTTTTCCCTTATCCCCTATTATTTCCCTAAGGGCAACTTCCAGTCTGTATAGGGGTGATAATAAGGATGACAATAGGTAGTAATTATATAGAGGTCAAATATTCACAAAGTTCTTTACATACATTATATTTTACAAAAATTATCTAATTTGAGCTTGACAACAGCTCTCCTATCATATATCACTTGAAGGTTTGCAGACCATTTTTCATATATTATCTCATCAGATCCTAGTAACAATTCTGGGATGTAGGTGCCAATTTTATACTCATTTTACAGATGAGAAAACAAAGGCTAAGTGAGGCTATGACTTGCCCAGAGTCACACAACTAGTAAGTTTCTGAGTCAGAATTAGAACTTCCTCAACCCAAGTCTCACAGAGAAGCCACTATGAAAAACAGTTGTCTTCATTATCTCATGAACCTGAATACCATTCTCACTTCTGCTATGAAGACATTTCTCTTCTCACAAACTATCAAAATCCTGCATATCTTACCGACTTTCTCCATAAAAACTTCAATTATAAAAATGTCTGAAGTATCCCTTCTCTTAGTTTCAGAAGTACTTAATTACCAAGCATTTATTAAGTACTACAATATGTCATGTCTTGGGGATACAAATACAAAAGTGTGATAGTCCCTTTCCTTAGAGAGTTTACAATAATAGCCCCACCATGTGACTTAACATCATCAAACATTATCTAATTGCTTCATGTATCTACATTTTATTAGCTCAATTAGATTTTTTATGAATTAGTTAATTTTTAGTTTTCAACATTTATTTCCACAAGATTTTGAGTTCTAAATTTTCTCCCCATCTCTCCCCTCCTCTACACCCTAAGATGACATGCATTCTCATTACCCCTTCACACAGTCTGCCCTCTCTTCTATCACCACCCCATACCTCTGCCTGCAATGCTTTCCCCTTTACTTTCTTACAGGGCAAGATAGATTTCTATAGCCTATTGCCTGTATATCTTATTTCCCAGTTGCATGTAAAAAATATTTTAACAATGTTTTTAAAACTTTAAGTTCCAAATTCTCTCCTTTCTTCTCTCTACACCCACCCTCATTGTGACAGGAAGCAATTCAATATAGGTTATACATGTGTAGTTATGCAAAACACTTCCATAATGGTCATGTTGTGAAACACTAACTATATTTCCTTCCATCTTATCCCCCCCCCCCCACTTATTCTATTTTCTCCTTTGATCCTGTCCCTTTTCAAAACAACTACCTCCTGCCCCAATCTTCCTTCTCTTCTATCATCCTTCCCTCTTTATCCTTTTCCACCTTACTTTCCTGTAGGATAAGATACACAATTTAGTGTCTATGTTATTCCCTACTGAAGCCAAATCCAATAAGAATAAAGTTCACTCATTTCCTCTCACCTCCTCCTTCTTTCCCTCCATTGTGAAACCTTTTTCTTACCTCTTTTATGTGAGATCATTTACCCCATTCTTTTTCTCCCTTACTTCTCCCAATATAATCCTCTCACCCCTTAATTTTATTTTTTAGGTATCACACCTTCATATTCAACTCACCCTGTGCCATCTGTCTATCTATCTATCTATCTATCTATCTATCTATCTATCTATCTATCTATCTGTCTGTCTGTCTGTCTGTCTGTCTGTCTATCTATCTATCTATCTATCCATCTATCTATCTATCCATCTACCTATCTAAATATATTTGTATATATACATATGTGTGTATATATGTATGTATTTATGCATGCTTGTATGTATGTATATATTTCCTCCAACTATCCTAATACAGAGAAAAGTCTCATGATTTACAAATACCATCTTTTCATGTAGGAATGTAAACAGTTCAACTTTAATAAGTGCTTTATGATTTCTCTTTCCTGTTTACCTTTTCGTCCTTCTCTTGATTCTTGTATTTGAAAATCAAATTTTCTATTCATCTCTGATGTTTTCATCAAGAACACTTGAAAGTCCTCTATTTCATTGGATATTCGTTTTTTCCCCTGAACTATTCTACTCTGTTTTGCTGGGTAAGTGATTTTTGGTTTTAATCCTAGCTCCTCTGACCTCCAGGATATCATATTCCAAGCCCTTCAATCCCTTAATGTAGAAGCTGCTAGATCTTGTGTTATTCTGATTATTGATATATATATATATATATATATATATATATATATATATATGTATAAGTGATTATTTATATACTGATCCACAGTACTCAAATTGTTTCTTTCTGGTTGCTTGTAATATTTTCTCCTTGATCTGGGAACTCTGAAATTTGGCTATAATATTCCTAGGAGTTGTCCTTTTGTGCCCTCTTTTAAAAGGTGATCAGGGAATTCTTTCAATTTCTATTTTACCCTCTAATTCTAGAACATTTAGCAGTTTTCCTTGGTAATTTCTTTGTTTAGGTTTTTTTTTTTTTGGAGGGGGGAAGGCAGGGCAATTGGGGTTAAGTGACTTGCCCAAGATCACACAGCTGGTAAGTATTAAGTGTCTGAGGCTGGATTTGAACTCAGGTCCTCCTGGCTTCAAGGTTGGTGCTCTATTCACTGTGCCACCTAGCTTCCCCCTGTCCATGGTAATTTCTTGAAAGATGATGTCTAGGCTCTTTTTTTGATCATGGCTATCAGGTAGTCCAATAATTTTTTAATTATCTCTACTGGATCTATTTTCCACATCAGTGGTTTTTCCTATGAGATATTTCACATTATCTTCAATTTTTTTCATTCTTTTGGTTTTGGTTTGTAATTTCTTGATTTCTCATAAAGTCATTAGCTTCCATTTGCTTCATTCTAATTTTGAAGGAATTATTTTCTTCAGTGAGTTTTTGGATCTCCTTTTCCATTTCAGTTAGTCTAATAAATGTTTCTTGAATTGCATTGATAAAAACAATTATTCTTTAGATAAGTTCTCAGTTTTCCTTCAGCAAATTTTGTTTCTATATAGTTCCAAGAAGTATGCCATACTTCTGGAAATAATGTTGATCAAAATAGATTTATT
This sequence comes from Gymnobelideus leadbeateri, assembly GCA_011680675.1. Lineage (NCBI taxonomy): Eukaryota > Metazoa > Chordata > Mammalia > Diprotodontia > Petauridae > Gymnobelideus > Gymnobelideus leadbeateri. The sequence continues at coordinate 422,458 of WOXC01004223.1, read as the reverse complement.
GGTTGCCCTGTACTATTACTCTATACCTTACTCTGAAAAGGGAACCAACTTCTGTGACTAAGTAGAACACATATCCCTAAATGATTTTCTATTATTTCTTTTCTTGAAAAAACATAATTGAGGTTATGAATTAAAATGGATTGAATATTTAAAAGCCAACTTCTAACGTATTCTACTGTTTGCTCAGTAATTATGATGAGAAATTGACATTTTAATGTTGGTAGATTCAAAAAAATCTCATCTTTCTCAGATTGATCACAATGACACATGTTAACATCGAAGAAATCAATTGCCTTGTTAACTATATGTAAATATAGTTTACAGTTTGTGTTAAAAGTAGAATCATTCTTAAGAGTGGCTAGGTGATGCAGTGAGTAAGAACGCCAGTCCTGGGGTCAGGATGACCTGGGATCGGTCCTACCCATAAAAAAATGACTGGCTGTGTAACCTTGAGCAAGTTAACTAACCCCAATTGCTTTAAAAAAAAAGTAAAATCATTCTTTTTTCAAGCCCAGGAAATCTGCTTTCAATTCTTTTTATTTATTTTTTTCTTTTGGGTGATTAGCCGTTTTTATACAATACTTTGGTGCATGAAACACTTATTTTTCATGAAGATAGTGTCTTTAAGCAAAACTACACTGTTCTTTATGATTTCTACTAAAAATCAAACTAAGCAGGAAAAAAAATCAAAGACAATCACTTTATACATTTGCCAAGTTGCTTGAACTGCTAAATTCTGTCATAGTCATGTTAGGAAAACAGAATACATGTATAGACAGTACAAAAATACTTATATTGCCATCTCTCTGTGATTCAAATTTTTGGAAAGAAGATAATTGTCAGGCCTAATTCTAGTTCACAAGTTTCTATGGTGGGGGTGGCTCCCCACCATCTCAGCACCCCAGATCATGATTGCCATCCTGGGATCACTAGTTATACATAACAGAGCTAAGCCTTTGACTTGGGTGTAGAGAGAGTTCATTAATCTGCTCAGGCTACCAAATCAATGGTGAAACAATTTATAAAGCAAGTTAGAGGCAGTGAGCACTTAATTCACTACAACTGTAGTCCAAAAGTCAAGAATGTTTGCATTTTAACTATTCTATAGTATAAAAGGGACAGCTAGGTAGAACAGTAGATACACTATGATGTGATGAACATTTATTAAGTGCCTAGTATTCTACAGGCACTGTGCTAAACATGTGGGGTACAAAAAGTAAAAGGAAAGACAGCTCTTGCCCTCAGGGAAATTATAATACACAAAAGAAATCTGAAAAGGGAGTGGAAGATACCATACAGTTCCAGCAAGAGGTCCTGGTAGATGATGGTAAAGCTGAAACCAACCAGAGCAACTGGTGGCAAGTGAAATGACTTTGACACCTAATCCAGCCATATTTATACTACAACATGCTGTGTCTCTATCTGAATTATTACCTAAATAAATTTAGATAGACTGAAGCATTGACATTAAAGAAGTAATCTGAGGTAACCCCATAAGAAAAGTCCAAGCCCCCAAAAGTCAAACTGTAATTAATGTAGAAAATATATAGTCTGATGTCCTATTTCACAAAGGGATTGTTGTGAAGGAAGTAGGGTATAAAACTTAAAGTACTATCCAAGTATGATCTTGGGGAACTATTCTGTCTCAAAAAATATGACATTCTTAATCCAGCTGGTCCAAATTATAGCAGATGGTGTGACATGTGTAGTACATTGTCACTACCAAAATCTATGTCTGAGTATAGATATTCCAAGCCCAAGTTTAACTATAGGGAATCTTGGTATCATCCAATGGGACTTCCAGAAGGCTGTTTTTTCAATAGAAAAAAAAATGGAAAATTCTTGTAGGGATTCCTACATTCATGAGATGTGACTGGCCCACAAACACTCCTGTCACACATCAGGATGGAATTGTGTTGCCATTATAGAGTTTTTGGAGAACTGCCATATTGGAATTGCAGCTTGCCCTGTTTTATGATAATCAGCTGCAGGCAGCAAAGGCAAATTTAGGGGCATATAGCATCTGCCTTCCCTCATGGGAGATAGAAACAAAAATGCAGTGTTCAAGATCAAAATGGGCCATGATTTGGTGGGGTTGTTTGGGAAACATCACATCATGACAATTGGAGAAAACAGCTAGTTCCTTGAAATGACATTCAGGAATGACTCTGTATAAATTATACCATTTGGATCCACCTTTCTCAGATTTCAGTCTGCTTCTTCCTCCTAGCTTCTCTTGATCATATGAAGCCAGCAACATTGTACCATGTCCCTAGAGTTCCATTGAAAAGTCTTTGTACATGTCATTATATCATGTTCTTTGACCCATCAATACCTCTGCTATGTCTGTTTCCAAAGATGATTAGGGAAAAAGGAAAAGAAACTATGTGTTCTAAAATATTTATAGCAGCTCTCTTTGTTGTGGCAAAGAACTAGGAATTGAGGGGATGCCTGTCAATTGGGGAATGGCTAAACAAGTTGAGGTATATGATCGTGATAGAGTACTACTATGCTATAAGAAATGATGAGTTCAACGATTCTAGAAAAACATGGATAGATTTGTATGAAACAATTGAGTGAAATGAGCATAACCAAGAGAATGTTGCCCACAGTAATAGCAATATTATTTTAAGAACAACTTTGCTCAACTAAGTCATTTAGACTATGATAAATACCCAAATTAGCTGTAAAGGATCAATGAAGGAAGACACTACCTGCATCCAGAGAAAGAACTGATAAATACAATTACACATAGAATTATTTTACATACATACATGCTTATATGCATACACTTGTGTATGTATGTATGTATGTATTTATACATATGCATGTGAATATAGATATAGACATAAATATAGTCTAATGGTAGCTATCACTAGGGTGGGGGAAGAAAAAAAGGAAGTTACATGGTAATATGTAATTATATTTAATTGTTATATTAATATTTAATTATATTATATTTATATATTTTATTACATACCATACATATTTTATTATATATTATACATATTTTATTATATATAACATTATAAATATGTCATATTATTATATTTATATAATTTATAAATATAATTGTGCTTATAATTATATTATGTTTATATATAATTATAAATATAATTATTATGTATTATATTATAAAATGTATAATGAAGGGTATATAATATATATAATTAGTCATTATAATTATATATAATAATATATATTTAAAAGCAATAGCAAGTTGTACATAATAGATTTGCCGTTTCATGTGCAATAATATTATTTTCTCTATTTTACTGTTATGGAAATGTTTTATTCTGTAAGTTTGGAATAAAAAAAAACTAAGTACAACCCCCCCAATTTAACGGTTTTTATGTTAGCTATGATATCACATTTTGATGGCTCTGATAAGCTGTATTGTTAATATATTGTTAATGGAAAGGGCAGATCTTTCTTTCCCATCAATAGGCCTATATGACCTGCTTTCAACCTGAGTTACAGGGAAGTCTAAGTCACATGAGCCTGAGTCACATGGAGTCAGTGGTGGGAGGAGCTTGCCGGACAGGTAGAGCAGGAAGTGAGAGAATGAGTTGAAGCTGAGAGAAAGAGGACAGAGAGAGAGAGAGGGGGGGGGGGGGGAGGCAGAACTGTTTGCATGGGTGAGAGAGGGTCTTTTTCCCTAAGGGAGCCTGTTTGTGGGGAGGCCTGACAGAGAGAAGACTTGGGGATGGCAATGTTTCCTTCATTGGTAATGTGTACAAACTTCTTTATTATCATGGTGGATTTGGCTTTCTGGTATATAAATAAATTTCTTGGTTTTCTCTTAGAAGAAGAGTGTGTTATATGTTTCTTTCTTTTTTTTAATGCTGGAGCTTCACATTTTAATCTTTGTCTCCCGGGAGCTGAGGGTGCACTGGAGGCAGCTCAGGACTAGATCACCTGCCCCTTCCTCTTCTTGTCTCCTCGTAGCGCTTGATGGCCAGCATCCTCTTGGCCCTGCAGTTGGGCTCCACGCACTTGAGCCTCAGCACGATCTTCTTCGTGGTCTTGGCCTTCTTGCGGAAGATGGGCTTGGTCTGGCCACCTTAGCCGCTCTGCTAGTGGTCGTAGCGCTGCTTGCCCTGCACGTACAGAGAGTCCTTGCCCTTCTTGTACTGCGTCACCTTGTGCGGCTCTGGTGCTTGCCGCACTTCTTGCAGTAGGTGCGCTGGGTCTTGGGCACGTTCACCATGGCGGCTGCGGCGGCGGAGGAGGCGGCCGGGGGGACTTCCCACTCTGCTTCACCTGGGGCTGGGCTTCTCAGAGGCAGGAAGGAGACGGAGGAGGCGGAGAAGAGTTCTGAGAGAAGAAGCTGGCCGGCGCCATGGCACGAGGCTCCGGGAAGGAAAGCGTGTTATATCTTTCTATTCAAACCTGGAAATAGGCCTACATATTCATAGCTACTGTGGGTATCACATTGGTGATATATAAGCTTATTCAATATAAGGTAAAAAATGAGTTTTGCCAGCCTAGTCAATGGACAGTGACCTCTTCTAGAGATTCTATATGTAAATATATGTGTGTATATATGCATGTATATTTACACACATACTTATATGCATGCATATTATATATACAAATAAGCATATGTGTGTGTATGCTAAAGGAATTAATTTCTAATAGTAGAATCATAGGCACAAGCACAGACAAACATTGGGAAGATCATGGTTAAGTAAGTGACTTGTTAAATTCCTCTAAGTCATAGCATATAGTCAGAACAAATGATGCTGGGAAGTATACATTGTCTATTTGACTTTAGCAGATTAGAATTCAGTCTAAGAAACATATATTAAGGACCTTCTATATGCAGATCTATGGTAGATACATTTAGTTTTAGTTTAGACATAGCCTGTACCTTCATAGACTTCATATAGTAAAGCCTACGCTACATAAACGAATGACAACAATATTAAATAAGGCACCATGAGTGCATAAGAAAGATACAAAGCAAATCTGAGAGGGAAGAGTTCCTTACTGGCTGGGGGAGAAGGGAAGACTTTTTGAAGGAGGTTGCATATGAGTTGGATTTTAAAGAATAGATAGGGACTGAATAGACACAGGAATGGAATTTCAAACAGTAAAAATAATATAAACAAAGGCATGGTGGCAGAAAATTAAGGGGCAAGTGCAGGATATAGTCAGTAGTCAGTATTGACTAAAACATAGAGTATGTGGAAAGGGGTAGTATAAGAAAAACCTCTCAAGGCTGGGTGGTATAAAACTGTGAAGCCAATACTCTGTCAGGAATAAGAATCCATTGGAGATTTGTGCAGAGGTGAGAAATAATAAAAAATAAGGTAATTAAGTTTAGCTATGGTGTGAAGAATAGAAAAAAAGCACAGAAGAAAGCAGAAAGACATTCAAAAGAGGTAAGAAACAAGTAAGACAAACTTGTTGCTATGATGGCAATGGATAGAGCACTGAGCCTGGTGTCAGGAAGAATTGAGTTCACAGCCAGCTTCAAATACTAACTGTGTGATCTTCAGCAATTCATTTAACCTTTGTCTTCATTTCCTTAGCTATAAATAATAGCTCTCACCTCCCAATGTTGTTTCAAAGATGAAATGAGATAATATTTGCAAAGCACTTAGCATAGTGCCTGGCACATAGTAGGTACTATATAAATATTATTATTATGGCATGGCTCAAGTTGGCAACTGTTGCTGCCCCTTAGCCTGAAAAGTGTATGTGGCAAATAAGGTAGGAAAAAAAATGTAGAGACATGACGAAAAATACTAACACATTCACCTAAGAGAATTTAGAGTTTGCTTTGGGCATGCGGTTTACTATCGACTGGAAGCAGACACTGTTACTTATTATCTGCATGTGTTTGTGCAAATCATCTAACTTCCCTGAGCCTCAGTGGCCTCACAGAATCACAGAAGTTTTGAAATCGGAAGGGACTTCAGTAACCGTCTAGTCCACCCTATTCCTAAAAGGACTATCCATTATAATGAATCCTGCAAGTGGTCTTCCAGTCTTTGCTTGAAGATCTCTACTCAGGGCACCTACTACCTTCAGGGGCATCTCATTTCACTTTTATTCATCTCTAATTACTAAGAAATTTTCTTTCATTTTCCTGCCATCAAGCCTGAGTTACCCTCTTTGGAATGTGTAGCCATTGCTTCTACTTCTTCTTTCTGGGGCCAAGTAAAGAATATCTAATCCCGTCTACATAGTTAGCTTTCAAATACCTGAAGACAGCAATTATTACCCCACCCCCACCTTCCCTGTGCTTCCTACATAAACATTCACAGTTCCCTCAATTGATTGTGATATGACATACACAAAGTCTTTCACAACCCTAGATGCCATTATCTGGATGCTTTCCAATTTAGTGTCCTACCTAAACTATAATACTAAATGAATACAATTTACCAGATATGTAATGAGGAAGATGAATTAGATGCCCTCTGAGGTCCCTTCTGACTCTAAATTCAGGATTCTTCATTTTTTGTTTTTTTTTTTACGGGTAGCACACCAGCTGTGACTCATTGAGAGCGTACCAGAGAGGCTTCTGGGTAAAGCACATTTAGGATGGAAACAGGCCAGATGCTGTTAGACAGAAACACTAGTTTGCAGAGAGGCACTATATGAGTGGGAAGTGTTTGTTTCTGGTTCTCCTATAAAGTAATAAAGAGCCCTTTGATATGTAGCCCTGATGAGAATACCAGCAAAAGTTTAGGCTGAGTCTTTCCTGAGTAGTCCAGACACCTACCTAAGGATATGGAAGATAAACCATCATATATTTAGAAGTGAGAATAGTCAATGCTGAGTAGGGAATTGGCTTCCCAAAGAACCCCAGGATGACCTACTCTTCAAAGAATCAGATAATTTTATAGCTAGAAGACATCTTCTAGTCCAAGGATATCATGTCTTAGGAGCCTTCTGATAATCCCATCAGCTCTCATGTTTTCAATGAACAAATTTATGCTGATAAGAACCAGATCTCTTTATTTCAGCCCTAGCCTTTTACCTGAGCTCTAGAACCACATTATCAACTGTCTATTAGGAGGCAGTATGGCACAGTGGGAAGAGTACTCTATGTGGAATTAGAGGATATTGGTTCAAATCACAGCTTCTACCTGTATGACTGAACTTTGGCCAGTTGCTTAACTTCCAGAGACCCCAGTTCCTCACCTGTAAAATGAATGAGTTAGATTAGATGTCTTTTAAGGTCACTTCCATATTTAAACCTATGACCCTATTGGGAATTTCAAACTAAATGTCCCACAAACATCTTAAGTCAAAAATGTCCAAAAAAGCTCATTATCTGCACGCCCCCTCCCAAAAAAAACAACAACATTCACTTCCCAAACTTTGATAGCGAGGAGTCTAAAATAATAACTAGGTTGTAAGCCTGAAGGACTAGAAAAATGTTATCTGCCCTCTATGATACAGAAGGTGTGGGTTGGGTGGAGTTTGGTGAAAAATGAATTTGATTCTGAACATGTTGAGTTTAAGATTTCTACTGGATATCCAGTTAGAGATACCAATTCCTATAGGCAATCGTCTAAGGTTAGTTTGAATATCAAAGAATATAAACATTTCTACTGGATATTAGCAATCTAATAAGGCCAGATCTCTCACCGTAAACTTACTGTCATAGTACTTACATGGAACGGTACTTCTTTGGTCCAGAGGGAGCAATTTCTATTCACATGCTTTTTCTCATACACTCAAGTCTCCAAACAGTTGTGTGTTCATATATGCCATCTCACATATACAAATGAAAATCATAGTTATCTGCAAATAGTGAGTAATCAAGCAATCAACTAATGAAGTCTGCAGAATTATACCAGTGGAACTGACTTGAATTTACAAAATAAGGTATAAAGTATACAGAAAGGTTAGCTCAATTTCTTCCTATAGAGTAGTCACAGATCCAAGTCTAAGAATGTCCCTTGAGCTACAGTTTCAGTCAGGCATGTTGGCTTCTTGGGGTTTCCCTGACAGACAAGTCAATCTACAATCTGCAGGACTCAGTAATCCAAAATGTCATGATTATTTAACAATTCAAAGTAAGATATAAAACAAACATGTTAATAGCTTAACTTGGTTTATTCCTATAGGGCAGTTTCCTACTTCCCAGGCTCCATTTTCAGGCATACAGGCTTCTTGGAGCTTCCCTGTCAGGTTAGCTGGCCCTAACAGTACTTACAAAGGACTCAGTATGCAGAACTCATAACATATACTCTATATGTGTATATACACCCCTATCTGTATATGTGTGTATCTCATATATACAATACAGTACATCAACATTTCTATAAATACAAAAAATATTAAACAATCAACTAATTACCTTTATATTTACCTGTGTGTGTGTATATATATATATATATATATATATATATATATATATATATATATATATATATAATTACCTTTATACACACACACACACACATATAAAACAATCTTATACGAACTGATGTAAATCATAATACAACTTTTGCAGATTCACACAACGAGACATATCAGAAAGTTTACCAGATATTTCTTTTTGCCTAGGGTTGATTTTTTAAAATCCTTCTCAACCCACAAGTGAAAGAAAAAGCAAAAGCAAGCAAAGAAAATAGATTTCCCCTATCCCAGGGAAACCTGGTTTACCCTAAGATTTCCAGATTACTTGGAGTTCTGCCCACAGGGATTTGGGATCTGGAGACCTCTATGACCTTGCCCTTTTCTACAATAAGAATAGTATCTTGGGTAGAACTCTTTCATGATCCGCCTTCCATATATAAGGCCATACAATTTGGTTCTGAACAAAGTATCCCTTCCTATACGGGGCACATTCTGAAATTCTATGAGTCCTCTTCTACCATAGGAGGCCCCTATATAGAATGAGATCCAGCCATTGCCCTCTCGATCTTTATTCTAAAGGGCATTAGAAATGAATTCCATGGGGTGGCTAGGTAGAGCAGTGAATAGAGCACTGGCCCTGGAGTCAGGAAGACCAGAGTTCAAATCCAGCCTCAGACACTTAATACAAAAACTAGCCATGTGACCTTGGTCACGTCACTTAACCCCAACTGCCCTCCAAAAAAAGAAAAATGAACTCCATGAGTCTCTGCTACTGCCAGCTCAAATCAAATGGAACTGCAAACATACCCATCAGGACAAGGAGAACAGTAGGATCAGCTAGACGAGAATCAAAGAACCTCAACTTTTCGGAGATTTGAGACACAGCTATCTCACTCCAACAAGCTACACACATATTGCCTTCACAAAAGTCAAGACAGTAGAGGTCACTTTGAAAGCAATATGAGACTTTTGCTGAATCCTAGTGTTCTAGGGATAACAGGTTTCTCACTTTAAACTTGTCATCAATACTTATTCAGGATCCAGCAACATGGAAACCATCAGTATAGTAATACTTCTATACAAAATTAAATATTACAAACAGTCTCAGTCCTCAAACAATACATAAATGTCAAATTTGCACATTTCCACCAGTGCAACTGACTTGTAGTAGCCCCTCAAGCAAAAAGAGAGAATTCCCCCTGCACCCATGATCCATTTAACCAATGAGAGTGAGATTAACTTTTATGAAGAATATCTTGACTTCCAAGATATAAAATGGAGATAAACATCTTAATTTGGTTCCTAAAGATAGCTCAGTCTTAGTTCCAAGTTAAAAATACTCTCAGATCTCGAGTCCCAGGGTACCCTGGCCTTTTGGTTTTAGAGAGATACTCTTTATCATTTTAAGAAAGTCTCATTAAGCCATTGTAACCATGATTAAGAGGGAAGTAGAAAATTGGAAAAGAATTTTTACAATCAGTGTCTCTGATAAAGGCCTCATTTCTAACATATACAGAGAAAGGAGGCAAATCTCATTTCTTAAGAATACAAGTCATTCCCCAATTGGTAAACGGTCAAAGGATATGAACAGTGTGTTTTCAGAGGAAGAAATTAAAGATATATATATATATATATATATATATATATAAGCATATGGGAAAATGCTCTAAATCCTACTGATCATGCAAATCAAAACAACTCTGAGGTACCACATCTCACCAGTCAGATTGGCTAAGATGACAAAACAGGAAAATGATAAATACTGAAGAGGATGTGGAAAAGTTGGAACACTAATCCTTTGTTAGTGGAGTTGTGAACTGATTCCACCATTCTGGAGAGCAATTTGGAACTATGCCCAAAGGGCTATAAAAATGTGCATACCCTTTGACCCAGCAATACCACTTCTAGGGCTGTATCCCAAAGAGATCATAGAAGTGGGAGAAACACCCATATGTACAAAAATATTTATAGCAGCTCTTTTCGTGGTGGCAAAGAATTGGAAATCAAGGGGATGCCCATCATTTTGGGAATGGCTAAACAAGTTGTGGTATGTGAATATAAGGGAATACTAGTATTCCATAAGAAATGAGGAGCAGACAGACTTCATAATAATCTGGAGAGATTTATATAAACTGATAATGAGTGAGGAGACCAGAATCAGGAGAATTTTGTACACAATTACAGACACATCATATATGCGATGGCTAACTTTGATAGACTTGGCTCCTCTCAGCATTGTAAGGTTATAAGACATCTCCAAAAGACTCATGAAAAAAAGGGATATCCACATCCAGAGAAAGAATTATACTCTGAATGAAGATTGAAGCAAAACTACTTGATCTTTCTCCTTTTTTGTTTTGTTTTGTTTCTTCTTTCTCATTGTTCACTCCATTGTTTATAATCCTTTTTTACAACTTGACTAATGTGTAATGTGAAGGTATTTGTAGATCCTATATTTGATTGCATACTGCCATGCGGGAGAGGAAATAAAGGAAGGGGGAGAAAATTAGAAACTCAAGGGATTGTGGAACTTAAATGTTGTAAACTAAAAGTAAATAAATAAATTTAAAAAAAAAATCCGTATTCCTATACTTTCTAGTGTTTTAGTAGGAATGGGTACTGTAGTTTGTCAAAGGCTGTTTCTGCATCTTTTGATATAATTATGATTTTTGTTGTTTTGTTATTGATATGGTCAATTGTGTTGACCGTTTGTCTAAAATTGATCCAGCTCTGCATTCCAGGTATAAAACCTACTTGGTCATAATATATGGTATTTTGATATGTTGCTGTAATCTATTTGTTAGTATTTTATTTAAATTTTATTTTCTGAGGGGGGAAGACAAGACAATTGGGTGTAAGTGACTTGCCCAAGGTCACACAGCTAATAAGTGTCAAGTGTCTGAGACCAGATTTGAATTCAGATCCTCAAAACTCCAGGGCCAGTGCTCTATTTACTGCACCACTTAGCTGCTTCTACTTAAAGTTTTTGCATTGATAATAACTAAGAAAATTGGTCTATAGTTGTTTTCTCTGGTTTTGGAAATTATTTCTTTTTCATATTTGTGTCTGCTGGGGTGCCAACATCAATAGCAATCATGACATGTTAGGTAGAGATCTGGTTTCAGAGCAAGAGGGACCTAGGATCAAAATTCACTTCTGACACGAAATGTATGATTTTGAGCAAGTCTCTTAAACTTTCAGTGGCTTAAACAACTCTCTAAAGGCATAATTTGCAGATAAAGTGATTATTTGCATTAATATAGGCTGATTCCTCATGTCAGAATGACCTACACCAATGGACCCACAGGTGCAGTCCTTCTGTCCTATCCCTTGATATCCAAAGTATCTTGTACAGTGTAGGTGCCTAATAAAATGCTCAATGAATTGAATTTAATCGAAGTAAATTAGTTACATCTTAAGTACAAAAACCTGGCTTTCTTGGCTCCTATGCAGGGTTCTTTTTCACAATACTGTGAGAGGAATTTCATACACTATGGACACTTCATAAATATTTTCTATAGCTATCCATGGTAAAGGAATTAAAAAGTAAGAACTACATGCTTTCCTGGAAGATCTTCAGGCACTGTGTATTATTAGAGTTTTACACTAACCATTTTGTTTGTATTAAAAATGGCTTTGAAGTTTGTGCAATGTTAAAAATATTTACCTCCTATTAGAGTACTTGGACAAAGAGAAATCCACTATTTATGGCTGAAACTGTGCTTTAGTGGTGGGAAAAGGAAATTTAATCATAATTAAGCTGGTTTAGCAAAGGCAAGCTTTGTACTGACATTATCAAAGTAATTATAAGTTGTGTAGCTCACATTTAGGAAAATGGAGAAACTGTTTCCTAAAAAAATGCAATAAAATGTGTTTTCACTTTTTCCTATTATTGGTTAATTATTTACTATTTTTTTTTGTCCAGAAAGGAATAAAAATGTTTAAAATGTCTGATCATTCTATGTTCTCCTGCCTATTACTCTTCAGCCATTTCCCTGGAGAACCTGTATCTGAAAAAGTCTAGACATTGAATATTTTAGGTTATGAACCTTCATTTTCCTACTTGATTGATGTCTCCCTGTCTGCCACTTGAGAGATTAGAAACCAATTGAACCCTCCTGGTGAGGACCCCTCCTCTCCCTATAAAAATGTCAAGACTCTGAATTTTGAACTAGTCATGACACCTAATCTTATCCAGAAGCTAGCCTGTCCCTGGAGCTCCCCAGGCTACCCTGAATCAGGAAAATAGAAATTCTAGATCACCATGGGCTCCTTCTTCTAATTATGGAATGAAGATCATAATGTTTGAGGGAACCTAAGCCCCCCTCTAGATTTGCTGGTTGCATTGATCCATGTCCTTTCCTGGTACTTCTTCAAAAGGTGCTAGTTTTGACTCAAGAGTAAGGGAGATTGATGGACTTTCATGGTGAAGATGTGTAGATCCCAGTCACAGTGTAATAGGTGTTGATGTGCTACCCTTGTTTGAAGCTGTCAATCCTGGGTGGGGGAGATTCATTCAAATGTCCTGATATTTATCATTATTGTTCCTTCCTTCCACTTCCTTGAATGTCTCCAGTTAAGGCATATGAACTTTCCTTAGGAGTATTGTTTTAAAACCAACAAATTTTTTTTCAGTATTTTTCAGGCATAGTGGATACTTAATACCTTTTATTGATTTATTTCAACCTAGTTCTCTCCACTACACTTAATATTTGACCTACAGACAAGTGCCTAAAATGATTGATTCATCTATCCACTTTTCCTGTATTGAAGGAAGTCTTAAGCAATGAAGTATTTGAAAGATAAACTATAAGAAAGAGAAATAGAAGAAGTGAATAGAAAGGATAATCACTCTTGATAATAGAGTGCTAACTTTGGCTCGCCTATACACACAAAATACAAAGTTTCAAACTAGAAATCCTATAAGATTTAATATATTTCCACAAATTGTAAAAGATAACTGGAATAATTGCTAGGTAAGTGGAGAAAAAGAAATCAGCTTCCCAATTAGTCAAGGTAAAATTTATAGAGCACTTGGGATGAAAGACTAGTTCCAGGGGGAAAAAAGCATACTAGGTATATAGAATGATGTAACAGAAAACACTGAGTGAGTTAGGAATGGGATAAGGTAACAGAAAAAGATATATTTCTAAGAGTAACCTCTACATTCACATGATGCAAAAGGTCTATACATAATTTGGAGGAATTTTTGACGTTTCTGACTTCTTGTCAGTTTGAAATTCATAATCAACATCACCCTATATATCATTGTCTACTTCCCCTTTGAAAGCAGGAGGTTCACAAAGTTCAAAAGATGAAAGTTGGTTGTTGTTTTTAACAGGTAAAGGAAATCAGAAAGAAGTCATATACATTAATAATAACAACTTTCTATGGTGAAATGTCTTCCAAAATATTGTATGGCCCCAGTCACTTACAGCGATTGTTCTTGGTGGGTCTAAACCTCTACCATGTATCTTCAGTAGAGGACATACCTCATCTGAAGCACATGAGTTTGCTCCTAACCAGAATTCTGACTGATGGATCCTCTTAAAATTTAGACAATATCACACACTGAGCTGCCTCAATCGATTCTCTTTAGCTCCCAATAAATAGTATTGGCCCTCCTTTGCTGTTCTATTCTGTTCCCTTCTTATTTTTCTATCTACAACTCTCTTCAGCTCCTGGTAGATGACAGAAACCTTTCCTTTTCTTAGGGAGGCAGTACTTCATAATGGGTCCTACAGTAGAAAACCCTTCCGAGTGCCTGTCATGTCCAAGTGCATTGCAGCTCAAGATATAACATCAGGCTGTAGGAGTCTTAGTTTTTGTTTTTGTTTTTGTTTTTGTTTTTATTTTGTATCATGGGACCCTTTAGCAATCTGGACCTTAACAATCTTTAACATATGAACCCATTCTCAGATTTATTTTTAATCATTCATGGTAAAGGAAATGATAAATTTCATTTAGAAGTTTGTGGAGGGGGGTGGCTAGGTGGCACAGTGAGTAGAGTGCCGGCCCTGGAGTCAGGAGGACCTGAGTTCAGATCCAGCCTCAGACACTTAACACACACGAACAAAAACCTAGCCCTGTGACCTTGGGCAAGTTACTTAACCCCAATTCCCTCCAAAAAGCAACAAAATAAAACAAAACAAAAGAGAAGTTTGTGGAGGGGGAGAGGTGTAATTTTCCCCACTCAAATTCATGGATCCCCCAACATCTAGCCCAAGACCCCTTGGGGAAGTCCATGCACACCAGTTTAAGAACCCCTTTCTTCTTAAGCTTTCCCCTGTACTATGTTTCCTGGACTCATACGAGAGTTCTCTTGAGTTTTCTCAGAACCTGCTATCATCCTTAACTATTAAGTAAGTCAAATCTCTGATATATCAAGTTGGGTCATGATCTTACTACATTCTGATATCTCTTGTCTCCCAACCCTGTGTGTGTGTGTGTTTTGTTTTTTTTTTTTCCCACCTGAATCAACACTATCCACTTGTATTCAGAGAAGGAACCACTTAAGCCTTTTGGTGCCTCTGGGGCCATTTGTATGGGGTTATTCAAATTACACATGGTTGCTTTTCTTAACTTCCAGTTTAGGAGGATGGTACTGAACCAACTATTTCCCTAACACTAGGATAATAAATTTTGTGTCCTTATTTTACATGTTTGTCTAGCAAAAAGAAGTTATTGATGTCAGTGACACTCTGTTATGGAGAAGCTGGGCCCAGTGAAATATTGCAGATCAATGATTCTCAATTTTTCCACTCTGAGGACTACTTTATAATGTTTTTTAATTTGTGGATACTCACATGATAGTGGATTTGTGCTATTATTATCTGTTGATTAAGCAAGCACAAAATGATAAGCTAGAAATTCAACAATGATTTTAAGTCATTTTGTATTATGCTAATCATAGTAATATTTAAAATAGTAATGCACATTGTATGATAATATTTTTGACAGTGCCTTTATTTATTGCATAGAGATATGCAGACCTCTTGCAATAATTCTAATACCCCCCATTAAGGCCCCTAGCATAAAGGCTGGCACTAAGCCATAATATTAAGAATATATCAGTAGT
The DNA here is from genome assembly GCA_011680675.1 of Gymnobelideus leadbeateri. Taxonomy (NCBI): domain Eukaryota; kingdom Metazoa; phylum Chordata; class Mammalia; order Diprotodontia; family Petauridae; genus Gymnobelideus; species Gymnobelideus leadbeateri. The sequence goes on along the minus strand of WOXC01004223.1, from coordinate 407,055 downwards.
TCATTCTTCATTTCCTTTATCACTAGTGCCTGAAAACAAAGACATCAAACACAGAATTATAATGACTCACACAATTATATATATAATTTCTACTTTGTAAACAAGATGTGATGTGATATTAAAATTCTTCTGGGTAGAAATAAACTAATTCAATAAAATTAAATTATTCTTGATATTTTTAAGCAGTTGAAGACAAATTTGACTGTCAAAAAAAGCTGTTACCATATAAAGCATTTGATTAACAACATATCTGCATCGATCACAATGAATAGCTTCTTCCATACAATTTAACAGGATTTTCCTTTGGTATTTTAAAGGTGATTGGGGGAGGGGAGACTTAAGCTAAAGAGGTTTCATATTTTTTTTTTGCTTTCTTTTCCTTTCCACTAGAAATGTTTTATAATTGGTTATAATAGTATAATGGCTATTAATTACTTGGTTAAGTAGAAAAAAGTTTGTTTATTCTATTTTATTGAGTTTCATGGATATCAGCACCAATGAAAGTGATTTCTTGAATATGAAAATTAAATGTATATTTAATTCTTAGAACTAAGTTAAGAGTAAAAACCTCAATCCAAAATTCACACATTATCCCCTTCATTTGGAGGCATTGAAACCTCTGCAGTAATTCTCAACCCTGTGATTAATTATTTCAGGAGGTAAGACTTTGGACCAGTTTGGGAATTGTCCAAACAGAAAAATATTATGTCAAGTGCATATATGTATGTGTGTATTTTTTTTTAATGCGTCAGTGACTCTGAAACCAGCAAACCTTGAAAGTGGAAGCTTCACATCTGAATAGTCATAAAAAATTCCATTGCTTTTTTTTTTTTTAGTGTGCCTTTGTGAGCTCTCCTTTGTATAACTGTCATCTTAGTCTTGTTACTAGTTTCCTTTTAATGCCTTTTTAATTAATCAAAACCTTCAGGTTATAAAACACATAAGTATCTTGCAATGCTACACAATGTAAAAATGGAAACATTAAGAAATGCAAAAGGTTTAGCCATACATTAGAAATATAAACTTACTACTGAAGCCTAAAAGGTAGCTAGCTACTTATGCATGCATTCCCCACAAATAAAAATGGGTTGTTTTGTTTCAAAATAGTTATGGAAGATAAAGAACATATGACTTTTCCCCTAGAAACAAATTCTGTGTACTGTTTGTTTTCTGATGCAATGGCTTAAGGATTCTCATTTGCAGGGCCTCTTTGCCAGTAGGCAATCTGGCAAAAGCTCTGTAGATAACACATACTCCAGACATAGAGGCAGCATGAGCCTTGCAATCCCTTCTGCTAATCTTATCCTATAAGACCCTTTAGGACCCTATTTATTCCCCATAAATAGATAGAAGGGAAAGGATTTAACTCAATTAAAAGAGTTCATGAACACATGTACAAATGTACATGTACACATATACAAATCCACCACTATATAGGAATGAGAAGTGAACCAATATATTTGGACCTATTTAAATACCCATTCTATATGGAACAAGGGCTCAGTCTATGGATTTCATTCTCATAAAAGGTAGAATAGTGTAATTGAAAGAGTATTAGATTTAAAGTCAGGAGAGTTGAGTTCAAGACCTATCTGTGACACTTAGCTTAGCTGAGTGAACATGAGTGGATCATTTAATCTTTCTGAGTCTCAGCTTCCTCGTCTGTAAAGTAGGGATAATAATTTTTGTAGTACCTGTATCAAAAGTTGTTGTGAGGATCAAATGTAGAAATATATGTTTTATAAAGCTTAATAGAAATAAGAACTGGAAATGTGATTTAATGGATATGTAGAACTCTTTTAATGAGGAAACTCCCTCTACCAATGCTAACTAAGACCTTCTCTATAGTCTTGAAGAATTTCCTAGAGCATTGAGAGGTTATATGTCTTGCCTAGGGTTACACAGGAAGGAAAACCTTTTCCAGATATTTGCTCCCCAGACCATATCAATGTGAAGAAGACTTTAAATAGCCTTAGAAAAAAAGATAATGAAGACAAGCTGGACTCCTTCGCAGGGAAAAATAACCTGTTCTGACTAGTCTCACTCCCAGTAAAGAGCAAATATTGTTGGAAAAGTCAATGCCTTCAAGCCACTCACTCTGTGCTTGGATTACCTGGTTGACCATAGTGAAAGTTCAGCAACAGTAGCAGAAAAGGACATAATGACATTGTTAAGCTCCCTGTAGTATCACTTACCTTCTTTACAGGTCCCACTGGGTTGTCGTAAGGGAAGTTGGCAAAGTAAACTATTATGACCTCCTTCATCTCCAACACTAGAGAGGAAAACAATATTGTCTCCCAATCCCCCACATCCATCCTACCTACCCAGGGACTTAGTGTTTGGTAACCAGGGCTTAGGCAACTGTGAGAGTTTCCATTTGGTCCAACCCACAACAATTGAAATGAAAGATGCTAAAAGGGTATGTACCACAACCAACTGCCAAGAGTTCATTAGGCGTCTTTTTATAACGCTTTTACTCTTATTAGCTAAGACAACTTTGATGTAAACAGGAAGTTTTCCATGCAGTTCTACTTGATCAAGGATTGCCTTATTTCCCTTTGTGGTCTGTCCCTTAAAATCCTTGATGGAAACTGAGGTAATTCTATTTACTCATTGAAGATTTCCTGTTATGATAGTAACCTGGCTCTCAGTGTCCAGCAGCTTCTTATGTATTTAATATTTCCCCTTCTCTACTTAGAGGACATTATGACTCCAGCATATGAATTCCAATCCCCTCATAATCCTATAGTTAAAATGATCCAAGTCTCAGGATGATTTTGACATTGCCTTTGAGTATGCTCATCCCCAAATTCCTTCAGCTTTGGATCCAGTGACTTTTAAGGACTATTAAGTACAATAGAAATCTTAGTGGGGCAGAAGGGCCATTACTGCTACAGCCTTGGATATCATGGTATAGTTCTATTAAGGCCCCAGTAGACAGGACATTGTTTTCTTATCAACTCCACATATTAGAAGCCATACCTAATACTTCTCCCAGAATAGGTTGTGATTCTCTTCTGCTCACTTACAAGGACAAAAAGCATTGTGACTCTTCTTACTATTTCTATTAGTGCCAACAGCTAAATTTGTCCAAATGGCCACTGCTATCTTTATCTTTTATTGTTATATGATCTTAGAAAAATATGACAAGACTTGCACAAAATAATGAAGCGTAAAATGAACAGAACCAAGGGAACATTGTATACAGTAACAGCAATATTATTTTAAGAAGGACTTTGAATGATTAAGTAATTTTGACTACTATAAATACCCCAATTAACTCTAAAGGACATGTGAAGAAATGTTATCTGCATCCAGAGAAAGAACAAATAGAACTATGTATAGAATTTTACATATATGTATACATACATGTATATATTATATAAATATGTAAATATCATGTGCATATGTATATACATTGCATAAATATATGCGTTTATGTATACACACCCCTATTTGTGTCTAATGGTAGCTATATCTAGGTCCCAGTCTCTAAAGTCTCTACAAGGTATAGGGAGGGAAGAAAAAGAAAGGAGGAAAAGACATTTATATGATAACTATTACATATTTAAAGAAGCAGTAAGTTGTACCTAATAGATTTGCAATTCCCCGTGCCACCATCTGCTTTATTATACTATGGTATGGAAATGATTGTTTTATTCCATAAATTAAAAAAATAATTAATTATTAAAAAAAAAAAGAAACTGACAAGTTGATATGCCTATACCTGTGAAGAATATTCAGAGTTCAATCCTGTTGCCATTTAGGTGGGAATCCTCCCAGGCTTGTTGTGGGCATGACATGACATGTGTGAGTGTAGAGAGGGTACATAGATCCAATGAATCAAAACCATGTCCATTAGGAACTTTACCTTATAGACTAGATCAAAGAATTGACTAAAATGGAAGTTCATTTTTAAGGGGCCTGGTATGTTCAACTCCCCCTTTTAGCCACTTGAAAAGAGACCAAGGATGGTCTCTTTTAATTCTTTTAATTTAACTGAATCTGTAAAGGTAACTCTTCTGAGAGTGCTTCAAGTTGGTGGAATTCTTCTGTAAAGGAAATCTCTGCCTTGGCACTGTTGGATCACACCATCACGAACTTGTAGAGGACAGGTTCTTAATCTTAGATCTGTGAACTTGAATTTCTAATTATATTGAAGTAGTTATTTATCTACCATCTATCTATGTACATACATAGATAGCTATGTATATACCTAGATGTATGTATATACATAGATAGGTAAATTTGTTGTTGTTCAGTCATTTTTCAGACATGTCTGACTTTTCATGACCCCTTTTGGGGTTTTCTTGGAAAAGATACTGCAGTGTTTTGCCATTTTCTTGTCAATTTCATTTACAGGTGAGGAAATTGATGCAAACAGGGTTGAGTGACTTGACAAGGACCCCACAGCTAGTATCATTTGAGGTCAGATTAGAATTTAGGAAGAGGAGTCTTCCTGACTCTAGGCCTGGAATTCTATCTATTATACTACCTGTCTGCCTATAGATAGCTGACTTTCTATTTCAATATAATTGGTTTCATTTGTAATCATTTGCATTTCATTTTATTCATTAAGAAAAACAATAACATTATTCTGAAAAGTGACTCGAATATTTCTCTGGACTTCCAAGGTAATTCATGACACACAAAAAGCTTAAGAACCCTTACTCTAGTTTCTCATCAAATAACTGTTCAAATTTTTCCAGCAACTTCCCCAGTTCCTTGATGGTAAAAGTCCATCTATCCTTTGTTCTGTCTATGGAAGAATCAAAAGGGGGTAAAGGAACTCCCAGTCACTAAAATCTTTACAAATGCAGGGGAGTTCTGAAACTTACCTTCTTAGAGAACTGCCTATACCACTTCTCAGAATCACAGTCAGTCTGTTTTGGAGGCAGAAAACTGAACCCACTTTTATTCTGACTCCAAGATTGATGACCTTCTTCACAGTATTGCCTCTCCTTCCACATTTTAATGAGGAAAAAATTAATTGTGCTTTACTACATCCAAAACCTGTAGTAACTGTAGGTTGTGAAAACCTCATTGAAAGCACTAAAAGGAAATATAGGCAGGTACTTATGCTAATGTTTTGGTCTATGATATAAGGAAAAGTTCAGGAAAAAAATCAAGTTGAAATCGAATTACATTACTAATGTGGGACAAAGTTCCCTAACTTTCTTTGTGTACATCTTTGTCTTAAATGGTATTTGTGTGAATATGTGTGTGTATAAAATACACGGATATATACATATAACATAAACACATGATTCTTCATTATCCCGTTTTGGGCTTTCTTGTCAAAGGTACTAGAGTAGTTTGCCATTTCCTACTTCAGTTCATTTTATAGCTAAGGAAAGTGAGGTAAACAAAGATTAAATGATTTGCTTAGGGTCACACAGCTAGTATGTGTGTGAGGCTGCATTTGAACTTAAGTCTTCCTGATTCCAGTCCCAGTGCTCTATCTACTGTGCTACCTAGCTACCTTCTGTGTGTGTGTGTGTATAAAATAAGTATGTGCATACATACATGTTGCCATTAAAAACATGCTGCCGTTTTATCTACTTAAATTCAGAATGTTTCTCTCCATTAATTTCTGAGTCATTAAAAACTGTTTAAAAAAAATACTGTGTTGCTCCAAGATTAGAGATCACACAGATTTTTTTGACTTGTGGCTTGACTCACACCTGTCACATGATAGTTTATGTCTAATAATGAAATGAAATAAGATTCTTGTAGGCCTTTCAAGAGTTAGTAAAAAGAGACTTACTTTGGCCTAGAATAGAAAATATTCAAACAGAGCTTAGCTTATTGTAATGTTAATGGAAGTTGAAGATCTTCTCATTCATTAATAGGCCTCTTATAGATCCAAACTAGAGAAGCTTAATTAGGGGAGGCTTGTTTTTCAGGAAGGCCCACACCTTTTATTACTTTGTAATTAGTCAGTGGGTCATGATGTCCTCTGACCCTAAACAAGTGTATATTTACTCTGAAGTTAGCATTTTCCTTTGGGGCTCACTCACTGGGAAAGCATTCATGTAACTTGGTCAGAAGAGACTCTAGATAACTGTTAAGGAACCCCCCAGCTTGCAAAACTCAGATGTTGGCACTTCTCTCTTTCTCTGATAACTGCATGTATAGCTTTGGTCAGACAGATAGAAGTCCTGTCTGTTTATTTGTGTTATTTTCTCTGTCGGTATTTTTTCTGCTTGTAATTTCTGTTTTTATTTTCTCTGAAGTTCAGGGTGCTGACTTTTTCCTCTGAACTGAGTAAATGATATTTATGTTTTATTAAGGTAAAATTGCTGACCCTTTTGGAGTTGCTTTCCTTTAGAAAAGCAGATCAAAGAATCTGTGCTAGCAGCCCTCCTGTGTGCTGGTGTTGTTGGTCTTACACCCCCACAGCAGCTGCAAGTAGCATTGTTGTTACACACACACACACACACACAGTGTGTGTGTGTGTGTGTGTGTGTGTGTGTGTGTGTGTATTTCAGGAATTCAGGATATCCTTTTGTAAACTTAATGAGTCTCTGCTTAGCAACCCCAAGTCATCAGTACTTCAACCAGTTAGAAATTTTTATCATACATTGAAACTCCTTGAGTTTTCTTGATTGGAAGTAGGTTCATCCAAGTTTCCATGTCACTTCCACAGAAAAATAAGCCAGGGGTTTCTATCATCTCTGTCTCTGTCTCTGTCTGTCTCCATCTCTATGTTTCCATCTGTATCTAATCTATATTTATATCTATCATCTCTATATATCCATATATAATATAAATAGATTTGTATCTAGATTTATCTATGTTGGTATTTTTAGATCTATAGCTATCCATGTAACATTTATATAAATAGATATAGGTTTAGCTATAGCTTTAGATACTGTTAATATTGTTATGGGTCCTGCCCTCTCACAGTTTCAAAGAAAAGAGAATTAACTGAAATTTCCATGGAATTTCTTGTTCTGAAACCAAGTAGGGGATATCTGTTTGTGTTCTGACTGATCTCCATGTATTAGTTCACACATGCACAAATATACATGTATATGTATATACCACATGCAGTTATTAAATTTCATTGATTATTCATATCTGTATTTATAAATATGTCCATATAAATATAAAGTTTTTATCATTATGTAGTTCCTTAGCATCTTGAGTTTGGCATGGTATACTGGAAAGAATATTGGCTTAAGCAACAGAGAATACATATGAATCTTGATTCTACTACTTGTTAACTGTATAATTTTAGGAAAAGATATTCAACTTTCAGAGACTGAGTTTCCTCAGATGTAAAATAAATAGGGTTGGGTTAGATGATTCCTAGGGTCCCTTTTAGCTTTAATTTCCATGGTCCTATGGGAATTCTCTTAAGATATAATTCTCTTAAGTATAGCGTTCAAAAACACTGTTGGTGTTAAAGTCCTCTTTTCAACCAACATAATTTTATAAAGTATGTGCTATGCATTCAGTAGTCTCTTAGTGTCAGCTCAGATTCTGGAGGAGTGGGGAATAAAATTTTGTTTGCTGAATAACTTAACACTAATTCCTACCATAGAGCCTGCTTTCTGATGAAAGAAGTTCTTAACAGACAGGAAAGGGGTCATTAGTCAATCACTTTTTCAACATTGTTTTTAAGGTAATCCCAGTGATCTTGTGCTGAAAGGGGATCCCCACAGATGTGTGAAACTTCCACTTTCAGGAAACAAAATTCCAATATCTTGCTAAATTGGTATTTTCCTACTGCTTTGTTAGAGTCCTTAATATAGGTACATTCTATGTTTCCAAATCCAAAGTCCATAACCTTTTGCCCTTCCTCATCTAAGGTTCCAAGGAGGATCTTAGATTATAGAAGACATTCAAAACATTGCCACTTAACTTTGAAAGCAAGTCTAAACAAAATGGTAAGAAGCAAATGCTATCCACATTTATGAGACCAGCAACTCATGCATCACTTTCTATAAGGAGAGGTATCACGTTCTGCTTTCATTACATGAAACACACTGCTTCAATCTATTTTTCATTTCATTTGGTAGTATTTAGTCTAAATGTTTTGCCATGTTGATAAATTAACAACTGATTTTAGTTATATATAATGCACATTTGAAATTTCTCATTGTTTTGGACAATTCTACATTGCAAAGGGCATAATTTGCAACAGCTGTTTCAAATGCCAAAAGATTAAGTTGGCAAACAGTATTTTAATGCAAAATTTAGCTTCAAGGGATGTATGGTACATGCACTAATTGCTGAAAACAGTTTTGAAGGAGGGGAAAAAAGCTATCTAGGTTATTTTCAGAGGCAGAAGAAAAGGCATTTGAGAAAATATAGGGCTGCTATTTTTGTGCAGATCTATCAACAGCTTTTCACTTTACTTTCCTTCAGTCCTTTTGTTCCCCCAAAGACATTGAGTTATGTTGGCATTTTCCAACTTTTTAATTTTTAATCTAAAGATTACTACAAGTTTCTCATGGGCAAGTAATAAGTGATCATACACAGCTATACATTTTGAAGCCTGGTACTGCTTGATGAGCTGTCTGTCATCATAAATGGAGTTGTGCAGTGGTTTTTCCATTTGATTTGAAGATTTCATCTAACAAAGTGAAAATAAAGGAGAGCAGAAAAACAGAGAATGACTTAACTTTCCAAGTAAAAATATTAGGGCATTCCTATCACATAAGACCACTAAGTATATATGAAATGAACTGAAGGAACAATTAATAATTTTTGCCACTAGCTTGTAGGTTTTATTGATAATTGTTTTTCCTTTTAAGGGTATAAAGAACATTTCTCTGCCTCTGACAGCTTAGTCTTTTCCCCATCTATTCAATAAAGGAGATGACTGATCTGTCATCTGTGAGATTCCATTTGCTTTAAATCCTAACAAATTCCCATGGATGTTTAGACATTCTTGGTGAAGGGAATTTCCACACCAGACATTTCTCAGATTAATGAAATCATATTTCCAGACTGGAGGAAATATATAGCAACAATTCTCAAAGCATGGTCCAGAGACATCTGGGCATCCCCAAGGCACTTTCAGGGTATCCATAAGGTCAAGACTATTTTTATAATAATACTAAAACATTTTAATTTTGAATGTGGTAAATATAGCTAGATATAACCCATATAAAATGCTATTTAGGGTCCTCAATTTTTAAGAATGTAAAAGGGTCCTAAGACTAAAAAGTTTGAGAATCACTGAGAGAGAATTGATATAACAGCTAATCATAGATTATTAGAGATACTAGCCAGGGCTGGGGAACTTGTGGCCTCCAGGCAGCAGGTTACCCACTCCTGTTAGGTAATCTAGCCCAATCCATGTATTCAGATACATGCACTGAGTATGTTGTAGTAGGGGTGGACAAACACAGCATATGTATATATGTATATATACATATAAATAACATATATGTATGTGTGCATATACATCTAATACACACATGTGGAAATAGAGAAAGAATTAGTTGCAGTGGGAGTAGCGGCAACATTAGGTTCAAAGTAAAAAAATGTAGTTCTGAAACAATCAACAAATGTTAATTAAGCACTTAATGTGTACCAGGCACTGTGTTAAGTGCTGTGCTGCAGATTAAAAAAAAAAAAGTGAAACAGTTCCTATCCTTAATGAGTTTACATTTGAGGGGAGAGGAAAGTAGAGACAACATGTACATATATAATGACATGCAGAAGATTTACAAATGCATAAAAGGTACATTTGAAAACAGGTTCATGGATTAAAGAAAGTTTTCATGTAGGAAGTGATGATTTTGCTGAATTATGAAGAAAACTACATATTCAAAGAGGTAGAATTAAGCAATTAGTGTATTCCACACATGGGGTATGATGCCTTCTGTTATAAAAAAAAATATGAACATTAAATGTTTCAAATATATATATAAATACTATTATTAATACTCTTTTGCCTATAATTGGGAGATAAGATGTGCAGGCATTGGGACACAAAGATTCATCTTCCTCTAATGGAAAAGTCGATGGGGGTATGGGAGAAGGTATGGGAGAGAGCAGATTGGAGGAAGCGATATCTTGTGGGACTGCTATTCTGGGAGGTTGGGTAGGGGAATAATGGGGGGAAAATGATTGTAACTCAAAATCTGGCAGAAATGAATGATGTAAAACAGAAGTTAATAAAGCATTTGTTTAAAAAAAAAAGAATGATCCAAAGGTGAACCCCCCAAAAAAAAAAAACAATAAATTCTTAAAATCCTTAGCAACCTTCAAATCACAATTTTGGTACTCCCAATAAAAAAATCCCCTTTCCAAATTAAAAAAAAATATGTTGGTACTAGATAACCTTTAAAATCCCTTCTAGTCTTAAATCTATGATCCCATGACCAATTTAAAAATATTAAGTAATCTGTTCAAGTCAATGACTAAAGAGTGATAAAATCAGAACCAAACAATGGGTATCCTAACTCTCAGTCCCATGATTCTCAACATGGCTTTTTTTTAAGGCCCTTAAAATAACCTGTTTCAAGCCCCCTTAAAATAACTATGCTCTATTAAATATTAAATTGTTGTTTATTAGGCCATGCTTTCCTAGAATTTGTACAGATAGCCTGAAGCTAATTAACAACACTTCCCAAAGTTTAGAACAGGTGGGAAACCACATTTCCTGAAATTGTAGATGAAGTGCTTTCTTGGGAGACATTTACAGAGTTGGAAAAATAACCCTTCATGAATTATGTTGTGCTGTAGTGTCTGATTTCTGTGAAAAGTTGACTCAGCCATATGGATATTCTCTATGAAGAAAGATAGATGACTGGATATTATGCAAGAAGATTAACTAAATATACATTGGAAATCTGGGCAGAGTGGGTGGGGGGAAAACCAATAATTTTATTTTTAATTAGATTTTAACAAAGTCTTTGGATACTGAGGAAGGTTTAACAATATACCAAGACAACATATGTAGCTCCTATAAAAATCTACTCTGACCAATGACACTTAAGGTAAACTTAGATTCACTTCAAGATGAATCTAAGAGGTAGATTCATCTTGCTATGTATATAATATTCTAAAATATTAATGATGTCTTAAGAAATACAATTGACTAAGACTACCTTTATTGGCAATGTAGGGCAATTTCCAGATGATCTAACTTTTTGATGTGACCTCTCAATCTCCATGATCCTGGAGATCATACTAATATTGAAAAAAATACATGATATCAACATCTTTTCAGATCCATGATCTGAGGACCAGTGAGGTTCTCTGCAATAATTACCTCATTTGTAATAAAAACCTTAGGAAATATGGAGACACACATATCTATATTTATGTCTATGTCTATGTCTATGTCTATGTCTATGTCTATGTCTGTGTCTGTGTCTGTGTCTGTGTGTCTGTGTCTGTGTCTGTGTCTATGTCTATGTCAATGTCTATGTCTATGTCTATATAATGTATCTATCTATTTATCATATATTTTATATTCCTGTTCTGGGAGTCTATTCAATCAGTCTCTCTATTCAGTCAGTCTAATTCCTATATAATAATTTGAGAAAATAGAATGCTCAGGAATAGAATGCTCAGGAAGACTCTGATGGCTTGTTTCAGAAGAGAATTAGGACACATATGGGTTGCCAATCATGCCTGTATTGGGAAAAAAAGTAATTTGAGACTGGAAATGCATTCAAAGCAACAGTTAATTAATTTGGCATTGCAAGATATTTTGCATGAATTTTGGTTGGCTCCCCATCCATCTCCAATCCCATTAAATTCAATTCAAATTTTTGTTAAGCATTCAATACCTTCAAGTCACTTTACTTAGTGCTGGGGATTTAAATAAAAAAGAAAAAGAACAAAACAATCCCTTCAATTGGTTAATCTGTTTGTAATATATTCTCTCCATTTCCTGCCTGACCCTTTTCCTTATTCATTTTCCTAATCTGTAAAATGAAGCAACTGGAATAGATGGCTTCTGGAGTCTAAGCTAACTCTAAATCTATGATCCTATGGTTCCTTTCAGTAGCAAGCACTTGCTCTCTTAAAATTCCTTTGTATTATTATTCACAGTTGAATCTTCACACTGAATGTAAGTCATTTGAGGGCAAGAACTTTTTTCTTTTTTGTTTTTGCATTCTTATTGCATCATGTGCCTTGCATGCAGTAAATGCTTGATAAATTCTTGTTGAATTGATTTGAAAGTGCTTATACACTGATGGAAGGAAGCACGTAAATATCTACTAGGGCAGTGTTCTCTAATAGCTGAGGGGATCAGGAAAGGCCTGGAGACGACTACTGAGCTGTGCTCTGAAGGAAGCTAGAGTTTTTCAGAGGCAAAGGGGAGAAAATAGAGGAAAGCAATTACTTTCTTTTTATTTAAGCATTGGTAAATAATCAAGATTGATTAAAATGTCCCTTTCCAAAGTGTGAGCTGAGGCATTTGTGTAGGCAAAGTCTTAATATTAAATCTCATTGGTTTAAACTAGGTGAGGTATTGGATGTACAGTAATAAGGGTTTAATCATCATTCAGTTGAATAGAATCCTGTTGAAATGAACAGTATTTGGTTAACATTAAATTTAATTTTTTCTTTAGTGTGCTATGATTTAAGACAACCTAGAGGATCAATTAAAGTCTATGGGCCAGAAAACACCTTCTCCACAATGCAAGGTTGTACTGATTTATACTATATTAACTTATTAATGCCACCTGTACCCTGCAGTATAACCATTTATGTCACTGTACTAAGGCAGTGATAGTTTCTGCTAAACACATTGGAACTCTCTCAAAAAAAAAATCCCCATGGAAACACAGGAAGAAGAAAGAGAAGACAGATTAGAGGAAAAGATTTGAAAGAAAGCAATACTTAGATGAAAAATGTTCTTACAAACATTTTTGAAGGAATGCTCCCTAATTTATTTTAGGTGATGGGCGTAGGTTCGCAACTTCTTGAATAATATCCATGACATTAGACCTTAGGTGAATGAATGGAAAATACTTCAGATATCAAATGTGGGTCTCTGAAAATGTCAGAAACTCAAGGGTGCCTAAAATAATAGCTTTATGGATGATTGTCTTGAGAAATAAATATGAGTATGGATTTGGGATATTTCCTTTGGTGAGTTTACTATGAGGCCAACAAAATCCAGGATTTCAAATAACTGGCAAGGATTAAAGGTACTCTTATGAATCTTTGTATTCAACTATATTCAAATTTGCCTGAGGTAGATGGTACTGCTAGTAATAATGGGACTGCACTATCCAATCACTCCTTATTAATTCTTCAGAGAGTTATATTTCCAAGAAAACCCTGGAAAATTGCTGGCAAGAAAATGACTCTTTCCATTTAACAAGTACAACAAAACTCTAGTAGTTCAAAAGACCAAAAAAAAATCAAGTAACATATGAAAAAAAAAGTCACAATGAGAGTGTTAAACTAGGGGCAAAAACAATAAAGACAGGAGGGAGAATGTGATAAAGAACTCAATAATCAGACTATCCTCTGTCATGAACTTAAATACATAGATATGTCCCTAAAATAATAATTCCATGGGCGCTTTAGGGTTCTTTTTTTTTTTTGCTTAAAGATTCAATTAAAGACTAGATAGACATTTAATGTTCCTGCACAACAACAACAACAACAAATATTGGTCCTCTAGAACATTCTGACTCCAGTCAGAATCCTTGTTTAAATCTTGGTCTGCCACCATACCTATGTGACCTTAGGTAAATCACTTCACCTTTCTGACCTTCAATTTTCTTACTTATGAAATAACTATGAAATAAAGGGTTGAGACTAGATAGATGACCTCTCAGGTCTCTTTTACCTCTAAGTTTATGATCCTCAAATTTTTCTGGAAACATGGAACTACGAGAAATAACCCTTTACAAGGTTTTGTTAAGAAGACTGAAAATTGAAGGTGATAGCACTGAAAAAATAAAATCTGTTTCTAAATCTTGTTGATTTTTCCTCTGCAAAATCTATCAGTACATTGCCCCTTCTTCATCTATAGAACCAGAATACATTGCAGACTCTCATTATTCTATACCTGAAATATTACAATAACTTTCTAATGGTGCTCCCCATTTTTAGTTTCTCCATTCTATAATTTATCCTCCATAAAGCTTCCAAAAATTTTTCCCATGACCTGACCATACCATTACTCTATTAAAAGTCATCTGTGACTCCCTACTCCCTACCTTTATGGTAAAATAAAAATTCCTCAACCTGAAATGCAAGGCTCACCAAAATTTGGTTCCCTTTCCAGACTTATTTCATATAACTCCCCTTCATGCATTCTACATTGCACCAAATGAGACTAGATTCTTATTATACCATGTATTTGCACAGTCTGTCTCCCTGATTGAAATATAGTTTTCTCATCTTTGCATCACAACATACCTTATTTCCTTCAAGATTCAACCCCAACACCATATTTTAAATAAAGCCTTTTCAGATTTATCCAACTGGTGGGGACTTAACTCCCTAAACTAAAAATAAATCTTGTCTTTATTGTGTATTTATATAATTTATATGCAATTAGTGTATATACTCTGTACATGTTATCATTCTCAACAGAATGCATGCTCTATGAGAGCAAGAAATGTTTCATTTTTGTCTTCTATTTCCAGTGCCCAGCACAAATGGAACATAGTAGGCTTTTAATAAGTGCTTGTCAGTCATTTAATACATGCTGTCTTCTCTGTCACTTTCACAGTAAATGTTATCTCTGTCTTTTCATCACTTAAGCAACATGATCTAGTGGGAAAGACTTGGATTTGAAGTCAAAAGGCCTGGGTATAAATTATGCACTGGCACATACTGAACCAAACAAATAGATGACAAAACAAGGCAGCATGTGATTGTGTTACACAAATAGTATGATTATCTATTGATTCAATTCTAGAAGTGAACTTAGAGGTCATTTGACCACCCCTATCACTTGACAGAAAGTAAAACTGGGACTCAGGGAAATTAATTGAATTTTTCAAGGTTTTATAGAAAGTAGGTAAGAATTGGACATGGGATTTGAAACTTGGATCTCTTGACAAGGGAGGCAAAACTCTTTTCACTGTAACAGATCACCTCTGTCTATTCTTCTTATTAAAACTGTAGCATTATTATATCACCTATCAAAATGAATAGAAAAATTGAAAGAAATATTTTCCAAATACAACGAGTACATCTGTCATAGATATCGAATTGTTTTTAAGTCTTCTCTTGGAAAAAAAAGGGTACGTGCTGGAACCCTCTATCAGGCAATAATAGTTAATGAAAATTCCATGTTTTCATGCTTTGTTTTATAATTTTTTGGCAAAAAATATTTTGTATCTGACTAAATTAATAAAAGCATAAATACAGTTGTACATCTGGAGAGATGTAGTTTTGGTCTCCATTCTGATGAAGAGTATCTAGCTCCAGGTGTCCATCACTTGGGGTGGGGTCCTATTTTAGTAAAGTAGACCTCATTACATAGTCTACAAAGAATGCTCTATTGCTGAACAATGCTATTGTTAATGGAATCTTTGATTTATTGACTAAAGTTTAAGAATATTTTTTAAACATCATGTTATTCAGCCCATCAGTTTAGATCAGCTAGACATCACATATGTGAGAAGTTATCAAAATTTTTCAGTTATAAAATTGAGATGATGAAAATTTTGCTTCCTCTTATGTATCATAAGTACTAGTAACCAAGTTTTCTTCAATTCTCCTTTCCCTTCTTTTTCTCTTCCTTCTTTTTTCTCTTTCCTTCTTTCATTCTCTCACCTCTTTTTTCTTCTTTCTTTCTTTCTTCCTTCCTTTCTTTCTTTCTTTCTTTCTTTCTTTCTTTCTTTCTTTCTTTCTTTCTTTCTTTCTTTCTTTTCTCTCTGTCTGTCTCCCTCCTTCCTTCCTTCGTTTCTTTTCTTTGTTTAAGGCTGAAGTATATTAGCCCTGCAAGGCTTGCCAAAATTCTATGGCATATTTATTATTGGAGACTCACCATATGAGTCTTTAATCCCTGTCTAGTAGGCACCTTGGTAGTAGCCAGTTTGACATAGTACTATCAGAATATGAATAGCTCAGTTACTTCTGATTCTACTCCTGTTGTCAGAATTCTACTTACTTGTTAGGCCACCATCTTTGAAGAGAAAGGGACACGTGAGATATCCTCTCATATCATTTTATCACACCCAAATCTCTGAGATATTGGAATATTATTTTTGTTAATAAGCTCCAATTTGGAGTCAGCAACTTTATCAAATTGGAATTCTTCTTAATATTTAAGTGTGATATTCTTCATTTTGAATATTCATCATAAACTCTGGCAATATCCATTACAATAATATTTTTAATCAGCTCCATATTTAGTTAGCTTGTGTGGGCATGGGTTTTATAGAATCTCAGAACTGAAAGAGATCTTAGAAATCACAAGGTCAAATTCCAATCTAAAGAATATGTCCCCTTTGTAATATTTCTCATAGATGTTAATCTAGCCCAGGAGTGGAGAACCTGTGACCTCCAGACCATATGTGGACTGTTAGGTCCTCAAGTGTGGCCCTTTGACTGAATCCAAACTTCACAGAAAAAATCCCTTTAATATGGGGTGGCTAGGTGGTGCAGTGAGTAGAGTGCTGGCCCTGTAGTCAGATGGACCTGAGTTCAGATCCAGCCTCAGACACTTAACACACACAAATAAAAACCTAGCTGTGTGACCTAGCCATGGGCAAGTTACTTAACCCCAATTACCCTCCAAAAAAAAAAATCCCTTTGATAAAAGGATTTGTTCTATAAAACTTGGACTCACTCAAAAGGCTACAGCCAAGGCCCTGAAAGGCCACACATGACCTCCACACATGACCTCCAGGTTCCCCACCCCTGGTCTGGCTTCTGTTTGAAGGCTTCTGGTGACAGGGAACTTAATCTCCCAAGGAAACCCATTTCACTTTGAGACAAATCTAATGGTAAGAATTTTTTCCTTATGTTGAACTAAAATCTGTCTCTCTATAGCTTACTCTTGGGCCAATCAGAATAACTAATCTCTCTTCCACATGACTGCTTTAAATAATTTTAAAACAGTCAACATATTCCCTCTATGTCTTCTAAGGAGGAAACAGCATTACTCCTCACTTTAATTTGTCTTCCTTTGATACAATTTTTTGTCCCCTTGCCATCTTGCTTATACTACTCTAGACTATCTTCTGATTAAGTACTTACTGCTTGTAAGGACTTTTGATAGGTACTAAGTATAAAAAGGAAAACAAACAAAAAATACTTGAGAATGGCTCCAGTCCTCAGGAACCTTATTTTCTGCATGTACTGTGTCTTACCACTTTAGATACAAGTCAAATCTCTCTACTACCTCGTTTTGATCTCTAGATCATATCTAGAGATGATCTCTAATCATTTTTGTTATAACCTAGTACCCTTGTAATTGTGATCACTTATGTACCTATTCCATTTTAACCTTTGGAATGTACCCTACACTGTCAACATATTACAGGGGAAAAACAAACTCCAGATGATTTCAGTTGAATTGATAATTCATTATTGTGTGACATAAACAAAATGATTTCTCTTCTTTGTCCTCAATTTTTCTTGTGCAAAAAGTATGAATAATGTTTTCATTACCTATTTCATACTATTGTTCTAAGCAAAGTACTATGTAAACTTTAAAGTGAGGTCAAAAAATGAATGGTTTTGAAATTCACCTATGTTGCTGAACTTTTCTTTTTCTTTTTCTTTTTTCTTTTTTGCTTTTTGGTGGGCAATTGGGGTTAAGTTACTTGCCCAAAGTCACATGGCTTGTAAGTGTGTCAAGTGTCTGAGGTCAAATTTGAACTCAGGTCCTACTGACTCCAGGGCCAGTCATCTATTCACTGTGCCACATAGCTGCCCCAATTATTTTTGGGGGGACAAGGGGAAAGGCAAGGCAATTGGGGTTAAGTGACTTGCCCAAGGTCACACAGCTAGTAAGTGTGTCAAGTGTCTGAGGGCAGATTTGAACTCAGGTGCTCCTGACTCCAGGGCTGGTGCTCTATTCATTGACCCACCTAGCTGCCCCTGAACTTTTCAACTAACATTCCTTCTACCACCTAATTTTATAGAAAAACCTAGAATTTCTCTAAGGACTTGCCTTGTAACCCTCTATGTAGGTGCGCACTCCTTTTACCCCATCCCGATTAACTCTACCTCGAGTAGTGAATACACACAGAGACACACATGTACATACGTGTAGGTATAGGTGGGTGTATGTGTGTGTATATGTGTGTGTGTATTCCTTATTCTCAAAACCTGTATCTAGATTGCTTTTCCATAACTGCCCTTCTTTTCCTTTCACTTTCCAAAGTTTTTCCAAAATTTCCATTTATATCACATATTCCCATCCCTCATTACCATCATCTTCCAGGCTCTAGGTTATTCTCCCACTTTTTCTTTTGCAACAAGTTTAGCACCTATCTCATGGTCTTCTTTCTCAACATATTCTCTGCCAAGTCTCTTCCTTAAATATTTATGTTGATGATAGTAACTCTAGCAACCAGACTCTCATTTCCTAAACCTCTTGGACTCTACTTCTGACTCACATTAACTTGGCCACACACCTTAGACCTTACCATCTCTTGAAATTACACCACTTATAAGATCCAAAACTTTGAATTTTCACTTTCTGACTAAAATTTTCTATGCTTCTATTACTACCATTTTCTCTCACACACTAAACTAACTCTTCACCATCATAGTGATAGCATTCCTTTGTGGGTTAGATGAGGGTAAACTCATATGAAATAGGAAACAGATTAAAGCTGTCTGAAAGTAGAATGGGCTGCTTTTGAAGTACTAGGCTGACCAAGTAAAAGATGGATGTTTTAGAAGGGTTTATATTTTGGGTTGTATTGGGTTATGTAGGCATTGAGGTACATTGCAAATCTGAAATTCTGTGACTTTTTAACTGGGAAGTATATGCAATATGAGATTTTACTATGTTTTGGGGCAGCTAGGTTGTTCAATGAATAGAGCACCGGTCCTGGAGTCTGGAGGACCTGAGTTCAAATACAGCCTCAGACACTTAATACAAAAAAACTAGCCATGTGACCTCGGGCAAGTCACTTAACCCCAATTGCCCCTCCAAAAAGCAAAAAAAAAAAAAAAAAAGATTTTACTATGCTTACTGCTTATTGATTATTATTTTTTTTACTTTATTAACTTCTGTTTTACATCATCCATTTCCGCCAGATTTTGAGTTACAATCATTTTCCCCCCATTATTCCCCTACCCAACCTCCCAGAATAGCAGTCCCACAAGATATCGCTTCCTCCAATCTGCTCTCTCCCATACCTTCTCCCATACCCCCATCGACTTTTCCATTAGAGGAAGATGAATCTTTGTGTCCCAATGTCTGCACATCTTATCTCCCAATTATAGGCAAAAGAGTATTAATAATAGTATTTATATATATATTTGAAACATTTAATGTTACGACCTTGAATTTCAGATCCATTTCCTTCCTCCCTTGTCACCCATTCCTTCTTGGGATATAAGTAATTCAGTATATGTTGTACATGTCTAGCTATGCAAAACATTATCATAGTAGATATATTGTACAAGGCTGCTTATAATTCCCTCCCACTCATCCCACCCCCACCTGGTCCATTCCCACCTACATGATCCTGTCCCTCTTCTATAGTGGGTACTTCCAACCTCCCCTCACCCCAAGGATGCTCTCCCATCCATCATCCCTCCTCTCATCCCCCTTCCCCCTATCCTGCTGCAGGTTGAGATATCCCATTTAGTATGTATGTCATTTTCTCCCTGAACCAAATTCAATGTGAATGTGGTTTTGCCTTTTTAGCCTTCCTTATTCTCCCCCTCCTTTGCAACCACTTCCCCTTGCTTCTTCTACACGCTATAGTTTACCCTACCCTGTCTCTCCCCATCTCCTCTTGCCACTTTCCTCTCTCACCTCATAATTTCATCCCTTGGGTATTCTCCCTTCCCAACAAATTCAACCTATGCCCTCTATCCATATATAACTATAACCATATACACACACATTCACATATGTATTCATATGACCACACCCCCTTCTTCCATTATTTTCATAGTGAGAAAGATATCAGTCCCAGTTATTGCTTTTCCATATAGGAATGTAAATAGTTCAACTTTGATAAGTTCCTTTTGATTTATTTTCACTGATTACCTTCTCAGGCATCTCTTGCTTCTTGTGTCTGGATGTCAAATTTTCTATTCAATTCTGGTTTTTTCTCAAGAATGCTTGAAAGTCCTCTATTCCACTGAATGACCATATTTTCCCCTGAAACAAAATACTCAGTTTTGCTGGGTAGGTGACCCTTAGGTTCATTCCCAGTTCTTTTGCCCTCTGGAATATCATATTCCATGCCCTTCGATCCCTCAGTGTAGAAGCTACCAGGTCCTGGGCTATTCTGATTGTGTTTCCACAATATTGAAATTGTTTCTTCCTAGCCGCTTGTAGTATTTTCTCCTTGATCTGGGGATTCTGGAACCTGGCTATAATATTTCTGGGAGTTTTCTTTTTGGGATCTTTTTCAGGAGGTGATCGGTGGATTCTTTCAACTTCTCTTTTGCCCTCTGGATCTAAAACATCAGGGCAGTTTTCCTTGAGAATTTTTTTTTTTTTTTTGAATTCAGGAAGCGTTTATTAGCTGGCCAGCGGCAGTCCTAGGAAAAGTCCCAGGAGCTGCACTGAACCCCAGTAGACACACAGTTTAAATAGTCCAAAAGCTACCATCATATCAGGGGCAGGCTGGTCGGGCAGGATATGGGGCGGGGGCACTCTTAGATAACACAGGTTGTTCAATGACTGAAGGGAGGATTCTTGGGTTTGGTCGGATGAGATAAGAGTGGGCTGGGGCACACTGGGTTAAAGATGTTCGATAACCTAGCAGAATGCAGGATTCTTGGGTTTGGTCGGATGAGATCAGGGTGGGCTGGGGCGAGAATTTCTTGAAGGGTGATTTCTAGGTTCTTTCCTTGATCGTGGCTTTCAGGTAGTCCAATAATTTTTAAATTGTCTCTCCTGGATCTATTCTCCAGGTCAGTGGTTTTTCCCATGAGATATTTCACATTGCCTTCTAATCTTTCGTTTGTTTGGATCTGCTTAACAGCATCTTGATTTCTCATAAAGTCACTAGCTTCCATTTGCTCCAGTCTAACTCTGAAGGAATGAATCTCCTCAGTGAACTTTTGAGATTCTTTTTCCATCTGGCAAATTCGACTTTTTAAGGCATTCTTCTCCTCATTGCCCTTTTGGGCCTCCTTTGCCATTTGAGTTAGTCTATTTTTTAAGGTGTTGTTTTCCTCAGTCAGGCTGTTGACCCTCATTTCATACTTTTCCTGCATCCTTCTCATTTCTCTTTCCAATTTTTCCTCCACTTCTCTTATTTGATTTTTAAAGTCCTTCTTAAGGTCCTCTATGGCCTGCAACCCGCTCATGTTTTCCCCTGGGGCTTTTGGAGCAGGACTTCTGACCTCACAGTCCTTTTCCCGCTCTATGCCCCCAAAATAGGAGTCTAGGGTTGCATTTTTCTGTTTCCTTTGCCTTGGCATGTTGCCACTTAATTGCTTGACTTTTGGGCTTGTTGCCACACTATGGCTTTAAGGCCAGATAGAGGAATTTTCGTCCCGAACGTGTGGGGGGCAACTTCCGTTTCTGGCAAGCTGTAAACCCACCCACAACTTCCACCCTAGATCACAATCCAGATCCAGGGAGGTTAAAGCAAGAGCGATTACCCCCCAAGACTGATCGCTGGATCTCCCCACGATTTGTAGGCTGGGAGCCGGATCTGCCTCTGAAAACTACAAAATGGCGTGTCTCCTCAGCAGCTTCTAGCCCCAGGGGAGGGAGCTGATGCATTCCCCACATACAGGTCCCAAAGTCCATAGGACACTAACCTCTTACTTTGTCCTAGGCATGTCTATGTTGATAATTCTGGCATCTCCACAGTTCCTGGTGTTCTGGGGTTCCTCCAGCCGGCTGCTGGCCCTGCCGCCCTGGGGCTAAAACCTCGGCTCACGTGGACCTGGGCTCGGCTCGGCTCCTGCGCTCTGCGCGCTGCCGGCTCCCAGACCACTGCGCTGGTCCTTCCTGCAGGGTGCTGGGCTGTCCTCAGCGGGAGGTTAGCTTCTCTGTGTCGTTCTGTGGGTGCTGGGGCTCCAGAAGATTTTCAGAGTCCTTTTTTTACATAGTTTGTGGAGAATCTGGGGGCAGAGAGGCTTGGTCGAGCTGTTTCTACTCCGCCATCTTGGCTCCGCCTTATTGATTATTTTTAAAACACCCAGTAAAGAAGTATTGTATAAAATTTTAAGCACAATCCTATCAGTTAAGAAAATTAACAAGTACCCCAACATGTGCATATTTTACTTATTTATAAAACTTTTTACAAAATAGAAATTAAGGGTGAAATACAAAAGAAATGATATGTAATGCTAGAGTCAGTAGAGATCCATTGGAATTAACTGAGTTCAGAAGTGATATGGTCAGATCTGTGATTTAGCGTGTTGTGTTTGGAAAAACTGTGAAGAGCAGACTGAAATGGGAAGAGACTTGAGACAAGGATACCAATTAGAAAAATATTGCAATATATCAAGAGAGAGGTGATAAAAAGGCTGAAATACTGCAGTGACTGTGTGAGCAGAGAGAATGAGTTGTGTGAGATGTTGTGGAGGCAGAAACAAGATATGGCAATGGATTAGATATAAGGAGTGAGATATCAAAGTGTTAAAGGTGACACCAAAGCTGAGAACCTTACTGTCTGTAATGTTAATGGGATTTAAGATCTTCCCCACCCATTAATAGGCTTCCTGTGGAAACTTTCTGAGGGGAAGCTTGCTTGTAGGAAGGCTTTCGCACCTTTTGCTAATTTCTAATCAGGCCCTGAATCAGGAGGGTTGCCGCTCTCAGAAGTGTATATATACTCTGAACTGGTAGTTTGCTTTGTGTGGTTGGTTATCAAAAGGATTTTGTGATTCCCTGGTCAAGATTCTGATTGGCCTTACATTCAGATCTCCCTTACTGCTCAGATGTAAAGTCTCTCTCAATCCAGAGATGTATGTAAAGTGTACACCAATATTGCTTTGATTCAGGCAGTCAGAGCCCTGTCTGTTAGTCTTTATTTATCTGCTTATATTTCCTCTGTATTTTCTCTGAAGTTCAGGGTGCTGACTTTTTCCCAAGCTAATGAATGTAATTAAAAATATTGTCGACCCCTTAAACAGCTATGTCTCCTAGTAAAGCAAATCTAAGAACCCATTGTAGCAGTCATCCTGGATATGCCAGTGTGGTTGCTGCTACCCTGACTAGAAGAATGATAGTACCCACAACAATAACAGAAACTTGGAAAGGAGATGGATCTTTAGAGAAAGATAATAAAGTCTGTAATATAAATCAAAACTAATCAACGACAAGTTGTACTGACCTGTTTTCAACATATACTAATTCTTTTCAACCCAAAAACCAAATAGGAAAAGTGGATCTCTTATTCAGTAATCATTTATTTGGAGACATTCATACTGCAGCATAGAGTTGATAGGTGGGATAGAGGAGTTTTCCCAGGGCACCTAGGTTGCTACTACTATGAATGCTATGTTATCAGTCAGCTTATAACTGCCTTGAGGGGCACATTTCCTACTCAGGAGTGGGGAAGGTAAGGGCTTGCACAGGGAAATAAGGCAGATTTGGGGAGTGTCTGAGTGATAAAGGTAGGTATAGTAGAGACATTTTTTCATTTTTCCATTTTCTGATTATTTGACAGCACACCTTTTGGGGTCAGCCCACAACTCCCACTACAGAGGCCATTGTGAGAAAGCAAAATGACATCTTAAAGGTCTTCAATAAGCATTTTCTCGTGCATTCATTAAGGTAATGAAATATCCCATAGGGATGCAAGCACTGAGATATCTTTAATTGATGATACTTTAATTAGCAATATCAAATGAGTCACAAAAAAGAAAGATTTATGCCCACCAAAGTACTTGCTGGCCAATGTCATAGATGATTTACTATGCATATGTAGCAGCAAGTACCCTAACATCCCCAGGGTGACTGCCAACACAGGTCCTTAGATCTGCTTTTCAAAAGGAGAGCAACTCAAAATGGGTTAACACGCTTACTTTAATCAAACAAACATATATCATTTACCTAGTTCAGGGGGAAAAGGTCAGCACCCCGAACTTCAGAGTATACAGACAGATCAAATAGACAGGCTTCCAAACTGTCCAACCATTATCAATACCAAAATCACAGTTACCAGAGAGGGAAGCATCAACATCTGGGTTTTCAAAGCCAGGGGGCTCTCAATGGCTGCCCAGAGTCTCGTCTGGTCAAATCACACAACACTTCTCAAAGTGAGCCCCAAAGCAAAGCCTCACATCAGGGATTATATAGCCTCCTGGCTCAGAGAATGTAACCACCCTCTTGACCCACTGCCCAATCACACAGCAAAAGGTGTGGTCATTCCTGAAAACCAAGCCTCCTACCACAGGCTCCATGTGACCACATTCAGCCTATTAGGAGGCAGAGTGTATTTTCAAATCAAGGAAGGTTTTCAGAGCCTCTTAAGCCAATCAAAGGGCCTAGGGGCAGGGAAGATCTTTAAATCTGCATTTCCATTACATTATAGCACAGCTTCATTGAGGAGATAATATCCTCCAGGGCCTCTGGTTTCCAGATGATATTTTTGCTGATTGCAGAGATCCCTGGAATGAGACACTAATCAATAATATCTATAGTCAATAAAAGAAGTTCAACTGTCCACATGGGAAAAACCAAAGGAAGAATGTATATTACTTAGATTATCGAATGCATTTGGATTAGCAGCTCATTGAGTTAGTCTATCAGTACCAGAATGAAGGGCAATTGATAGTAAGCTGGGGCCAAAGTTGAATAGCAAGATGAGAAGTCTCTAAATTGCATTTAGGAAATCATGTGGCATTTTTGACAGTCAAAGCTATTCCTTATAGCAACTAACTCAGGGTTCTGGTTTGTTTTTCATTTCAATTTTTCTTTGCTGATGATACATGATTGAAAATCAAGGAACATCTAGACCTTAGAAGAATCAAAATTGCTGGTGACTCAAATGACGTTGGAAATATGCACAAAGCAAATAAGTAGGATGTATTGTGTTTACATAATGATTTGCAAGGGAAAATTTTCACTAAGGATACCTATTAAAAAAAAAAAAGAGGTAAGCTGGTTATGTTTCAAGAGCAAGTTATAAACATATGTATTGCAAACACTAAATGACCTAAATCCCAGAAAAGATTAGCTGAATTATCTATAAGGGATGCATGGATAGACAGGAGAATTTCATAGAATGCAGAAAGCAAGATTTTGTCACTATTTGTACCAGTAGAAGAAGAATCTAAACTAAGACAGTAGGTCTATTAAAAAATTGACATTCATCAGAATTATTTCTCCCCTTCTAGCCTCACCTCAAAGGCCATCTAATCTACCCTATAGCTAAACAAAAATTCCTCTCTAGGTCTTGCTTTTTATATTATGTGTTAATTGTTTCAATTGGAATTGGCTCATATTTAGAAATATATTTTCAATCTTACACTCAACCAGTTTTTTTCTGTTTTGAATAGCTGCCAGTAGTTCAAGTTATGCCAGAGTTTGACTTCCTCTTTCTAATGGTATGCCTTCCAGTAATGTTCAATATGGGTAGCAGGACCTCCAAACTTAACAATTAATTGTGATGGTATGTGAACACTCATGTAAGCCATTTTCAGTCTCCATTCTTCTAGCCAATTTATTTTTTCTTTGTTTTTTTCAAGTAACTTCTATTTTCTCCATTCCCACTTTGGAAATAAAAATCTCTCTCCCTCTCTCGCTCTATCCCTCTCTCTCTCTCTCTCTCTCCCTTCTCTCTCTGTCTCTGTCTCTCTCCCTCTCTCTCCCTCTCTCTGTCTCTCCCCACATGTGCATATATAAATTCATAAAATACAAAGTTTTATATATAAATTATATAATATATAATTATAACATATACACAATTTCTATGTATGTATGTATGCATCTATCTATCTGTCTATCTTTCTGTCTATCTATCTACCTACCTAACTACCTACCTATCTTTGAGAATATATGGTGGATTGGATGGCCTTTGAAGTGAAGGTATAAGGGAAGAAATAATTCTAATGAATTCAAAAATGTAATGCATCTCCTATTTTATCTCTATGGGTTTTCCTTTGGTGGTACAAGTAGCAACAAAAATGCTTTTTGCATTTTATGAAATTTTATATATACTTATACACACACACATATATATATATATATATATATATATATATATATATATATATATATTATGTATAGGAGAGAGAGATCCCTCCCCTGAAATCTAATCCTACAACCATGTGACCACTGGACACTTTCACATGAATGTCTTATACATAACTCAAACTCAATGTAATCTATAAAGAATTCACTATCTTTGGATATAAACCCATCTTCTTCCAAATTTAATAATGTAGACTATGCTGTTTTAAGGTTTGCAAAGTTTCATTTATAAGTATGTTAATATAAACATATACAAATACAATACATATACATGTGTTTTATATATATATACAAATGTGTTTATGTGTGCATGTGTATGTATGTATTGTATGTATAAATATATGTGTATGTGTGTATAAATATCTATATAGATATATAGATGTATAATATTATTTGACCCTTACAGCAACCCTGTGAAGTAGGTAGATAATAATATCTCCATTTTACAAATGAGGAAACTCGAGTTAAAAGCATAAGTGTCTTGCCCAGGGCTACACAACTGCTAATTGTCTAAGGTAGGATTCACACTCCAAGTCCAGCACTCTCTTTACTATATCAGTTAGTTGCCTGTTGCTATTGAAGACACCACAATCCTAGTCAACCCAGTTCATTCTCTACAAATCATCCTTAAATATTCACTTTCAATCACTGATCCTATCTAATCTGTTGCCAAGTCTTTTCAGTTCTACTTCCACAACATCTCTTCCTTCTATGCCCTCTGTCTACTCACATGGCCACCATGTGACAAGTAACATTCTGAGAGCAACCACTTTTTTATATGCTTAGTAACAGTAACTATCCTGGCAGCTACCCTGTACATTGCCTATCATAGAAAGTAAAAGATCATTGCTTTTGCTCTGGAAGGAGAGACAGCTAATAATTACTAATGCTTGGATCAAAACATTTGATTTCACCCTGAGAAATGTGCTTACCCTACTGCTTTGTATCCTGAAGTACAAGAGCTTTGAAGTGTAATGATTGTGACCTCATGAATCATTCCTGGACATATGATATATTCTATTTATACACACCATGCACATTTATACCAAATATATATATTCTGAGCCCTCTCCACTCAATGATCCACGATAATCTTCCTGAAGCATAAATTTGTCCTCTGCTATTTTCCTGCTAAATGATATTGAGTGATTCCATATTGACTCAAGGATTCAATAAAGTTCTAAGGTTGGCATTTAATCTGCATTGTAGTTTGGTTCTAGCCTATTATTCAAAACTTATTTCCTATTTTCTCCCTTCATGCATTATGCATTCCAGACAAATTGACATACTTGCTTCTCTCTTAACTAAACATGTAATCTCCTATCTCATGGTTTTTTGAATATATTCCTTCATTCCTACCTTCATCTTTTAAAATCCTAAACTTTCTTTTTGTGATGATTTCAGGTACAATTTCCTCCAGGAATTCCTTTCCAGATTCTCAAATTATTTTGTATTCTACACCTATGAAACTGTAACTATGTACACTTTGAATTCCTTTAGTAAAACAAATGGTAATTGAAAGCAGGGAACTATCTTTTTGGTTGGTTTTTTAAAAATTATTTTATGGGGGCGGCTAGGTGGCACAGTGAGTAGAGCGTCGACCCTGGAGTCAGAAGGACCTGAGTTCAGATCCGGCCTCAGACACTTAATGCACACACAAAAAAACAAAAACCTAGCCGTGTGACCTTGGGCAAGTTATTTAACCCCAATTGCCCTCCAAAAAGCAAAAAAAAAAAAAATTATGTTCTTGATTCCTAAAATTGTACCTTGTATGTAGTAGGCACTTAAAAATTCTAGTTTAATTGAACCTCTCTGAACTTCATGTCTTCATTTCTAAAATGGGAATAATAATGCTTCCATGACTGACCTCCTGGGATCAAAGGAGGTAACGTATACAGAGTGTTGCATTAACCGTAAATGAATACACAGATGTTAGCAATCCCCATCATGATCATCATCAGGAAGAGAAACAGTCAATAATATAAAGAATTATTTACACCAAAATGTTCACTTTTCAGGGGATTTAACCAACTTTTCTTCCATGAGGCTATTCCATTAAGAACTCCATTGAGAATAATGAATAGAAGGGCCACTAAACTATTTCAGAATCTGTTGCAGTAATTCAGATGTGAAATAATATGCACTTGAATTAGAATGACAACTTCTTTCTACCCTGCCACTGTTCCCTTGTGATCTGTCTGCTGTTGACAGCCTAAGTGGGTTTTGGTACTGTAGCTATTTTATCCTCTACCAAAGTATTAGTCTGGCTAAGCTTCACTGTGGCAGGGAGAGTAAATGTGTTTTGCTTTTTTTTTTCTTATGTCCGTGCCAACAGAGTGTATGCTTTGTCATATTCTACCTGACTAGAAAGGCTTCAAGTAGAGAAACCTGCTGATAGACTTAATTTGGTATTTGAGGAGCTGCAGAGATAGATACAGATACCCTCATTGCAAATAGGCTGGTCCTTTGGCAATGACTTCTTTGGCCAAGTCAACTCATGAAAGAAAGAATAACATGAATTGGCCCTTCATTCTGTTCATCACCTTTCTCCTTCTGTTAGCAACCCTGGCAGAGTGCCCTAAAAATGGACAGAATGTGCTAAAAATGAAGTTTTAGTTTGAATATGAACATTGCCATAAGCAATTTTACTTTCAATGTAAGAAACTTGACCAGTGACTTGCTAGTCAACAGACTACTGAAGAAACTGATCAATATTAACATTCTTACTAAAAATGAATCAAGAAAATTAATGAGAATGGATGGTTCACAGGAAATATTATTTGATTTATCTTGTTGGGGAGGCAAATAGAAGTAGAATTGGTTTTATTATGCATAAAATCAGTTCATGCAGAAAATAACTTGGTGAATCAATATTTATTTCAGAGAAATTTAATGAAGAACTTGAAAAGAAATAACTTGTTCATCAGAACTTCCTAATTAAGTCTATATATGATTTATGATTTGGTGATCTTCTTGCAAAGGAGGAATAGAAAAAGAGAATAGAAAAAAATAGTTTGGAAAGTGATGTGGGGTTAAGAAATAGAAGATATCAAATGCTTGAAGGTTACAACAAAGCCTCACACTTATGGTTCCTAAATGTGATCTCCAAATGAGTGCCAAGAGATGCTAAATATAATGAATGTCAGATAACAGCTCAAAAATACCTTCCTCATAACAGTAATTTCTGAATAGGTTATTTGGGTACAGTCATCCCACTGGTTTTTTAGCTAAAATATACAACCAAATACCAAGCTGGAAGAAATAAAGCATAAAAATAAGAAGTGGATTATAATTAAATAGTTCTTTTTTTTAACTATTGCAAATATTTTAATAAGTGTTCTCTGCAAGGCATTTAAAACACCAGTTTGTGAGGATAAACTCCATTGGAGAGAGAGAAGACAGAACGCAGGTAGCCACAGAGCTGAGGAATTTTCTTGATTTGGGGTAGGATCTGAGAGTCTACTGTTTTCTGATCAGCCTTGCGCTGCTCTGTAATCTCGTATTTCTCTTTTTCTGTGTCAAAAATCTCTCCTTCTTGGTGTCTAGGTTTACAGAGCCTCTTCTTGAAGTAAGCATCAGTAAGATGATTTGGAATTTTCACACCTGAAAGGTTAACTCGGGTAGAAGTGGCAATGACAAATTTCTGATGGGTCCTTCTCAGAGGAACACGGTTGATGGTCAGAGGTCCAGTCACCAGTAGCAAGCCACTAGCCAGTTGCTTTAGGAAAACCACGCGCTTGCCCCTGTGGCAGCCAGTGAGCATGATCAGAACCATACCAGGCTTGATGCTAGCTCGAAGTCTCCTCACATGCTGGCTAAAGGGCTTTTTGCCATGACTTAGCAGCTTTCTAGGCACATCCTCAGTAGGGTAATACCTAGGCATTTTGCGAATCTTTACCACTCGAGTTCCTCCATTCTTATTACCACCAACAGGCTTTGAGATAGTAGCAGGCACTTTGTCTTTCTTCTTCCTTTCAATGCGGGTTTTGGGGGCAGCATATTTCCGCTTGTACATGGCTTTCCGGCAATACATGGCAGACCTGGAGTATCTACCGATCCCTTGGGCCAGGACTGGGTTCCGACTGCAATGCTTTCGAGATTTTTTGGCCTTTTCAGCTACATCTTCCTTTTTTTTATCTTTTTGTCCTTTTTGACCTTCTTTTCCTTGGGTGGCTTTTGGTCTGCCATCTTGAGAGATGGGAAAGAGCATAATTAAATAGTTCTAACCAGACTGATTTCAAGAAATTATGGAATTCAATAAATGGGAAATGAAGTAAGGGTTAGACATCAATGTATACTGTCATTTCCAATGGTAGTTTCACTAGCATGAACTAAGCCAAGAGATAAGCCAAAAGAACCACTAAACCTCCTCAATAAGTAATTGATAGTATTGATAATTAGAGAAAACAGCAACTAAGGATCAAACAAGTTAATGAATTTGCAAAATATTATAGAGAATGGCAAATTATGATTCATCTTGCATCAAAAAGAGAATGAAAGAAAGAAAAAAAATATCAATCAAGAAACAGTTATTGTTTACTGTGTGCCAGACACTATACTAAGCTTAGGAAAAAGCAAAACCAGTCACTAACACTGAGGAGCTTACATTCTAAAGACAGGACAACACATACAAATCAGAACATACAAGATAAATACAGAGTGATTGGAATGTGACCTTAAGGGAAAGGTGGCATTGGAGCAGAGTCTGAAAGAAAGCCAGAGATCCTAAACATTGGTCATATTGAGGAGGCAATTTCAGGAATGAGGAATAGCTAGTAAGAAGTATGGAGATGGGAAATGCAATTTTATGACCAAGGAACATCAAGTAAGGCAGTAAGACTGGATCATAGAGTGAGTATATGGGAGTAGAATGTTACATTGGAAAGGTTGGAATATGGCCAGGTTGTGAAGAGCTTTAAATGCCAAACAGAAGAGTTTATATTTGATCCCAGAGGTAATCTCCACTCCAGGGAGAGATGAGAATTTATTAGGTGGGGGGTTAAGGGTGGGGCAGTTACATAGTTAGGAAAAACTTTGGCAGCTGTAGAAAACTTGGTATGAAACTCAATTAGGGAAGGAATTCAAAGGAAGGCCAAGAAAGAGGGGTTAAATGGAAAAAAAAGAAATATCAAAATGTTTCTAGTACACTACTTTCTCCATCAATGACAGAGTAGTAACCACATTAAAAGATCAGTGTTAGTCTTTGATGTGCTACATGAGGTGGAGAAATGGCACAGAATACTTTTTAAAAGATGGAAAAAATATCTGGATTACATAAAATGTTCATAAAGAATGTGCATAGAGGATGACACAATTTTAAGGGAATGAGAGATAAATTTCTCAAAGTGTCTGAAAGAGGGAAAGATGCTAAATGAAACTGAAAAGGAATGGAAAAATTATGGAAATTATTACATACTCTTAAAGGGTAATCAAGTGGCTATTAATAGCCTAGTCATTCATCTACTAAAATTTTAATATTCAAGTGAATCTTCTATCTCATTGATGTGAGCATTCCTTCCATTGATGTTCATAAGTATTTTTTTTTAAAGCAATTGGGCTTAAGTAACTTGCTCAAGGTTACATGGCCAGTCATTATTTGTGGATGCTCATGTTCTGAGGTCAAATCCAATCCCGGGTTGTCCCAACTCCAGGGCTGGCACTCTTACTGTGCCACCTAGCCGCCCCAATGTTCATAAGTATTAAACTTAAGACCCATGGACCACATAGGATTCAAAACTCCTCAATGAGGCCAAATCAGATTAAAATATAAATGGGAAATTTTAAAATGAATAAAAATACCATAAAACATAGACATTATTGGACTTTTTGTTTTTCTTTTTTCTTTTTTTCCCAAATGCTTTATTAACTTCTGGTTTATATTATTCATTTCCACTAGATATTGAGTTACAATTTTTTCCCCGTTTTTCCCCTACCCACCACCCCAGAATAGCAGTCCCACAAGATATCCCCTCATCCGTTCTCTCCCACATTTCTCCCATACCTCCTTCTACTTTTCCATTAGGGCAAGGTGAATCTCTGTGCACCAATGCCTGCATATCTTATCTCCCAGTTACATGCAAAATAGTATTAATAATAGTATTTATATATATTTGAAACATTTAATTTTAAAACTTCGAATCCCAATTCCATTCTCTTCATCCCTTGTCACCCACTCCCTCTGGGAAGATAAGCAATTTAGTATATGTTGTACATGTATAGCTATGCATAACATTACCATAGTAGATATAATGTAAAAGACTGACTATATTTCCCTCCCACCCATCCCACCCCCGACCTGGTCCATTCCCTAATTTGATCCTGTCCCTCTTCAAAAGTGGGTGCTTCCAACCTCCCCTCCTCCCAGCATGCCCTCCTCTCCATCCTCCCCCTCTCATTCTCCTCCCCCCTATTCTTCTGCAGAGTGAGATATCCCATTTAGTATGTATGTCATTCTCTCCCTAAGCCAAACTCAATGAGAATATGGTTTTGCCTTTTTGCCTTCCTGTTCTTCCCCTGCCCTGCGACTACTTCCCCTTGCATCTTCAACAAGAGATAGTTTACCCCCTCCCCAGTCTCTCCCCATCTTCTCTTGCCACATTCCTCTCTCACCTCTTAACTTCACCCCTTAAGTATCATCCCTTCCCACCAAATTCGACCTGTGCCCTCTATCCATATATACCTGCAAACACATTCACATATGTATTCATATGGCCATATAGCCTTCTTCAATTATTTTCATACTGAGAAAGGTTTCATCAGTCACCGTTATTGTTTTTCCATGTAGGAATGTAAATAATTCAATTTTGATAAGTTCCTTTTGATTTCTTTTCCCTGTTTACCTTCTCAAGTATCTCTTGCTTCTTGTGTCTGAATGTCAAATTTTCTATTCAACTCTGGTTTTTTCATCAAGAATGTTTGAAAGTCCTCTATTCCACTGAATGACCATATTTTCCCCTGAAACAAGATGCTCAGTTTTGCTGGGTAGGTGATTCTTGGTTTTAATCCCAGGTCCTTTGCCTTGGTGAATATCATATTCCATGCCCTTTGATCCCTCAATGTAGAAGCTGCCAGGTCCTGTGCTATTCTGATTGTGTTTCTACAATATTGAAATTGTTTCTTCCTAGCTGCTTGTAATATTTTCTCCTTGATTTGGGAATTTTGGAACCTGGCTATAATATTCCTAGGAGTTTTCTTTTTGGGATCTTTTTTAAGAGGTGATGAGTGGATTCTTTCAACCTCTATTTTGCCCTCTGGCTCTAAAACATCAGGGCAATTTTCCTTGAGAATTTCTTGAAGGATGATTTCTAGATTCTTTCTTTGATCATGGCTTTCAGGTAGTCCAATATTTTTAAATTATCTCTCCTGGATCTATTTTCCAGGTCAGTGGTTTTTCCCATGAGATATTTCACATTGCCTTCTATTCTCTAATTTGTTTGGATCTGTTTAACAGCATCTTGATTTCTCATAAAGTCACTAGCTTCCATTTGCTCCAATGTAATTCTGAAGGAATGAATCTCCTCAGTGAGCTTTTGAGATTCTTTTTCCATCTGGCAAATTCGACTTTTTAAGGCATTCTTCTCCTCATTGCCCTTTTGGGCCTCTTTTGGCACTTGAGTTAGTCTATTTTTTAAGATGTTATTTTCCTCAGTCAGGCTTTTGACTCTCATTTCATACTTTTCGTTCATCCTTCTCATTTCTCTTCCCAATTTTCCTCCATTTCTCTTATTTGGTTTTTAAAATACTTCTTAATTTCCTCTATGGCCTGTAACCCACTCATATTTTTATTTGGGGCTTTTGGCCCAGGAGTTCTGACCTCATGGTCTTCCTCCTATTCCATGCTTCGATCCTCTTTGCCCCCCAAATAGAAGTCTAATGTTGAATTTTTCTGTTTATTTTGTTTCCTTTGCCTAGGCATGTTGCCACTTAATTACTTGACTTTTGGGCTTGTCTGCCACCAGACAGGGGAGCTTCCATCCCAAACATTGGGGTCTTTTCAACTGCTAGAGTTATTAGTTGGGTGGCCTCCCTGAAGCCCCCATACACTCTGGCAAGCTGGACACACACCCCAAGACCTCCACCCCAGACTACAATCCAGATCCAGGGAGGTTAAAGCAAGAGCAATAAGCCCCGCCCCCCTAGACTGATTGCTGCATCTTCCTACAGTTTGCAGGCCAGGAGCTGAAGCTGCAACTGAAGCTGAGTCTGTGCCATGTCTACTCAGCCACTTCTAGCCCCCAGGGGAAGAAGCTGACACATTCCCAAATACTGGTCCTATAGTCCATAGGGCACTAACCTCTCACTTTGTGTTGGAAATTCTGGAAAAGCCACAACTGCTGGTGTTCTGGGGTCCCTCCAACCAGCTGCTGTTCTGGCTGCCCTTGCGCTAAAACTCCCGACTCAAGTGGTCCTGGGCTCGGCTCCCAGGGTGCTTCGCTGGCTTCCCTGCCAGGCTGCCCGGCTGTCCTCAGTGGGAGGTTAGCTTCTCTGTGTCGTTCTGTGGGTACTGGAGCTCCAGAGTTTGTTCAGTGTTCTCCTTTTACTTGATTTTGAAGTGGTATGGGCTGGAGTGCCATGGAAGTGCTTTTTCTACTCTGCCATCTTGGCTTCACTCCTCAAATTTTTGTTTTTCTAACTCAATATGTGTGGTTCACAGGGGTCCTTTTCTTTTTGAGTCTGACACCAACCTTGTAGATCAAAACCCATCGATCCCTGCTTATCTTGTTTGACTCTTGACCATGCCTTTTCACATGTTGTTTTTTTTTTCATTTTGGAGGGCAGTTGGGGTTAAGTAACTTGCCCAAGGTCACACGGCTAGGTTTTTGTTTGTGTGTGCGTTAAGTGTCTGAGGCCGCATCCGAACTCAGGTCCTTCTGACTCCAGGGCCGATGCTCTACTCACTGTGACACCTAGCCGCCCCTTTTTCACATGTTTTTCACTAGGGATCTACTCACGTGCTTATTGCCTTCTGCATGTGCACTTTATTTGGTTAGTTATAAATGTAACAATAAGGGACTTGCTGTTTCTTACTGCATTTCTTGCCTCTATATCTTTTCACTAGATGTTCCCCATGGCTGAAACGTTCTACCTCACAAATTAAGAAAAGGAAGAGGAAGTAAGTAGTACTTTCAGTAGCCCTAAACATCTCTCTAAAACAAAAGTCTTAAGAAAAAAAAAACCCAAGAACTTGTATTTGTGTGGTGATACTATATGGCTATGAACCATAGATTAATAAAATATTCCAGAAAAAATAAGTACAGATTAACCAGAGGGCAATGGAAAGAAGCATTATGAGCATAAGTAGTTGCCAGTTTATAAGTGTCTTATAGACTTATAAACTTTATAAGTTTATATATTGTCACAGGAAGTGTTTTAAAAAGCAACAGCAAGGTTTCTATTTTATCTTAAAGGCAATAGGAGGTCACTGGGGTTCATTTCATGGGGTTATAAGCCATATAATACTATGTTGATCAATATAATTTCAAAGTGAATTTATGAACATATTCTATTTTACTTCACAATATTATGAATTCTTTCTCTATTATCAGTCAATCATCCATTTAGAACATTGGATCCTATGGAAATAATTGCTCTCTATAAATTCATTTCACCTAACCAATTAATGACATATGGCAGGGCATGTCTGTATAATTTTCCGGCATCCTCTAGGCCTGATTTAAATAGAGTATGAATCAAAGATTTTATCTAAAGAGATCTGTGTCCAATTTGACTAAAATTGATATATCTTTGAGGATATCTTCTGGAAGAGGCTGAGAGATTCAATTTCATTTGACTTCTAGTATGATTTGATATAATCCCTGAAAGTGTTGGACTGCTGTTATATTTCTCTCCTTTTTAAAAAATTTCCAAGTATTGATCTCACCTTTTAAAATCAATTACTAGAAGAAAAGCAAAGATCTAAAATTGCTATGCAATAGATGTTAATGTTAATGTTAATGGGTTATAAGCTCTTCCCCACCCATTAATAAGCCTCACAAGGAGCCCATTAAGGGAAGCTTGCTTAGGGGAGGCTTATTAGTTAGTCTTTTGGTCATTATTTCTCTGCTTGTATTTTCTCTGAAGTTCAGGGTGCTGACTTTTCCTCTGCACTAGTGAATGTAATAAATAAAACTTGTTGTTGACCACTTAAACTACTATCTTTCCTAGTAAAGCACATCTAAGAACCTGTGCTAGTAGCCATCCTAGATATACATAGGTCCATCATGGTAACTGATGCTATAATAGTAGAAAAAAAAGGAAAGTAGCTATCTCCTTCTGAAGTAAGAACACAGAGGTTTAAGTCTGATCAATAATTTTTAAATCAGTGCTGAATTGAATAATAATTACAAGTTACAATCTATATTAGAATTTTAAATTTGTGAATGCCCAATGCCTTGCAGTCATATGGATTTCAAACCAATGCCTCTTCCTAGTTAGGATAGTATATTGAGTACCAGATGTGGACTCCCGAAGAGCTTAGTTCAAACCCTGCTTAGGACACTTATCAGACAAATGACCCTATGAACAAGTCACTTAACCTCTATCAAGTTTAGTAAATCCCTTTGTAAGTTCCTTAATTTATAATAGCATCTATTTCATAAAGTTGTTTTAAGGATCAAATAAATATATTTAATACCATTTTGCAAACCTTAATATTTAATTTATAAATGTTAGTTTTTATTATTTTTGATGTTGTTCTGCCTGAAGTATAACAGGTGATACAACTGTACTTTTTCTTAGTCGCTATGCAAATAGTAGGAACTTTATAAATGCTTATTGATTGATTGATCATCCCTTAAATTGTCCCGACTACAAGCAGTCCTACACTTTTTTTTTGGCCTGGTTGAGTGGGGGCAGTCAGCAAGCATTTATTAAGCTCCTACTATGTTCTAGGATCTATAGAGGGCATAGTATTTATTAGTCTATTTTAGGTTTTGTGCTCTGGTTGTGGTTGTGTGATTTGTCCTTTGTTCTCAAAGAGGACTGTGACATCAGGAAGATGATGACATGATTTGCAAATGAATTGAAGGGAGGGGGAGGGAGGGCTATGCAAAGTCACCAGCCTCACTTTTCTCTTACAGCAATCTGGGTCCAGTGGCCAGATATAGATCAGAATGTTTGGAAGTGTCCCAAGAGGCAGTTGGAGACCTTCGTCTTTTTAAGCTAAGTTCTTTTTGATGTCTCACTCCTTTCAAAACACATACCATATAGTCTATGTGATCTTTGATCTCAGGGAGTTTACAATCAAGTAGAGTGAGATTACGA
Organism: Gymnobelideus leadbeateri; assembly: GCA_011680675.1. Taxonomy (NCBI): domain Eukaryota; kingdom Metazoa; phylum Chordata; class Mammalia; order Diprotodontia; family Petauridae; genus Gymnobelideus; species Gymnobelideus leadbeateri. The sequence goes on along the minus strand of WOXC01004223.1, from coordinate 369,542 downwards.
TCTATAAATGGATAAATAAAGCAATCTAGATTATGTATGATACATGAGGCATGATTGATAAAATATAAAACAAGATACAAAATAAAGACAACAACTTAGCATACTGAGGCAGTTGGTGGTGCAGTGAATGGAGCACTGGGCCTGGAGTCAAGAAGATCTGAATTTGAACCTGGCCTTTGACACTATTGACTGTGTGACTTTGGGTAAGTCACTTACCCTCTGTTTACTTCAGTTTCCTCAACTATGAAATGAGGATTATAATGCCACCTACCTCAGAAGGTTAATATGTGGATCAAATACTATTTGTAAGAGCATTTAATACATCATGGAATATATTAGGCATTACATAAATGTACAATGTTGGAAGCTAGGTGGTATAATGGATAGAATACCAGACCTAAAGTCAAGAAGACTCATCTTCATGAGTTCAAATCTGGTCTCAGACATTTACTGGCTGGGGGACCTTGGGCAAGTCACTTAACCTGATTTGCCTCAGTTTCCTTATCTGTGAAATGAGCTGTAGAAGGAAATGATAACCCACTCCAGTATCTTTGCCAAGAAAGTCCCATATGGGGTCATAAAGAATGGACCTGATTGAACAATAACAGCAACAAGGCATGCTGTAAAGCTTAACTTAGTTTTTTTCATTCATTTATTCACTCCCAGCTGGGAGAATGAAGGAAGACTTCGTTAAGGAAGTAACAACTGAGTTGGGTCCCAAGGAGTATACAGAATGTCAAAAAATGTAAATGAGGGGAAGGCTTTATAGGCACATGGAAAAGTGCGAAAGGTGATTTGAAGGCTGGAAAGCATGGGACACATTTTCAAAAAATGAATAATTGTTTAATAGGTATTTAGATTACTTGAGGCACATAAAATGAGCCAGGACAAATAAGGATGACTGATTTTCAATGCCAAGATAAAAAATTTGGAATTTATACAGTAGGCAATAGAGAGCCATTGAAGATTTTTTGAGTAGTACAGTGGCACAATCTTGTAATTGCATCAAGAAGTTAAACCTCTATCAACCTGTAACTCATTGTTTTATGGTGTAGTCAAGGTTCTTTTGGAATAGTGAGATCTGCTCTGGGAACCATGTTTCAGAAAGGACATTGAAAATCTAGAGATAGTCAATGAGACATTTGAAACCTGGCCTACTGAAGGAACTGGAAATTTTTATTGTGAAGAAGACTTGGTAGGTGGGGCGGGATTTGCAACGTAGAGGTAAGATGTCACAGCTGTCTTTAAACTTTTGAAGATTTCTCACTTGGAAGATTATCAGATTCGTTTTGTTTGATCTCAAAAATCAGAACTAAGAACAAATGGTGAGAGTTACAGCAAGACACATTTTCACTTAATCTAAGTAAAAAAAAAAATCTGGTAATTAGAGCTGACTCATAGTGAAATGGGTTATTTTGGATCATAGTTTGCCCATTACTGAGATTCTTCAAGTGGGAGACTGGATGATCATCTGTTCAGACTATTGGCAAGTATATTAATATTTTAGGTATGGGATGCAAGACTAGGTTCCTGGGATTCCTTCTGTTCTGAAGATCTGTAAAATTGCTTATTATATTAGATGGAAGAATAATGGAGTGCTTCAAATGTCCCTGCTCAGTGGGAAACCGCCTAATGATTTCTTCAGTCAGTCTTGCATCTAAGTGATTCCAGGATCCTCTAAATTACCCTGGAGATATTTCTGTGCTTGCCTGTAGAAAGAAAGAAGGGAAGATAAGAGGTGATTTGTTTCTAACAGAAGTACTGATTCCCAGATCTCTTGGAGATTCTAATATAGATAAGATTTGAGAGTGGTTGGCATTTTGAAGAAATTAAGGACTGAGGACAGAATAACATTTTGTTGTATGCCTTGAATTAGTGCCACTTAGAAATTCAATTCAGTTTGAGAGGTAGAAAGACACTAAAGAAAATAAACTAAAGCTCATTTTTGCTGACACAGAGGATGGATGGAAACTTGGTAAAAAACTAAAATTCAATCAGAGATTACTTTGAACACAGTTAAATATCAAATCCTGGTAAACTTCAAGACTATGCTATTAAGAAACACATGCAGAGGGGCGGCTAGGTGGCGCAGTAAGTAGAGTGTCAGACCTGGAGTCAGAAGGACCTGAGCTCAAATGTGACCTCAGACACTTAACACTTACTAGTCATGTGACCTTGGGCAAGTCACTTAACCCCAATTGCCCTAAAAAAAAATAAAATTAACAAGGTGTCCAATACACACACACACACACACACACACACACACACACAGTGTGTGTATATATATATATATATATATATATATATATATATATACACCCATATATGTGTATACACATATACATACATAATCAATCAGGTAGTTGTCATAGCGTATAGAGTATGGACTGCTGGTCTTGAAATCAGAAAGACTAATCTTGAGTTGCCATCTGGTCTCAGATACTTACTAGCTGCATGACCTTGGGTGAGTCACTTAACCCTGTTTGCCTCATTTCCTTGTCTGTAAAATGGTCTGTAGAAGGAAATGTTAAACCATTCTTTCTGGAAAACTCCAAATGGGATAACAAAGAGTCAGACAAAACTGAAACAATGGAACAAAATCTCTTTCCCTGTTTCGCTGTATATATGTGTGTGTGTATGTATATGTATACATACACACATATATGTGTATGTGTATATTTTATATGTATAATAAATGTATTATTCTGTATTACGTAAGTCTGTAGCCCTTAGCTTTGTGCTTCCATATCAAGTATATCATTTGCCTTGGCATTGTTACACATTCATAACTATGAAGGAGTCTGATGGTTTCATCTGGAACCATTATCTGATCTCCTCCTCAATAGTCTTGTTTTACAACTGTTATGCCTGATAAAGATTTGGAAACTTCATTCATTTAACTTCTTCTAGTCCTGGATTTTTAATATTTTTGTGTGTGTAAAGGATCCCTTTACCAGTCTGGTGAATCATGTGGACCCCAGTACATGGGATTAAAAATAAATTATATTGAAATAAATGTCACACACACACACACACACACACACACACACACATATACATGTATAAAAGTGACTTGCACTTTTTCTTTGGTCAGGGGTCCAGACCTGTGATTTCATGGGTCTAAGAAACTCCCTGTTCCAAAGCAAATTGGAAACAGTTCTGCAATTTATATTCTTAACCAGTTCCCTGGGGGCAGTTAGAATCAAAAGATTTGTCCAGGGTCATACACTCAGCTCAGGTCAGAGGACATACTTGAATTTCAGTGTTCCTAACTATGAACCTCTTTTTCTACATCACACTGTTCCTTGAGCCATGCCCGTAGGAAGCACTTAATACATGTTTTGAGTCGCTTTAAATTGAATCATATTGAGCTGAATTGAATTTCCCCCTATTTTCCCCAGGGATGAACCTTGCAGGTGACAGAGGAACCTGCGGAGTTCGCCCTGATAATTCTGGGCATGCTCAGTGGTGAGAGCAGGTTGCCTAGGAGGAGGAAGAGACAGCGCTGGTGGAGGCTTCTCCTCCCGGGCTCGCTGCATACCCAAGCCTCAGGCTGTGGAAGAGGGGGCTCCGGGACCAACACCACGCTGGGCCCTGAGCCCCACTGCAGCTGCGAAGGCAGGCAGCCCGCAGAGACAGCAGCACAGCCATGGGGAACATGCCTTCCGCTGTGAAGCATTGTCTGAGCTACCAGCATCTTCTCCGGGAGCATCTCGGAGTCGGGGACCCAGTGGCTGGGGCGCTTGAGCCCGCGCAGGTACTAGCGTGCGGCCCCACCCCTATCCCCAGGGGGATGCACGGCTTGCCCCTCCCCCTCCACCCAGCTGCCTCCTTCCAGGCACTGCCCCCTCCCCCCTTCTCCCCCCACCTCCTAGCCCAGGTCTTTTCTGGCCTTGGCTGCTGTTGCAGAGGTTGCTGTCATTCCAGGCCCCACCCTGACTAGCTTCCCCTTGTTTTTCCCACTCTCCATATACCTTCCAGGAATTGTCACAGGTAAACCTTATTACCACTCCTCCCCACTCTCCCCCCACCTCCAAGAAAAAAGTTTCCCTGGGGACTACTGTCTACCTACTTATCCAAGTTGTTCTTGTTCTTTGTTATGTCACAGCAGGGGCACGTTATGCAATGCCGTGCCCTTTGTGTAACACAAGACATTGCTCTCATCCCAGTCCCCTAGGCAAGTAATAGAGACTTTAGAGTCATCTTATATTAAGGGCGAAAAGGAAGTGAAGGCAAAATTAAAGGTTATGGAAACACGCTAAGTTCAAATTGTACAGCATGACTCTAATTCATTCATGAGCAGAATTTTTCCTTTGTGTCCATAAAGAGGCAGAGGATGATAGAATGTAACTCAGGAACTGCAGACTAAAATCTTACTTTAAATCTTTCCCATCAGCTTATTGGAGTATAATAGTCAGATGGCTATTACCCATTTCTAATGCCATTTAAAAAAGCACACATCCCCCAACTAGGACTAGTACTTAAAGGAGAAAAAAAATATATGTGTGTATATATATATATGGAAATTTCTTTTTTTCTCTCTTAAAAAGCAAGCTGAAATTCTAGGGAAATGAAGCACATTATTACACAGGTAGATTTACATTACTTTGTTCCTTGAGCCATGCCCTTAGGTTGCAAAATAGGTTAGTGATAACAGGAATTAGTGGTAACAGGGGGTTAGTGATAACAGGAATTCTTAGTTTTTAATTCTCATGGTATAAAGAAATAGTGTGAAATAAAATTTTAACTTGATTTCTTAACATAGATTTTATTAACATTACAGTTATTAACTATCAATAGATAAATATAGTTTGATAGTAACAGTCCTATATCAGTATAATTAACCAGTTTCATTTTATAACCCTTTTTAACAAAGATGATCTTGACAAAATATACTTTTGACTATATTTATCTATAAAATGAAGGGTCTGTACCTTTCAGTTCTAATTTAGATTATTCAGTAAATCAGGCATTCTGAGGACAAACTTAGTTTTCTGTTGCATGTGAGGAATGAAAGTTTTGCTGAGAAATATATAAAGTGAGACCCTAAATTAAGGGCTTTTAGGTGTGTGTGTGTGTGTGTGTGTGTGTGTGTGTGTGTGTGTGTGAGATGGACCTGTCTGGAAATTTTGTGAAACTTATGGACCTGTGCATATGGTTACCACCCTTTATGACTGAAAGAATGAAAGAAATGATCAATTTCAATTAGAGGTTAGTGAAAATGCAAATGCTTTTTTCCCCATCTAAGTGCATGGATTCCCTAAAATCTATCCAGGACTCTGATTAAGAGCCCTTGCCTTGGAATTCGCACCTTTCATTTATTTTTGTTTTATAGATGCATTTTGTTTTTACTACACAATCATACCCTGATATATGACAAACAAGAGAATTAATCTTTTTTTAACAAAAGAAGCCAAGCTATTAACCTCATATGGCAGCATATGCTGCCTTTCCAGCCCCTTGTCTCTGACCTCTCTATTGAGAGGAAGTGTTTAATCATTTATTTCCTAGAAGCTAAACCTTTTAGCATACATTCTGTTTACAGTGGATAAACCAAAAAGATTAATTTAGGTTTAACAATTTTAGATCACCTGTTACTTAAAACAGTTTATCTCTACTATTTAATGCATAGCAGACTAGTCACACTCACAACTTGACAACAACCCTCAACACCCTTAGCTGAAGCTGGGGTGATCATAGGATCAAGGTTTTAGAACTGAAAGGTACAGACCCTTCATTTTATAGATAAAGAGTTCACACCCAGAAAGGCAGAATAAAAAGAAATCAAAACAAAACAAAAAAAAAAAAACCAACCTCCTTTACTATACTTTTCTTTTTCTCGCCTTTCCTTATTTTCTCTTTGTTGACCTAGGGTTTGAACCTTATGGGAATTTGATCGACTATTGCATTTCTCTTTCCTGATACTCTTTATGGACTGCTAAGATGCTGTCGGGATGACAGGTTAATGTATGAGCAGTTTTTGATACTTTCTGCCTTTCCCAAGAGAGCTTCACTAGTAATGTTAGCAGAAGTGATGAGTAATAAATAAGGTAAAGGGTGGATCAGAACAAAGATTTACATTAGGATCATAGAAATTAGATTTGGCAGGGAGTTTATCCATGATTTAGAGTCTAGACAAAGCCTTTCATTGTTTTATGTGAGGAAACTGAAGCCCACAGAAATTAAAGGACTTGTCCAAGGTCACACAGGTTATAAAGAGCAGAGTTGGCATTTAAATTAGGCAGCTTGGTGGTATACTGGACAGAATATCTGGTTCAGGAAGTCAGGAAGACCTGAGTTCAAATTCTAATAGTGTGACACTGGGCAAGTCACTTAAATTCTCCCTCAGTTTCCTTATCTATAAAATGGTGATAATAATAGCACCTACCTCTCTAGGTTGTGAGGATCAAATGAAATAATAATTGTGAAGTATTTAGCACAATGCCTGGCACATAGTAGTGCTATATAAATGTTATTATTATTATTACTATTTTTTAAAGCAATTGGGGTTAAGTAACTTGCTCAAGGTTACACGGCCAGTCACTGTTTTGTGGGTGCTAAGTCTGAGGCTTGAACCAATCCCGGGGTCCTCCCGACTCCGGGGCCTGCACTCTTACTCACTGCACTACCTAGCCGCCCCTATTATTGTTTTTTTAACTCAACTCTTCCAACTACTTTAAAACCTATTACATATTCCATTAAGCTGAAGAAAACCTTTTGAGCCTCTTTGAAGAAAAGAAAACTGAAAAGTAATGAGAAGGGTCAATATATTTGTACAGGGAATCTATGTCCTTATTGCTGATAGCTGGAAACATTCACTCTTCCTTACATTTCCATATATTTACCTCCAAATTGACCTTGTCATCATATACAGGAATGATAAATTAAAAAAAAAAAGAAAAAGAAAGAAAGTGGTGGAGAATGCTTCAAACAATAAAGGGCTCAATGGTACTTTCTAGTAAAATGATCAAATTTCCTATATTCTTATTTTGTGCGTAACCTGAGTAGCTTTCTATTATTAATTTGGTTTTCCAAATTTCTCAACTTGAAAGACAATATCCTGACCAGCAATTATGTTATTTTTATAATCACTACTAAGATGACTACTACTACTACTACTACTACTACTACTACTACTGCTGCTGCTGCTGCTGCTGCTGCTACTGCTACTACTACTACTACTACTACTACTACTACCATCACCACCTCCACCACCACCACCTCTACTACTACCTACTACTACTATTATTACCACTGCTACTGGTGCTGCTCCTATTACCACTGTGTTATAAAAGCACTTTGCATAATTCTTTCATTCGATCCTTCTACCAACACAGTGAGTTCAGTACCATGGGTATTCTTCTCCCCTGTTTTACAAATGAGGAAACTGAGTATCAAAAAATCTAAGTGATTTGCTGATTGTTATACAACTAGTAAAATGTTAAGAGGCAAAGGATGAATCCAAGTTTCTTTGACCCCACATTTAGTATTGGGTTTTGTTTTTGTTTTTGTTTTTTTGCTTTTTGGAGGGGGGAAGGCAGGGCAGTTGGGGTTAAGTGACTTGCCCAAGGTCACACAGCTAGTAAGTGTTAAGCATCTGAGGCCACATTTGAACTCAGGTCCTCCTGACTCCAGGTCTGGTGCTTTCTTCACTGCATCACCTAGCTGCCCCTCACCTAGCTGCCCCTTTAGTTTTGTTTTTACAAATAACATTCTGCCTATCTATAATATTTGCAAATTAAAATAAATACATTTTCATTCTTGTTTTTTAGGCAGGATGAATTAGTTCCTTAGAGTCTAGCAATGCTTGGATTGAATTACAAAATCTAGTACCTCAGCTTGGAGAATTAAAGTGTATGTGTGTTCATACATACATATATATATGTATATGTCTCCAAATATTTATGTATACACACATACATAGATATACACACTTTACTTTGAATATTGCTACCTGAATTTTATATACATCACATTGCATATATAGATGTATGTGTGTGTGTATATGTATGTATGTATGTATGTATGTATCTGTATCTGTTTCCAGTGTTTTTTTACGTACATATGAGATCACAAAGGACAGCACTGTATTTTATGCCATTATATGTGTAATGATCCTTATATATAAAATTCATGTTTTACTTCAGTCTTTTCAGTGGGTTTTCTGATCACCACTACAGATTAAATACAAACCAGTCTACCCGTTTTGTGATAATTATGCATCTATTAGTGCATTACAAAATAATTTCAATGATTCAACTCAGTCAATCCATAAATTCAGTAACATTTATTAAATGCCTACTATATGCTAAGGAATGTGCTAATAACTGGGAATACAAAAAAAAAGGCAAAAGATAGTTCTTGATCTCAAAGACCTAATGATCTAATGGGGGACATAAGTTAACACCTATGTACAAACAATGTCCAGATAAATTGAAAATAATCAACTGATGGAAGGACCTAGCATTAAGGAAAATCAGGAAAGCCTTCCTGTAGAAGGTAGAATTTTAGAGAGGACTTGAAAGAATATAGAGAAGCCAGGAGGAGAAGATGAAGAAGCAGAGAGAGAGTTCCATGCATGAGGGACAGCCAGCAAAAATGCCTGGTGTAGGGAGATCGATGTTATTTTATGTTCAAGGAATAGAAAGGTGGTCAGTGTCATTAGTTCACAGAGTAAATGGGAAAAGGAGATGTATATAAGGTGTAAGAAAACTGGAAAGGTTAGATACGATTTTGAAGTAATTTTAGCACCAGTATATAGAAATTTAAAAAGTGTTTTCTTTAACATTTCAGCATCTCTGAAAGGTAAAGTGAAGTAAAGACAAAGTAAATTAAAATTCCAAGGAATTAGTTGCATGCAAATGGTAGGAGAACCAGAATGAGAATTCAGGTTCCTTGATGCCAAAATTAGTGCTTTTCCCACAAGTATACACTTTCTTTCTGTGACAGAATTGTATCAGACATCATTTCTCATAGCCTCAGATGGCTTTACAGATTAATATTTTTAACCTAATTTGGGATCTAGGGATCCCTAAGGGTCCTTGGTGGTTCATGTAGAGGTCTCTCCAAATATTTACAGGGTCAAAAGCTGGTGTATCTTTGGAATAGGGATGGAATAGGAATGTTCCAAGGGGAAAGAAACAGAAAACGAGGATTCTTTCCATCGAACATGAGTCTAAAAACTTTAGTCATAGGTCGAAGGGGATAACAAAAATTCAGGAAGGGGAAAAGCATAACAACATGTGATTCACTGGGACTGGGGATTTTAATGGGTCTATGAAATAACTATGGTTTCTGCATCAAATGATTCAACCTTCCAGTGCCTTATATTTTCTTGGAAATATTTTCTTGGAAAAAATGGTCCCCTTCAAAACACTAGTATCTAACTCTCTGTAGTAGTATAAACCTTCAGAGAAAAATAATTTCCCCACAAGATCAATTCTCCTAACAGCCTTTCAAATATGTGGTATCAGAGATGTCAAATTTAGTCTGAAATAAAAAATTCTCGGCTGAACTATTTATGATCGTGGAGGACTCTGGCAGTATTTATTTTTCTATTAATGTAAATAGTGATCTGTGCCAATATCATTATTCTCAGAGTGATCACAGAATATTTCAATATCTTGATTAAATAAAAGGAAGAAAGCAAGCAATGTCTACCATTTTGTAGATATGATTATGAAAGCATGAACAATGATTCAGTAGTCAATCAGTATGACTTGTGTTACCAAGAGAACATGTTTCTACACATGCACATACACATGTGCACACACACAAATTTGCAAAAACATCTAGAATGCATGAATAAATGAATGGAAAACCATTTATTTGGTGCTTACTCTGTGCAAAACACTGTGATCAGTGTTGGGGACACAGACCAAAAACAACTTCAGACAAAAAACCCAGACGGTGTCCCCTCTCAAAGAATTATCATTTTAACTGAGAGAGATAATATATATGGGAGGGCTCAACTATAGAGCAAATTAAAAGTCCCAGTGGTCCTGAGGTCTCAATAACAAGGAAGATGATACTTCAAGTTATTTATTGTCACTTCTATTGGTAAAATTACCTATTTTTGATGTTGAACCATGGATGGTATTAAAGACTTTAGGGAACACTTTCTTTTCTCAGTCCTCCATAGTAATGGATGTTGAGGAGTCAAGGGCCAAAGCAACTTCAGATCAGAGTCTGGGCTGTATGTAAGTCAGGTTACTCCACAGGAGGAGGGGGAGGTGCTATACTTTTCTGAGACTTGCCTACCTCTTCACATTTGTTCAAATTAGCATTATAGCAAAGAAACTGGAAACTAGAGAGGACACCCATCAATTGGAGAATAGCTGAATAAATTATGGCATATGAATATAATAGAATACTTTTATGTAATAATAAATTATGAAAGGGGTAGTTTTAGAGGAATATAGAAAGACTTGTATGAACTAATGCAAACTGACATGGGAACCAGAAGAATTATTTATACAGCGACAACAACATTGTAGGAAAAAACAACTTTGATAATAGGTTATTTATATGACACTTTAAGGATTGCCAAGTATTTTCCGTATGTTATCTTATATGATCTTCACAACAATCCTGTAAGCTAAATACAAAGGGTCCCAAAAGTCTTTGTTGTTATTCTTTGTGGGGAGCCCTGATGTCCCACAGCAGGTCTGAAAAGAGTGACCTACCCAGAGGCTGAGAGAGAGAGAGAGAGAGAGAGAGAGAGAGAGAGAGAGAGAGAGAGAGAGAGAGAGCGAGCGAGCTGTCTTTATTACCCCACATATGAGATTCTGTGGGGTGCTTCCTAATTGTTTTTCCCCTGAAGACAATGTGCACTTCTTTGTTCCCAGGCCTGGCTTATACCCTGCTTATCTTGAGGACATAATGCTCACACCTGTGTGTCTGAGCGCCTTCCTGGGGGATAGGGAACCAATACAGGCCCCAAAGCAGCCTCTTCAGCTGAGAGGGCTTATTCAGCCATCAGGGTCAGAGTCCCACTGGCCTGTGGTCCTCTACAGTTCTTATTAGTGATCCCCTTTTGGGTTTTCTTGGCAAAGTTACTGGAGTGGTTTGCTGTTTCCTTCTCCAGTTCTTTTACAAATGGCCAAACTGAGGTTAAGTGATTAGCTAGTTATGAACTGAGACCACCTTTGAACTCAGGTCTTCCTGACTATACCACCTAGCTGCTCTCCTAAAAGTCTTAGGCATTTTAAAGTTTCAACAATGTCAGAGTACAAAATCTAGAAACTACAAAACAAAGAACCATTTGGAAGGTATATTAGTTAATATTTTAGAATATTTATGCTTCTTTTGGGGATAATTAATAATTATTTATCAATTAATCAATTCATCTAAGTTCTCTCTCTACTCTTTCCTACCCATTATAGAGGCAAGAAAAACAAAACCCATTACATATATGTATAGTCATGCAAAACAAATTTCCAAATTAGCCATGTTACAAAAAAAAATTTTTAAATGAGAAAAAGAAGAAAAAAATGTTTCATTATGTATGCTGAGTTCTTCACTTCTTTATCTGCAAATGAATAGCATCTTTCATCACAAATCCTGAGTTGTGGTGGATTATTTTATTGAACAGGGTTATTAATACTTTCAAAGTAGGTTAATTTTGTAATATTGCTATTATCATATAGATTATTTTACTGATTTTGCTCACTTTACTTTGCATCAATTTATATAAATCTTTCCATTTTCCCCCTGAAACCATCCCCTTCAACATTTCTAATACCACAATAACACTCCATCATATTTATATAATACAGATTTTTCACCCATTTTCCAAAACTCAGGATGAGATGGATTTTCAAGTCAATTTTACAAACATCTGAAGGACAATTAATTCCAATACTAAATATAATGTTTTAAAAAAAGGTAATGATAGAATCCTACCAAATTCCTTCTATGACACAAATATGATTTTGACACCTAAATAATGGAGAGCAAAACCAGAAAGAAAACTATAGATCAATTTCCATAATGAATACGGATGCAAAGATTTTAAATAAAATACTAGCAAGGAGATTACAGCAATATATTGTGAAGATCATAAACTATTATGTTCAGGATTGCATGACTGGTTCACCATTAGGAAAACATAAGCATAATACTATAATACCATATCAATAACAAAAACAACAAAAATCATAGGATTGTAACAATAGATCCCCACTCCCCAAAGCTTTTGACAAAATACACTATCTATTCCTATTTGTATAGGAACAAATGGAAATATTCTTAGAATGATAAGTAGTTTATTCAAAACCAAAAATTATCTGTAATGGAGATAAGCTAGAAGCCTTTCCAATAATATTAGGGGTAAATGATCGCCAATCCTGCCTTTGCTGCTACTATTGCAGCTGTTAACTGCTGCTCCAGTACAGCCCCTATCCTCCTTGCCCCCTTCCTAAAACTTTCCTCTTGGCTTTCCTTACTTCCTTCATGTTCCATCTAAATGACCCTGTTTGCTCAGTTTCCTTATCTGTAAAATGAGCTGGATAAGGAAATGGCAAACCATTTCACTGTTATTACCAAGAAGACCCCAAATGAGGTCACAAAGTGTCCGACATATCTGAAATGACTCAACAATAATGAAGCATCTACAGTGCTTGACATAGTTCCTTGCATATAGTAGAAGCTTAATAAATGCTTATTTCCTTTACTTGATTTGATAATTACAGGAAAACAATAGGGAAAAATAAAAATTATCTTAAAAATGCTATAGGTATTAACCACATTTTACATTAAAAAAAAACAAGTTGAGAGTTTTTATGTGACATCTATTATCACTTCTAAGTGTCAGAAATAGAATTCAAAATCCTAACTCAATTTGTGTTAGGCTTTTTCCATTACATTATGCTATATGCATCTCTTTTGATTCTCAGGAAGTATGATTATGCTCTACAGAAAGAATTAAGCCTTGCTTGAAAGCCCTTCACATCTGCAAGGAACTCAGAGGACATATTCCAGCAGCATGTAATAGCTGGTATGCTATTTTATCAAAATATGAGTAAAGAGCCAGGGAAAGACATTAGAAAAATCAAAACCTATATTGAAGTGCCTGACAAGGTAAGAGTTGTTTGGCATGATTAAAATATTGAAATTCTTAAACTTTTCTATAATATTTCGGGGATAAATAGAAAGGAAAAATGGCACAGAATATTTTTCTATCTAAGTTTGAGAACTCAAATAATAATAGTAAATAAATAGTAAATAAAATAGTAAAAATTTATACAATTATATAATTTGATTTCAAGATATGCTTATTTCATTTTTCTCCCATTTACGTCTTAACAAACTAACAAAAAAGGCTACATTTACGGAGGTATCATAGCAATTCTTCCTCATTATTAATGCACTTGCATTTTGTTCCCTCTACCACACCCCCCTCAGACTCCTTGACTTTTTTTTCTTTCTTTCTCAGGCTAATTCTTCCATGGCCTCCCCTAAGTATTCTTCATATGATATAGCTTCCACATAAATTCAATATTCTGGGTTAGTCTCCAGTTTAACAGTGTCGTCCTTAGAGTGTAGTACACAGATTGGGCAGAATCCTCTAGATATGGCTGAAATAACACAGAGTATGGTGCTTTATTACTTTCCTTGATCTAGAATTCATATTTCTCACAGTGCAGAGTTAATGTTCATAAAAAATGCTAATTATAGTCTCAGTCTACATTAAGGTGTATACAGTTGATCATAAATTCATTCAGAGTCAAAAGTGTGACTCATCTGCTGTGCATAGATCAGCATTGGGTTTGTTATTTGATTGCTCAGAGGGAGTTCAGATTAGGAAACTCCATCTTACAATGTAGGTCAGCTCCTTATCTGTAATTCAGTTTTAGAGAGTTACCTAGAGAGCTTGTTATTGTTCAGTCATTTAAGTTCTGTCTGACTCCCATTGACCTCATTTGGGGTTTTCTTGGCAGAGAAACTGGAGTGGTTTGCCATTTCCTTCACCAGCCCATTTTACAAATGAGTAAGTGGAGGCAAACAGGGTTAAGTGATTTGCCCAGGGGCACACAGCCAGTATGTTTTAGAGGGAAGAATTGAGCCCAGGTCTTCCTGGCTTTAAGACCAGTTTTCTGTTTGCCATGTCATAGTGTCTCTCACATACATTACAATTAAGGCATCTTGCCCCATTCTCCACCCTAGTTTACAAAATAAATTTTGATATTATTCAGCCCAACACTATCAATATACAACCAGAAGGTTAGAAGGAGATAAAGTAGGAGCATGGTAAAGGAGAAATGGTGGACATGTCTTTGTAGACCTCATCTCTTCTTTCCCCTTTTACCAGGTAACAGGCCAGTAATGTGTGGGGTTTTCCTGTGCTGAGAACTCTTAAAATATGCCCACATTGGTTCAAGAGGATTCAGTCTTCTCCTGTATTTCTCACATTTTCTGTTATTCCCATTAGTTCTTTGGCCTCACTAATTCACTAATTTTATTTCCAGGAAGGAAGTCTCTCTCTCTCTCTCTCTCTCTCTCTCTCTCTCTCTCTCTCTCTCTCTTTCTGTCACACACACACACACACACACACACACACACACACACACACACACACACACACACACACACACACCCCTAGTCCTCTCCCTAGACTATAATAGTTTTGAGATTATAAAGGTTCAAGAAATTTCCTGTTCTCTTTATTCTTCAATACTTGCTGCAACTTGGGCTCCTCTTGGCTCCTGCTTCCTCTTGTTCCAGCTGGCTTTCTTATCTTTTTTTTTTTTTTTAATATTAGCTCTGAGTTTCTCATAGATCCCGGGTTCTTGGATACAGGCTTACTTTGTCCTCTAATCATTTTCCCTGTCCTCTTCTTCCCTTTCATTTCTATGTTTCTTAATCCTTAGTCCTGTTCTGTCTTACCCCAAGGGATCTAGTCTGGGCAATTGTAGGTTTTGGAATTTTCAGAATACTCTTAATAGTGAGAGACAATGTAAAAAAAGATTTTTTGTCAAAGGTTTAACAAAATCTTATTTTTTAGACACACTTCCTTAATAGAAATACTGGTTTAATGGAGTCAAAACTGACTGTGGAAACCCATAGATCTGGTGTCTAAATAGGAACAGCCATTGTTTTTAATTCAAGAAGGTTAGACATTTTCAACTGAAGTTTAAACATTTTAATTTCCATTGTGCATTCATGGAATGACCTGGACTGACCAGGAGAGATCTCCAGCAGGAGAATGAGAGCTGGGTCTTGGAAAGCTGGGGAAATGAGGAGGTAGAAGTGAAATGGAAAACATTGAAGGCATGACTAAATGCATGTAAAAAGAAACGTTATTGAAAGATCTGTTCTTCATCAGGATAATCTGAATTTGTATCATCAAAATTTCTCCTTTTGATAGACAATCTCTCCCAAATTAGCTTCCCCTAGAGTATCTTAGACCATGGGGTTCTAGCTATCCTTTTAAGAATTCCCTGAATGACCCTTATTTATCTTTAGCCAGGAACAGCAACTAAAATAAGCATTATATTTAGAGTCTGGATACTCAAGTTCTAATCATAGCACTGCTTACTTACTTTTAACAAATTATTTGTTATTTCTTTGGACCTCAGTTTCTTCATCTGTAAAATTTGTAGAAGGTTCTTTCTTGATTTAAATTCTTCGGTTCTGCGATTCTAAAAATTGTATATTTTCTTCTGAATTTTCTTGACTATATTTGTTACTACTACTTCTACAAGTACTAGTAGTATCACAACTACTTGTAGTAGTGATACTACTACTCAGTAGTAGTAGTGGTGGTTTTAGTGGTAGTAGTAGAAGTAGTAATGGGCTGGGTCTGCATCTCCATGTCATGCCCTAGGCTGGAAATATGGTGATGACTTTGAGGCCTCACCTATTTTCAAACATTCATATTTCAGTTGTACGTATCATTTCAGTCACTCAGGTGTACAATCTTAATGCCATTTTCTAATTCTCACTTTTTCTTACCACATATATTCTAATAAGTTGAAAATCTTATTGTTTCTACCTCCACAATAGTTCTTTGACTTTTGAAAAATCACCTATAGCATATCAGCAATGAACTCTTTTAGGATCCTGGGATCTGGTTTGTATAGGCCTGTTCACTTGAACTCATTAATTAAGGTAGTTATTCTTCTATCATCTCTTTGTTTATCTTGGGTTTCAGGTCTCCCCTCTGACATACTGGCTACATGACCTTAGCAAGTCATTCTTAATGTTCCAAATGACTAAAAGTTCAGAATTGTTGCTGATCTGCATTTTTAAGGGAGTTTTCTGACTGGGGAATTCCTACGTGGAAAAAAGTATATATCGTAGGTCCTGAGGGGGGAAAAAGCATATACATTAATTATAATGTCTTGCATCAGAATAGATAAGATTGTTAAATAATGACTCCAACTCTGAAAAGTCTATCCCAGATGCTTTGGTGTCAACCTCTGTAGTTGTGGTGTCAAACTCAGATAGAAATGGGAGCCAGTAAATGTATATAAGGATGCCTGTGGGCTAAATATCAACTTAGTTTTTAAAATGCAATTATCATTTATTTTATTTTGCTTATTTTGTTGAATAGTTTTATTTACTTTCAGTATTTTTATTTAGTTTGTTAAATACTTCCCAGTTACATTTCAAATTGTTCAGCCCATACTCAGGAGTGTTTTGGGCAGCATGTGACCTGCAGTCCATGTGTTTGACACACTATATGCACATACTATATACATAAGAAATTAAAATTATTAGATTCTTTCAGAAACAAAGATTACTGGCTATAAAAGTGATTGGGTAGATAAGTGAGTTCCAAACAACTATCTAAGGTGTAATGATAAATGAAAGCCAACTGAGAGTTTTCATTCTCTGTGCCCTCTTTTAGTGTCATTTTCCTTTTTGCCATTACAAATGGTGATGATGCTGAAAGGAAGAAAAATTGATATTTGGATGATGGAACAGATATTTAACTTCTGGTAATAAGGATGAGGAATAACGTAGAATATGAAGGTTCAGAACTGCTGACCCAAAGTGAAGAAATACTGCATTTCATTTTTGTATTTTTACACCTACTGTGAATCCTTATACAGCTGTGTTCCCTGTCAGCTTACTTTTCCTCAGTGCTTCTGTTCAACATCCTTCCGGACCTTCCTGGCTCATAGACTCTCCATCTGGCCCGGTACATTTTTGGCTCCCCTGATCTTCAGTTTCTTTGTCTACCAAAAGTATTTTGAACTACTGAATATTGCTTTAATTTTCAATACTTCAGGGAACAGTAATATAGCTGTTGTTGCTCTTTCTTCCACCTACATAGATCACAAACTCTCTATAACATAGTAGACTAACAGTCAGTTCTTAACATTTTTTTTGTGTTGTAGACCCCTTTGACAGTCTGTTGAAGTCTATGGAATCTTCCTTAGAGGAATGCTTTTAAATGCGTATGATAAAATAAATAGGATTACAAAGGAAATCAATTAAGTTGAAATGAAGTTGTTTTAATTTTCTATCCATGTTTACTTCCTCTCTGAAATCATTCACAGACCTTTTGTGAGTACACAGACCCTGGGTTAAAAACTCATGTAGTAATCAGTCATTAAGCATTGTGTACCTAAGACAGTTCCTTTCATGTAGGAGCTTAATAAATGCTTATTGATTGAGTGGTATGACTGAAAATATTATTATCCTGTGGTTATTCTGGTGACAAACTTCTTCAAAGTCAGCTAGACTGGTCTCTAGACAATAGATAATAAGTCCATCACTGATCTCATACCTTGTTTACACTTGGGAAATCATGCAGCACTTTCCATGATGCAAAGCAGTTCCCTGGCCATATATAAGTAAATCTATCAATCCCATCTCTTTAACACTTATTCTCATAGTGAAGCTATATCACTGAAACTCATGGAATATCATGATCTCAGAAGTACCACAACTAAAAATGATTCTATTGCAACCGAATCACTACAGTGGGTCACAGAATTTCTTATCTGTCTGAAAAATGTGTAACATGGGTATACTATGTCATACATAAATATAATGTATACTACACACACATATATATGTATATACACAATACACATCTCTCTATTTGTGTATATATGTATATTTATATATATGCACACACAGAATATATATCATTAATGGTATTTATCTGGACTATCTTTATCCTATTGTCACTAACATATATTTAATTCCCAGATGCTAGAAAGATGAGTTATCTTAAGTAAGTCCATATAAAGGTATTTAATTTCAGCTGTTAATTGTTCTGCTTTGTGTAATTTTCCCCTTGTACTTATATTGGGATACAGTTTTAGTAACTGTGAACTTTTGAATCCCATCTTTTAGCTTTCTCTCCTATGATCATGAAGGCCACTGAAGTTGGAGCTAAGTTTAGTGCTTTATGTATGTGGGGTTTTTTTATGCGTGTAATTTTGACACTCTCCAAAAAGAGGAATAGAAACAACCAATTTGCTGAAGGTTACCTGTCAAACCTGTGTCCAGGAATGAGTTTTTGGTTTTTTGTATTGGGCTTAGTCTCCTTGCCCATGTGTTTATTTCTTACAGCAAATGCTTCATGCAGCTCTCTGGGTCATTTTTCCAGTAACAAACAGTGATAAATAGCCCACAACATATAAGGAGGCATACCAGTATTGGGAATACAAAGATGTGAGATAACACTATCTCTGTCCTAGATGTTCTTATCTAAACTAGGTGGTATAGGACAGTGGTTACAAACAAATAGGAATGGATCTACTCTGACTTAGAGAAATGACAAGTCGCTATGTTGTGCATTGTATTTAAAAAAAAATGTTAAGCATTTCCCAATTAACATTTCAATCAGGCTCCATCCAGAAGTTTTGCAGGCAAGAAGAGTTAAACACTTAGGCAACGGATAGAATGCTGATGTTGAAATCAAGACAACCTTACTCCAACTTCTGAATCTTTCCTCAGACACTTACTAATTATGTGACCTAACATAAGTGACATGATATCACCTACCTCAAAGGGTTCTTGAGAGAATGAAATGAATGAATTTATGTAAAGCACTATGAAAGATTTTAAGTGCTACACTAGTATTATTTTTAATAGGAAACAGGATATAAACAAATTAATATGATAAAAAGCAGAAAAGGGTAATGACAGAGAAGAAACCCAGACAAAATATTATAAGAATATTAGAGGAGAGAGAACACTGTAGGAAAATGCATATGGCAGGAAACTCAAACTACATAGAAATTCTTTTATTATAAAGATCACTCCATGAACTTGACATTTCATAAAGTCTTTTTTTTGGTGAACTTTATTAACAAAGGATGGGGTCTCTGAGGCTTGGCAAAGAAGGAGACAGGAAACTCCAAAGAGAACATGTCTGTCAGATTTCTTTCCTTCTGGGTTTTCCTTCCAAATGTTTTTTGGACATGGGAGGAAGTGGAGTGGCTGTCTGCCACTGCTTTCTGACATCTGTAACCCACTGGGTGTATAGACTCTGGCATCCCCCTTTTAAAGTCTTTATTTAATCTGTATTTATTTCACTTGTGAAAAAAAGAATCTACCATAACTTAACAAAACATGAGTCCTATTTTAGCAAGAAGCTATTTATTTTTTAGCATTTTCATTTTAGAGCAAAGATTACTTCCTCTCTAATGTTTTATGTAACTCAAGTCTTGTGTTTTACAGAACACTGGTAATCCTGTGAACATGGTCAGTCCTAAAAGCTGAGAATAATTTGCAGCCCTCTCTGTATTTTGTACTTTAGAGCTATTTTTTTAAAAGAATTTTCAGGGTCTGTCAAGAAACAGCTGGAGTTACTATTCAGTATTTCACTTATGAGTGCCTGCTATCATTTAAGCTCCATTCACTTAGAATCAAAATATTACATTTACTGTAATTATTCTCCTGGATGTATGCCTTCGAAAAATGTGAAAAGGAAAGCTTGTTAGAGGGGGTAAAATGTAAAATCACATAAAAACACATCTCAAATCCATTCACTGTTCATATATATATATATATATATATACATATATATATATGTATGTATATATGTATGTGTATGTCACCTTTGACAGAGGCCTGCTAATGGTGACTTTCATTTTGACAGAAATGACATTTGAAGGAAATTACATCATCAAACTTGTATAAACTTATACAGAGTGAAGTAAGCATGGTGAATCATTTACATGATGACCACAGTGTGGTATACAGGAAAACAACATTGAACGAATTCAGAATTCTTTTTTTTTCTTTTCCTGGTTACCTTTTACTTTCTTTCCACACACACATTCAAATTGAAACCCATTGAAAAGATGAACATATGGATCATAGCACCAGAAGTCACCATGTTTATCAAAAGCCCAGGGATTCAATTCTGATCAGTACAGTAACTAAATGTAACTTCAGAGGACTGATGATGAAATATGCTTCCAAAATCTCAGTAGAAAGGTGGCAGAATATACGTAAAGAATGGAGCATACAGTATTGGGCATGTCTAATAGTGTATGTTTCACTTGACTGCATATCTTTCTTGGGGGGGAGGGAGAAGAAGGCCAATGGAAAGTAGCAATGATGTAAAGAAAAAGAGCATTAATAATAACATATTTTGAAAATAAGTTACTTTTTCAAAACAAATATTTTCCTTTAAAAACCTGTCATATCTATATCCAGGCCATATTCAGGCTAATCCAGTGGTTCAAATTTATAATATTTCCAAATGAAACCATCTCACAGTTTGTTTTCTTAGACATATCATGAAAGGATATTCAGCACAGATATAGCATTTATTTAGTTGGATACTGCTTACTTGCCTCTTCATTTGCCATGGTTGGGCGCTGGTATCAAGGGAGGATCTCTTGACTCCTCATTACTGGCTTTTGTACTTAACCAACAGGAAGCTTCTTGAATGGTTCAGGCCTTAGTTCTTTGGATCAATTAAATCTTGAGGATAATTTCAGTATCTTTCAGGGAAAATTTAGCTTAACTTGAATTGGGTAGAACCTGAGGAAAAGTTTGCCCCCAAAGTGGCAAGGCCTGAGTAGATATTGTTTGTATCACAATCTCCCAACTTCTCTGTTTCTAGGTCTGTCTTCCCAGATTTGACTTTTGAATTAACCCTTGCATCTATATCCTCTTTTCTACCCTAGTGTAGGTCATTTTGCCCCTAATATGAACTATTGTTATAGTGTTTTAACTGGTTTTACTGCCTCTGCTTTTCCCTTTCTAAGGCATCCTATATACTGTCACCATAGGGTTCATACAAAAGTACCATTCTCACAAAATTACTCCTCTACTCAAATACCTTCAAATGCCCCCCATTACCTACTGAATAAAATATAAATTCCTTATTTTTAAATTCTTATTCCTGTATAATTTGGTTCTAATTGACATTTCTTGGTTTTTGTTTCTTTCTTTTCTTTCTTTTCTTTCTTTTCCCTTTCACTACTTCCCTTAGACTCCTAAATTCCAGGTGAGTTAGACTACTCACAGCCCACTATTTTTGCCTTGACCTCATAATCAAATGTTTCCAGCCCTCAAGGAATGTCTATCGGAGCTTACATTCTTCTTCTCCAATTCATTGTAACACTTTATCTGAATTTCTGTTCTTTTTATTTATCACAGTTTGTCTTATATCAGTGATTTATATAAATGCCTTGTCTTCTATTTAATTAAAAATTCCTTGAAGAATGTTTCCAATTCATATTTTTATCTAGCAGAATTTGCACAAAGGAGGTACTGATGATTATCTCTATTGAAATTAGTGATTAGCTGGGGTGTATATTATGTTCAAGGACAGCTAGCACCTAATATGAGGGCTTTCTGACCATTTCTCAGGGTTACTTATCTAACTTTGGTGTCTGCCTTGCACTTCACGTTCACCTGTGCCTCCAAGAAGTTGTAGCATGTCCAGTAACTATACCTCAGTAACACTGCTCAGCAGATGGGCTAAACCAGGTTGAAAGGAACTAACAGGTCTCAAACTCATGGGTGAGTGAGGGGGAGTCTACCCCAACTGAGTGAAGACTTTCCTGGCAGAATGGGTGGATGAGAACAATTTGTTCCAAAAGCCATGAAGGCAGCTAAAGCAGGTGTTTCGTAGCACTTAAAGCTTGGTCAGACATTGAAGACACCAAGGTCATCTACTGAATTGTCAGTTACACTGACTTTTCTCTTGCCACTGGACTTTGATAACTCTGGAAGAAAGAATTGACATCACTCCAGATGTCACTGGTTTTTTTCTAATACAAAAGGCAAACAATAGTGATAATTATTTATTGTCTTTAGTTCTGTTTAAGTACAGTTGACTTAACTACTGTCATGATCAAAGGAAATGTGTTTGTAAAAACACCATGAAAAGTATAAAATTCTATAAAGACAAGAAATTATCACTTAAGGAAATGCAGTAGAGAAGTTATTTTGCTTTGTCAAAGGAACATTTTTGCGTTTATTATTATTATTTTAATTTACTCCCAATTACACCAAGAAAGATTTTAGCATTCATTTTAAAAGATTTTGAGTTCCAAATTTTTCTCCCTATCCCCCACTCCTCTCCTCTTCTGAAAATGGTAGGCAGTTTGATATAGTTTATACATATGCTATCATGTAAAACATTTCTGTATTCATCAGAGATGTGGAAGAAGAAATAGATCAAAAAAGGGGAAAAATCGCAAGAAAGAATAAAGTGAAACAAATATGCTTTGAACTGCATTCATTTCTTTATCTGGATATGGATAGCATTTTCCTTCATCAGTCCTTTGTACTTGTGTTGGATCATCGTGTTGCTGAGAAGAGCTGAATCGTTCATTGTTAATCATCACACAACATTATTAATACTGTCTACAATGTTTTCTTGGTTCTGCTCATTTTAATTTACATCAGTTCATACAAGTCTTTTCAGGTTTTTTTCTGAAATCTGACTGTTCATTATTTCTTATTATGCAATAATATTCCATTACATTCTTATACCATAGCTTGTTAAGCCATCCCCAAGTTGATCAATGCACAATTTTGCTGTTACTATGTACAGTCTTCTGGTTCTACTCACTTTACTCAATATAAGTTCATGTAAGTCTTTCGAGGTTTTTCTGAAATCTACTTGCCAATCATTTCTTCCATTGCATTCATGTACCACAATCTGTTTAGCCATTCCCAAATTGATGAGTATCTCCTCAATTTCCAGTTCTTTGTCACCATAAAAAGATCTGCTATAAATATTTTGTAGGTGGGTCCTTTTCCCTATTTTATGATTTCCTTGGGATACAGACCTAGAAGTGATATTGCTGGATCAAAGAGTATGCACAGATTTATAGCCCATTAGGCATAGTTGCAAATTGCTCTCTAGAATAGCTGAAACAGTTCACTCCACCAACAACGCATCAGTGTTTCTCTTTTCCCAGATCTCCTCCTAAATTTATTATTTTCCTTTTCTGTATTATTAGCCATTTTGATAGTTGCGTGGTAGTACCTCAGAGTTGTTTTAATTTGTATTTCTCTAAGCAATAGTGATTTAAAGCATTTTTAATATGTCTATATTTAGCTTTAATTTCTTCATCTGAAAACTGCCTGTTCATATCCACTGACCATTTATCAATTAGGGAATGGCTTGTATTCTTATAAATTTGACTCAGTTCTCTGTATGCTTTAAAAATGAAGCCTTTATCAGAAACACTGGCAGTAAAAATTGTTTCCCAGATTTCTGCTTTCCTTCTAATCCTAGTTGAATTGGTTTTGTTTATAAAAAAGCCATAGTGAAACCCATCTCTAGGACAAGAAAGCCCAGAAGGCCAAAGGAAGGGTCTGTTGTGGGCTGGGGCTGGAGCAGGCCTCAGGGGACTGAATCATTGGCAGCTGTGGTGGTTTCCAGACTTCTTAACCCACAAATGCCAAAGACAAAGTAGAAGATCAGTGGGAAAACTGTTGGACCTGGGTGAGAGAAGAGCACAGTCTGGCTGTAGCCCTGGGGTGACAAAGGTGGTGGCAGCAGCTGCAGCAGCAGCAGTGACTGCTTCTGGCGCTCCAGGCCCACATATGTTAGGGGAATCAAATGACTAATCAGAGTGCAATTGCAGGGATCTCTTTGCTGGTGCTGAGGCAGGGTTTTCTTGCTTTGCCCTGCTTGAATCTGGGTCGCATTCTTGGGTGGCAGTCTTGGGGTGAGGAAAAGCGCTGGCATGACAAAGCTTGTGGCAGCTGTGGAGAGGGAGTCCTCCACACAGTTCCAAGGCATAAGTGTGCTTGTAGTCATTCAGAGACCACAGCACAGGCCAGGAGAGGAATAAACACCTCTCTTTTGATCATAATACCTTAAAAGAACTGAAAATGTACAGGTGCCTAGAAGTTGCTCTGACAGTAGCTTTGCAAAACCCCTGAAAACTGGACAGAGCACTCTCTACTCTGAAAGCTGAGTCCGACCTTGACAAAGAGCTTAAAAGTTAAGTAATTGGTTGGGAAGATGAGCAAACAGCATAGAAAAAGTAGTATTTCAGAATCTTACTTTTGTGACAAAGAAGATAAATATATACAAGAAGAAAATAAAGTCAAAGCTCCTACACTCAAAGCCTCCAAGAAAACTATGAATTAGTTGCAAGCCGTGGAGGAGCTAAAAAAGAATTTTGAAAATCAAGTAAGAGAAGTAGAGGAAAAATTGGGAAGAGAAATGGGAGTGATGCAAGAAAATCATGAAAAAGGAGTCAGTAGCTTGTTAAAGGAGGCCCAAAAAATACTGAAGAAAATAACACCTTAAAAAATATACTAACTCAAATGGCAAAAGAGGTCCCAAAAGCCAGTGAAGAGAAGAATGCTTTAAAAAGCAGTATTGGCCAAATTGAAAAGGAGGTCCAAAAGCTCATCGAAGAAAATAATTCCTTCAAAAGTAGAGTGGAGCAAATGGAAGCTAATGACTTTATAAGAAATCAAGAATTGATAAAACAAAACCAAAATAATGAAAAAAACAAAAACAAAAACAAATAGAAGACAATGTAAAATTTCTCATTTGAAAAACCACTGATCTGGAAAAGAGATCCAGGAGAGATAATTTAAAAATTATTGGACTACCTGAAAACCATGATCAAAAAAAGAGCCTAGACATCATTTTTCAAGAAATTATCAAGGAAAACATCCCTAATATTCTAGAACCAGAGGGTAAAATAGAAATTGAAAGAATTCACTCATCATCTCTTGAAAACAAAACTCCTAGGAATGTTGTAGCCAAATTCCAGAGTTCCCAGGTCAAGGAGAAAACATTGGAAGCACCTAGAAAGAAGCAATTGGAGTATCATGGAAACACAATTAAGATAACACAAGATAAAACAGCTTGTATATTAAGGTTTCAAAGGGCTTGGAATATGATATTCTAGAGGTCAAAAGAACTAGGATTAAAACCAAGAATCACCTACCTAGCAAAACTGAGTATTAAATTAAATAGAGGACTTTAAAACATTTTTGATGAAAAGACCAGAGCTGAACAGAAAATTTGACTTTCAAATGTAAGTATCAAGAGAAGCATGAAAAGGTAAATAAGAAAGTGAAATTATAATTGACATATTAAAGTTGATCTGTTTACATTCCTATGTGGAAATATGATATTTGTAACTCATGAGACTTTTCTCAGTATTAGGGTAGTTGAAGGGAATATGTATACATATATATAAACAGAGGGCACAGGGTGAGTTGAATATGAAGGAATGATATCTAAAAATAAAATTAAGCGGCGAGAGAGGAACATATTGGGAGAAGGAAAAAGGGAGGGATATAATAGGGTAAATTATCTCACATAAAAGAGGCAAGAAAAAACCGTTACAATTGAGGGTAAGAGGTGGGAGGTGAAAGGTCAACCATACTCTAATTGAATTTGACTTTAGAAGGGAATAACATACACACTGTTAGGTATCTCACCCTACAGGAAAGTAGGGGGTACACGGAAGGGCTCATGGAAGAGAGGTTAGATTGGGGGAGGGAGTAGTCAGAGACAAACGCTTTTGAAAAGGTACAGGGTCAAAGGAGAAAGCAGAATAAATTGGGGGCAGGATAGGAGGCAGGGAAATGCAGTTAGTTTTTCACAGTGTGACTGTTATGGAAATGTTTCGCATAACTACACATGTATAACCTATGTTCAATTACTTGCCTTCTCAATGGGGATGGGTGGGGCAGGATGACAAAAATATAAGGAACAGAATCTCTTAGGGAACATATATGCTCATATATGTATGCATGCATATATGTATGTGTATATGTATATATAAGTATGTACCTATATATAAATATATACATGTTCAGTTGTAACCTGGGGGAGAGGGGTAGATGAAGGGGGTAAAAACAAAGCAAAAAAGTATACAGCAGAGAACAAAAGAAAACCTACAAGGAAGCATAGGAAATATGGGAAATTTTCAACATAACACACAGTATTTAATATATAGGCTTACTTGAAATGATAAGTTATTGACCTGTTTTTTTCTTATTTTATATTTGTTTAATATATTACTTTATAATGTTTCTTTTTCTTTTCATATGTATTTAAGATTTAGTATTTGTCTAAAATAAAATAAAGTGAGCCCTTTCCCCCCAGAAAGCTTTTTTTAATTTAAGGTGATCAAAATGTTCTATTCTACTTTTCATAATGTTCTTTATCTCTTGTTTGGTCATGAATTTTTCAACTTCCCATAGATCTGACAGATATTCCTTGCTCTTCTAATTTGATTGCTTCATTGTCTATGATATCTTTTAGCAAGATGTAGTTTCCTTCCTTATCTCTTTTAATTAAGTCTGTTTTTGCTTTTACTTTGCCTAGGATCAAGATTCCTACCCCTGCACTTTTTTTTTTTAACTTCAGCTGAAGCATAATAAATTCTGCTCTATCACCTTACTTTTACTCTGTGGCTGTCTCCCTGATTCAAGTGTATTTCTGGTAAGCATCATATTGTAGGATTCTGTTTTTTTTTTTAAATCTACTTTGCTATTAACTTCTATTTTATGGAAGAGTTATCCCATTCACATTCACAGTTATGATTATTACCTGTTTATTTCCTTCCATCTTATTTCCCTCCCTGTTTGACTTCTCTCTCCTTTCACCATTTCCCTTCTCACGAGTGTTTTTCTTCTGTCTACCACCTACCCTGATCTTCCCTACCTTCTGTCAGTCCCCCATTTTCTTAATTACCTCCTCTCCTTCTTCCCTATTGGGTATGATAGATTTCTGTACTCAACTGATTGTGTATATGATTCCCTCTTTGAGCCAATATCCATGAGAGTATGGTTCAGGCAAAACTCATAGTCCATCCTCCCATCTTCCCCTACACTATAAGTCTCACATGCCTCTTCATGTGTAATTTGTCCCATTCTATCTCTTATATCATCTTATCATCTTATCTCCCACTTACAAGCAAAAGATAATTAATAATAGTATTTATATATATATGTGAAACATTTAATGTTAAGTCCTCGAATTTCAGATCCATTCCCTTCCTCCCTTGACACCGATTCCCTCTGGGAAGATAAGTAATTCAGTATATGTTGTACATGTCTAGCTGTGCAAAACATTACCATAGTAGATATATTGTACAAGGCTGCTTATAATTCCCTCCCACTCATCCCACCCCCCACCTGGTCCATTCCCTACTTGATCCTGTCCCTCTTCTATAGTGGGTACTTCCAACCTCCCCTCCCCCCAAGGATGCCCTCCTATCCATCATCCCTCCTCTCATCCCCCTTCCCCCTATTCTGCTGCAGGTTGAGATATCCCATTTAGTATGTATGTCATTCTCTCCCTGAACCAAATTCAATGAGATTGTGGTTTTACCTTTTTGCCTTCCTATTCTCCCCCTCCCTTGCAACCACTTCCCCTTGCTTCTTCTACATGAGATAGTTTACCCTACGCTGTCTCTCCCCATCTCCTCTTGCCACTTTCCTCTCTCACCTCATAATTTCACCCCTTGAGTATCCTCCCTTCTCAACAAATTCAACCTATACCCTCTATCCA
The DNA here is from genome assembly GCA_011680675.1 of Gymnobelideus leadbeateri. Classification (NCBI taxonomy): domain Eukaryota; kingdom Metazoa; phylum Chordata; class Mammalia; order Diprotodontia; family Petauridae; genus Gymnobelideus; species Gymnobelideus leadbeateri. The sequence continues at coordinate 341,611 of WOXC01004223.1, read as the reverse complement.
TGTATACCTGTAAGCATATATACACACATTCACATATGTATTCATATGACCATACACCCTTCTTCCATTATTTTCATACTGAGAAAGATTTCAGCAGTCACAGTTATTGTTTTTCCATGTAGGAATGTAAATAGTTCAACTTTGATAAGTTCCTTTTGATTTCTTTTCCTTGATTATCTTCTCAGGCATCTCTTGCTTCTTGTATCTGGATGTCAAATTTTCTATTCAACTCTGGTTTTTTCCTCAAGAATTCTTGAAAGTCCTCTATTCCACTGAATGACCATATTTTCCCCTGAAACAACATACTCAGTTTTGCTGGGTAGGTGACCCTTGGGTTCATTCCCAGCTCTTTCACCCTCTGGAATATCATATTCCATGCCCTTTGATCCCTTAGTGTAGAAGCTGCCAGGTCCTGTGCTATTCTGATTGTGTTTCCACAATATTGAAATTGTTTCTTCCTGGCTGCTTGTAGTATTTTCTCCTTGATCTGGGGATTCTGGAACCTGGCTATAATATTCCTGGGAGTTTTCTTTTTGGGATCTTTTTCAGGAGGTGATCGGTGGATTCTTTCAACCTCTATTTTGCCCTCTGGATCTAAAACATCAGGGCAATTTTCCTTGAGAATTTCTTGAAGGGTGATTTCTAGGTTCTTTCTTTGATCATGGCTTTCAGGTAGTCCAATAATTTTTAAATTGTCTCTCCTGGATCTATTTTCCAGGTCAGTGGTTTTTCCCATGAGATATTTCACATTGCCTTCTAATCTTTCATTTGTTTGGATCTGCTTAACAGCATCTTGATTTCTCATAAAGTCATTAGCTTCCATTTGCTCCAGTCTAACTCTGAAGGAATGAATCTCCTCAGTGAACTTTTGAGATTCTTTTTCCATCTGGCAAATTTGACTTTTTAAGGCATTCTTCTCCTCATTGCTCTTTTGGGCCTCCTTTGCCATTTGAGTTAGTCTGTTTTTTAAGGTATTGTTTTCCTCAGTCAGGCTGTTGACCCTCATTTCGTACTTTTCCTGAATCCTTCTCATTTTTCTTTCCAATTTTTTCTCCACTTCTCTTATTTGATTTTTAAAGTCCTTCTTAAGGTCCTCTATGGCCTGTAACCCGTTCATGTTTTCCCCTGTGGCTTTTGGAGCAGGTCTTCTGACCTCACAGTCCTCCTCCTATTCTATGCTTCGATCCTCTTTGCCCCCAAAGTAGGAGTCCAAGGTTGCATTTTTCTGTTTAATTTGTTTCCTTTGCCTTGGCATGTTGCCACTTAATTACTTGGCTTTTGGGCTTGTTGCCACAGTATGGCCCTGCCGCCAGACAGGGGGGCCAGACAGTGGAACTTTCATCCTGAACGTGTGGGGGGGGACAACTTCCGTTTCTGGCAAGCTGGAAAGCCACCCACGACCTCCACCCCAGATCACAATCCAGATCCAGGGAGGTTAAAGCAAGAGCGATTAACCCCCAAGACTGATTGCTGGATCTCCCTACAGTTCTCAGGCCAGGAGCTGGAGCTGCCTCTGAAAACTATGACATGGCATGTCTCCTCAGCGGCTTCTAGCCCCCAGGGGAGGAAGTCAATGCATTTCCCAAATACTGGGCCCAAAGTCCATAGGGCACTAACCTCTAACTTTGTCCTAGGCATGTCTATTTTGATGATTCTGGAATTGCCTCAGCTGCTGGTATTCTGGGGTCCCTCCAGCCGGCTGCTGGCCCTGCCGCCCTGGGGCTAAAACCACAACTCAGGCGGACCTGTGCTCGGCTCCCCTCACACTGTGCACTGCGCTGTGCTGCCGGCTCCCAGATCTCTGTGCTGGTCCTTCCTGCAGGGCTGCTGGGCTGTCCTCAGTGGGAGGTTAGCTTTTCTGTGTCTTTCTGTGGGTGCTGGGGCTCCAGAAGTTGTTCAGAGTCCCCTTTTACATTGTTTGGAGGTGATTTGGGGGGAGAGTGGCTTGTACACGCTGTTTCTACTCTGCCATATTGGCTCTGCCCCCCTGGAATATTATTTTCCATGAATTCCAGTCTTTTAAAGTTGAAGCTGCCAAGTCCTGTGTGATCCTGATTGCAACTTCCCTGTATTTGAATGGTGTTTTTCTGACTTCTTGCAGTATTTTTAACTTGACCTGATAGTTCTAAAATTTGGCTATAATGTTCCTTGGAGTTTTTATTTTGGGATCTCTTTCCTGAGGTGATTGGTGCATTCTTTCAATGCCTATTTTGCCCTCTGGTTCCAGGACCTCAGGGCAGTTTTCCTTTATAATATGTAGAAATATTCTTTATAGGTCCTCCTTTTGATTATGGCTTACAGATTGACTTTCAGTGAGTCTGATATCTTTTGTTGATCTGTTTTTCAGGTCAGTTTTTCCCATGAGGTATTTTATATTTTCTTCCAATTTTTTTTCATTTTTTTAAACTTGTTTGATTGATTCATGATATCTCATAGTCATTAATTTCCACTTGCCGAATTCTGACTTTTAAGGTGTTGTTTAATTAGCTTTTGTACTTTCTTTTCCATTTGGCCAATTGTACTCTTTAAGGAATTGTTTTTTTTCTTTTTTAGTGCAATTTTGTATCTCCTTTTCTATTTGGCAAATTCTACTTTTTAAGCAGTTTTCCAGGTTCTTCACTCTTTTTTTCATAATTCTTTTGCATCACTCACATTTCTTTTCCTCATTTTTCTTCTATCTCTCATTTTATTTTTAGCTCACTTTTGAGTTCTTCTACAAGTTCTTTCTGAGCTTGAGACCACTTCCTATTTTTGGGGGGTTTTGTCCATAAATGTTTTGAAATTGTTTTCTTTTTCTGAGTTTGTGTCTTAAACTTCCCTGTCATAATAAGTTTCTATGGTCAGATTCTTTTTTTTTTGTTTGTTTGTTTTTTGCTCATTTTTTTTTTTTGCCTTTTCCCTTTCTTTTAAATTTGAGCTCTGCTTCCAGAGTGGAAGAGTCATTGTCTCTGGCTTCGTGTGTTATTGCCTGTAGTCCTTAATTGTTTACCTGGTGCTGTACTGATTTCCCTGAGGCCCACAGAGCATCCTTGTGTCTGGTGTTGCAGTGAAGGGTTGCAGTGGGGGTTGTCTGGCATTGCTGGAAGCATTAGCTTACTTGGTGCTAAGCTGGGGTCCTAATGGTGTTGTCTGTCATGTGAAGAGTCCAAGTGGTATGTTTCTGCATTTCCCCATGATGTATTTGCTTGTGGAGGCAGCCTATTTGTCTAGTGCTATGCTGTAGCACTGTTAGGTTGGTGCTGTCTGGCAGCTGCCTGTATGCTTAGGCACCAGTAGGGTTGGCATTTACCTGTTTGTCCAGGACTGTGCTGAAGCATGTGGTGGTTCAACCCCTGGAAGATTCTGGCCTGCCTGGGACAACACTGAAATATATGGGGGTTTTCAGAGTTGGAGTCTGCCAATTTCCCTGGCTACAGTAAGGCACATGGGAGGTGGGTGGGGTTCTGGTTTGGTGTTTGCCTGCTCCACCACACTGGCACTCAAAAACTTCCACTGGTTTGCTGCAGTAGGGCTTGCTGCTGGCTTGTTGCAATGCTTCCCATCCTGGACTGTACTCTCCTTTCACCTGAAACAGGCCTTTCTGTTTCTTGAGCTAAAAGTTTTTCTTGGCCCATTTTTTCATAGTGCTGCTATTCCAGAATTTGTTTTGGGGTTTTATTTTGTGGTGGTTTGGAGGTGAATATGGGAAAGTTGCAATGATTTAACTGCTTATTCAACCATCTTGACTCCTAGAAGTAGAATTTAAAAACATTCTATTTATGGGAGATTTTTTATTGTTGTGATCACTTAATCCTCCTGGAATACATCCAACTGTATTATTAATCTATTTATTTGCCAAGGGGAGCTTACTTTAATCAGATTGAATGCTTTTATGTATAAATGTTCAGTTTCATAAAATAGAAAAATCTCACAAGTGGGAGGGACCTTCACAGTTATTTACTTCACTGGGATCAAAATCAGATAGAAATAGGGTTCACCAAACCATATATATAAGGATCTCTTAAGCCACATGTTGACTAGAAAACCATTTTTTAACATTTTCTGTGTTCTATTGTATTTTTATTTATTTTGTTCAATGTTTCCAATTGCATTTTAATCTGATTCTGGCAACACTTGGGAGTGGAGCAGCAATATGTCCCACAGCTGTGTGGCTGACACCTTTCATCTTGTCTAACATGTGCTTGAACATGTGTTGGAACCTAAAAACAGGAATTTATAGTATGTGTGAAAAGTTCTTCTTCACCATTCCTCTGGAAGACAAATTGTGGTGATGGGGATCTCAGGTATATAAATACATAGAATCATAGAACTTCAAAGTTGGAAGGGATCATAGTGATCTTTGAGTTTAACCTGTCCCTAAGCAGCAATCCCTTATAGAGCAATTTCAACGAGTAATCATCAGATATCCACTGAAAGATTTCTTGTTGAGACCTAATTGGGAACTAACTACCCCCAAAGTTAAGCTATTCCATACATTTGCTCTTATGATGTTTTTAGTTATATTGTGATGAAACATGCCATGCTGCATATTTTTACTGTTCCTACATCTGGGACCAAGAAAAAGAAATCTAGCATGTATTCTCCATGACAGACCTCTAAAAGAGAAGTTATTATCTTTTCTGAACAGAATTATATTCTTCTTTTGTCTGAATAGCTTCATTTTGCATTATATATATATATATATATAACTTATCGTTTTATAACAGTATATCTTGTTGCTGTATCCTAAAAATATATTGTCTAACCATATCTCAGACTACACTGTAGAGCAGCAATTGTCAAAATGATTTGGTATTGTCTAAGAAATAGAGCTTCAGAAACAAAATTAGAGCAACCAGGGTTAGATGGAAATCAGGAAACAGAAAAAATATATAGGTCAAGCTTTTCTGATAAAGTCTTCACTTCCCAAATTATAGAAACTAATCGGATACCAATCAATTGGATGGCTGAACAAATTATGGTATGGGAACATAATTTCATAAGGGATCATTTCAGAGAAACTTTTATGAACTGATGAAGCATGAGAGGGGCAAAAGTAGAACAATTTATATAATAACAACAACATTGTTTAAAAATTAAAAAAGAAAGAAAAACACTTTGAAAGAAAAACACTCTCCTAAACACAATGAAAAAGCATAATCTCAGAGGACTGATGATAAAGTCTATTACCCACTTCCTGACAAAAAAGTGACAGAATTCTGGGGCAGAAGGAGATGTATATGTTTTGAACAGTAAGCATTGGGATTTCTTTATCTTGACTATGCATACTAGTAATAATAATTTTGTTGTTCTGTTTTAATTGAAAAGAATGAGAGAGAAAATAGATTTTTGTCACTTAAAATAGAATTTAATTAAAACTTTTAAAAATTAGGTCTAGCACCAAACATAGGATTGTAAATGTGGTCCGAGTTATCTCTCTGTTTGGATGCTGTGTTTCTGTTAATATTGTTTAAGATTACATTAACTTCTTTGGCCAAAATATCATATTATATAATCCTATTTTGTTTGAAGTCCACTGAAAACCAGTGTTTGTTTTTGAACTGTTCTATAACTGTGTTTTCCCAATTCTGTACTAGTGAAATTTATTTTTGGATTCCCAGTGTAGGAACTTAGGTTTATTTCTATTAAATCAGAGAGAAACGACATAGTATGGTAAGTAGAAGTCTGTCCTCACAATGAGGTAAAACGGCATTGAAGTTCTACTTCTTACATGTTTTGGCTAAGTCACTTAAATTCTTTTTTGACCAGTATAATCAAGAGTGTAAATTGAAGAATAGCTGTAGATATAACTTAGTAGAATATCCTCCCCTGGAGTTTCCTATAATGATAAAATGACATAAGAATCAAATTATCATGATCATCTTATCATAGATTTGTGTTTAAGATCCATTGGAATCCTGATTCTGTCACTCATTGCACTAGCTGGTCTCAGTTTCATGTTAGTTAAGTGAGCTTAACAAAGGAAGAAACTGTCTTTTGTCATTCTTTGCATCCCCAGTGCTTAGAACAGTGTCTGGCACATAGTAGGTGTTTAATAAATGCTTTTTGATGGATTACTAATCTTGCTATCCTTGTATCCAAATCTTTCATAAACATATTCAGTAGCACAGAGTTAAAATGTTCTGTGCCTTCACGATTTTCCAGTAGAGACCTCCTTTGAGAATGACGTTGATCCATCAGTTTACATTTTTAGGTCACCTAATTACTATCCTTTAGTCCTTATCTCTCCATTTTGACCATAGGGATTTCATGAGACACCAAGTCAAAGTGTATCTGTGTTATGCCTGGAATATACTCATCTTCTATCTATTCAATAATACTGACAAAAAAGGAAGAGTGCACAATATTTTTGATGAATCTTTTCTGGCTAGTTGTGATCATTGCTTCCCTTTCTGAGCGCTCACAAATGTTGAAATTACCAGTTCCTAGAATTTTGATGGGAAGCAAAATCACATTCATTGGACAATAACTTCACAACTCTTTTTTGCCCTTTTTTAAAATCAAGGCTATATTTTTTCTTTACTTCTAGTCATTTTACATTATAGGACATTATACTAGGCCTTATACCAAGCAGTTTACAAACATTGTATTTCATTCTTACAATGACCCTATGAAGGTAGGTACTTTTATTACCCCAATTTTAGAATTGAGGCAACTGAGGCAGATAAAAGTGACTTGCCCAGAATTATACAGCTAGGAAGTATTTGAGATTGGAGTGAAGTGGCTCAGGAATCACATCCACTAATTCTTTAATTAAATGAGGATTTTGTTTTTCTAGGTCTCTATGTAACTTACTGCAAGCAAGCAATGACTCTTTTTATCATTGTCTTGATGATGAATATCAGTTTCCTGCTATGGACTTTTATTCTGCTCTTTCCATTTTAGAAATAATCTTTCCTTTCATAGTAGAGAAAATCAAGTAGAGTTGTTGAACAAAGCAGTAATTGAATTGTTTGGCCTTTTAAAAATTATCCTATCTATCTGAGCAACAAGTCTACCTTTTCCTCTGACTTTCTGTTTTACCATGTCATGACCAAAACAATTGCTTTTGTTAGTCTTAGTATTCATTGGCAGCCGCCAAACAGTCTGGGTTCTACCATTACTAATGTGAACCTGCATTTCCAATTTGAGGCTGGCATACCTGAATGAAGTTCAGTAACCTCTGAAACTGATTCTAGAGGGTTTTATTTCCTGATTAATCCCTAGGATCATAACTTTATAGATAGTAGGTCTCAAAGACATCATCCAGTTCAACTTTTATTTTACAATTGAGAAAAGTAAAACTCAAAATTAATTGATTTTTTTCTAAGTCACAGTAGTAAGTGGAAACTTTGTGATTTAAACTCAAATCTCTGACTCCCAATATAGGTTTTGCTTCCCCTCCCCTCCCACCACTCCCAACTTGCTCCCTTACCATACCACAATGGCTCTGTTTTTTTTTTTCCTGTTGAACAATGAAGCTTGGATAAGAGGTCATACAATATGTTAAAATGTTGTATTTGACAATAGTGAGCCTTTTGAGTCCTGCATACTTTACTATTTGGATAAGTAACTAGATGGTATAGTAAACAGAAAGAATGCTGGACTTGTAGTCAGGAAGATCTGAGTTCAAATCTATCCTTGTGTACTTACCAGCTAAGTAACCATGGTAAGTCACTTCACATCTGACAAACTTAGTTTCCACAGCTGTAAAATAGGGATAATTATCATGGCCTACCTTGCAGGATTATTGAGATAATATTTGTAAGGTGATTAGCACAGTGCCTGACCATATAACAGGTGCTATGTAAAAGCTTATTCCTTTTCCTTAGGCAGATTTCTGTTCTTATCTGTATGATTATTGCTACCAATAATTCAGATCCCATGCCTTCCATTTATTCTTGTATGCCATGAATTTCTGTAAATCTTTCATAGAGGATTCCTATTGAAAATCTTCTAGTATTTCTAATGTTGCAAGGGTACTGGTGTATCACTTAGGCTGTCCATTCCTTATGCCTTACCTTGGATACATTATCAGCACATTTTGATTTCCAGTTGTATGTGTCTTTGGTCTCTTTAAATGACCCTTCTCACATGCTAGTCTTGTGCTCTGAATAGCCAAGATTTTTAATTTAATATACTTTTAAACTTACATATGCATAGTTTAATTATTTAGTGTATGACTGATGTGTATTGGGATTGGAAATTTTAATGTACATAAGATACATTTAATATTAGCAAAAACTAACAGGAAAGAAAAGCTGTGGAACATTTTGGTAATATTGCCATGTTTTAGGAATATTGGAGCATGAGAAATGACCTCTTGGAGGAGAAAAATGTAAAATAAATATATGTCTAAGCAGTTGAAAATTAATTCTTACTGGACTGCATTGTAATCACTGTAATCAGCCATTATTGTACTTCTTGTATAATTGTCCCCATAGAACAGACCTGCACAACATATGGTCCACCAAAGGATTTTGGTCAGCCTGTGAAAAACGTATAGCATGTAAACATAGAACATTGCTTTGCATTGTCTTTAAAAAATACTTCTAAATATTTCAAGGAGATGTTAACCTTTGCTTAGAATCTCATTAATCATTTATATGAAGAGTAATTGAATTTTTATTAGTTTTACTTAACAACCAGCATACTCTAAAGGTTTTATGCACTTTTGTCATGCCTCTCTAAATTTTATTGGGAAGATGAACATTTTCTTTTATAGTTTTCCTGTAAATAAGTATTTTAATTTGCTAGGTACAATAGTTGGACCATCCACTCTTTTGGACAAAATCATATTAATTGATTATATATAATTTTTATTTTCTTATGTCTCCCAGTGTAGCAGAAAATCCTTAGCATACCCAGGATGGCTGCTAGCACAGGTTCCTGGATTTGCTTTTCTAAAGGAAAGCAACTCAAAATGGGTTAACATTTGTGCTTTATTTAACCACATGTCATTTACCTAGTTCAAGGGTTAAAAGGTCAGCACCCCAAACTTCAGAGAATACACACAGAGGTTACAAGCAGACAACAAATACAGACAGAGAAACAAATCAGGAGACAGGGAAACAGATAAGCAGACAGGCTTCCAGCTGTCTGACTATTACATCCATACCTAGTCAGTTACCAGAGAGGGAAACATCAATATCTGGGTTTTCAAAGCCAGGGGGCTCAATGGCTGCCCAGAATCTCATCTGGTCAAATCATATAACTCTTCTCAAAGTAAGTCCCTGTAGCAGCAAGCACCCCAATATCCCCAGGGTGACTGCCAACACAGGTTCTTAGATCTGCTTTTCAAAAGGAAAGCAACTCAAAATGGGTTAACAAGCTTACTTTAATCAAACAAACACACATTACCTAGTTCAGGGAAAAGGTCAGCACCCCAAACTTCAGAGTTACAGAACTTACAGATCAAAGACAGGCCCAAACCCAAACACAACAAACCAAACACAACCAAAAACACAACACGGTTTTCAAAGCCGGGGGGCTCTCAACAACGCTTCCCAGAGTCTCATCTGGTCAAATCACACAATACTTCTCAAAGTGAGCCCCAAAGCAAAGCCTCTCCTCAGGTTATATAGCTTCTCTGCTCAAGATGTAACAACCTCCTTGACCCACTGCCCAATCACAAAGTATCAAGGGTGGGCTTTCCTGAAAAACAAGCCTCCCACCACAGGCTCCAGGTGCACTTAAGCTAGGGGCAGGGAAGATCTTTAAATTTGCATTTCCATTACAGTCCCAAAGCAAAACCTCACATCAGGTAATATATAGCCTTCTTCTGGCTCAGAGAATGCCACAACCCTCTTGACCCACTGCCCAATCACAAAGTAACAAAGTGTAGGCATTCCTGAAAAACAGGCCTCTGGCCACAGGCTCCATGTAATCACATTCAGACTATTAGGGGACAGAGTATATTTTCAAATCAGGGAAGGTTTTCAGAGCCACTTAAGTCTATCAAGATGCTTAGGGGCAGGGAAGATCTTCAGATTCCCATTCCCATAACACCTGTTAAGAAGGCAAGATGAGTACTTATTTTTCTTTGTATTGCCAGGACACTTAGTGTCATAGTAGATGCTTAATAAATGCTTGTTGACTCACTGAAGAAGAGTAAATCTTTGTATGTGAAATACTGAAATAATCAGAATAGAGATGCAAAAGAAACTAAACAAAGAAACATGGGAAGAGAATCTCCAGCACTGGTCCTGTGAAAGGGAAAGTATTTGTAGAGCTTCTAGGGAAAGGATGCCCAGGTCATTTAATGGGAACACCTATTTAAGGGGTAGCTCATATGGGTATTCCTCTAGTTTTGCCCTCAGAGTTGCCTTATGATAACATTTGTACTTCCAAATAGACTTCCTTATTAGGAAGAAATACTTCCCTTTGAAATTTATTAAATTGAATTTATGGCACAAATTGTTCTATCACTTTGATCCAGTTTTCCTAGGGTCTGATTATCCCTGAGTAGGTTGAATAGAGTTCTTGTTTCATTAAGAATCGGGGCATCAAACCCAGGAGTGAAGAGATTTTATTTTGAATTTGAGGACTTTGCTGACACCCAGTCTACCAGTCTCCTTAACCTTGGCATTAATAATACACACATTATATATATGTATGTTTTTAATATATATGTATACATACATATATGTATGTGTATATGTGTATATGTATATATGACATGTGTGTGTTTAATTCCTTCAGCAGATTCTAAGATATACAAGTCTTCCTACTATTGGCATTTCTTTTTTTTTTTTTTTGCTTTTTGGAGGGCAATTGGGGTTAAGTAACTTGCCCAAGGTCACATGGCTAGGTTTTTGTTTGTGTGTGCGTTGTGTCTGAGGCCGGAACTGAACTCAGGTCCTTCTGACTCCAGGGCCGACGCTCTACTCACTGCGCCACCTAGCCGCCCCAACTATTGGCATTTCTAAGCAAATTTTTAGGATAGAACGTTTTGTGATGGATTGTGAAATGATTGAGAAATGAATGGAATGGATTGAGGATTAAGAAATGAGGCTTAATGTTGCATCTGGTCATTGCCTAAAGTACTGTGGGAAAACCTTATTGGAATGACCCAAGTGAGAAGAAAGACTTCATGTCCAAAAAATTAGAATGGAAGAGATTAGATTTTCTGACGTAGGAATTTGTAGGGGAGAGCTACATTATTGAACAAAGTGATGTTATTAAAGAACATTTTAAATAAAGGAGGAAAAAAGATAATTGGGCTGCTATACTTCTGGTACCACTGGGATTCATTTTTTTGATAGTTTAAATAAAGTGGATTTTTCTTTCTCCAAGTTGGCACAAAACATTTATAATTAAATTTATCATGTAAACGTTTTGTAATGTTCTAAAGGAAATGTCTAGGAGCAAGTAACTTTGAATATATTACTTGGGTCCTGCCTTAAAAGTGGACTTATTTCTGTAAAGAATGAACAACGGGTTTGAAGTCAGGAGGTATGCGTTCAAATCCTGACTCTCTCCTTCATTAATATGTGCCCTTTGGGGAAGCATCTCACCCTTCTGTGGTCTCATAGGTAAAATGTGAATAATGATGTTTTCACTATGTAATTCACAGAGTTGCTGTAAGGAAAGGAAAAGACTTTGTAGATCTTAAAACTCTAGAAAGATGACTTAATATTTGTAAAATGGGAAGTCTGCCCAATTTGGGATGTTGTGAAGAAAAATGAAAATAGGCATTTTGAGTTCTTTAGAAAATATCTTATTTTTATTTTTTTGGTATTATTATTTTGCTTACAAGACTTTTCTGGGAAAAGATTCCGTTCCTAACCACTGCATAATTTTAGTTTAGGGTATGATAATTGTTGAAATTCCATGCAATTCACTACTGAATAAATAACAAAATAGTGACTACAAAAGAGTTAGTTTAAAGAGTGTATAATTGAACTTTACTGAGATCTGATCAATTTCTTTAGAGATTTGTTTTTTGGCATTCGGCTTATCTCATTTAACCAGGAGGCATGAAAACTAATTAGCTGTTTCTTGTAACCTATTTATTTATGTTAAGTATTCCCCTGAGAGAAAGTGAAATTTGACTTGTATTTTTTGTTGTTGTTGTTTCATTGAAACTGAAGAGAAAAAAAAAATTGATTTATTGCATGCAAAGTCTGATAAAAAGTCCTGCGCCCAACTTGAGTCTAGTGGTACTTCTGTTCCATAGATTTTTTTCCTCCTGTTTTGATGTTTCAGCCTGCAGATGTGAGCTGTTTTTGTATGGAAATAATAGTGTTAGCTATGAGTTTCTTGGAAAGAAAGAGTTTAAAAGCTTTGGAGTGCTACAATTGCAGTCTGAGCAGCCAAATGCACATTGATGGAATGTTAGGTGAAGCCCCCAGGGGGTCGTTCAGCAGCAGCATCTGGAAGGAAACAAAAGTGTGTCTGTAGGGCTTACTTTTCAGGCAAATGATTAAGAGGCGATTAAGTATAGGTGTTAGGATGTGAGGGAGGGAAGGAAGCGTTGAAGGTGTATATATAATATGGAACAGAGGGATTACGGGAAAGACTTAACAGAATGAATCGTAGATCACAGCTGAATGTATAAAAAGCTGGAATTGAGATTTGGATGGAACAGCCTGTAGGCATCACATAAAACAGAGCATGGGGTTCAAATAAGACAAAACATGGCATGAAGCGCTTTTTGGAACAGGAAGGGACAGGGATGATGTGTAGTCATTCCAAATCATTAGAAATCATTTCTTGGAGTTGGGAAGATATCCTCAAGTTACACCTTCTTTGTCTATTCTGATTACATCAATTGGCTGTGCTTCAAAGTCCACAGGGAAAACTGGACTTTGGCCGGTGGAAATTTCAGGCTTTGATAAAGTGAACAGTGTTACTATTTTTTTCTTTTAGCAGTTTCAGACATTGTAACAACATGTTGTTCTTATCTAGGTTGATAACAGTGGTCCAAACAGCTTTAAAGAAAGGGCTTTTGGGGGAAGATTTCACATTGTTAATTAAGTATGATGGAAATAATACTGAATTTGGAATCTGAGGAACTTCAAATTCTACTCTGCCAAGTCATTTAATAATAACTAACTTTATGTAGTACTTTAAGATTTGAAAAGCAAATAGAAATATTATTTTATCTTTACAAAAACTTATAAGGTCAGTATTATTATTCCCATTTTAAAAATGAGGAAACTGAGGCCAAGCAGTTTATTGATTTGCTCAGGGTAATGTAGTTTCTGAAGTGGATTTGGAATTCAAGTCTTCCTGATTTAATCTGTGAGGTTTAAGTTCCTCATCTCTAAAGTGAGAGGGTTAGGATAACTGACCTTTAATGAACTTCTTGGTTGCATTCAAATCTAGACCTATGAACTTGGGATTTTTTGGCTGATGAATTGCTTTCCTCTAACCAGACTCATGAAGAGGAAAACCTGAACTGTGAGCTCCAGCATATGCCATGTTTCTGATCTGGAATTCAGAGTGAATATTTTTAAAGGATTAATTTAGCCTTAAAACATTCATGTTCATGTATTTCTCCAAGAACTAGGCACTTTCCTACAACTAGAAATTTAGGAATAGGAGAATTCCTGAAGTAGTATTGAGGGATTTCAGTCATTTATAATCCTTAGGTAATCTCCAACAGCTCAGAAGTCACTCTGAGGTTCCTGAATCTGGAAATATCGACATTCTGAACCCTAAGGTGCTAGAGTCCCTTCTGGTAATAATCAACTGATAAAAATAAAATAAAATAAAATATTTTCAAGTATCATGTGCCTGGCACTGTGCTTAGATTCTGGGAATACAAAAGATGAAACTGAAACAATACCTACCCTCAAGGAATTTATATTCAAGTGTGAGACAACAGATATGTACACATAGCTATGTACAGACTATATTCAAGGTAGTTTTGAGAAGGGATAGTCTCTAGCCTCTAGGAGGTGGGGTGAGAACAGACTTTGTGAACATGGTGTTACTTTAGCTGAGTCAAGAAGGAGACCAAGGATTTCTAGAATTTAAGATGAGTAGGGAATGCATTTCAAGCATCCAGGACAACTTGAACAAATAAACCAATACAGGAGATGAAGTGTGAGTGGACCAGCAGGTAGACAAGTGTGGCTAATAGTCAAAGTGGAGGAGAGGAGTATGACATGTAAGAAGACTGGAAAAGGGGGAAGGATGCAGTTTGAAAAGAGCTTTACATGCAAAAAAAAATTAAAAAATTCCAGGAGTTTCTATTTGATCCTTAAGGCAAGAAGGAGTCAGTGCAGTTGGTTGAGCAGAAGAGGATTGATATCAGAGCTACACTTTAGGGTAACACATTTGAACTAATGTGGAGCATGAATAGGACTGAACACAAACTTAAACCAGTTTGACCAAGTAGGAACTTATTGCAGTATTCCAGGAAAGGGGTGACAGGACCTGAACTGGGGTGCTAGCTAACCTAGACTCATCCCTCCAAGTCCCTGAGTGATCTGCCTTCCATTCCTATACTGGACAAGAAGCAACAAAACAAAACACCTTGCTTACTGAAGGGGAAGCTAATCCCATGCAGATATATTTGACAATTCTGTTCAACCAATCAACCAACCAACTAACCAAAACAGGGAGCCATGGATATAACCTAAGCAACACTTAACCTACCCACCACCTTTTACTCTAACAAATACCTGCATACTTCTTTTCACTCTGTATCATTCAGGTGATAATTAGCATAGAATAGTTGAGAAAGAACCAGGATTTAAATTACAATTTTCATTCCCCCTGCATTGTTGACTGTGGACAAATCACTCATTCTCTCAGTGTATAGATAATTCAGACTATTAATTACAGAGAAGTTGCTGAGCTGTACTGGTATAAAGAATTCCCTCATTTTTAGAACTCCATATTCTTGTGCTTATCATCCAAGAGACCCCCAATCTGAAAGTTTTCTTCCTTAACCTCCCCCATCACCATATTTACTGCTAATTGTATGATTCTAACTTTGGTTTATATCAGTTAAATCATTTTTAAGTGAGTCTGGAATTCAGAATGGTTATGAGATGAGTCTCCTAAAATAACCTTGAGAATACCAGGTTATGTACTATGTAAACTGAACAATACCCATACCTAATAAGCAATTGCCTACATAATTTTGATTTGAGAAGTTGTAATGGTAATGGTAATTTGAACATCTTCCCTGCCCCTTAATAGGTCTAAGGGAATTTGAAGATCTTTCCTGCCCCCAATAGGCCAAATGTAATTACATGAAGCCTGTGGTGGGAAGAGTTTGCTGAACAGGTAGAGCAGGCAGCTGGGAGTAAGAATAGTTAGAACAGAGGGAGGAAAGAGGATGCAAGGAAAGCTACAACTAGGCATGTGAGTATTATGGGAAGGCTTTGGAATGGTGTTGCTCTCTACATTGTTACTGTGTATAGATTTCTTTGTTGCTCTGATTAATTTGGTCTTCTGGTGTTGGGATTTGACTTTCTAGGCTTGGGATTTGTCTTTATGGTTTCTGAATAAATGTTTTGCTTCTGTCTCCAATATGGAGAGTCTGTTATATTTTGCAGTTCAGAATTATGCTTTTTATGCATATTCATAGTCACCATCAGTGCTGTGAATATTGCCTTGGCAATGCATAGGTTTCCAAAGTCTGATTGGCAGAAAAATTTCTTTTCCATCCCTGCTTTTAGAGGCAGCATGAATAACACAGAGGGCTTTGAGTCATGTAAGAACTGGTTTCCAATTCTGCATTAGATACTACCTTGATGAATCTGATAAAGCCATGTAACCTTCTGGTAACTCGGTTTCCTGATTTTAAAAAATAAAGGGCAAGACTTGGTATTTTCTAATGTCCCTTTTTAATTAGTTGAAAGAATTGTTCATTTTTAATCTGTGGTTAGTGAAAAAAAAGTATTATTTTTCTCACTCTAGTTCACAGATCAATAGAAATCTATCTTTGGGATACTTGGGGTCTAATTGTATACTAGGTTAAGAAATTCCTCCTTAGTAAGTAATTTTATAATTTCTGTAATGAAACATATCCATCATTCAGTGTTCAACTTATGATATGTCTCATTATACTCAGCTAGGCTAATACTCTGACCACCAACCGACTTTCCAACTTAATAGGTAGCCTTTGCCAAAGATTGTGTTTTATTAGCATGAACTTCTAGAAACCAGGGCTATTTCCATGATCCAATGAGTCATTGAAATAATGGAAATGATTATACCTTCCCTATCTATATCCTTTCTCCAGGCCCCATGCATTTGAGGAGATTATTTCAACAGTTCCTTAAAAGAAATCAGACCCTTGAGGAATAAACCACAGAACAGATAAATTTGAAGATGTCTTGGAAATTTATATTTTACTTATGCCATAAATCTAGTTATTGAGAGGACCCCAGAAGGCACCTTGGTATATTATTTTCATTTTACAGATAAAGACTGAGGCCCAGCAGTGTGATGATTTACCTGTTCATTAACTTCAAAAGCCATTTATTAAGCACTTATTAATTATGTAGAAGTTACTTCATTAGGAATCATGGGGAATTAGAAGACCTGGTTTCAAATATGGTTGTTGCTATAGACTAGTCCAGGGGTGAGGAAATTGTGGCCTTGAGGCCACATGTGGTCTTCTAGATCCTTAAGTGCGACCTTTTGATTGAATCCAAATCCAAATCAGATTTGTTCTGCAAAATTTGTTCTGTCAAGCCATACTTAAGGATCTAAAAGGTCACATGTGGCCTCAAGACCTTAGGTTCACCATTCCTAGACTAGTCTATGGGCAAATAATTCCTCTTGCCTTGTTTCCTCATGGAGAGAATGAAGGATATTGCACTGGATGAGTTCTATATCTTTGCATCTATGAGTAAAGACAAGAGCTGTTACTTAGGTTCATGAACCTGATTTTTAAAAATAATTTTATGAACACTTCAGTATAATTGGGTCCTTCATATTCTTGTGTATTTTATTTTATCCATTTAAAAACATTACTCAAAGAAGTGGTGTCTAGGCTTTATCAGACTGCTCAAAGGGTTCATGACACACACAAAAAAGAATTAGAGCCCTTGGTAGTCTAAAACATCAACAAAGGGCAATAGGAATATCTGACTTTGATGAACCTTATACCTACTAGGGATAAAGTGCTGGGTTTTTTTGTTTGTTTGTTTGTTTTTTTAATGAAGTGTTAACTTGATAAATTTCTTTTTAGTTTTCTTTTAAGACTAAATAAATCCAGTTCTCTCAACTTCTTCCTAGGTTATTTCCTGTTATCTAACTCTTGAATCATTTCTGTTTTTCTCTTGTGAAACTTTTCTGTCCAAGTTTACTGGGGCCCTAATGTTCAGGATACTGTAGCAGGACATGGTATTCTAGCTAGGAACAAAGCAAATACAGAGTAAAATGGAAGTAGAGGCTTTGCAAACCTCTGCCCAGTTGACAGACTTTTTGGTACTCAAGAGTAGCTCCTTTCCCTCCCCTCAAATTGCTGCCTTCTGTGGTTTCTCTGCTTTGACCTTCTATTCCTCTCAGAGGACATCTATAGAGCATACTCTTGTTTGATGTTTGCTCCTTAATCCAGCATCTTGCTTCACCCCAATAAGTCCAGGGTAGGATCTTTAGTAGCCCCACAGAAGGCAAAGAAAAGGAAATCTCCCCTGAATAGACTTTCCTCCCATCTATTGGGAGGAAAATCAGCCGTACTATTGTTGTTCTCTCAGACTCAGGGCACATTTCATAAGCAGTATAGTTAATGCCATCTCCACTTCCAGGCCTGAACTTTACCCTTGTGACTCTGTGCCAAGGAACCAGTATGGACAGAGAAATAGCCTCAGAACTTAAACCAGCAAGAGTCCTCCACAACTTCCTACTTCCTGGGGTCCTTGTTCGTGCCTCTCTCTATTACGTCTTTCATCACAGGCCATGGTATTGTAGCCTGTGTGAGTGGGGAAACTCTGTGTAACAACTGTCTAGAGAGGTAAAGGTTTGGGAGAGGTACTTTTGTTCTCTTGCCGTCATGAGAGCAATGCATGATATGTTCTTGAAACTCCAAATTAGTGTTTTTTCTATAGATAAAGGTATATAAAATTGTTAGTCAGCTAAAATCTTTCACAGATGTCACTCCTTGAAATTGAAGAAAGGAAGCCTCAGTCACAGAGGTACAAATACATGTATGCATGTACACACATACACATAATAACACACACACACACACACACACACACACACACACACACACACACATCTGCTGTTCAGCTTAATTTTAACTCCACTGAACAAAATGCCCCTACCCCAAGATGCCCCCTGGTGTCCACCTCTACCATAAGCCCCTCCCCATTTTTCTTCCTCCTTTTGTATTGTCTCTTCACAGGCAATTTTAAGGTCCTTGGTGGCAGGGGCTCTCTTTCTTTTTGTTAATTGTATCTCCAGCACTTACTGCAGTGCCTGGCACAGAACAGGTGTTGAATAAATGTTCATCAGATTGGATTACTTTGGATTGTATGTATATGTATATCTATATCTAAATATATATATATATATATACACACACATATATATACACATATATACACAGATACACAAATGCACACAATATAAACATAGGCCATGATGCCTGTATCATGTTTATATATATGTATGTAATATAAGGCATGCACATGCACACATACATATATGCACAGACACATATAAATGCATACACATATATGTATATGTGTATTATATAGGTGTATGTATGTGTGTGTATGTATACATATTTATATAAGCCAGGCACTATGCTAAATGATGAATGTTCAAAGAAAGGCAATAAACATAGCTGCCTTCTAGGAGTATGTATTTTAATGGGGGAAATAGCATGTAAATTATATATTATATATTTATATATATTATATTACACATGTAGTATATAATATAATATATTATATGTAATTATATAGATACATATACAGTCATACATACATATCTATTTATACACATATTTGTTTGGAGTAGTAAAGTAAGGCAATCTGAGGAGGGAATAGCAGGATATTTTAGTTAATTTATATGTAAAATGTGTTTTTTTTTTTGAGCTGGCTAAGAAATTTAGCTATCTACTATGTATAACATTATTTCTATGGGGAGATGCTGGCCAAGTATCAAACTGCTGACCTGCAAACAGACTTGGAACACCACCTGTTCTCAAGTTGATGAGGACTTCTGTATTACAATGTGATCCTACACACCAAACTTTTTTTCATGCATTCTGCATGGTGTGTTCTCTTTAATATTGCACACTTAACATTCAGCTTGAGATTGGAAGACTGTGGAATGAATTAAAAAGCCTTCAAGGATATGAAGGGCTTTTTATATCAAGAATGTTGACCAGCTGCTTTCTAC
Source organism: Gymnobelideus leadbeateri (assembly GCA_011680675.1). Classification (NCBI taxonomy): domain Eukaryota; kingdom Metazoa; phylum Chordata; class Mammalia; order Diprotodontia; family Petauridae; genus Gymnobelideus; species Gymnobelideus leadbeateri. The sequence goes on along the minus strand of WOXC01004223.1, from coordinate 322,312 downwards.
TTAGTCAGTATAATTTATGGAGTGTCCAATGTGTCCAGAGAACAGTTAGTACTGGAATTTTGGAATAGGCAGCTGCCTATATAACTCTATGATGTGATTTGAAGTTCATTCAAAAGCCCACTTGCCCTACACTGTGCCCCTCACCAGTCTGCCTCAGGGTCTGCTATTATTAGGCTAATGTCTTTCACAGGTGTCTTTCCTTGAGATTGGAGAAAGGAAGCCTCAGAGTCACTTTCACAGAAAAGATTTTGACCTAGTCCAGAGTAGTCAGTTTTCATCAGTAGCAACTCTCCCTTGCCATCTGAGGTGGTCAGGCCATTTCCTTAGCTCTTTTCTACTATATACAGGGAAACACAGAAAAAATGACAAGTCCTAAAAGGGTGCATAGATTTACACACAAGGTCAGGAAGAAGAAGGAATCCCACTGTACTTCAGCTTAAATAGTTTCCCAGGTAGGGGATGGCTAGGTGGTACAGTGAATAGAGCACAGGCCCTGAAGTCAGGAGGACCTGAGTTCAAATTTGACCTCAGACACTTAACACAAAAACTAGTTGTGTGACCTTGGGCAAGTCACTTAACCCTAATTGCCCTCCAAAAAGCCAAAAAAAAAAAAAAAGGAGTTCCTCAAGTTGCACAGAAGGACAGTTCCTTTAGCTTGTAAAACAACACAATGTTTCATGCTGTGATAACTTGCCAAACTAGTCTGGGACAGGTAGCCAGAGTCAGATCATTAGTGTTCCTGAAGCTTGTTATAATTACAGAATCATAATTTTGTTTTTAATAATTGAAAGGAACTTTAGTGACGATTGGAAGGAAGCTGTATAGGAAAGGAATCTGTCCCATAGCATACATAGCAAATGGTCCTCTAGGCTCTACTTGAGGACCTTTAATGAGGGGGAAATATACCACTTCTTAAACAGGCCCTGAACTAGCTTTTGTTCATATCAAGCCTAAATTTACTTCTTTGCAATTTCTACCCCATTATTCCAGCTTTTGTCTTGTGGGGTGAGACAAAACAAGTGCAGTCCCTCATCCAGATATTGTTCACTTGTTTCAGTTGTGCCTGCCTCTTCATGACCCCATTTGGGGTTTTCTTGGCAGAGACACTGGACTGGTTTGCCCTTTCCTTCTCCAGCTCATTTTACAAATGAGGAGGCTGAGGCAAACCAGGGTTAAGTGACTAGTGCAGAATCACACTGCTAGCAAGTGTTTTAGGCCAGATTTGAACATTTGCTCTATCCACTGTGTCACCTAGCTGCCCTTATCCAGGAGTGTCCTTCAGCTACTTTAAGACAGCCATCCTGTCCTCTGAGGTTCCTAGCTTCTCTTTTCTAGGTTAAAAATGTCCAGTTTCTTCCATCAGTCTTTATTTGACATAGACTGTCTCAAGACTCTTCACTTTGGTTGCCCTTTGCTGGATTGCCTTCAATGAAAGAGAAAGCTCACAAGAATTCATACCAAATCAGTTGTCTCAGGTACTGCCCTTTTCCAGTGGGCACATGAGACTGTATATTTTCATAGGTACCTAGCATACTCTGTGTATTGTATTCTATAATAAGTTTTCACCTTGCTTATGTAGGTCAACTCACTGCATGAAGTATACCACAGAGCAGTAAGGTGCTTTTGAGTCACATTTGAGACATTTGAGTCACATTTTAAGGGATTAAAATATATCCCCAGAAGGCTGGATTTAAAATGTGAATTGATTAATTATGGATATTTGGAAACTTCTCTTCACGACAAAGCTGTCTGAATGTGTGATATGGTGGAAGATGTACAGAATTAGAAGTCAAAGAATTTGAATCCCAGCTCTGCTAATTTTCACCTGCATGGCTTACAACATTTGGATGAACTATTCTGTTTTATTTTAGCATTTATAAATAAAAGTAGGTAGATTAAATGTAGGTTCTTGACCATTTTTGTATCATGACCCCCTTTGTCAGTCTGGTGAAACCCCTTTTCACAATAATGTTTTAAATGCTTAAAATAAAGTACATATTATTACAAAGGAAACCAATTATATTAAAGTACAGTTATCAAAAGTTTTTTTTTTAATTTTTTTTTTAATTCTCAGATCTCAGGTTAAGAACCTTTGGGTAACTATCTCTCTAAGGTCCCTTATGGCTCTAAATATTTTATTTTATTAGTATTTTACATGACTTTTACAAATAAAATTTTCTTTTATAAGTCTTTAGTATCCACAATGACAGTGCCTAGCATAGCATTCTGCCCAAAGGAAAGTAAATTTTGATGTCAGAAAGCTACCTAGTTAACTTGAGGTTTACTGGCTAGATTTCTTTCTCAAAGACAAAGCCCTAAAGCCAATTCACTATCCCTGCCCAAGCACTACATAATGGCTGTTTTTTGGCCCCTCCTGGCTCAGAGTGAATGTAAATAGTAATTGTTTCTATTTTGAACAGCAACCCTGAGGGTCTTCCCCTCCCAGTTTGTCTTATTTTTATTTGTCTATTTATATTAAAGGTGCCATACCTTAACTCACTTAAAGAGGCCTATTCACTGAATGGACTTTGCCTCACTCAAAGTGAGAACCTAAAAAGGCCTTAACTTAAAAGGACCAAGGTCTCCCACTGCACCATGGACCATCTTCAGTTGTCCTGATCAATATCTAGTCCCTGGACCCAGATGACTCTGGAGGAGAAGGTGAAGCTGGTAACTGCACTGTCTTCTCTCATTCAAATCAAAGTCAATTTTAAGTCATGTCATCATCTTTCTTTTTTTTTTTAAACAAATGTTTTATTAACTTCTGTTTTACATCATTCATTTCCGCCAGATTTTGAGTTACAATCATTTCCCCCCTTTTTTCCCCTGCCCACCCTCCCAGAATAGCAGTCCCGCAAGGTATCTCTTCCTCCAATCTGCTCTCTCCCATACCTTCTCCCATACCCCCTTCGACTTTTCCATTAGAGGAAGGTGAATCTTTGTGTCCCAATGCCTGCACATCCTATCTCCCAATTACAAGCAAAAGAGTATTAATAATAGTATTTATATATATTTGAAACATTTAATGTTAAGACCTCGAATTTCAGATCCATTACCTTCCTCCCTTGTCACCCATTCCCTCTGGGAAGATAAGTAATTCAGTATATGTTGTACATGTCTAGCTATGCAAAACATTATCATAGTAGATATATTGTACAAGGCTGCTTACAATTCCCTCCCACTCATCCCACCCCCCACCTGGTCCATTCCCTACATGATCCTTTCCCTCTTCTATAGTGGGTACTTCCAACCTCCCCTCCCCCCAAGGATGCCCTCCCATCCATCATCCCTCCTCTCATCCCCCTTCCCCCTATTCTGCTGCAGGTTGAGATATCCCATTTAGTATGTATGTCATTCTCTCCCTGAACCAAATTCAATGAGAATGTGGTTTTGCCTTTTTTGCCTTCCTATTCTCCCCCTCCCTTGCAACCACTTCCCCTTGCTTCTTCTACATGAGATAGTTTACCCTACCCTGTCTCTCCCCATCTCCTCTTGCCACTTTCCTCTCTCACCTCATAATTTCATCCCTTGAGTATTCTCCCTTCCCAACAAATTCCACCTATGCCCTCTATCCATATATAACTGTAACCATATACACACACATTCACATATGTATTCATATGACCACACCCCCTTCTTCCATTATTTTCATAGTGAGAAAGATATCATCAGTCACAGTTACTGCTTTTCCATATAGGAATGTAAATAGTTCAACTTTGATAAGTTCCTTTTAATTTCTTTTCCCTGATTACCTTCTCAGGCATCTCTTGCTTCTTGTGTCTGGATGTCAAATTTTCTATTCAATTCTGGTTTTTTCCTCAAGAATGCTTGAAAGTCCTCTATTCCACTGAATGACCATATTTTCCCCTGAAACAAAATACTCAGTTTTGCTGGGTAGGTGACCCTTGGGTTCATTCCCAGTTCTTTTGCCCTCTGGAATATCATATTCCATGCCCTTCTTTCCCTCAGTGTAGAAGCTGCCAGGTCCTGGGCTATTCTGATTGTGTTTCCACAATATTGAAATTGTTTCTTCCTGGCTGCTTGGAGTATTTTCTCCTTGATCTGGGGATTCTGGAACCTGGCTATAATATTCCTGGGAGTTCTCTTTTTGGGATCTTTTTCAGGAGGTGATCGGTGGATTCTTTCAACCTCTATTTTGCCCTCTGGATCTAAAACATCAGGGCAATTTTCCTTGAGAATTTCTTGAAGGGTGATTTCTAGGTTCTTTCTTTGATCATGGCTTTCAGGTAGTCCAATAATTTTTAAATTGTCTCTCCTGGATCTATTTTCCAGGTCAGTGGTTTTTCCCATGAGATATTTCACATTGCCTTCTAATCTTTCATTTGTTTGGATCTGCTTAACAGCATCTTGATTTCTCATAAAGTCATTAGCTTCCATTTGCTCCAGTCTAACTCTGAAGGAATGAATCTCCTCAGTGAACTTTTGAGATTCTTTTTCCATCTGGCAAATTCGACTTTTTAAGGCATTCTTCTCCTCATTGCCCTTTTGGGCCTCCTTTGCCATTTGAGTTAGTCTATTTTTTAAGGTGTTGTTTTCCTCAGTCAGGCTGTTGACCCTCATTTCATACTTTTCCTGCATCCTTCTCATTTCTCTTTCCAATTTTTCCTCCACTTCTCTTATTTGATTTTTAAAGTCCTTCTTAAGGTCCTCTATGGCCTGCAACCTGCTCATGTTTTCTCCTGGGGCTTTTGGAGCAGGACTTCTGACCTCACAGTCCTTTTCCTGCTCTATGCCCCCAAAATAGGAGTCTAGGGTTGCATTTTTCTGTTTCCTTTGCCTTGGCATGTTGCCACTTAATTACTTGACTTTTGGGCTTGTTGCCACACTATGTCTTTGCTGACAGATAGGGGAATTTTCGTCCCGAACATGTGGGAGGGCAACTTCCATTTCTGGCAAGCTGTAAACCCATCCACAACTTCCACCCTAGATCACAATCCAGATCCAGGGAGGTTGTAGCAAGAGCGATTATCCCCCAAGACTAATCGCTGGATCTCCCTACAGTTTGCAGGCCAGGAGCTGCAGCTGCCTCTGAAAACTACAAAATGGCATGTCTCCTCAGTGGCTTCTAGCCCCCAGGGGAGGAAGCCGATGCATTCCCCAAATACTGGTCCCAAAGTCCATAGGGCACTAACCTCTCACTTTGTCCTAGGCATGTCTCTGTTGATAATTCTGGAGTTGCCACATCTCCTGGTGTTCTGGGGTCTCTCCAGCCAGCTGCTGGCCCTGCCACCCTGGGGCTAAATCCTCGGCTCACTGGGACCTGGGCTCAGCTCGGCTCGGCTGGGCCCGGCTCCCCATGCTCTGCATGCTGCCGGCTCCCAGACTGCTGTGTTGGTCCTTCCTGCAGGGCTGCTGGGCTGTCCTCAGCGGGAGGTTAGCTTCTCTGTGTTGTTCTGCGGGTGCTGGGGCTCCAGAAGTTGTTTAGAGTTCCCTTTTACATAGTTTTTTTCTGTCATCATCTTTCTGATGGTTCTCTTGGTTTTCTATGGTTCTCTTCCTGAAGGAAGGATAAACCACAAGGGACTTTCTTAGTGCTTGGGCATAATGATTCATTCACTGAGTGAATTAGTTGATTATATTGTCAAAATTTCTCCTAGCATAGGACTGAGGGAATGAAGCTACTGAACAAGTAGCTTTTGGATTGCATTGAAGATTGAGAAAAGTTAAATTCATGGAAACATAGACCAGTGTTTCACAAATAACACACGGGAGGCATTGGAGTTTTCACACTCCAGCCTCTAATAGGTTCACTCTTGATTTGGTCAGACAGGCAGACACCTTCTAGGGGGTTAATAATCAGCTTTATTCTAGTCTAGTCATTTCAAAGGGTTGCTGATAATGGGAGAATGAACTCCTACAGCATTCCCTAATTACCCTTCTCTCAGTGGCCCAGAGAGAAGGTGGGGCAACTATCCCTACATCTCCATGGGGTCTATCAAGACAGGCACAGCTTGTGCACTCCACTAAATACCCTCAAGCTTCAATGGGGGCTGGTTAAGAAAGTACATGCATTCCTCTATGCATTACCTGTGGTTTCCCCCTACCCAATAACCATGCCCATTTGCTTTATAGGGCAACTGACAAAGAAAGCATCTTGCCAATATTAAAGTTAACTTTAGCAATATCATAATTCTGTGCAAGAGTAGCAAGTATAAATTATGTAGCACCTATTTCTCACGGTGCAACCTCAGTAAGACTGCCTATCACTACAATTCTAGGAACTACCGTCTAGAATCCTTGATGCTATCCTGGAGTTATTATCCAACAGCTTGAAACTAGACATTGCCATGGCCATGGATCCTGAGAAACTGAACTCTAAAAAGGATAACAAAATCCTCCTTACATGCAGCCAGAATGGGGTTCCTTGGAAGGGTATGTAGGAAGAGGTGTGTGGGAGGAGAGAAATAGTAGAAATCTCAGAGCACTTAGAAGGGTGAGACAAAAGGAGGCGGATATGGAAGATGTTGGATGTGTCTCATTTAACCATTTTACCCAGGGCTAATAAGATATTTGATGAGCTCGCTCTGCAAAGATTATGAATGATCAAATATCGAATATAATTGTAAATTGAGTTGATATGAGCAGCTTGGCTGTGCAGAAGGTAGTGCCTGCTGTAAGAAAGATTCAATTTATATCTGACTTCAGACACTTATTAGCTGGGAGACCCTGGGCAAGTCATTTAACCCAGTTTGCCTTAGTTATGTCTTCTGTAAACTGAGCTGGAGAAGGAAATGGCAAACCACTCCAGTATCTTTGCTGAGAAAACCCCAAATCGAGTCAGACAATTGAAAAGGACCAAACAATGGAAACAAACTCATCTAAATGACTAGAGTGGTTCAGAGATCAAGCCTAGGAACTCCAAGTTTTTACTAATATAAGGGGAAAAAGGGACCAGAAGTCACAAAGATGAATAAAGTAGTTTTAGGTTGCACAGGCTTTGTTGTTGTTGTTGTTGTTGTTGTTGTTGTTTTCAGCCAAGTTTTGAGGAGAGAGGGAAGTAAAAAAAGTCTTGTGTGGAAATAAGGGTGTTAAAAAGAACATTGAATCATCAATTTGGCCCTGTGGTTTTGTTTTTTTGTTTTTTGTTTTTTTGCTTTTTGGAGGGCAATTGGGATTAAGTGACTTGCTCAAGGTCACACAGCTAGTTTTTTGTGATATCTGAGGTTGGATTTGAACTCAGGTCCTCCTTATTCCAGGGCCAGTGGTCTGGTCTATTCACTGCACCACCTACCCTCCCCAATTTGGCCCTGTTTTAAGGAAAATAAAAGTTGTACTATGCTTTAAGTTTGCTTCCAGAAAAAAATAATAACATAATTATAGCTAGAATTTATATGGCATTACTATATCTCTTTGGTCCACTCCACTTTCCTCCCTCTTGCCATGAGGAAGGAGTTCTCTGCTGTTTCTTAGTGCTACTCTTTATACATATCTCAGATGATACAGTTCTTTTTTTTAATTTTTTAATTTGTTTACTTTTGGTTTACAAGATCCACAGTTCCTTGAGTTTCAGATTTCCCTTCCCTCCATCCCCATACCCACCACAATGGCATATAGTCCAGTACAGGATCTGCAAATACTTTCACATTAGACATTCATTAGTCAAATTACAAAGTCGAATTGTACTAGATGGGATGAAAAATGGTAAAGAAGAAATAAAACCAAACAATGAAAAGAGAAAGATCAATTAGTTTGCTTCCATCAGGATTCAAGCTCAGTTCTTTCTAAGTTATTTCTCTGGATGTAGGCATCAGGTGATTCAGTTCTTAAGAATATTCTGATAAATTTTGTCAGAAATGTTTTTAAAAATTATTCTTTCCACTCTGTTAGTCAGAAAATGACAATTAGGTTAGCAAAATTGTTCCAAGAAGGATGACACAAATGTTATCTGTGCTGCATAAAGACAATATTAAGTCTTTCAGGGATGCAGAGGTCAAACCAAACCTAACACTATATTAAATCATTCATTTGCTGGCATGAGCATGTGGTCCCAGAATCTTATTTCATATGTAGGGCTCTATCCCACTGACCACTCTTTGAAGTTGAAAGGGAGCTCCCTGGAGTGAGAGGAGAAATTAAAATCCAGACTCTAAAGAGGATATAAGGTTTATTCAATACTTAGACCTTGCCTATGGGCATTAAATGCCAGTCAGAATTCATTGTCTAGTTAATTTAACTTTTAAATGAATATTTTTCCATAAAAAGTTTCCAAAGAGAAAATAGCTATTATTCTTGCTTTCATGTATGGCATGATTCAGCCAGGTTTTTAATTTGAATTCTCATTTATGGTTTTATTGAATATCCCTCTGCTTTCAGAGGGTTCACTGTAAGGTTGCCATTGCCAAATGTGCAGTTGATGGTAGGAAGTAGATAGCATTGTGGGCCGATCCCAGAGTGGAATAACATCTCAAAAGTGATTGAATCTTCTTGCAGAAAGATTTTATATAAATTAAGTATATTATATTGATGGTGGTAGAAGGGGTAGTGAGATAAAATTGTTCTGGTATTAAAATAAATCAATTCACTGTCATGAAAACAAAACCCACAAGTACATTTTCAGATGATGGACAGAATAATTTTACTATGATATTCTGAAAGATATTATGAAAAAGAAGTTCTCAACCCTGGGGCTAATATTATTCAAAATTACCCACTTGAAAAGTTTCTGTCTAGATTATTTGCCAGAGTAGTAGTAGCTGAAGAGTGACTGACAGGCAGATAATTTACCAGCAGTGTTTGACAAAAGGCTGTTTCTTTTTAAGTTGAATTCTTTTACTTCTAGCATTGTGCCATGTACTTAGGGGATGTTCAATATTTTTTGACTGAATACAGATATTAATTAAATTCTCATACACTACTGGTGAGAATCCTAGGTGGTTCATTGAAGAATGCAAAATCCAGACTATTGGATGTGAATTCAGGAAAATCTGAGTTCACATATTACTCAATGAACATGGGCAAGCCAAGCATCCAATCTTGGCCTGTTTCTTTCTTGATTATTTAACTTTTATTGACATGGATTTTTTTGGAGACATGTTTTCTTTTTATATTATAAACATTTCTATATTGCCTCAACCCCCTAGTTCTCATAAAAAGTAAAACAGTTTAAACAAAAATAACAATACAGTGACCTCTTGTGAAAGTATATACAATATTCCACACTTCTAGCCCCTCCTACCTTTTTATTTATGAAGTATTTTTGTCTATACAATGTTGTTTTTATATCAGTTACTTTTTCCCCCAGAAGTTTCAGAAATGACATGAGATTTATTCATGAAATAATTTTAAAATTCAATTTATTTATTTACTTTTAGTTTACAACATTCAGTTCTGCAAGCTTTTGAGTTCCATGCAATCTGATATAGGTTCTACAAATACCTTTACATTAAACATTAGTCCAGTTGTAAGGAAGGATTATAACCAATGGAATAAACAATGAGAAAGGTTTATATCAATTTCTATTGAATTTGCTTAGGAACTAAAAAGATGTCCATAAATTGAGGCATAACTGAATAAATTGTGGCATATCAGTGTGAAGTAAAACTGTTGTGCATAAGAAATGAGGAAGTAGATAATTTCAAAAACACATAAAAAGACATGTATGTGCTGATATAGTGTAGTAATCTGAATTTGGACAGCTAGTTGGCACAGTGGATATAGCACCAAGCGTAGAATCAGGAAGACTGGAGTTCAAATCCATCCTCAGACACTTACTACCAGTGTGACCTTGGACAAGTCACTTAATTCTGTTTGCCTCAGTTTCTTTATCTGTGAAACGAGCTGGTGAAGGAAATGGCAAACCACTGCAATATCTTTGCCAAGCAAACCCCAAATGGGTTCACAAAAAGTTGGCCACAACTGAAATGACTGAACAATAAAATTAGAACTAGAGAATAATTTATATTAATAATCTGAATATTTTAAAATGAACAGTTTTAAAGACTTTTATAAACTGATTAAGGATGCAATGAGCAGAACCAAGAGAATCTTTCATCTGTAAAATGACAGGGTTGAACAATTCAATGTCCTTTAAGGTATTTTACAACTCAAAATCTATAATCTATATTATTTAGAAGCTTGAATCCTACATTAGTCTTTCAACCAATCTCATGTAGTCATGTTAATTCTGGAAACTTTCATTTTAATACCAAATGCTCCCTGAATATTTTATTCATTTATACTATATACCTATGTGTTTGTAACCAACTTTTTTTTTTTTGGCAAAAAAGGAATTTTCAATGACTTAGAAATCTGTACTATAATGATTCACAAACAAATACTTTTTAAGTACTTTGTGCAAAACATTGAGAAGTACACAGTGGCATACAAAATGCAGTCTCAGTGCTCAAGGAGCTCACAGTCTAATAAATCTAAAAACATTTTTTAATAGCACACATCTAATCTTATTATATCTTAGGCATAATTCAGGTTTTCTGCTTCTATCCTTTCTGAATATTGTTTGTCAGTCTATTGCTCTTTCATGGTTCTGATTTTGTCAAGGTCACTGATGTTCATTTCTCTCCCATCTCTGAACTTCTGCCACAATGCTGGTTACAAAGCCAATGTTCAATCCCTTCACAGGCCATATCTATGTTGTCGGTCTTTTCAGGAACACAGTGTCCTGGTCTAAACTGCTACTGGTTTTGCAAATTAATGGGTGGTCCATTCCTTTTTGCAGACATTGCTCCTTTTCTTTGGAATTGTTCTCAACATCAGCAAATTTTGTAAAGGGATAGACTCATCTTTTTGCTGTGGAGCTCATTTTGCTCAAAATTAAACATTGACTTGGCTAACATAGCCCTAGAATAAATTCTCTAACATTGTCTCAGTTGGAGTCAAAACATCATGATATTCTTTTTTAAATTTTATTTTATGTTTCTATTTAGTTTACAACATTCATTTATACAAGGTTTTGATTTGCAAATTTTCTCCCCGTCTTTCCCCTACCCACCACCAACAGAACAGTGATCCCACCGAATACCTCCTCGCCCAATTTGCTCTCTCCTATATCTTCCCCCATTCCTCCTCCAACTTTCCGGTAGGGAATGGTGGATCTCCATACCCCAGTGCATGTATATGTTATTTCCCAGTGCATGTAAAATGATAATAATAATTTTTTAAACATTTTATTTTAAAACTTTGAATTCCAGATTATTTCCCTTCTTCCCTCATTACCCACCTTTACTGGGAAGATAAGCAATTCAATATAGCTACATGTGTAGCTACGCAAAACATTTCCATAGTGGATATATTGTGAAAGACTGACTGTATTTCCATCTATCCTATTTTGTCCCCCACTTGTTCTATTTTCTACTTTGACCCTGTCCTTTTTCAAAAGTGTGTGCTTCTAACTACCCTCCCCCCCAATCTGCCCTCCCTTCTATCATCCTCCCTTTTATCCCCTAACCCCCTACTTTCCTGTAGGATAAGATACCCAGTTGAGTGTGTATGTTATTCCCTCTTTAAGCCAAATTCAAAGAGAGTAGTGTTGACCCATTCTCTTTTGCCTTCCTATTTCTCCCCTCCATTGTAACAGTTTTCCCTTGACTATTTTATCTGAGATAATTGTCCTTATTCTGTCTCTCCCTATCTCCTCTCATTATATTCCTCTCTCAAATCTTAGTTTTATTTTTTAAATATTATCCCTTCCTATTCAATTGATCCTGTGCCCTCTGTCTATGTATACCTATACACATATATACACACACTCACATATGTATTCGTATGTATATATACCTTCTGTATAGACACATATGTATGTATATGTGTATATATATACATATATACATTTATATATATGTATATATATGTATATGTGTATGTGTATATATATATACACATTTATATTCTCTTCAAATATCCTGATACTGAGAAAAAGTTTCCTGAGTTAAAATTATCATTTTTCCATGTAGGAATGTAAATAGTTCAACTTTGATAAATTCCTTATGATTTCTTTTCCCTGTTTACCTTCTCATGCTTCTCTTGCTTCTTGTATTTAAATGTCAGGTTTTCTATCCAATTCTTGTTTTTAAACCAAGAATGCTTGAAAGTCCTCTATTTCATTGAATGATCATATTTCCCCCTAAAACATTATACTCAGTTTTTCTGGGTAGATGATTCTTGGTTTTATTCTTAGCTCCTTTGACCTCTGGAATATCATATTCCAAGCCCTTCAATCCCTTAATGTAGAAGCTGCCAGATCTTGTGCTATCCTGATTGTGTTTCCACAATATTCAAATTGTTTCTACTTGGCTGTTTCTAATACTTTCTTCTTGATCTGGGAACTCTGGAACCTGTCTATAATATTCCCAGGAGTTTTCTTTTTGGGATCTTTTACAAGAGGTGATTGATGAATTTTTTCAATTTCTATTTTATCCTCTGGTTCTAAAATATCGGGGCAATTTTCCTTGAGAATTTCTTGAAGGATGTTTTCCAGGTTCTTTTTTTGATCATGGCTTTCAGGTGGTCCAATAATTTTTAAATTACCTCTCCTGGATCTATTTTCCAAGTCAGTGGTTTTCCCAATGAGATATTTCACATTGCCTTTTATTTTTTTCATTTATTTGGATCTCTTTAATAATATCTTGATTTCTCATAAAGTCACTAGCTTCCATTTGCTCCAATCTAATTCTGAAGGAATGATTCTCTTCAGTGAGCTTTTGAGAGTCGTTTCTTCCATCTGGCAAATTTGGCTTTTTAAGGCATTCTTCTCCTCATTGCCTTTTTGGGCCTCTTTTGCCATTTGAATTATTCTGTTTTTTAAGGCGTTATTTTCTTCAGTCAGGTTGTTGACTCTCTTTTCAAGATTTTCTTGCATCGTTCTCATTTCTCTTCACAGTTTTTCCTCCACTTCTATTACTTGGTTTTCAAAATCCTTCTTCACTTCCTCTATGGACTGTAACCAGTTCATATTTTTCTTGGAAGTTTTTGGTGCAGAATTTCTGACTTTGTTATCTTCCTCCCATTCCATGCTTTGATCCTTTTTGTCCCCCAGAAAGGAATCTAAGGTTTGATTGCTGTGCTTGCTTTTCTTTCTTTGCTTGCTCATGTGGCCACTCAATTATTTGACTTTTGAGCTTTTTTTCTACAGTAGAACTCTGCTTCCAGAGAAAAGTTTTGTCTCTAATCCCTGGGGTTTTCACAGCTGTTGGAACTATTAGTTGGGTGCCTTCTCTGAAGCTTCCAGATGCTCTGGCAAACTGGTCACACACCCCAGGCCCTCCACCCTAGACAGCAATCCAGATCCAAGTAGGTTAAATCAAGAGCGATTACCCCTCTGAATGGTTGCTTGGTCCCCCTATGATCTACAGGCCAGGAGCTCTGAAGCAGCCACACCAGTGGTGGCTGCATGGCTGCAGCACTTCTCCTGCTTCTTGTCTTCTTGCCCTGGGGGCAGAGGCCAGACAGCACTCTTGCTCCCCCTCTTCCTGCAAAGACCACACTGACCTTTTACTTTGCCTTTGGCATTTATGGGTTGATAATTCTGGAATCCACCACAGCTACTGGTGATCCACTCTCCTGAAGTCCCTCCAGCCACTGCTGGTCAGGGCCACCCTGAGGCTAAAACCATGGGCTCAGGTGGGGCTGGGCTTGGCTCCCAGCACCCTGTGACAGACCCTTCCTGCTGGCCTGCCAAGATGCCTTCATTGGGAGATTTGTTTCTCTCTGTCACTTTGTGGGTTCTGTAGCTCTAAAATTTGTTTACAGTCATATTTTATAGGTATTTGAGGTGGTTATGGGGGGAGCTCATGGAGTTTTCTTGCTTCTACGCCTCCAACTTGGCTCTGCCTTGTCACCAACTTTTCAACTAAATTTGTTATACCGTAGTTTTTTATTCATTCCCTAATGCTAGTATCATTTTTGACATGAATGTAGATTGTGAGACAACTAAATTATATTAATTGTATTATATTAGCATTATATTAATGTTTATAACATTATATAATGATGTTATATTATTTTACGATTATTGAATACTAATTCTCCCATGATTATTTTAATATGGGCAAATCTGCTATAACCCAACCTTTCAAATATATTTATGATACTACAATATCTTAATTTTCTTTTTTTTTAATTTTTTTTTATTTTTTAAACAAATGCTTTATTAACTTCTGTTTTACATCATTCATTTCCGCCAGATTTTGAGTTACAATCATTTTCCCCCCATTATTCCCCTACCCAACCTCCCAGAACAGTAATCCCACAAGATATCGCTTCCTCCAATCTGCTCTCTCCCATACCTTCTCCCATACCCCCATTGACTTTTCCATTAGAGGAGGGTGAGTCTTTGCATCCCAATGCCTGCACATCTTATCTCCCTATTACAAGCAAAAGAGTATTAATAATAGTATTTATATATATTTGAAACATTTAATGTTACGACCTCGAATTTCAGATCCATTTCCTTCCTCCTTTGTCACCCATTCCCTCTGGGGAGATAAGTAATTCAGTATATGTTGTGCATGTCTAGCTATGCAAAACATTATCATAGTAGATATATTGTACAAGGCTGCTTATAATTCCCTCCCACTCATCCCACCCCCCACCTGGTCCATTCCCTACATGATCCTGTCCCTCTTCTATAGTGGGTACTTCCAACCTCCCCTCCCCCCAAGGATGCCCTTCCATCCATCATCCCTCCTCCCATCCCCCTTCCCCCTATCCTGCTGCAGGTTGAGATGTCCCATTTAATATGTATGTCATTTTCTCCCTGAACCAAATTCAGTTTAAATGTGGTTTTGCCTTTTTAGCCTTCCTTATTCTCCCCCTCTTTTGCAACCACTTCCCCTTGCTTCTTCTGCATGGGATAGTTTACACTACACTGTCTCTCCCCATCTCCTCTTGCCACTTTCCTCTCTCACCTCATAATTTCATCCCTTGAGTATTCTCCCTTCCCAACAAATTCAACCTATGCCCTCTATCCATATATATCTGTAACCATATACACACACATTCACATATATATTCATATGACCACACACCCTTCTTCCATTATTTTCATAGTGAGAAAGATATTATCACTCACAGTTATTGTTTTTCCATATAGGAATGTAAATAGTTCAACTTTGATAAGTTCCTTTTGATTTCTTTTCCCTGATTACCTTCTCAGGCATCTCTTCTTCTTGTGTCTGGATGTCAAATTTTCTATTCAACTCTGGTTTTTTCCTCAAGAATGCTTGAAAGTCCTCTATTCCACTGAATGACCATATTTTCCCCTGAAACAAAATACTCAGTTTTGCTGGGTAGGTGACCCTTGGGTTCATTCCAGTTCTTTTGCCCTCTGGAATATCATATTCCATGCCCTTCGATCCCTCAGTGTAGAAGCTGCCAGGTCCTGGGCTATTCTGATTGTGTTTCCACAATATTGAAATTGTTTCTTCCTGGCTGCTTGGAGTATTTTCTCCTTGATATGGGGATTCTGGAACCTGGCTATAATATTCCTGGGAGTTTTCTTTTTGGGATCTTTTTCAGGAGGTGATCTGTGGATTCTTTCAACCTCTATTTGCCCTCTGGATCTAAAACATCAGGGCAATTTTCCTTGAGAATTTCTTGAAGGGTGATTTCTAGGTTCTTTCTTTGATCATGGCTTTCAGGTAGTCCAATAATTTTTAAATTGTCTCTCCTGGATCTATTTTCCAGGTCAGTGGTTTTTCCATGAGATATTTCACATTGCCTTCTAATCTTTCATTTGTTTGGATCTGCTTAACAGCATCTTGATTTCTCATAAAGTCATTAGCTTTCATTTGCTCCAGTCTAACTCTGAAGGAATGAATCTCCTCAGTGAGCTTTTGAGATTCTTTTTCCATCTAGCAAATTTGACTTTTTAAGGCATTCTTCTCCTCATTGCCCTTTTGGGCCTCCTTTGCCATTTGAGTTAGTCTATTTTTACGGTGTTGTTTTCCTCAGTCAGGCTGTTGACCCTCATTTCATACTTTTCCTGCATCCTTCTCATTTCTCTTTCCAATTTTTCCTCCACTTCTCTTATTTGATTTTTAAAGTCCTTCTTAAGGTCCTCTATGGCCTGCAACCCACTCATGGTTTCCCCTGGGGCTTTTGGAGCAGGACTTCTGACCTCACAGTCCTTTTCCTGCTCTATGCCCCCAAAATAGGAGTCTAGGGTTGCATTTTTGTGTTTCCTTTGCCTTGGCATGTTGCCACTTAATTACTTGACTTTTGGGCTTGTTGCCACACTATGGCTTTAAGGCCAGCTAGAGGAATTTTCATCCCGAATGTGTGGGGGGCAACTTCCGTTTCTGGCAAGCTGTAAACCCACCCAGGACTTCCACCTTAGATCACAATCCAGATCCAGGGAGGTTAAAGCAAGAGCGATTACCCCCCCAAGATTGATCGCTGGATCTCCCTACAAATTTGCAGGCTGGGAGCGGGCGCTGCCTCTGAAAACTACAAAATGGCGTTTTTTCTCAGCGGATTCTAGCCCCCAGGGGAGGGAGCCGACGCATTCCCTAATACCAGTCCCAAAGTCCATAGGACACTAACCTCTTACTTTGTCCCAGGCAAGTCTATGTTGATAATTCCGGAGTCGCCACAGCTCCTGGTGTTCTGGGGTTCCTCCAGCTGGCTGCTGGCCCTGCCGCCCTGGGGCTAAAACCTCGGCTCCTGCGGACCTGGGCTCGGCTCGGTTTGGCTCCTGCGCTCTGTGCGCTGCACGCTGCCAGGTCCCAGACCACTGCGCTGGTCCTTCCTGCAGGGCTGCTGGGCTGTCCTCAGCGGGAGTTTAGCTTCTTTGTGTCGTTCTGTGGGTGCTGGGGCTCCAGAAGTTGCTCAGAGTCCCCTTTTACATCGTTTGGGGGGAATGTGGGGGCAGAGTGGCTTGGATGAGCTGTTTCTACTCTGCCATCTTGGCTCCGCCCCCTCACAATATCTTAATTTTCAATGTAATTATAAATGGGGTCAGAACCAGAATAATTTAGAGCAGGGGGAACTGATGGTTTCAGTTTGGGATTTCTAGGTATTGCTTTTCATTAAGCAACTAGAAATGTAGAACTGAAGTTCAAATGCAAGTGTGATTTGGGAATTATTTGCAAAAACATGATAATTGATGAAATCACATGAATAAAGAGATGACAACCAGGCATGTTCATACTTAGGTGACTGTCTGTATGACTTTGGGTAAGTCCACTTAACCTTTCCCCGTCCTCAGTTTTCTAATCTGTAAACGTAAGTCATTAGATTGTATGGACTCTAAAGCCCTTTCTAGTTCTAAATTTCTGATTCAACAAGTGAGTGCTTATGTAAATTTTACATCTCAGTTCCAATAGACTTTTCTCACAGTTGAATGGGCAGCTGTAAAAATGAATGACACGTTTGACTTACTTTATTACCCATAGTCTGAGGTGGTACAACTAGATTTTATAAAGAAAATTTTTAAGAAAGTCATTGTTAATAATTTTAGTACTAATAGAATGATCACAACTCAAATAATTCTATTTAAAACAAAGAGCTGTCATTTTCAAGCCAACTAATAAATTATCCAATGCAAGAGAGAGCCCTGCTTTATAAGCAAGGGAGTTATGGGACTCTACAGCTGTGACAAAATTATACATCCCCATAGTTTTCTTAAACTTTGTGGCTATAAGGTCACATTGCTTGTGTAACTAGTTTAATATGAATGGTAAGTTGCATTTTCTATTATAAACCACTGTTTTCAGCAATTTATAATCCACAGAAAGGTTTCCATGACAAAAACTTGGCATTCCATGTTTCAGGCTGGGAAATTCAGCTTTTTCTAAAATTTGAAAAAAAACAAACAAAAAAGCAAAAAAAACCAACTCTCTGTATTTGGCTGCTTCTGTGTTTGAAGAAGGCAAAAAACATTTTTAGTGGTTTTATAATTTTTTTTTGTTCTTTGGCAAAGGTTGATTCTTGATGGAGAAAAGCAAATTTTCTAGATTTATAGGCTTTCAAGTCAAATACCTCCTTTAGATTTTCCAAACAACTCCTTTAACACAATTTGAAGTCTTAATACAGCACTAATAATAAAGAAAATGCAGCTATCTGTCATATCAGTGAGCTCTTCACAGCCATTGGGGTAGGATCATAGCTCCAATAGAAATAGGAAATAAACTGAGATTATATGTTGTTTATTGAAAGCATATACTCTTAAGGAAAAGTCATCATTTAGAATAATGCTGTTTAATAGTAACATTATTCACATTAATTTTAGTAACATCCCCAAACACAAAGGTTATATCACTTTTTTCTTTCTTTCTCAATTAGGGGGTTTTATTGTTTTGCTGAGTTTATTTTTATGTTCTTACTGGCTGACTTATTGAATTCCCCCAAAAAAGTAAATGACAAATGCTTCCTTTCAGAAATTGCCATTTTTCATCATTCCTTGATCCTATTCTTTTAGTTTTCTGAGATATAATTATAACTCTAGTTTAATTAAGACACTTCCCCTATTCTGTTTTTGCTTTTCTTATTTTCAATTCACATAGTCCATTTTATTTCTAACAAAGCTGTGGTATTTGTCTTATATATAAGAATTATCTGATTATTATTAAATACAGATGTAACTTATTAGTATTCAAATTTGCATTAAGGGGAAGCGTAGTTAAAAAGGAAAGAACATTGTATAGTGTTATAGACTAAGAAGTATTTTTTATTTCTCTCCTATTTTTGAGTATGTATAAATTTTATATGAAATTGAGTTCCTTTTGATGCTACAACATTTAAAGCATTATGTCACAGGTCTCTCATCAGGACTGGAAATAGATTATCTTTTATCTGAGAATTAAGTAGCTTTGCTCAATCCAAAAAGGTTTATCACTAAGTGGGCCACAGAGTGAGACATTTAACAGTCACTTATAAAGGTCATGTACTGAGTTATATTGGAATAGTGATCTATATTGGTGGGGGGCATATTATGGCAAAGAAATTATGGATTGTTTATGAATTAAAGGAAGCTAAAGGTAGTGTTCCAAGGTATAGTGAGTCAGGCAGCTCAGTCAATTGGCATTCATTAAGTTCTGTAGCAGCAAGCACCCCAATATCCCCAGGGTGACTGCCAACACAGGTTCTTAGATCTGCTTTTCAAAAGGAAAGCAACTCAAAATGGGTTAACAAGCTTACTTTAATCAAACAAACATACATTACCTAGTTCAGGGAAAAAAGGTCAGCACCCCGAACTTCAGAGTTACAGAACTTACAGATCAAACAGACAGGCTTCCAAACTGTCCCACCATTATATCAATACCAAATCACAGTTACCAGAGAGGGAAGCATCAACATCTGGGTTTTCAAAGCCGGGGGCTCTCAACAACGGCTTCCCAGAGTCTCATCTGGTCAAATCACACAACACTTCTCAAAGTGAGCCCCAAAGCAAAGCCTCTCCTCAGGGCTTATATAGCCTTCTCTTGGCTCAGAGAATGTAACAACCTCCTTGACCCACTGCCCAATCACAAAGTATCAAGGTGTGGGCTTTCCTGAAAAACAAGCCTCCCATCACATGCTCCAGGTGCACTTAAGCTAGGGGCAGGGAAGATCTTTAAATTTGCATTTCCATTACAAGTTCCCATACATGGTTAAGCTCTGGGGTTCCAAAAATAGGCAAAAGACCAGTCCCAGCTCTCAAGGAGTTTATAATTTGGGGAGACAACACAAAAACAATCACATATGAACAAGCTACATACTGGATAAACTGGAAATATTCTCAGGCACTAGAATTATGGAAGACTAGGAAAGGCTTCTTGAGGAAGGTGGTATTTGATCTGAGACTTGAAAGAAGCCAGGGAAGGTAGCAGTTGCAGATGCGAAGGGAGGGAGTTTCTGGCATGGAGACAGCCAGTGAAAATGTTTGGAGTCAAGAGATGGAGAACTATGTGAGAGGAACAAACAAGGGGAATGTGTCACTGAATCACAGAGTTTGTGAAGGAGTGTAGGGTTAAAGAAGCCTGGAAGGGGCCTGGTTATAAAGAGCTTTAAAAATCAAACTGGATTTCATATTTTATCCTAGAGGTAATAAAGGAGCCACTAGAGTTGAATGAATACAGAGGTAACATGTTTAGACCTGTGCTTTAAGAATGTCAATTTTATAGCTGAATGAAGTATAGATTGTTGTGGAGAAACACTTGATGGAGGGGGACCAACCAGTCAGCAATTCAGTGGTCCATATATGAGTGACTGGGATTATAGTGTTGACCTTGATAGTAATGGGGAAGTAAAAGTTGTGAAGAAGAGAGTTCTGTTGGGGAAATATGAGTTCAGTTTGGACATGTTGCATTTAAGATATCTAGGGGTCATCCAGTTCAAGATCTTTGAGATATTCCAGCAGCAGTTGGAAATGTGAGACTGGATGTCAAGAGGTATTAGATGTCATTTCAGCACGAGTTTAGAGAGGTAAAAGCTGGACAAATAGACTGAAGAGACAACAGCATAGAGGTGACAATTGAAAACACAAGTCTTGATGAGGTCACCTAGGGAAACAGTATGGGACAAGAGCTCAGTACAGAGACCTGGGAGAAACCCATGTTTAGCTAGAGTAATGTGGATGATGATTCAGCAAAGAAAACTGGGGAAGGAAAGGTCAAGCTGATAGAGAACCAAGAGCAGTGCCATGAAAACCTATAGAGAAGAAAATATCAAGGAAAGGAGGTGATCCACAGGGTCAAGGCTTGTAGAGGGTGGAGGAAGACTGAGAGAAGGCCATGAGACTTGAAAATTAAAAGATCAATAACTTTGGAAAGATTAGTTTCAGTCAAACAATGAAGTTTGGAGGTCTAACTTCAAAGAATTAAGAGACTAAGAGGAAAAGAAGCCTGGAAGGCACCGATTGTAGACAGATTTCTCAAGGGGCTAACCAAAAAAGTGAGGAGAGATAAAGGACTATAGCTAGCATGGTTGGATGAATGAAGTGAGGGTCTTTTCAGGGGAAATGGGCAGGTTCATAGGCATTAGGGAAATAGGCAGTAAAATAAAGAAGAATTGAAAGCTATGTAGCATAGTGAGTAGAGTATTGGGTTTAAAGCCAGGAAGACTCATCCTCCTGAATTTAAATGCAGCCTCAGACACTTATTAGCTGTGTGATCTTGGGCAAGTCACTTAATCCTTTTTATCTCAGTTTCCTCATCTGTAAAATTATCTGGAGAAGGAAAAGGCAAACTACTCCAGTATCTCTGTCAGAAAACCCCAAACTTCATCTAAACGTCTGTTATTTTCAAGCGATATACTATACGTCAATTTTGTCTATTGTAATCACACTCTAGGACACATTTATGCATTCTCTTGATTCAATAGAGTAAGAACTGGAAAATGTGAATGAGTAAAAATTAAATATATATGTATAAGTGCATATATGTGTGTATATATTTACATTACAACTTATATGCATATATGTACATACGTGTGTATATGTGTGTGTATGAGAGCTGCTTTAGTCCTATTACCTTGGATAATGGGTACTATAAGAAATAAGGGTTTCAGATTTCTTGATAGATTAGATATTTTCCTTTTATGACATCTACTGAGAGTGAAACTTCTTTAGACTATTCAGAGGATAGAGATTTCTCTGGGCATCTGCTATATCAGTGATATTACTTTTATTTTTTCAGTCTAGGTTTAAGTAAAAAGGGGGCATGACTCCTGAGAAAATGCAAATGACAAGAGTGCAAATGTCACCATGAAATTTGCCATTTGGACTATTTAGATGAGATATTAAGAAAGATTCTTCTGGGAAATTTGAAATCTAATGTCAAATCGCTTTTTATAAAAAGAAAGTTTTGCTGTTAAAGAAAATTATGCCTAATTCAATGATGAATAGGCACAGATGAGTTAGTAGTTTTAGACTTATTGTCAGTGTTGTGGGAGCATTTTACTTAGCCATAGTGTAGAGATTCACCTTGGGAATAGTGGCTGTGGGACAGGATATTTCAATCCTCATAAAGTCTTTATTTACACATAAAATCACTCTTCAAGTTTAGTACAAGTAGTGGTGAGTGGGACATATAAAAATCTGTCTGGAAATTTCTACTGTGGGATGGTGTCAGTTTCCTAGGGAAAGAAAAATCTTTGGGGTGGGGGGAGGTGAATATGGTGGGAAAGGGAGTAAGGAATGGTAACTATCACAACAAGGGGATTTACTTTTATATCTAGAAACCTCCAGTTATCACCACTTGGAGGCATGCATACATATCTTATATCTATAATAGTGGAGCATACAGAAAGACAGTCCTATTTTTACTTGTGTTTATGCATATTTGAAAGTGTTAGGAGTATAGACTGTCTTTTGCTATATTTTTACTTGAAAAAGATGCAAATATTCAGCTCATATAGATGGTTATCATTCAGATCATGAGGATTTCACTTAGGAAAAAAAATGCAATATTTTCTATCCAAATCTAATATTCAGTGATTAGTTGGTTGGTTGTAATCCTTTGTGCTTGAAGAAGACCAAAATGACACTACTATGTGAGATCAGAAGTCTCTACCACAAGTCAGGCACAAATAGTCCATTTGATCATTTGGAGTAAAGATGTTTCTAAATTTATGCATCTAAAGTTCTTTTAAGCTACTGCAATTCTGCTTTGCTCACAGAGCCTTGTTCAAAGGAGGCATGCTATACTAGGCAGTCCTGTGCCATTGTTTCCTATGTTACACAATAATTCGAGTTCTTCGGAGAGACTTTGAAGGTGTCTTTGTATTGCTTCTTTTGACCTTCATGTGAGTGCTTGCCTTGTGTGAGTTCTCTGTAAAATAGTGTTTTAGGTAACTGTGCGTTTGACATTAAGATGACCTGGTCAGCTCATCAGAATTCCACTCTCTGCAGTAGAGTTTGAATGCTTGGCTGTTCAGCTTGAGAAAGGACTTTAGTGTCTGGTAACTTATCTTCCCAGGTGATGTTCAAAATCTTCCTGAGACAATTCAAATGGAATTCGTTCAGTTTCCCGGCAGGGCACTGTCCAGGTTTCCCAGCCATACAACAATGAAGTCTGCACAATGGCTCTTAATATCTTCAGTTTGGTAGGCAGTCTAATACCCCTTCTCTTCCACAGTATCTTTTGGAACCTTCCACAAACTGGGCTAGCTCTGGCAATGCATGCATCAACCTCATCATTTACTTGTATATTCCAGGAAATTGTATTGCCAAGGTATACATTATTTTCAATAATCATTCTCATTTTTATATAGTGTACTTTAAGTACATTATATCATTTGGTCCTTGTAAAAACCCCATGAGGCAAATATTTTTGGAATTGGATATTACCTTTATTTTACAGATGAAGAAACTAAGGCTCAGAAAGGTTAATCATTTGTCCTTCTCCACCCAGCTTGTGATTATCAGATGTGGGATTTAAAACCATATCTCTTATGAAGTAATTAACTGTATTTTTTCCACATTATCCCTCAAGTTTAAGAATACCGAAATAGGTCTCAACAGAATAGTTTCTGGCCTTCGATCTCTTATTCTCATTGCCTCTGGTAAAATCATTTAATCTCTACAAGTCTATGTTTCTTCATTTGCAAAATGAAGATAAAGCTAATTTATATACCCGTATTACAGAGGAGAGTGGGGTATTAAATGAGATAATTAATGCAAAAGTAAAAAAAATATGCATACCAGATATTTATTTTATTTTTGTAATAATGATAATAGTAGTTAATAATAATAGTTAATACTGATTATTATTAATAATGATAATTAATGATGATGACTAATAATGATATTTAAATTTAAGTAACACTTCCATGTATTCCCAAATTAACGTCGAATTTGGATTTGAATAAGGGCAAAGAACAACAGTAAAGTAATATTCACTCACTCAATAAATATTTATTTAGTATCTCTGTGTGTTAGGTCCTGGGGAAATATAAGGATATGTTAGCAGTGTCTAGGCCTTTTTTGATACTTTGATTTCAGTGACATTTGCACTACATACACTGGTACAGATTACAGCTTCTGTCTTCAATAAATTGGTCAATAAGCATTTATTAAGCACCTTCTCATGTGATGGAACTATTGTGTCTGACCTTCCATAGATCCTCTGAGAAGTATCTGTACAGGATGTTTTAAAACTTCTTATCACTCAAATATTTGAATGAATTGGTGATCCTTCTTTTCTATGTGTGATCCTATTTCTTCCAACAGTGAGGATGACATTCCATTCATGCCTGTTTATCCTTTGAGACTCTTGTCCATTTCCTCCTGTATGTATACCATAGGGGGACCAACTAATGTGTTTGGGGCCTTCTTTGATTACTCCTGACATTGAGAAAAATAATGGAAAATGTCTATAGTTTATCCCCACCTCTCAACATGTGACCATTGTATTTTTTTAAAACTTGCTAATATGTTGGCTTGACATCCTTTACAACATTTCTTCATTGCAACTCATTGTTTGTAATGTGATACGGACCATGTATACCCACCATTGTCCTTCAGTGATCTACAACTTCAATTTTTTTAATATTACAAAGGTTTGGCCATATTTTATGGATATAAATACAACACTTGGATTGACCATCTGTTATCTCTTAGTCTTCCTATATTATCAACACATCTGCTTTTCCAGTTTTGCTTGCCCTTGATGATGTGTTTTACAACATTTCTAGCACATAAGTCATCATTGGCAATATGCTATAACCAACTTTCTTCTACCACACATTTCTCTGCTGACCTTTGGGTCACCTACAGTTTTCATCCTTCAGAGATCTTGGAAAACCCTTGATTCATAGCCACATAGCATCCCTGGAAGAATATTAGTGTTGAAATGATAGGCTTTTGTGTCAGTAAGCAGCTTGTTATCACTGAACATACTGCATAGTATGTTCCTATGTATTCTTTTTCCAGTTTGATTCTGGACTCACGTCATTGTCCCCATAAAAACCTGTCCACCATAGGATAATAGCTAGCCTTTTTTATATCACAAGTTTCAAAACACATCTTTTATAGATTAATCCACTTAGTCCTTACAGCAACTTTATAAGGTAGGCCCATTTTTAGTGATGAGGAAAGAGTGGTTTAGAGGAAATAGGGGTTAAGTGACTTGCCCAGGGTAATTCAGCTAGCTACTAGGTATTAGAAATAGGATTCAAATAAAATTCTCTCCTCCCTCCAAACCTAGTGTTCTTTCACATAAAGCAATACGAATCTTCTTAATGGACTAACTGGATATCCAGCTGTATACGGGAACTTTAACAACACAAATTCTTCATCAATGTGCCTTTGTTTGCTTTGTCCTTGTATATATTGTTAGACTGATGCTTTTTAACTGACTATAGATCCCACTGACCAAATCATATATTTTTACAAGGTTTCATGTAATTAACACTCTGTCATCAGTAAAGGAAATCTCTCTTCCATTTTGTTGTGTTTTTCTTTTGTTTTCAAAGAGGGTTATGGGATCAGGGGAATGATGACATGACCTGTAGTTGACTTTGATTTGAGTGAGGGAGGGCGGTGCAAGGCCATCAGCCTCACTTTCTCCTTCAGAGCCATCTGGATCCAGTAATCACATATTCATCAGTATGACTGGACATGACCCAGGATGCAATGAGAGATCCTGACCCTTTTACACTAAGACCTTTTCAAGTATTCACTTAGAGTGAGGTAAAGCCCATTCAGTGAATAGGCCTTTTTAAGAAGTGAGTCAAGGGATGGCCCCTTTAATTAGGAAAAAAAATCAAGTTGGGAGGGCAAGACTCTCAGGGTTGCTGTTCCAAAGAGACACATTTATCATTGACATTCACTGTAAGCCAGAAGGGCCCCAAATACAGCCATTAAGTGGAGCTTGGACAGGGACCTATTGTGGTCCAGTCTTTGAGCTCCAGCATGAACTGAGTTTAAGGTTTTGTGAAAGAAAGAGAAAAAGAGAAAGGAAGGAAGGGAGGGAGAGAAGAAAGAAAAAAAGAATGAAAGAAAGAAAGAAGGAAGAAAGAGAGAGAAAAACAAAGAGGAAGAAAATCAGAAAGAAAGAAAGAAGAAAACAAAGAAAGAAGGAAGGAAAGAAACTAAGAAAGAAAGAGTTGTAATATGAATCTTATATGCTAAAAAAAAATAGGAGCGGGGTATAAGGACTGGATCTGTGATTTCATCAGTAGAGGAAATTTTCAGATAAGGAAATTCCCCTTACCAATGTACATCAGCAACTTTTAAACTATAGAGTTTAGTTAGCTAAGTGATTTTTTTTTCCAGTATCACACAACCAATATGATCACAGAACTTGAACCCAGATCTTTTGGGCTTTTAGTTTACTTCTCTTTCCTTTATGGAACACTGACTTTCAAAATACATATAAAAATAGCAAAGTTCTATGAGGTTGGATAAGGAAGAGCTCATAGACTTGTGTTTGGGAGGTGGAGAGATTGGGGAAAATTAGGGAAGGTTTCATGAGAAGGTGGAATTTGAGCTCCGTCTTCTGGGAAGGGTCACGTAGCAAATGTAAAAAAGTCTTGGAACTGAAGTTAAGAGATTTAGGTTCAAATCCAGATTCTGACACTAACTAGTTATGAAAGCTTAGGAAAGACATTTAATATATGTTTGAATATCAATTTCCTTACTTATAAAAGTAGGGTTAAGTTATATTCACACTACCCTATAATGAAATTGCTTTATAAACTTTAAAAGAGCTACATAAATATGAACTATTATGTTAACATTTAACTGTAACTAATATTCACTCAAAATCATTCTAGAAAAATTCAGTTATTTTCAAATGTATTCACAAAACTGCAAGCCTTTTTTTTTTAAATGGCTGATTCAAAAGCCATTGTGTTGACATTATTCCTACATGGGGAAAGCCTACTAACTACAGCAGTTTCAATGATCAGAGAAGAGAGCATCAGGTAGTCCTTGAAATAGCACCTCAGCTGAAGAATGTAGCTGAGAGATGGACTGGTTGAGGTGGATGAAAGAGCTTTCAGGAAAGAGAGTTACTAATCACCTTGTGAAAGTGGCAGTAAAAATCATGGGAACTCATCTAGGTGGAGCAAAAAACATACTAACCAGTAGGGAAAAATGGAGAGTAGTCCTGGCATGGATCAGGCCCAGAAGAATTCATCACAATGGTATCACCAGAAGACACTGGCAGCTTAGAAGCAGTAGACGCATTTGATGCCCCTCCAAGTATGATTTGTTGTCACATGTGTTCCTCATATGTGTATGTACCCCTTTTGGTACTGATTTATGCATACCCCTTAATTTGCAGGCTGTTATTCTTTACATATGTTTACTCTTTTCACTAAGGGTGTGAGTATTTGTGGGAAAGTGAGCTCAAGGTCTCTGGATGTAATGTTCTATTTTCACTAAGGGTGTGAGTTATTTATGGGAGAGTGAGCTCAAAATCTATGGAATGAATGTTTTTATTATTTTTATTAATATGCTTTTTAATTAAATTCCTTTGCAATTAACTATGTTCTTTCAAAAGTAAAAGTAAACATACTTGTAGGAGCTTTTGAGCTATTGGTAAGAGACAGTTTAAAATTACTTTTTTAGTTGATTCTCTAGTATTCTCTAAGTATGCCATCATGTCATCTGCAAAAAGGGACAGTTTTATTTACTCATTGCCTATGGTAATTCCCCCAATTTCTTTTTCTTCTGTTATTGCTAAAACTAACATTTCTAGTGTAATATTGAATAATTGTGGTAATAAGGGCATCTTTGTTTCACACCTGATTTCATTGGGAAGATTTCTAGCTTATCCCCATTATCGATTTTACTTGCTGTTGGTTTTAGATGGACATGACCTATAATTTTAAGGAAAGCCCTATTTATTCCTATGTTCTCTAGTATTTTCTTTTTTCTTTCTTTCTTTTTTTTTTTTTGAGGGCAATTGGGGTTAAGTAACTTGCCCAAGGTCACATGGCTAGGTTTTTGTTTGTGTGTGTGTTAAGTGTCTGAGGCCGGATCTGAACTCAGGTCCTTCTGACTCCAGGGCCAGTGCTCACTGCGCCACCTAGCCGCCCCAATTCTCTAGTATTTTCAATAGAAAAGGGTGCTGTATTTTGTCAAAAGCTTTTTTTCTACCTCTGTTGAGATAATCATTGATTTCTGTTGATTTTGATATTGATATGGTTGATGATTCTAATAGTTTCCCCAATATTGAACCAGTCTGGCCCCTGGTATAAATCCCACCTGTTCATAGTGTATTATCCTCCTGATAAATTGCTGTAATCTCTTGCTAATGTTTTGTTTAAATTGTTCCATCAATATTCATTAGGGAAATTGATCTATAATTTTCCTTTCTCTGTTTTGGCCCTTCCTGGTTTAGGTATTAGCACCATATTTGTATCATAAAAGAAATTTGGTAGAACTCCTTCTTCACCTATTTTTCCAAATAGTTTATATAGTATTTGAATTAACTGTTCTTTAAATGTTTGGTAGATTTCACTTGTAAATTCATCTGACCCTGGATATTTTTTTAGGAAGTTCCCTGATGGTTTGTTAAATTTCTTTTTCTAAAATGACATTATTTAAATATGTTATTTCTTCTTCTGGCAATCTGGGCAATTTATATTTTTGTAAATATTCATCCATTTCACTTAGATCGTCAGATTTATTGGCATACAGTTTGGCAAAATAGTTCCTAATTATTGCTTTACTTTCCCCTTCATTGGTGGTGAATTCACCCTTTTCAGTTTTGATACTGTTAATTCGACTTTATTCTTTCTCTTTTTGGATCAAATTAACCAAAGCTTTCTGTTTTATTGTTTTCTTTTTCAGAAAGCCATCTCTTAATTTTATTTATTACTTCAATAGTTTTCTTTCAATTTTATTAATCTCTTCTTTGATTTTCAGAATTTCTAATATAGTATTCAATTGGAGATTTGCATTTTTTTAGCTTTTGTAGTTGTATGCCCAATTCATTGATCAGTTTATCTTTCTCTGTTTTATTCATATAAGTATTTAGAGATAAAATTTCTCCTCGGTACTGCTTTGGTTGCATTTCATAAATTTTGGTATCTTGTCTCATTGTTGTCATTTGCTTTGATGAAATTATTTATTGTTTCTGTGTCTTATTGTTTGACCCACTCCTGCCTTTCTTAATGAAGCTTAAGATCACTTAGCTTTTTCCTTTTTCCTTCTATGTCACATATTGACTCCTACTGCATATTAATAAAACCCTAGAATCCCTTTCATGGGATCTTTTATTTAGCTAAGCTTCTGCTTGTTATTCAGTTATATCTTACTCTCCATGACCACATTTGGGGTTTTCTTGGCAAACAGAATGATTTGCCATTACCTTCTTCAGCTCATTTTATAGATGAGGAAACTGAGGCAGACAGGTGTAGGTGACTTGCTGGGGGTCACACAGGTAACACATGGCTCAGGTTAATTTGAACTCAGGTCTTCCTCATTCTAAGACTGGCACTCTCTGCTGAGCCACCTACCTGCCAGCTGAGCCTCTACAATTTTTTTAATTGTATAGTTCATTTTTTTAAACTCTAGTGAAGAATTTTACACTTACCCTTCTGTATTTTCATTTTTATTAAATTCAGATTTTTCATTCTAACTTGTCAACATCTTTCCTCTTTCTAATTCTGTCTTTAATTCAGTGCAATTTCAGTTCACTGTAGATTTATTAAGTGCCTACTCTACCTCAGGCACTGAACTAAGCATTAAGAATACAAATAAGAAAGAGTGATGATCTCTTCCTTTGAGTAGCTTACAATGAAATAGGGGAAGACAACACAGAAAAGGAAACCGAAAAGAGGTGAAGACACACCAAGATGTTCTGTGGAGTTGAAGGCAAACAGAACTGCTGATACAAAATGGAGTTAGCTGGAAGGTTGTGAGACCTTTCTTAAAAGAAGGCTGTGGGAGGAGATCAGTGTTCCATCCTGTAGCTCTCCAGAGAGGAGAAGCAAATTAGGGTGAATTGAAGCAGTGTTGAAAATCAAAATTCACCTTTATCTAACAAGGTGATGGTATTAACTTTATTAAATCATGGAGTCTACTATCTATTCCTTCCAGATCTGTGTTATGTGAACATTTAAAAAATATCCTTTCTATACATTTATACATGTCACTGATCATAATCCTGGTCAATACAGAGTCAAGGGCTTGAGATAGTATGTTGAACACTTTACAGCTGACCCATCATATAACCATTTGAATATATTTATGCATATTGTTATCTAACCTTGGAATTGATCTTTTATACATAAGACAGATTTGTTGCTGAAATTTCAGTAAATTATGTATATTCATAGCATTTCCCAGTCAACAATTCTAGTATCGTTAGTAAAGGAAATAAAAATAGTATGGTGTGTTCTGCTATTGATGAACTCATGTTGGCTCTCATTTATTACCACTTCCCTTTCTAAATGCTTACAAACCATCCTATAACTAATATATTATTATTGATAATAAGATATTTAAGATCAAGTTTATCATTATTAAAATATTAAGATTATTAAGATTGTGTTAAAGATATTCTTTACCCACTCCACAAAGTGGTTTGGCTTCAGCTTTGAGGGTGTCTGTGCCCTAGAGATATCTCCCCCTCCTACCTATTGTACTTTCTTTGACTTTTCTCTGGAGATCTTCATATCTGGACTTTCCCTTTCACGAATTTCTGCCACCCATGCAACCTCTACAATTGGTGCCTCCCTGCCCTTGACATTAGAGGTAGAACAGTCAGATACATATGAATGAGACCACGCACTTGCCTATAAAACACCCTGGATTGTTACATATTACAAGATCATA
Organism: Gymnobelideus leadbeateri; assembly: GCA_011680675.1. Lineage (NCBI taxonomy): Eukaryota > Metazoa > Chordata > Mammalia > Diprotodontia > Petauridae > Gymnobelideus > Gymnobelideus leadbeateri. The sequence continues at coordinate 291,627 of WOXC01004223.1, read as the reverse complement.
TGCTGAAGAAGTAGACAAGTGACTGAGAGTATGGAATAACCAAGGTGCCAGTCAAGGCAAGGGGATGTATGACTTGGTCCTGAGATTCTTCTGCTATTACACCTAGGTATTGAGGCACTTTAGCCCAGGTGCCTCCCAAGGCTTGTATATCCTGCCACCTCCAGAGGTGTAGTTTATAATTGTTTTCCAATGATCTGATGTATCCTTTGATTCTTTCCCCTTTTATTCTTCTCATCATCCTCCACCATGAGGTGTTAATTTGCCTTCCATTTTTTTTAAAGCAATTGGGGTTAAGTAACTTGCTCAAGGTTACATGGCCAGTCATTATTTATGCGTGGGTGCTCATTTTCTGAGGCCGGATCTGATCTTGGGTCATCCCAACTCTGAGGCCGGCGCTCTTACTCACTACGCCACCTGGCTGCCCCCTTGCCTTCCATTTTTACTTTCTATTGTGTGAGGTAAAATGCACCCATAATCAAAGGCTTAATAATTTTGGCATTAATGGTTAATAAACTTTTTCTCTTTAGACCTTCAAGACTCTCAAAGCAGATATAAGTGGCTAGGATCCTCATTTTTCTTTTTTTTTCCCCCACAGCTGCTAACAGAGTGCATTACAAATATCAGGCACTCAGATATTTGTTGGTTGCTTTCCAGGGTGCTATGGGGGATAGAAAGGAAATATAGAACAGAGTCCATGTCCTCAAACAAATTACAATCTGGTTTCAAGTATAATGTTTAAGGGAAGTATGATTAGTAAAATATTTCATATAGAAATGGTCTCACATTTTCAAAGTCTTAAATGTGTCCTGTAACCCAGGGGCTAATGCTGAGGGATTCTGCACTTACACAGACCCAGGCTCATTTAGGGAGAGGGTTGACCCTCAAAGAGGTCAACTTCTCTCTTTGCCTTTGCCTCCACCCTGAAGTAAGGTTCTGACAAAATCTCTAAAACAAAGCTTAAATGTGGCCTACATATAGTATTTCTCTCAAACTGGATGATGGGACACTCTCCTGCAAAATTACCTGATGTTAAATATGGACATCTCATATAGAATGACTTTATTTCCTCATCATAGAAAATATATAAAGGACTCAAAGGTGCACATAAATTAATATAGAATGTATTACATAATGTATTACAATTACTATTCTGCCCCAAAATGTAAAGACCCTTTGTGGAACTATGGACTGTATATCTCTCATTTAATTCAGACCTGTACTGTTGAGCAATTCACAGCCATTATTAAGGATTCCAAATTTCCTGACCCTTTCATCTCATGGATTTGGTTACATTACTGCAACATCTTACCTTTGGTGTTCCTTTTTTTTTCTTTAAAAACTGTATTATTAAGAGACTTTTCTCTTTCTGGGTAACTAGTGACCAACTCAGGAATTCAGAAATTTTCAAAATCAAGATGATTAACAAAGTAACTCCTTAAGCTGTTGTAGACCTGTTTAATTGGAGGTCCCATACATTTCTTGGGACCATTAGCTACTTACCTATCTCAGAAAATGAAATAGAAAGGCAGAAGAAGGAATCTTAGGGACTGAAAGCCTACAGACTCTAGTCTGACTCACATAGTCAGGTATAGACCATGCTAAACTTGAGCTTCTGCCTTAAGTCCTCATGTCAGTTGTGGGGGGTAGTCAAAAGCAAATCCCAACTCCTGTTTGCTTCACTCCCATTTAAAAGTTCAAGGAAGATAAATCTTCCAAAGAAATACAAAAAATAAAGTGATTGCACAGTTTATGTTTATTGGGAGAAAGTAGGGTTTATTTCTTAAAAGATTGCTCCTATCACATATTCTTAGTCACTACCACTAAGTAGTATCAACAGTCACTGGGTATTGATCATGGGAGTTCATTGCTTCCCCCCAGGAAGGGGCTAGAACATATGTCCCTCAGGATTGGGCCAGGATACTTATCCAACTCTAGGTTAGATACCTTTTCTAAAAATGAGATACAATCTTCCTACATTAATATTAAATTCTTCAGAAACTAATAGCTATTTCCCATTCTCTGCAAGGAGCACCTAGCTGGCACAGTAGATTAAAAACACCAGGCCTGTAGTCAAGAAGACTCATCATCTTGAGTTCAAATCTGACCTCAAATACTTACTAGCTGTGTGACCTTGAACAAGTCATTTAGCCCTTTTTGCCTCAGTTTCCCCATTATAAAATGAGCTGGAGAAGGAAATGTATCTTTGCCTCCAGTATCTTTGCCAAAAACAAAACAAAACTGAAATGGGGTCACAAAGAGTTGGACATGATTGAATGACAAAAATCTTTGCATTCCATTTGGGTCTCTAGCAGTTGTGTACTCTTTCTTCTACCATGGTATGTATTCTTTCCCCATTGTTCCCTCTCAGAAATCTTATCTTCTTCTAAGTTAAGAAGCATTTATTAAGCACCTACTTTATGCCAGATACTGTCTTAAGCACTAGGTTCATTGAGTTCAGTTCTTTCTTTTCTATTAATATTTTCCCGATGCCCCCGAGAAGTTAATTCTCCCTAATTCCTCAGATTATCTTGTATTTGTATATCTATGCATATTTTTATCTTCCCAGTAGAACGTAAGCTCCTTGAAGGCAGATACTATTTTTTATATGTCCTTTGATCCTGGCATCTTGAATAATACCAGACAAAAATAAATATTTATTTAATTGAATACAATAAACCACTTGTTACATCTGCTATAAGGACATTTCTTGTTCAGTTATAATAGACTACATGATCACGCCAACCTTTGTAATGACACTGATTCTTCTTTTTAAGTTGAGTAATTACAATTTAAAATTTAGCTTTTTTCTTATTTCATTTTCAGGCAACACAATTATCGGGATTTCCTGAGTATGTTAAAATAGTAGAAGTTGGACCCAGGGATGGCTTGCAAAATGAAAAGGTAAATAGATATACTCAAAAGATTTGTGTTAAATATTACTTGAAATATTCACATTAAAAAATATCTAGAGTAGTAGTTTATGAATAACATTATTTATCAATCAATAAATATTTCATAAATGCCTACTACATGCCAGATACTATGTTAGGTCCTGATGATAAAAAAGACAAAAATGAAACTATCCTTATCATCAGGGACTTACATTCTATTGGAGGAAGACATGTACAGATATAGGTATATACAAATATGTATTCTTAGTATTTGCACAATTCCTTTAGTAATATTAAGATATAGCATTTATGTAATGCTTTAAGATTGATAAAGTGCTTTACATCTGTTATCTCATTTTGTAAATCAATTGCCTTTGGGTGAAATTTTTTTCTTACAAATTATAAATCTCTCAGTATATTAATACTGCAATCCTTTTTTTTCTTTTCTAGGTCATTGTACCTACAGATATCAAAATTGAGTTTATTAACCAACTTTCCAAAACAGGATTATCAGTCATAGAAGCAACCAGTTTTGTATCTTCCAAATGGGTACCTCAGGTAGGTAAAATAGGGAATTCAGTCAGTAGGTCTCTAATGCAAATTTGTGAGATAATTATTAAGAAATCAGAAAAAAGCTGGTCAGAATGGTAAAGTAATATAATTCATGTATTTTCATGTTTATTTTCTTTCTAAGTCATTAAGTGTTTGTTTATAGAAGTGTGTCAGGGTTTGCAATACAACTTATAGATGTTACCTAATACCTCTGTGTTGGAGGAAATTCTATTCCAACTTTACAGATAAGGAAAATACTGATGGAGAGAGGTTCAATCGCTTTCCTGTAGTCCCACAACTAGTTGAGTGTCTGAGGTAGATTTTTGACTGAGGTCTTTTTGTAAACAACATATTATAAGATTATGGTTTTTAATTCATTCTGCTGTCTGCTTCCATTTTATGGGAGAGTCTATCCCTTTCACATTCACACCTATGATGATTATTTGTCTTTCTCTCCATCCTATCCCCCTCTCTGTTTATGCTTTTCTTTCTCCTTTCTCCCTTTCCCTCCTCACTAGAATTTTGCTTTTGACCACCTCCTCCCTCTATCTTCCCTCCCTTTCATCAGCCCTCTTTCCTTTTCATTTCCCTTTCCCCTACATTTGCCTATAGGGCAATTTAGATTTCTATACCTGAGCATGCTATTTCCTCCTTGAGCCAAATTCGATGAGAGGAAATTTCAAGCAATGCTCATCACCATCTCTTCTTTCCCTTTACTGTAATATGTCTTTGTGCCTCTTCATGGGATGTGATTTACCCTTTCCTGCCTCCGCCTTTTCTCTTCTCCCATTACAATATTTTTTGAGCACTTAATTAAGTTTTTTATCATCACATCAAAATCAACTTAAACCTACCCCTCTGTCCATGTATTTCTCTCCTATATGATGTAATAAAGATAGAGATCTCAAGAGTTGTATCATCTTCCCATTTAAGGATGTAAATAGTTTTTCCTTATTGAATGTGTGTTTTTCCTCTTTCCTGTTTACCTTTTTATGTCTCTTTTGAGTTTTGCATTTGAAGATCAAATTTTCCATTGAGTTCTGGTATTTTCATCAGGAAAGTATGGAATTCCCCTAATTCATTGAATATCCATCTCCTCACTTGAAAGATTTTGCTTAGTTTTGCCGGGTAGTTGATCCTTGGTTGTAATCCAAGATCCTTTGCCTTATGAAATATCATATACTAAGCCCACTGATCTTTTAATGTAGAAACTGCAAGGTCCTGCATAACCCTGACTGTAGTTCCATGATATCAAAATTGTTTCTTTCTGGCTGCTTGCAGTATGTTCTTCTTGATCTGATAATTCTGGAATTTAGCTATAACATTCTTTGATGTTTTCAATTTGGGATATTTTTCAGGAGGTGAAGGGTAGATTATTTCAGTCACAATTATACCCTCTGGTTCTGGGACCTCAGGGAAGTTTTCCTCGATGATTTCTTTATAAAATAATTTATTTATTTATCTTTAGTTTACAAAACGCGGTTCCACAATCCCTTGAGTTTAAATTTTCTTTCCCTCCTTCCCCCCGCCCCCAGCCCATAGCAGCATGCAATCAAATATAGGATCTACAAATACCTTCACATTGAACATCAGTCAGGTTGTAATGAAGGATTATAATCTATGGAATGAACAATGGGAAAGAGGAAACAAAACTAAACAAGAAAACAAAAGAAAGCAGGTAGTTTGCTTCAATCTGCATTCAAATTCTGTCGTTCTATTTCTCTGTGTGGACACCTCTTTCCATCGTGTCTCTTTTGGAGTTGTCTTATAAACTTGCATTACTGAGAGGAGTGTAGTATATCAAAGTTAGTCATCACATATACATATGTTGTGTCTGTAATTGTGTACAGATTTTTCCTGGTTCTGCTCTTCTCACTCAACATCAGTTTATATAAGTCTCTCCAGGTTGCTAAGAAGCCCATCTGCTCTTCATTTCTTATAATGCAATAGTATTACATTATATTCATATACCACAACTTGTTTAGCCATTCGCCAATTAATGGGCATCCCCTCAATTTCCAATTCTTTGCCACCACAAAAAGAGCTGTTATAAATATTTTTGTATGTATGAGACCTCTTCTCACTTCTATGATCCCTTTGGTATACATCCCTAGAAGTGGTATTGCTGGGTCAAAGGGTATGCACTTATTTAGAGCCCTTTGGGCATAGGTCCAGATTGCTCTCCAGAATGTTTGAATCAGTTCACAACTCCACCATCAATGCATCAGTATTCCAATTTTTCCACATCCTTTCCAGCATTTGTCATTTTCCAGTTTTGTCATCTTAGCCAATCTGGCCAGTGAGATGTGGTGCGTCATAATGTTTTTATTTGTATTTCTCTAATCAGTAGTGATTTAGAACATTTTTTCATATGTTTGTAGATATCTTTAATTTTTTCCTCTGAAAATTTTTTCCTCTTGCCTGTTCATATCCTTTGACCATTTATCAGTTCCCTTCCCCCTTACTACTTCTTCCCTCCCTTCTAACCTTCCTCCCCCTTTTCTTAGCTCTTCCCCCCTCCTATTGCCTATAGGGTACAACAGATTTTTATACTTAATGTAGTATGTTATTTCTATCTCATAGAGTCATTAGCTTTGATTTGGTTGATTCTAATTTTTAGTGAATTATTTTACTCAGTTTTTGAAGCTCCTTTTCCATATGTTCAGGTTTCATTTTTTTTTTTTTTTTTGCTTTTAGGAGGGCAATTGGGGTTAAGTAACTTGCCCAAGGTTGCATGGATAGGCTTTTGTTTGTGTGTGTCAAGTGTCTGAGGCCGGATCCGAACTCAGGTGCTTCTGACTCCAGGGCCGGCACTCTACTCACTGCACCACTTAGCTGCCCCTCAGGTTTCATTTTTAAGGATTTATTTTCTCCAGTTATATTTTGAGTCTCTTTTTCCATTTCACACATTTTTCTTTTTAAGGAGCAGCTTTCTTCATTGAAATGTTTTTCTATTATCACAATTTTAATTTTAGAAGAATTGGTCAATTTATCTTCTATTTCTCTAATTTGGTTTTTAAAGTCCTTCATGAGCTCTTCCAGGAACACTTTCTGGGCTTGAGACCAGTTCATATTCCCTGTTGAGATTTCAGCTGTGGGTGTAGAGTCAATGTTTTCTCCTTCTGAATTTGGATCTTCAGGCTCAGGATAATAGGATTCTAGAGTCTTTGTCTTTGCTATCTGTTTTTTTTTTTTTTTTTACCCATTTTGAGGCAAGACCTTAGCCACACCCTTCCTCTAGGACTCCCAAGCCTTCACTGTTTTAGAATTTTACTCTGAGGCAATGATCTCTGTGTTTTCAGTATGGGGGGGTGGTGGGTGCAGATTAGAGCAGCAGCTGGGATTCATGCGCCATTCTGGTCCCTGGAAGTTCAGGTAGGTGCTTTTTAAACACCCAGGTTATGGGTTGATAGCCCTAGGAGTAGCTGCTGCCACTGCTATGGGTCCTGCATTTCTCTCTTACCCAGCTACAACAGATTCCCAGTCCTGTGGTGATAGGCCTGGCAATGGCCCCTTCAGTTGGTGGATAGACTTGCTGCCCATTGTCCACCTCTGCATGCTGAGCTGTCCGCCTTTGTGTACCTGCCGTCTTGATGATTTCTTGAAGGATGCTGTCCAGGCTCTTTTTTTATTGTAGTTCTCTGGTAGACCAATTATTCTTAAATTATCTCTCCTCGATCTGTTTTCCAGATCAGTTGTTTTTACCAATAAGTTATTTTGCATTTTCTTCTATTTTTTTCATTCTTTCAATTTTATTTGACTGATTTTTTTTTTTAAAGCAATTGGGGTTAAGTAACTTGCTCAAGGTTACATGGCTAGTCATTATTTATGTGTGGGTGCTCATTTTCTGAGGCTGGATTTGATCTCGGGTCATCCCAACTGTGAGGCTGGCGCTCTTACTCACTGTGCCACCTAGCTGCCCCTTTAGGGCAATTGGGGTTAAGTAACTTGCCCAAGGTTACACGGCTAGGTTTTTGTTTGTGTGGATTAAGTGTCTGAGGCCGGCTCTGAACTCAGGTCCTTCTGACTCCAGGGCCGGCGCTCTATTCACTGCGCCACCTAGCCACCCCTTATTCGACTGATTCTTGATGTCTTATAGAGTCCTTAGCTTCCACTTGCCCAATTTTAATTTTTAATGAATTGTTTTCTTCAGTTAGCTTTTGTGCCTCCTTTTCTATTTGTCCAATTCTACTTTTTTTTTTCCTTATTGGAGGTGGGGAGGCAGGGCAGTTGGGGTTAAGTGACTTGCCCAAGGTCACATGGCTAGTACGTGTTAAGTGTTTGAGGCCAGATTTGAACTCAGATCCTCCTGACTCCAAGGCTTGTGGAGTGCTTTATTCACTGCTCTATCTAGCCACCCACCAATTCTACTTTTTAAGTTGTTTTTTTTCAGTGTACTTTTGTTCATTGTATTTTAAAATTTTTCTTCTACCTGTATTATTTGACTTTTAAAATCCTTCTTTTTTGGCTTGAGATTAGTTCATATTCTCCATTGAGGTTTCAGATATGGATATACTGACCCTATTGTCTTCTGAATTTGTGTTTCGACCTTCCCTGTCACTAAGACATTTTTCTATGGTCATTAATATTTTTATTCTTCTTGCCCATGTTTGCCTTTTATTCTGGCTTTTAAATTTGATCTCTGCTTCTGGGGCCCAGGGGACACTGTTCCTGACTTCTTGTTCTGGGAACTAGGGTTTACTTGTTTCTGTGCTGGGGCCTCAAGTGCTGGCAGTTGGATGTTGTAGTGGTCTGGTAGTTTACCTTGGGCTGAGCTGGAGGTGATGTGTGCCTGGCATTGGTGCTTGCCTGCTCTTCCACCCCAGTCCACTGAGGTGGGGCTTGCTGCTGGCTTGCTGGGATGCTTCCCATCCTGCACAGGTCCCCTTCAGCCACAGCAAGAAGGAGTTTTCCTGTTAATCCCCTTCACCTCCTGAGCTAAAAGACTGCTGGACCCCATCTTTCTGCTAGCTTGGGTTTATTCCAAGACTTTTCCTGGTGCAATATTCTCTGTTTTTTTTAAGGTCAACAAGGGAGGGTCATAGTGACTTACTGCTTACTTTACCATCTTGGCTCCCAGAAGTTTAAATAGGTGACTTTCAAACATTCAGTCTTATAGCCCCAGGAGTAGCTGCTGCTGCTGCCACAGTATTTTGCTCTTCTCTCACCCAGTTCTGACAACACCACCTGTGCTGAGAGGTCTGGAAATCACCACTGCTGCCTGTGATTCGTTCACTGGCATCTGCTCTGTCTTTGCTATGGTCGAGACTGCCCTGACACAGCCTGTGTGTTAGACTGCACTTCTCTCCCAGCCCAGTGCAACAAATCCTTCCTGTCAACCTTCTAGGTTTTCTTGGGCTAGAAATCTGTCACATTCTGTCTTTTTGTGGACTGTTACTCTATGATTTGTTGAGATTCACTTTTTAGAGGTATTTGAAGGAGTTTATTGGAGATCTCAAGTGAGTCTCTGCTTTCATTCCACCATTGTGGCTCCACTGACTGAGGTCTTTTCAGTAACAAATCCATTTCTCTAACCAGTAGGATATACTGCCTTCCATTTCAAGTGCTGTACTAAAAGACAACTAAAATAAAATTATTATTATTATTATTATTATTACCATTATTATTATTACTACTTTGCTTTTTGGAGGGCAGTTGGGGTTAAGTGACTTGCCCAAGGTCACATGGTGTTTTTTGTGTTAAGTGTCTGAGGCCATATCTGAACCTAGGTCCTCCTGACTCCAGGGCTGGTGCTCTATTCACTGTGACACCTAGCCACCCATAAAATAAAATTCTTTAGCCACTGCTTTCTATCCTTGTCTTTTTGTATTTTTATAGTTGAATTTTTGAATCCAATTTTAGGATTTTTTTTAAAAAGATCAAACTTGTGATTTTATTGGTGCAAGAGGAAACTGCCGGAGAGGGGCTCTACCAGTAATAATCCTTCACCTGTTCTGGAACTTATAGCTTTAAGAGTTTTAAAAAGAGAGGTTGATTGATTGGCTTGGGGTCATGTAGCCAGTATATACATATATATCACTTGCACTCAAGGCTTTTTTGTGTCTCATGCCTTTTTAAATGCAGAGCATGCTCACTGAATATCATGCAGGCCCTTATCCCTTTATATTTCATCATATTATTTTCAGCATTCCTTCTAGACTATTAGAATCACTTTTTGCATGTTCTATTTGGTTATTTACTATAGTCATTATCCTTTGCAGCTCTCCATTATTTGAAGATTTAATTGAGTTCTTCAAGTAACGTGAGACCATAGCAGACCTAGATAAACATGTGGTGGTAAACAGTAAGATATTTCCTATTCATTGTACTCTCATGGTGGATAGAACTCTCAGGTAGTGATTACGGGACTTTTTGTAATTGGGTAAAGTCTCTACTGGAAAAAAGTGAATATTTAACTTTCCAGTTATTGGTTGACATGACACAAATCACTTTTCTGGTGTATCTTCCTTATCTTCTCAATGAGAATGATGATGAATGGTCACTCCTATAAAAAAAATTAGGTAGGACAGGGTCTGTCTGCATATAATAGGTGCCAAAGGTCACCCAGTTAGCAACAAATCAATTCAGGTCTTCAGACTTAGAATTTAGTACTTTTTCCACTATCACACTTATTCAAATTCACATAGATATTAAGTAGCCAGCCTGACACATGAACTTAGGTCTCCTGAATACAAATCAAGCATTCTCTTTTACCACATCATTATGCCTTCTCTTAACACTGAACTTGATTGCCATTAGAGGAAATAGCTTGATGGTTTTGTCGCTGTTCAGTCCTGTCCCAACTCTTTGTGACCCAATATAGGTTTTTCTTGACAGAGATATTGGAGTGGCTTGCCCCTTTGCCAGCTCATTTTGCAGATGAGGAAAATGAGGCAATCAGGGTTAAGTGACTTGCCCAGGGTCACACAGCTTCTTAGTATCTGAGGACAGGTTTGAACTCACTTAGATGAGTCTTCCTGACACCAGACCTGGCACTCTATTCACTACACCACCTAGCTGCCCCCTTGACTTTTTGGGCATGATACCAGCTTACTGTGGGAAATTTTCAGGAAAGGAAGGACACTGTTCTCTTTCCTTTGGTCCCTCAAAAGTACCTCAGCATAGATTACACCACAGAAATCCAGAAAAATAAATGATTGCTTTCTGGTAAGGCGCAAGTAGTCTGGTTTTCCCTTTTGGCCAAATCAACTTATCCATTAGGCCACTTTAGCACTTCATGACATTTAGAAGGATGGAGTCAAGAACCATTTTAAGCACTCCAAAGACTAACTAGCTAACAGAAACTTCCATATAAATGGAAAGGCAAGTAGTGCCTCTTGGAGGAAAAATGGAGAAATGTTTCTAATGTGCTCTGAGCTGAGTGGAGAAATGCGATATAAATGTCAGGAGATATAAACGATGTCAGGCTAGATCCTATGATTATGGGAAGCTGTTTACTCTTGCAAGATTAATGAACTCTTCCAAGGCATCAGGGTAACATCAAATAAATGACCTGTTTCCCATATAGCTACTGATATACTTCTACCCTCCTAAAGGTAATTATATCTCTTCTGTGAGTAGTGTTTTCCCCCCCAAATTGTGTTGGTTGGGGGAGGGAGAAGAACATGAAATAGGGTCTAATCTGATTTATTTAAGTTATGCCATTTGTAAAAGTGAAAAATTTTATACCAATTACAAGAGACTTTGTATTACTGTATTTCATCTTCAGTACTAATCTGAGTTTAAGTATTGCAAGCTATTTGTGGCTTAAGTGAATTATTGAGTGGTGAGTGGTATGCCTGGGTCAAAGATGGCATATAATTAATTTTTATCGCACTGTTGCTCTTAAATTTCCAACAATGTTTGCAATTTAATTTTGTAATTGTATGTATTATCAGAGCTCATTTAGCTTGCCTGGTTTGAGCTAAATTCTTTGTTGCTTATATCAACACATAGCTTTACTGGTTTTGTTTTTTATGGTAAACTAAAAAACCTACAGCAAGCAAAGATGGTTCCTAACATGACTTTCTTTGCTGAAACTACTTTGTATCATTCTCCTTCACTTTATAAACCCTCTTCAAGGAGGAAATTTAAATCAATTTTTTTCTGATTTTGAGCAATCTTATTTCAAACTTGGGTTGGAATTTTTTGTTTTAATGTAACTGCTCATATGCTTATAGAGTAAATGCCGCTCCATTTAAAGATAAAGGTCTGTGTTTCTGAAATGAAATCCATTCTTGATTATGTACATTTTCTTTTCTTTTTTCCCCTTCTTGGTCATAGGTCATGGGAATAGTACTCCCAGTTATGTTTAGATCACTGCTTGTTCACTTATTTCTTTTTTTAGTATTTTCAAGCGCTTTTATAGTTTCCCTCCTACTGTTATGCTTGGCAGAGAATTTCTTACTGAAAACAGCCAAAAGAAAAAAAAAAGTTCCACAGTAGCAAGGTGCCATGTAAAACAGGATCCTGCACCTATAATCAAAATAGCCAAAAATGATAAAATGCCTGCCACTAAATGCCTGCCATTTTACAGCTGACCTGGAAAATTATTTTTTTTAAGTTCAATGTGAAGTAATGGGGAGAATGGGTTAAAAATTGGCCCTAATTTAGCTGGAAAGAACAATAATCATTATAATAATAATAATGATAAATGATAGCTATAATAGGTCTTTAGGTGGTGCAGTGGATAGTGCACTGGCCTGGAGTCAGGAAAACCTAAGTTCAAATATGGCCTCAACTACTTACTAGCTCTTGTTTGCCTCAGTTCTCTCATGTATAAAATGATCTGGAGAAGAAAATCACAAACCACTCCAGTGTTTCTGCCAAGAAAACCCCAAAACTGGGTTACAAAGAGTTAGGCATTACTGAAATGACTGGACAACAATATTATAGGGATAAAATAATTATTTTGGTTGCACATCATCATTTAATATTACTTAACTTATTCTGAAATTGAGGTGACGATTTTACTTTTTATACATTTCTTGATATGTTTTCATCCATAAGATTTTCCCTTGGGTAAAAGAAAACGTTAAACAGAAATGATCAACACAGTTAAACCCATCTGCCACTGAGTGTAACATTCTGAATCCAAAGACTTCAACTTCTTTACTGGAGGAGGGATATATGTTTCATTGTTTATCCTCCAATATCCTGAAAGATCATTTTATTTAATCTGAGTTAGTTGCTCATTTTCATTTTTGTAGTCATCCTGAGTATTGTTCTGGTCCTACTTTTCTTGTTTTCTATTACATAGTACAAATCTTCCTCTATTTCTTTGAATTCCTTAAAGAGTATTTGTTATATCTTAAAGTACCAATAGTATTCTATTACCTTAATTTACCATACTACTTATTATTATTTCTTTTTTTCCAAGGCAATCAAGGCTAAGCAATTTGCCCAGGGTCACACACCTAGAAAGTGTCCAGTGTCTGAGGCCAAATTTGAAGTCAGGTCTTCTTGACTCCAAGGCAGGTGCTCTATCTACTTTTCTACCTAGCTGCCCCCTTAAATGCTTTAAAGACATAATTATTTTTAAAATGGTAGTAAAATTGAGGTTTTTTTTAGTTAGTTAACCAGTTTAAAATATTTTAGTAAGGATTATAGACAAAAATGACTGTCACTTTTAAAAATACTTAGATCTTTTTACTGTTTTCATATACAGTCATATAAACCTCTCAACATTCCTCTTAGTTGACTGTTGTTGTTATTGAATCATTTCAGGCATGTCTAACTCTTTGTGACTCCATTTGGGGTTTTCTTGGCAGAGATACTGTAGTGATTTGACATTTCCTTCTCCAGATAATTTTATAGTTAAGGAAACTGAGGCAAATAGAGTTTAGTGACTTGCCCAAAGTTACACAGCTAGTAATGTCTGAGACCAGATTTGAACTCATAAAGATTAATGTTCCTGACTTCAGGCCCAGCACTTTATCCACTGTGCCACCTAGCTGCTCTAGAACTGAGTAGAATCTAATTAGCATTCCCTTTTTACAGGTGAGGAATTGGAGCACAAAGTAGTTAAATGACTTATCTGAGGTAAGTCACATTAAAAAAGCTAGTTAGTGACTAAGACAAAAAGAGATCCTAGGTGTGCTGACTCCTAATTGAGTGTTTATTCCATCACATCTTTTTTTTAGATTTTTTTCTTAAAATATCACCATATGTGACTTCAAAATATAAATAACTTGGTAATTAATCATTAGAGAAAATGAAGGTGTAAATTTCATTGTCTGTTCCCTTTCTCTTTCTGAAAAACTTCACTTAAAATTAGTCTGTCTTAAAGTATCCTATTCCTTACAACTGGAACAGATCAATGGTCATATTTTGCTCAGTATTTATATACACTCTGTGGCAGGAAATGAACCTAAAACAAAGTGCCAAAAACTATTCAGAAATAAATCAATTACTCTTCCAATATGGTCCAAGTACAATAGTTACAGGAAGAAATTCTCTCCTCTTTGACTGCCCTCAATCTTAGAAATTTATCCATTTTATTAGGAGAGATTGTAAGGATTAACTAACATCTTTGATAATGGGAAAAAGTGCTAGTGAGAAAGTTGAAATTTTTGGACAGAAGCTTCAGAATGTAGATTTTCTCTACTAATAGTCAGAATTTGGAAATATTGTTAAAAACAACTTCAGTGGTACAATTCAGATTCTGAGCTCCAGAGGAAACATTTTGGAAAAGGTCTACTTGCCATTTGTTAACTACAAAATAAACTTTGCCTTCCCTCTTTCTGTTAGTGACTCCACTAATAAGGAGATGTGTAGTAGAGAACAATGGTGTCAGACTCAGAAACAGGGCCACTAATCCATGGGTAAGGATCCCTGTCCACAGCATATTGACTTAGTTTTAAAATGTAAAGTTATCTATGCTTTACTGTAATTTTATTTATTTTGTTAAATATTGCCCACTTACATTTTAATATAATTCCTGATGCTTGTGGGACTGTTGAATATCACATGTTTGAAACCTCTGGTGTAGAAGACACACAGCAATGAACTGAATTTTTCGGGCACTTAGCTGAACCCAGGACAAAGTATTTAACCTCTCAGGATGTTGGTTTCCTCTTCTGTAAAAGAAATATGTTGGGGGGCAGAGTCAAGATGGTGGGGTAAAGCAGCACTTCCACAGAGCTCTGGCCCACACCACTTCAAAATTATGTAAAAGGGGGACTCTGAATGACCTCTGGAGCTCCAGAACCCACAAAATGACTCAGAGAAGTAACCTCTGGCTGAGGACAGCCCAGCAGCCAGGCAGCTAGGTAGGGAGTGGCCAGCACAGTGCTCTGGGAGCCCAGCCCAGGACCACCTGAGTCAGAGGTTTTAGCCCCAGCATGGCCAGACCAGCAGCCAGCTGGAGTGACCTGAGAACACCAGCAGCTGTGGCATTTCTAGAATTATCAACACATAGATGCCTAGGACAAAGTGAGAGGTCAGTGCCCTATGAACATTGGGACTGTTTGGGAGAGTACATCAGCTTCTTCCCTGGGGGCAAGAAGCTGCTGAGGAGCCATGGAACAGGAGGAGGACTGTGAGGTCAGAAATCCTGCACCAAAAGCCCCAAATGAAAATACGAGTGGGTTACAGGCCATAGAGGACCTTAAGAAACAGATAAGAGAAGTGGGGGAAAAATTGGGAAGAGAAAAGAGAAAGATGCAAGAAAAGTATGAAATGAGAGTCAACAGCCTAACTGAGGAAAATAACAACTTAAAAAATAGACTAACTCAAATGGCAAAAGAGGCTCAAAAAGCCAATGAGGAGAAGAATGCCTTAAAAAGCCAAATTTGCCAGATGGAAAAAGAATCTCAAAAGCTCACTGAAGGGAATCATTCCTTCAGAGTTAGACTGGAGCAAATGGAAGCTAGTGACTTTATGAGAAATCAAGATGCTATTAAGCAAATCCAAACAAATGAAAGAATGGAAGGCAATGTGAAATATCTCATGGGAAAAAACACTGACCTGGATAATAGATGAGGGGGAGATCATCTAAAAATTATTGGACTACCTGAAAGCCATGATCAAAGAAAGAATCTAGAAATAATTCTTCAAAAAATTCTCAAGGAAAATTGCCCTGATGTTTTAGAACCATAGGGCATGATAGAGGTTGAAAGAATCCATCACCTCCTGTAAAAGATCTGCCCCTCCCCCCCCCAAAAAAAAACAACTCCTAGGAATATTGTTGTCAGGTTCCAGAATTCCCAGATCAAGGAGAGAATATAACAAGCATCCAGGAAGAAACAATTTCAATATTGTGGAAACACAATCAGAATAGCCCAGGACCTAGCATCTTCTACCCTGAGGGATCGAAGGGCATGGAATATGATATTCTGGAGGTCAAAGGAGCTGGGATTAAAACCAGGAATCACCTCCCCAGCAAAACTGAGTATCTTGTTTCAGGGGGAAATATGGTCATTCAGTGGAATAGAGGACTTTCAAGCATTCTTGAGGAAAAAAAAAACAGAGTTGAATAGAAAATTTGACATTCAGACACAAGAAGCAAGAGATGCTTGAGAAAGTAAACATGGAAAAGAAATGATAAGGAACTTATCAAAGTTGAATTATTTACATTCCCACATGGAAAAACGATAACTGTAACTGATGAAACCATTCTCAGTATGAAAATAGCTAAAGAAGGGTGTATGGGCATTTGAATACATATGTGAATGTGTGTATATATGTTTACAGGTGTACATAAATAGAGGGCACAGGCCAAATTTAATGGGAAGGGATGATATTTAAGGGGTGAAATTGAGAGGTGAGAGGGGAACATAATGAGAGAAGATGGGGAGAGGCAGAATGGGGTAAACTATCTCATGTAGGAGAGGCAAGGGAAAGTGGTTGCAGGGGAGGGGAAGAACAGGAAGGCAAAAAGGCAAAACCTTATTCTCATTTAATTTGGCTCAGGGAGAGAATGACATACATACTAAATGGGATATCTCACCCTACAGGAAAGTTGAGGGTTGGGGATGGAGGGGATGATGGAAGGGAGGGCAGGCTGGCGGGGAGGGAAGTTGGAAGCACCCACTTTGAAAAGTGACAGTATCAAAGTGGGGAGTGGACCAGGTGAGAGGTGGGATAGGAGGGAGGGAAATATAGTCAGTCTTTTACAATATGTATACTATGGTAATGTTTTGCATAGCTACACATGTACAACATATACTGAATTACT
This sequence comes from Gymnobelideus leadbeateri, assembly GCA_011680675.1. NCBI lineage: Eukaryota > Metazoa > Chordata > Mammalia > Diprotodontia > Petauridae > Gymnobelideus > Gymnobelideus leadbeateri. The sequence goes on along the minus strand of WOXC01004223.1, from coordinate 275,007 downwards.
TATCTCCCCAGTAAGGCTGGTTGACAAGGGAGGAAGGGAATGAATCTGGAATTCAAAGTTTTAAAATCAAATCTTTTAAAAATATATAAATACTATTATTAATACTATTTTACATCTAATTGGGAGATAAGATATATAGGCATTGGAGCACAGAGATTCACCTTGCTGGAAAAGTTGAAGGGGGTATGGGAGAAGAGATGGGAGAGAGCAGATTGGAGGAGGGAATATCCTGTGGGACTGCTATTCTGGGATCGTGGGTAGGGGGAAAATGAGGAAAAAATTGTAACTCAAAATCTGGTGGAAATGAATGGTGTAAACCTGAAGTTAATAAAACATTTGAGAATAAATAAAAAATAAATAAATAAATAAATGAATGAATGAATGAATGAATGTATGAATGAATAAATGAATGAATGAATAGATAGATAGATAGATAGATAGATAGATAGATAGATAGATAGATAAGTTGGACTTATTGATCTCTCAGGTTCTTTTTGGCTCTAATTCTTTGATTCTATGATCTTCTCAGTTACCCAGCTTTTAAATCTTAGTCTTTTCCCTTGATACACATCATAGGAATACATAAGCCCACATTCAATCAGTAGTTAATTCTACCTGTATAATCTCATGCTTATACAATTCCCACTGTCACCACCTTAGTTCAAGCACTGGAGCTTATATTACATATAATAATATAATATGATGTTATAATATTCTCCTCCATAGCCTCCTTAACTCTAGCTTCTACTCTCTCCCATCTCTCTTTCATACTGTTTCCATCCTTTTCTTCATAATGCACAGGAATGACCATGTCAGCATACCTTTAGCACTGTGCTATCATATACATGATAAAAGAAACACTTCTTAGTTTCATCTAACAGGTCTTTCATAACGTGACTCTATCCTGTTCTCTATTGATTCATACATTTGAATAGAGCATTTTGCATTTTTTGAAAGAACTGTTTTCACAGTCACACCTCTTGAAATCTTTTGCTTTAAAACCCCTCTTGGGTACCACCTTCTTTATGAAACTTTCCCCTATATCTCTAGCAGAATGCTTTCTTATCTCTCTTGTGACATTATGCTTAGACCATTTGATCACAGTTATTTTCAGCCTTGTATTATACTTGGTAGAGTTCATACCTTATCGATTTCCAATAAATTGTTGGTCCTTTGAGTTTGAGGATTACATAATCCAAAACTTGGTCTTCCTAGTGCCTAGCACACAGTCTTACACACAATAGGCTTATTTTTTGTTTGTCAAATTGTATTGATGGCATTGCTGTTCTCCTATCAGGCCTTTGATAAAGGTATAGATGACCTATTCATCAGATTTGCAGAGGACCAAAAGCTGGGAGGGATAGGTAACACACTAGATGAATAACAGAATCAGGATCCAAATAGATCTTGACAGATTAGAGCAGTGGCCTAATTTCAAGGAAAATAAGATAAAATTCAGTCATGATAAAATAATGTCTTACACTTGGGTCTGAAGATCACCTTCACACCTACAAGAAGGAGGAGGACTAGTTAGAAAGCAGCTTGTGTGAAAAAGATCTGAACATTTTAGTGGACTAAATTGAGATTGAAAGAGAAAGAAGGGGTGGCTAGGTGGCACAGTGAATAGAGCGCTGGCCCTGGAGTCAGAAGGACCTGAGTTCGGAGCCGGCCTCCGACACTTAATCCACACAAACAAAAACCTAGCCGTGTAACCTTGGGCAAGTTACTTAACCCCAATTGCCCTAAAGGGGCGGCTAGGTGGCGCACTGAGTAAGAGCGTCAGCCTCGGAGTTTGGATGACCCGAGATCAGATCCGGCCTCAGAAAATGAGCACCCACGCATAAATAATGACTAGCTGTGTAACCTTGAGCAAGTTACTTAACCCCAATTGCTTTAAAAAAAAAAATAAATAAAAAAAAAAGAAAGAGAAAGAAAAAAGGATGAAGAGTGGAGATGGGAGATGGGAAGGGTCTTGGACTAAAAACCTTAGAGTTTTCTAATTCATGTTTCTCCTCTTCACAGTCCTATATCAGGTCAGTTGTCAAATTCTTTTTTTCTGCATTTATGGGTTACTTGTACCCACTCCTCCTTTATTCCTATCACTATCATCTTAGTTCAGCCACTCATTATGTTTCATTCAGACTGGTACAAAAGTTTTCTACCTTCTCCTTCCCTTGAAGTCCCTCCCTCCTTTCCTTCCTTCCTTTCTTCCTTCGTTCCTTCGTTCCTACCTTCCCATCTTCCCACTCTATTTTCCCTCTTTCTCTTCTTTCCTCTCTCCCTCCCTCTCTTCCTTGCTTGCTTCCTTTTCTCCTTCCTTTCCATTAATTAGCATGCATATAGCTCTGATCCTGCTAAATTCATATTATATCATTCCATATAGCTCTTTTTCTATCCCCTTTTATGATGCATAAATTTATAATTATATATGTGCATATATTTGAGAATCACTCTGTTACATAAATGTTGCATAAATTAGTCAATCTTCTTCTAAGTTTTGGAATTTTTTGTTGTTTTTAAATTTTTGCTATTATATTTAGAATAACTTTTATTACTTTTGTATAACTAGACCCTCCTTTCTATTTTTAATGTTTTGGAGATAATGCCATCACAATGGAATTTAGGTATGAAAAAATATGATCACTTTATATGACTCATTACATATTGCTTAATTTCTTTTAAAATGTTTTTACCCAACATTGGGTTTTATCATTTCTTGCTATGTCTGCATTCTTGTATGTGTAAGTTTATATACTGCTCACTACTTCTTTGTTGAGAACTGAGACTATTTATCAGTACTTAGTATTGATGGATTTTTCTCCCTTTGAATTAGAAGAGAGGTAAAAACAAATGGAAATAACATAAAATTTCCAAGACCCTATTTTTCCTTTGATGGAGGTTTACTAGCTAAGTACAGTTATGACAAACTGCACATTTATTTCATGCATATTATATAGCCAGGTGGCTTTTCAAGGCGAAAGGCCAAAAATTCATTGAATTTAAAATACCACAAAAGCTTAAGTTTAATCACCTAGTAATACCTGGTGTGTTTTAGAATAATGATAAAATAGAATTTATAAACAAATATAAGTGGAATAATTAGGCTTTCAAATATACTGGCATTTTATTACTGGTATGATAAAGCTTGTTAGAAACCATGAGCTCATAACATTAATAGCTGGAAGCTACCTTTGGCAACATCTAAACTTTATTTAACAGAAAAAGGAAACTGAGTCCCAAAGGGGTTAGAAAAATAATTAAGATCATATAATTATTACATAACAAAGAATAACATTCGAGTGCAGCCAAAAGTATGCAAAGCTGGCTGGTATGGTAGTGTATACTCAGAGGAAGCATCCCTATCATCTTTTCTTTTTCTTCTCAGAGCAGGGCATAATAGAACTGATGCTTTAGGCTTGGCTGACCCTGAACTAAGCCCCATAAATCCAGGGTTTCTCATTTTGAATCTTGTGTTAAATGTATTTAAAAAAAAACTTCTTAAAATCAGTCTTGTTTTCCATGGATTTTTTTAAACTGGTGTATGTTCAAATCTAAATAACTGGAAAAGCATCAGTTTCTCATGGGTAGACCAAGCTAATATAATAATAATGACAATTCTACTTACATTAATTTTCTTATTCAGTTCTATAACAAACTACCAAAAATACTTTATAGAACAAGAAAAAATGATAACAAAATTAATCTGGAAGAACAAAAGGTCCAGAATATCAAGGGAATTATGAAAAGAAACGCAAGAGAAGGTGACCTAGTCATAATAGATCTTAAATTATATTATAAAGCAGCAATCATCAAAACTACTTGGTACTGGCTAAGAAATAGAGTGGTGGATCAGTGGAACGGGTTAGGTACACAAGACACAGAAGTCAATGACTATAGTAATATACTGTTTAATAAACCCAAAGATTCCAGCTTCTGTGATAAGAATTTGCAATTTGACAAAAACTACTGGGAAAACTGGAAAATAGTTTGGCATAAACTAGGCATAAAGTCAAACTTATACCAAAATAAAGTCAAAATGGGTACATGATTTAGACATGAAAGCTGATACTATAAGAAACCAGGAGAACAAAGAATAGTTTACCTGTCAGATTTATGGAGAATGAAAGAATTTATGAGCAAACAAGGATGGAGAACATTATTAAATGCAAAATGGATAATTTTGATTACATTAAATTGAAAATTTTTTGCACAAACAAAACCAATGTAACAATATTAGGAGGGAAGCAGAAAACTGAAAGAATTTTACTGCTACTGTTTCAGATAAAGGCCTCATTTCTCTAATATATAGAGAACTGAGTTAAATTTATAAGAATACAAGTCTTTCTTCAATTGATAAATGGTCAAAGGATATGAATAGGTAGTTTTCAGAGGGAGAAATTAAAGCTATATATAGTCATATGAAAAAATGATCTAAATTATTATTGATTAGAGAGATGCAAATCAAAACAACTCTGAGGTACCACATCACACCTATAGATTGGCTAACATGACAAACAGGAAAATGATAAATGTTGGAGAGGATGTGTGGTAAAGTTGGAAAACTGAATTGTTGTTGATGGAGCTGGCAGTCGATCCATTCTAGAGAGCAATTTGGAATTATGCCCAAAGGGCAATCAAACTGTGCATATCCTTTGACTCAGCAATACTCATTCTAGGACTGTATCCCAAAGAGATCATAAAAATGGGAAAAGGACCCACACATACAAAAACATTTATAGCATCTCTTTTTGTGGTAGCCAAGAACTGGAAATTGAGGAGATACCCATCAATTGGTGAATGACTGAACAAATTGTGGTATATCAATGTAATGGAATACTATTGTACTATAAGAAATGATTAACAATCCTTCAAAGACTTATATGAACTGATGCTGAGTGAATGAAGTGAGCAGAACCAGGAGAATATTATTCACAGAAACAGTCACATGTGTGATGACTGATTTTGATGGACTTGGCCCTTCTTAGCAATGCAAGGCCCTAGGACAATTTCAAAGGACTCATAATGGTAAATGCCATCCACATCCAGAGAAAGAACTATGGAGTTCGAATGCAGAGTGAAGCAAACTATTTTCTTTTTTGTTTTGTTTTGTTTTTGCTTTCTCATGCTCTCTCCCATTCTTTATAATTCCTCTATGCAACATGACTAATGTGAAAATGTGTTTAATAGGAATATGTTTAGAGCCATTTCATATTGCATGCTGTCTTGGAGAGAGAGGAGGGATAGAGGAGGTGAAAATTTAAAACCAATGGAAGTGAATGTTGGAAACAAAAAATATATATTAATATTTTAAAAGCTTTTTCTGCATCTACTGGGTTAATCGTATGATTTCTGTTACTTTTGTTATTAATATGGTTAATTATACTAATTTTCCTAATGTTGAACCGGTTCTGCATTCTTGGTGTAAATCTCTCCTGATATTTAGTGTATTGTCCTTTTGATAAATTGTTGTAATCTCTTTGCTAATATTTTGCTTAAATTTTTTTGCATCAATATTTATTAGGGAATTTGGTCTAAAGCTTTCTTTCTCTGTTTTACCTCTTCCTGGTTTATATATCAGCACCATGTTTGTGCATAAAAAGAATTTACTAGAATCACTTCTTTGCCTATTTTCCAAGAAATTTTATATAGTATCAGAATTAATTGTTCTTTAGATGTTTGCTATAATTCATGTGTAAATCCATCTGGTCCTTGATATTTTTTCTTCAAGAGTTCATTCATGATTCAATTTCTTTTTCTTTTTTCTTTTCTTTTTCTTTTTCTTTTTCTTTTTTTGCTTTTTGGAGGGCAATTGGGGTTAAGTAACTTGCCCAAGGTCACCCAGCTAGGTTTTTTTTGTTTGTGTGTATTAAGTGTCTGAGGCCGGACCTGAACTCAGGTCCTTCTGACTCCAGGGCTGATGCTCTACTCACTGTGCCACCTAGCCACCCCTCAATTTCTTCTTCTAAAATTGAGTTATTTAAGAATTTTTCCCTCTTCTGTTAATCTGAACAATTTATATTTTTGCAAATATTCATCCATTTCACTTAGATTGTCAGATTCATTGACTTACTGTGAGTCAATGTAAGTCCTAATTATTGCTTTAATTTCCTCCTCATTGGTGGTGAATTCACTGTTTTCATTTTTGATACTGGAAATTTGGTTTTCTTTTTTCTTTTTTAATCAAAATAACCAAAGTATTATCTATTTGATTGTTTTTTTTTTCCCACAAAACCACCTCTTAATTTTACTTATTAGCTCAGTATTTTTTTTTCAATTTTATTAACCTTTCCTTTGATTTTCAGAATTTCAATTTTGGTATTCAACTGGGACTTATTCATTTTTTTCTACCTTTTTTAGTTACATGCTCAATTCATTGATATCCCCTTCTCTATTTTATTCATGTAAGCATTAAGAGATATAACACTTCCCTTTAGAACTGCTTTCACTGCATCCCAAAACTTTTGATATGTTGTCCCATTTCTGTTGTTCTCTTTGATGAAATTATTGATTATTTCTATGATTTGTTGTTTGACCTACTCATTCTTTAGGATTAGATTCTTTAGTTTCTAATTAATTTTTAGTTTGTCCTTCCATGGTCCTTCATTAAATATAATTTTATTGCATCATGATCTGAAAAGGATTCATTTAATATTTCTATCTTTCTACATTTGATTGTGAAGTTTTTATACCATAATGCATGTCAATTTTTGGGTAGGTGCCATGTACCATAGAGAAAAAGGTATATTCCTTTTTATCTCCATTAAATTTTCTCCAGATATCTGTCATATCTAAATTTTCTAAAATTATATTCACCTCCTTAACTTCTTTCTGATTTATTTTGTGGTTAGATTTATCCAGTTTTGAGAGGGACAGCTTGAGGTCCCCCACTAGTAAAGTTTTGCTATCTATTTCTTTGTGAATTTGCTTCATTTGTTCTCTAAGAATTCAGATGTTATACCACTTGGTGCATATATATTTAGTACTACTTCATTGTCTATGGCACCTTTTAGCAGAATGTAGTTTCCTTATCTCTTTTAATTAGATCTATTTTTGCCTTTGCTTTGTCTGAGATTAGTACTGTTACTCCTGATCCTTTTTTAATTTCAGCAAAGACTTAATATATTCTGCTCTGACCTTTTAACTTTACCCTGTGTTTATCTCTCTTCTTCACATGTGTTTATTCTAAACACCCTATTTTGTATTCTGATTTTTAATCCACTCTGCTTTTTTTGTTTTATGGAAGAATTAATTCCATTCACAGTCACAGTTATGATTACTGTGTCTTTCCCTTCATCGAGTTTTCCCTCCTGTTTATGCTTTTCTCTTTCTTTTTGCCCTTTCCTTCCTCATTAGTGTTAATTCTTCTGACCTTCACCTCCCTTAGTCTGCTTTCCTTTATATCAGTCCCCCTACCTTTTCTTTCCCCTTTCCCTCCTACTGCCTTGTAGGGTAAGATAAATTTCTAAACCCAGCTGAGTGTGTATGTTATTTCCTCTTTGAGCCAAATCAGATGAGAGTTAGATTCAAACAATCCTTACCATCTTTCCATCTACTGAAATAGGTCTTTTGCACCTCTTCATGTGATGTAATTTACCCTCTTCTGCCTCCCCCTTTTGTCGTCTTTGAGTACAATCTTTTTTTCACCCCTTAATTTTTTTACATCATCACATCAAAGTCAATTTATACCCAGGCCCTCTGTCTATGTATACTCTTTAACTGCCCTAACAGATATACAGTTCTCAAGTATTACAGGTGTTATCTTTTCCTTTAGGTATGTAAATACTTTAATCTTATTGAATAACCTCTTGTTTTTTCTTTCCTGTTTACTTTCATGCTTCTCTTGAATCTTGTATTTGAACATCAGGTTTTCTCTTTAGCGCTAGTCTTTTCATAAGGAAAGTTTGAAAGTCCCCTATTTTATTGAATGTCCATCTTTTCCCCTGAAAGATTATTCTTCATTTTTCTGGGTAATTGATCCTTGATTGTAATCTAAGCTCCTTTGGCTCCTGAAATATCAATCCCAAACCCTCCAATCCTTTAGTATAAAAACCTGCTAAACCCTGTGTAATCCTGACTGTGGCTCTTTGATATTTGAATTGTTTCTTTCTGGCTGCTTGCAGTATTCTCTCCTTGACCTGATAATTCTGGAATTTGGCTATAATACTGCTTGGAGTTTTCATCTTGGGATCTGGGATCAGTGGATTCTTTCAGTGACTATTTTACCCCCTGGTTCTAGGATATCAGGGAAGTTATTCTTGATCATTTTTTGAAAATAGCTTTCCAGGCTCATTTTTTGATCACATCTTTCAGGTAGTTCAATAATTATTGAATTACATATCTTGAATCTATTTTCCAGGTCAGTTGTTTTTCCAATGAGGTATTTTACATTTTCTTGTACTTTTTATTCTTTTGATTTTGTTTGACTGATTCTTGATGTCTCACATAGTCATTAGTTTCCACTTGCCCAGTTCTAATTTTAAACAGATTATTTTCTTCAGTTAGATTTTATATATCCTTTTTTATTTGGCAAATTCTACTTTTAAAGGAGTTGTTTTCTTCTGTGGATCCCCCCACCACACACACACACACACACACACACACACACACACACACACACACACCTTTTGTCCAATTCTATTTTTTGAGGAGTTGTTTTCTTCTATCAGTTTTTGTGCTTCCTTTTCTAAACTGTCAACTCCTTTTTCATAATTCTACTGCATGACTCTCATTTCTTTTCCCAAATTTTTTCTGCCCCTCTTACTTGACTTTTTAAAATCCTTTTTGAGTTCTTCCAAAATGACTTTCTGGGATTGAGACCAATTCATATTCCCCTTTTTAGCTTCATATGTAGGCATTTTGACATTGTTGTCAAAATGTGTTTTAATCTTCCCCATTGCCACAGTAGCTTACTATGGTCATGGCTCTTTTTACTCATTATTTTTAAAGTTGAACTCTGTTCCTGGGCTCTGCTCATGCTGCCATCTTGACTCTACCCTCTAGAAGGATTTCTTATCCATATCTTTCATAAAGGGTGGGGGCACTTTTCCACTATTCAAATCAATATGATGAGTGCTTAGGAGTTACCTGGTTCTAAAGGGTAGGTGCAGAAGAAGAAAAAGAAAAGATAGAGAAATGAATAGGTAAAATTCAGGGGACGCTACTAAACTTCTAAGTATTCTTATGTAAGTCCATACAATTCTAGGTAAACCTAGAAGAATAAGCCATTTCTACAAAGCCTGTGGCCATGTCCTGTACTTAAGAACCTAGAAAAACTACAGCTCCATCTGATGGTAGGACGTTGTATAAATTAGCCAAGCCTATTCATAGTAAGGCAGTTTAACTAAGAGAAACATTTGTAATACCTAAGTAATTTAAACAGTCTGTTTTACCTTATTAAGTGATACTCATTTATATTTAAAAGGGGAGAAAGTGCCACAATGCTTATTTTGAAAGGAAAGGAAAAGGACAAAATGTACTCCTGGTATAAAAGATCATGATTGGATTTTCTACCAAGGAAAACAATTATTCCTCTCCAAGTAAAATGACCTTTGGCATAGGAAGAATTAAATAACAGTGGTCATCAGGGAATTGGAAATTAGGAAAAGGAAAGAAAGACAAGAGAGCATTAAGCTATTCCTCCAGTGATTTAATATCATTAGACCTAAATTATGATGATGATGATGATATAGTTAGTATTTATGTAGTTAGTGCTTTAAGGATTTGCAAGGCATTTAACAAATGTTATTTCATTTCATCCTCACAACCACCCTGAGTGGTAGATTCTGTTACCCTACTTTTACAGAAAAGGAAACTGAAACTATCACAAGTCAAGTGACTTGCCCATGGTCATAAGCCAAATTTGAACTCAGGTCTTTCTGACTCCAAGTCCAGGGCTCCATACCCTGGGTCACCTAGCTGTGTATATGAACTACAATTATCCCTTCCACATTTACTTTCTCCACCATGGTTTCAATATATCATGAATTGACATAAAAAATTAAATGAGGATTTTTTGAGAGTTTTGTGGAAGCAATAGTCAGCATGCAAAGGCCAGCAGACAACACAGAATCTATGATCAAATACTTAACCCAAACTTTATCATAAAAGAAAAAGAAAATATTCAGACTACTTTTTCTGTTAAAAAGTGAGGGCCATAAATTTTTACACAAATTTTCCAGATTGCAAGAAAGCCACACCCCTAACCCCCATGATGTGGAAAGGTTAACTATAAATCCTGAAATTTTAAATGAGTGTATGGAATTGATTACTAAGCTTCTATTAATTGTCTTTGAGAAATCATGGAGAATGGAAGATGTTATAAGATTGAGTAAGTGTTATTTTGATCTTCAAAAAGGGAAGAAAGTGAAATCTTTAGACCATATGACAATGAGTTTAACTTCTATTCCTAGAAAAATATATATTTTCTATTAAAGAGATGGTTTGTTAGTGGGTTAGTTACAAAGGGTTGAGCCCCATTGCCAACATATATTCTTTAAGAGCAGGCCATGCCAAGCTAGCCTTATTTCCTTTTTTGACAGAGTTACTAGACTGGAAGGTCAGGGGGATGCCATTGGTATAGCATATATATTTGACTTACAGTAAGGACTTTTACAATCTAGCCTGATATCCTTGTGGAAAAGATAAAGAGCTTTGGTTTATACTGTAGGACAGATACTGAGCTTAGCACAGGGCCTGCCACAAAGTAGCTTTTTAATGAATGCCAGTTGATTGTGTTAGGGGGATTCAGTATTGATTGGAGAAATGTACCTGAAGACTAATTATTAACATACTGAAGGATCTTGGAGGAAGGACTCTAGTGGCACTGCTCAAAGATCACTACTTGGACTTGTTACATTCAACATGTCAGTTAATAAAGTTATTAAGCATATAATCAATAACTTACACGAATACATTGATGACTTGATGATTCCCTTTGTAGATTTCATAAAATCTGTGAGTGATAACCAGTGCTTTGACTGAGAACAATATCCTCCAAAAAGATCTTGACAGGTGAAATAACAGACTAAATCTAATAATATGAAATTTAATAAAGTATAAAGTCTTGTGTTTGGGTCTAAAAGATATTCTGTACAAATATAAAAGGGGAGAGCCATATGAATAGAATGATAGACCTGGAATCAGGAAGACCTGACTTCAAATACTGCTGTAGATACTAGATGAGTGGCCCTGCACTTAGCGTTTTTTGGCCTCAATTCCTCATCTGTAAAATGAAATGTGTCAACTAATGGCCTCTAAAATACCTCCTTCCTTTTTATGAAAAGTCTGTGTGAAAAAGACCTGATGATTTTAAATTATTCAAATGTTAATCTGAATCAGCGGTGTTGCATGGCAGCCAAAAAAAAAAAAAGTAATGCATTGTTAGCTTACATTTAATTGACGTGTGAATCTTAGAGTAGGGGTTCCCAGCCTTTTTCCTTGGTGATAACCCTTGTCTTTCAGTAAACTTTCCCGTGGTCGCTATTCAATACAAAGGAAAATAAATTTTAAAGCCTAGAATATATGCACATAACAAAACCTTCCTGTGACTCCTATTCGATATGAGATATAAATTCTAGTTTGCTGTGTGCATGTGCTCATAAGAAGTAAAGTAAAAAGATTCATTTCAGCATTATAACATAGCCATTTACCAAATGTTCCCTGTTTCTCTTTTGTGAAACTTCTCTCCCTCCTCCAGATACATGAATATCACAATCTAGAAACCCCTGGGCAGGGGTGTGTGGTGGGGGTGGGGGGCTGGTGTTCCAGGCAGGGGTAGATAGTTCCTAGGGAGGTGATAGTTCCACTGTAATTAATCTTGGTCCTATGATACTTGAAGTGTTATGTTCTACTAACTGACAAACCAGAGTGTATTAGAGAAGGTTACATAGTTGGGATGGTTAGAGAACTTAGAAGTAGGCCATATAAAAATAATTTGAAGGAATTTGAGATTTTTATTATGGAGAAGGTAAGGCAGGTATGTATATGTGAGTGGAGTGGATGGGGTGGGGCATGCAAGATGACTTGATAGCTATCTTCAAGTATCTGAAGGACTGTCATGCAGAACAGGAACTATGTGTTTACTATGTGCCAAGTACTCTGCTAAGTGATGGAAATACAAATAAAGGCAAGCCATACAATCACTGCTCTCAGAGAGATTACTGTTAAACATGGAAAGACAAAGTCATGATATAAAAGAGAGGTGCAAAGGGGATGGGGTCAGGCAGTGATCTAGGGCATGATCTGGGTGGACATTGTTTGGCATGTGTATGACAGAGGAGAGCTTGAGTACCTGACAGTGATGTTGTATATGAGATTCCTGTTCCTGTTTGGATTGTATCTTTTGTTTTCCCTTTCAGCTCTGAGATGCTAGCATTCATTTTCTACAAATCATTCTCATTATTTTCCATCATTTACAACTGCCATATAACTATTTTGAACTGGCATAGAGTGTCAGCAATTTTTTTTTGTAAAAATAAAATGATTATGCTTATTTATTTGAATCATTTGTCACCTATTTTTATCTGGAGAACTTAGATCAGTGCTTTGTGCATAGTAATGCCCTTAAGTATTTTTTCATTCACTCACTCATTCATTCATTCATTCTTTCATTTGTTAACATATTTCATCAGTCATTCAGACTTGAGGACAGTACTGAACTAGGTACTGTCTAGAACATACCAGTGCATTTGATTTATTCCCTGTAGGTGTATACTCTAAATACTAATGGGCATTACTGACTTTTTTTTAAAATAAATCATGTGAGGATTTAAACTCTTGAACTTCTCTTTTCAGCTGGATTAGATCACCTCTTCCTTGAGTTACTTTAAAGCAGTGAACCAAAAGTAAAGCCAGACATTAATATTCTGCCATTTTTATGTTTGGCTTACTGTAGTTGCTATCATGCAGGAAAGGCAACTGGCTTAAATATTGTTCATGGATTTCAGTTTGTTAGTTGCAGATATTATCATTATTATTGTGTACTTATTAGCAGCCTATCCTGCAGCCAAAATTCAGTTTCACCAACTATGTCCTCTGAAAATTCAAAGCTTTTTATTAAGAAACTGAAATATGAGTAACTAAACTGATTATTAATATTTCAAGGCTGATGCATTATTTAAAGGGGTTGGTGATTTTTGTGCACATCATAAGGAAAAAGGATGCTGACATTCCTACTTTTGTCATGCTTAGAAGAAACTATTGCTGAATAGTATGATGATTACTTAATTTGATCAATTATCCTTTTGATTAATACAATGCCTTTTCTTTTATCTTGAATTAAGAAATAAAACTATGTACCTGTGCCAGAAAATGCAAAAGTCCAAGGATCTTCAGAAAATAAGCCAGTGTCTCTGATATGATGTGGTTAATGAAAACAGAATGGGAAAATGGAGTCCTAGCTTGAGATTTTTTCTACTTTATTGCATTTTTTTCCTCCTGATTGGACAGTCATTGATAATGTGTTTTCTTTAATCAAATAAACTGAAGGCCCTTCCTCAAAGTTGTTTTTTGTTGTGTTAGGCTATATATATATTTTTTAAGTGACCAAAAATATTTTCACCTGTAATTAATCTAGGGTAGTATTTTCTGTTTTGCTCCACATGCAATAACAACAATTAGAATAAAATTAGATTTATATAGTACTTCATAGTTACATCATTATATGAATTAATCTCATTTGATCTTATCACCATTCTGTGTGTTTATACATAAAAACACACACACACACACACACAGTATTACCTATTGATACCTTCGAGAGTTGTGTTTTGTAGTCAAAGAGCTAGCAGAACAGAAACTTACTCTGCTATAACAATTAAATATGACAGTTATATTTTGGAGCCACCATGTCCAAATGAAAACTATATGACCAAAAGATATAGAGCATAATTGTCTTCAGTGATCTGAAAATCATTACCACACAAACGCCAAAAGAGATGTGCATGGTGGGTATGAATAGCCCGTGACATATAACCATTAAGGGATTACAAAGAATAGTGGAAAGGATGTTTTCAGGGAAATTTATGAAAATAATAAGATGAAGATGGGTCACACATGACTGATAGATGTATAGCCCAAATGCAAAGGGCCATCTTTGATATGTCAGGAAGTGACAAAGAAGGACACCAGCTGAGTGGGTAAAATTTGGTGGAGAACTTTTGAGAGGACATGAGCAAGAGTTGCATAGGTTGTCTTGGATGGGATGTATTATATATCATTGGAGGGAATGTCCAAATCGTTAAGATTTCAGATCCATTTCAGGAGGGGAAGTAGCAGTAGTAATAACAACCACTGATTTTTATATAGAATGTTAAGATTTGCAAAGCAATTTACATATACTAATTCATTTGAGCTGATGTTTATATGTTACTGGGATAAACTATGTCTATTATCACAAAACTACCCCAGCTAAGTGCAGAAAGACTCATCACCAGAAGACTAGCTGCTGAGTGATTAGAGTTTTTGACCACAACTCACAAAGATTAACTATGAGGAATAGAAGAGTGATGATCTATTCTGGTAGAGGAATTGCCCATATTGATGAATTTATGGGCCATTTGAAATTTTGAAAAAGTTGCTTAAAACAAGATATTTCACAAAACTTTTGATTCCACTTTGATTTGCTAACTTCACAAACATTTAGTCAGATTTGTGAGAATAAATTGGTTGCAAAAACACTTAGAAGACATTCAAAAGAAATATTAATACCATCACAAGGAATTATTTGATTTTTTTGGATTAATTCTTTACAATAGGATGGACTCTGTAATCTGTGTTTGAAATATTTGGGATTCTTGTCTTTATTGGTACTGAAACAAAAAAAATCTACAGTTTCATGTGATGTGCTAGGGTTGTTAAGGTAATTGGGATGACAGCTTTTGGCTTAGTTGTTTTATTACCCTATTTTGCCCCTTCCTTGGCTCAGTACCAGGACTCACTAGCAATTCACTTCCCTCAGATTTTTAGCCTTACTGTGGCTACTCTGGTTATATGCCCAGAGGTATAAGTGATAAAATCACATCTTGTATGCAAAGAAATGAGAAAATCAATAGTTTAGTTGTGAATTAGAAAGGACATGCATAAGTGTGAGAGAGAATTATTTGGTTTAAAGAAAGTATAAAGCTGACTTTAGACTGATGATGAAAACAGAATCATTTTATGGTCCCTGGAATACATGAAGAATAACTAATATTTATGAGTTAATATGTACTTAGGAAGCCAGGAAATGCTATTTAATGAAATAACTTCCATTTCTGTGCCTGGATCATTGGTTCCCCCTAACTCTAACTTGTATTTATGAGTTGCTGAAGTTGCTTAGTTTCTAATATTTAAATTAATGTTGCCCTCCTAAATAATTTGTTTAAAATACTAATGTGCCTTGATAAGCATTTGCTCGCTTTTCACATTAGAGCATTTTGGTTTCTATATTATGTCTTCCATAGAATAGACACTCCTCAGGGATTCAGAAATTCCAGCCAGTAGAGGGCATCAGAAGAGTACTCAGTGCACAAAGGTAACAGTATAGGAAAGGTACAGGAAATTGTACACCAGCCCAAATGAGTTTTAAGGCTTCTGGACTTCAGAAACTTTGTGTATTTGCTGTCAGATCATTTCAGGAGTGGCAGCCAAGACAGGGTATTGGGGTGGGGGGAACTGGATGTTCAATTTTCCAGAGATTTCCTGTGTTTATTATTATAAGATGGTGATTTATTAAAACTGTCTTACTTCTTCAAGCAGACCAAGGTTTCCTCTGAGCTACTTAGGCTAAAGATGTATGGATTTTATAGCAAGAGGCTGTGAGAGAGACAAGGCATGAGGGTACCCCAGTGTAGGTACTTCCTTTTGTTGTTTGGAATGTTTTTCATCCAAAATTATCAGGAAAAAAATGCAGCTTTATTACTGATTGTTAAAACCCATAACTAGAGAGAGAGAGAGAGACAGAGACAGAGATAGGCAGAGAGAGATTATCACTTAAGCTGAGTTTTGATTTATAGGACCTGAAACTACATTGTTTATACTTGTATAGTGGTTGACATCATCAGTGGGGAAGTAATTTTTTTTTTTACCTCCCAGTTGTACTCCTACACACAAAATGAAACACATTATCTATCTCTTATTTGAAAATGTTGGAGCAGTGGACAAATTACTCCTTTTGAACAAATCCTGAATTTCTAAAACAAATACAAACAGCATGACAAATTTATTCACCCCAAAAAACTCTCTGGAAAAACAAGAGTTCCATAAACTATTTATTGCAAACTAAGCTGGTAAACTTAATTTTGAGCTCCAAATTATTAAACACTTTATATGTAAGCTCTGAGAAAAGGAAGACAAAAGGTCACTGTTTTTTTTTAACAAAACAATGCTGTATTTGGAGTCACATGACCTGGGTTTGAATCTTGGCCAAGGCACTTTTAATCCATGTGACCTTTGTCAAGTCACTTAACCACTTCTCTGAGTTTCAGTTTTGTTCTCTTTAAAGTTTGTTCTCTCTAAAGATCAGGGTGAGGAATCTGCAGTCTCAAGGCCACATGTGGCCCTCTAGGTCTTCAAGTGTGGCCCTTTGATTGAATCCAAACTTCACAGAACAAATATATATATATATACTTTTAATACATATTTATATATATATACTTCTAATACATATATATATACTTCTAATACATATATATATATATATTCCAGCCCTCCTCCCCCATCTTATTTCTCTGTATTGATTCTTCCTCTTGTACCTAATTTGTATAAAACAATTGTTCTTTCTAACTGTTCCTAAACAGTTTTACTTTTTAAATTCATATCATACTCAGGTTTACCCCAATCTTTCTTATAAGCTATCCAATTATTAGTAAGAATCTTAGATATACATTTTGCATTATACATACATACATATATGCATATGTATATATGTGAAAATAAGCAGTCTGTCCTTATGAATTCTTTATATTCAGTCTTTGGTTTGTACATTATATTTCTCTTGCTTCTTGTATGTGAAATCTTCTCTTGAGTTCAGGAATTTTTTTAACAAAGTCTTGAAAATCAGAGAGTTTATCAAATGTCCATTATTTTTTCCTTCAGCATAATACTTAAGTTTGCATTGTATGATATTTTCATCCCAATCCCCAGTTCTTTTGCTCTTTGATATATTATGTTCTAAGACCTGAGGTCCTTTAATGTCTCTGCTTCAAGGTCTTCTGTCAGTGTAATTGTTTAAATTCTTGTAATCTTGTGGCTTTTAGTATTTTGTCCTTGAAATGGTGATTTGGGAATTTGACTATGATATTCCAATGAGTTTTCCTCATAGAATCCATTAAGTGGTGATGGATAGATTTTTTTTCTATTTCTACTTGCCCCTCTTATTCTAATACTTCAGAACAATTTTCTTTAATTATTCCCTGTATTATTTTATCAAGATTCTTTTTTATTTTAACTTTTAGTTCATCTGATTATTGTGTTTCACTTTTTCTTCTATTTTTTCATTATTCATATTTTGTGTAAATATTTCTTGATCTCTTGTAATTTCACTGTTTTCACTTTGCTGAATTCTAATTTTCAAGGTGTCATTTTCTTCTTTAAGATTCTGGATTTCCTTTTCTAATTGGTTCACTTTCCTTTCATAACCTTGTTCTTTTGGTTTATTGTTGTTGTTTTTCTCCATCTCTGTCATTTGGTTTTTATTTTTTTTAAGATCTTCTATGAATTCTTTTTGGGCAAGTGACCATTTGATATTACTCTTTGTGGGTTTCTTTACTTTAGTATTCTCCTCTGAAGATGAACCCCGGTCACCTCTATTCCCATGATAGTTTTTGATGGTTGGATTCTTTCACCTTTGCCTGTGTATTTTTTTATGATGCTAGGGTAATTTTTGTAATCACCTCTAGCCCTAGAGTGTGGGAAATGGTGCCTTTTGCCCCAGATCTTCAGTTTTTCCCTCTAGGCTATAATCAAAGTCAGACCTCCAGCCTCCTATAAGTGCCCACAACCAGGGGTTTTCTGCTCCACTGCTTCTGCACTCACCCGATGTGCTGGTTCTTTCTTGCCCTGCTGCTTTTCTCAGCACAGCTGGGTCTGACTCATTACTGGTCAGCAGAGGTTCCCTTAATTTTCCCAGGCTCAGATGCCCAACTCCCCTCACTATCCCAGAACTAAAAGTTCCTGCTGCCGGGGCTAAAGCAGCCTCTCAAACCAACTAATCCCTGGACCTGCTTCTTGTTGTTAAGGTGGACCCTAGCCTGGAAGTGTTTACTCTTCACTTGGACCAAACCTCATCTTGGGATTTTTCTTCTGATCTTAAATTGTCCCAGGAAGACGACGCATGTGCCCCTATTCTTATTTATCTCCACCCACATTTTATTCACACGAAGGTGCTATTTTAACTTTTGTAGGGGAAAATCTTGAAAACTGGGGGTTTTCTGACCTACTCCACCATCTTCCCAGAATTCTCTGTCATCTTCCCAGAACCCTTTCTACCATCTTCTCAGAATCCTCTCCAGATAGATTATTTTCAAGTTACATTTGTGATTCTATGGAAGACCATTAGGAGTCCTATGGATTGGGGTTTGGAATATAATTTTCTGGAGGTCAAAGGAGCTAGGATTAAAACCAAGAATCACCTACCCAGCAAAACTGAGTATAATGCTTCAGGGGAAAATGTGGTCATTCAATGAAAAGAAGATTTTCAAGTATTCTTGATGAAAAAAAAGCAGAGCTGAACAGAAAATTTGAATTTCAAATACAAGAAGAAAGAGAAGCACAAGGAGGTAAACAGGAAAAAGAAATCATAAGGAACTTATTAAAGTTGAACTATTTACATTCCTACATGAAAAAATGATAATTGTAAGACTTTTCTCAGAATGAGGATAATTGAAGGGAATATATGTGTGTTTGTGTATGTATACATCCATATATATGTATGTATAGGAGGGTGTATGTGTATATAAATATATATGAGTATGGGCATATGTATGTTCATGTATACATAGACAGAGGGCACAAGATGAGTTTAATATGAAGGGATGATATCTAAAAAATAAAATTAAGAGGTGAGAGGAATTTATTAGGAGAAAGAGAAAGGGAGAGATAGATTAGGGTAAATTATCTCATATAAAAGAGGCAAGAGAAAACTATTACAATGGAGGGGAAGAGCAGGAAGGTGAATCATTGAATTTGACTTAAGGAGGGTATAACATACACATTCAATTGGGTATCTTACCCTACAGGAAAATAGGGGAGTAGGGGATAAGAGGAGGAATAATAGAAGGGAGGGCAAATTGGGGGAGAGGGTAGTTAAAAGCAAACATTTTTGAAAAGGTATAGGATCAAAGGAGAAAAAAGAATAAGTGGGGGGTGGGATAGGATGGAGGGAAATATAGTTAGTCTTTCACAAAATAACTACTATGAAAATGTTTTGCATAACCACACATATACCACCTATGTTGAATTACTTGTCTTCCCAGTGGGGGTGGGTGAGGAAGGAAGAAGGGAAAAAAATCTGGAACTCAAAGTTTTAAAAACAAATGTTTAAAAAATTTGTTTCTTACATGCAATTGGAAAATAAGACATACAGGCAATGGGGTATAAAAATCCATCTTGCCCTATTAGAAAGTTAGGGGGGTGATGGAGAGGATATAAGAGAGATTGTAGGAAGGGGAATTCAGTAGGCTTGCTCTTTTGGGGGTGGGGGTAGGGGAAAGACAGGGAGAAAAAACTGTAACTCAAAATCTTGTGGAAATGAATGTTGAAATGTAAAAATAAATAAATAATAGGGAAACACACATACACACACACACATGCACACACAAAAGGAGTCCTATGGATTCACTTAGAGCAGTTCATGACCCATTAATTTAATTTCCTTTTTCTGATATGATTATTAAAATAATTGCAATTTGTAAAACAGGTATGCTATATTATTAGATCAAGGAATGATTATTGACCTGATATATTCTGGATTTAGCAGTCAGTGACAGAGAATCTGATGAGTTTGTGGAAGAGGGAAGGAGACCTGGATTTGAAGTCAGAAGATGTGGCTTAAATCCAGGCTCTGCAATTTAATATTTGGGGATGTGGCAAGTAACCTTTCAGAGCCTCAATTTCTTCTTTTTTTTTAATTAAACAAATGCTTTATTAACTTCTGGTTTACATCATTCATTTCCACCAGATTATGAGTTACATTTTTCCCTCATTTTTCCCTACCCATCACCCCAGAATAGCAGTCCCACTAGATATCCCCTCATCCAATCTGCTCTCTCCCATATCTTCTCCCATACCCCCTTCAACTTTGCCATTAGGGCAAGGTGAATCTCTGAGCCCCAGTGCCTGGACACCTTATGAAACATTTAATTTCAAAACTTCAATTTTCAGATCCATTCCCTTCCTCCCTTGTCACCCATTCCCTCTGAGAAGATAAGCAATTTAGTATGTGTTGTACATGTATAGCTATGCAAAACATTACCATAGTAGATATATTGTAAAAGACTGCTTATATTTCCCTCCCACCCATCTCACCTCCCACCTGGTCCATTCCCTACTTTGATCCTGTTCCTCTTTGATAGTGGGTACTTCCAACCTCCCCTCCCCCAGAATGCCCTCCCCTCCATCATCCCCCCTCTCATCCCCCTTTCCCCTACTCAGGAGAGTGAGTGAGGGTAAGATATTCCATTTAGTATGTATGTGATTCTCTCCTTGAGCCAACTTCAATGACAATATGCTTTTGCCTTTTTGCCTTCCTGTTCTTCCCCTCCCCTGCAACTACTTCCCCTTGCCTCTTCTACATGAGATAGTTTACCCTACCCTGTCTCTCTCCATCTCCTCTTGCCACTTTCCTCTCTCACCTCTTGACTTCACCCCTTAAGAATCATCCCTTCCTTGCGGCGGCTAGGCGGTGCAGCTAGCAGAGCGTCAGCCCAGGAGCCAGAAGGACCCGAGCTGGGATCCGGCCGCAGACACCCAACACACAAACAAAAAACCAGCCACGTGGCCCCGGGCAAGTCACCCAATCCCAATTGCCCTCCAAAAAAAAAAAAAAGAATCATCCCTTCCCATCAAATTCAACCTGTGCCCTCTATTCATGTATACCTGTGAACATATGCCATGTACCCTTCTTCAATTATTTTCATAATGAGAAAGGTTTCATCAAACACAGTTATTGTTTTTCCATGTAGGAATGTAAATAGTCCAACTTTGATAAGTTCCTTTTGATTTCTTTTCCTTGATTACCTTCTCAAGCATCTCTTGCTTCTTGTGTCTGAATGTCAAATTTTCTATTCAACTCTGGTTTTTTCATCAAGAATGTTTGAAAGTTCTCTATTCCACTGAATGACCATATTTTCCCCTGAAACAAGATACTCAGTTTTGCTGGGTAGGTGACCCTTGGCTTCAATCCCAGCTCTTTTGCCCTCTGGAATATCATATTCCATGCTCTTCGATCCCTCAGTGTAGAAGCTTCCAGGTCTTGGGCTATTCTGATTGTGTTTCCACAATATTGAAATTGTTTCTTCCTGGCTGCTTGTAGTATTTTCTCCTTGATCTGGGAGTTCTGGAGCCTGGGTATAATATTCCTAGGAGTTTTATTTTTGGGATCATTTTCAGGAGGCGATCAGTGGATTCTTTCAACCTCTATTTCCCCCACAGGGTCTAAAACATCAGGGCAATTTTCCTTGAGAATTTCTTAAAGGATGATTTCTAGATTCTTTCTTTGATCATGGCTTTCAGGTAGTCCAATAATTTTTAAATTATCTCTCCTGGATCTATTTTCCAGGTCAGTAGTTTTTCCCATGAGATATTTCACATTGCCTTCTATTCTTTCATTTGTTTGGATCTGTTTAACAGCATCTTGATTTCTCATAAAGTCACTAGCTTCCATTTGCTCCAGTCTAACTCTGAAGGAATGAATCTCCTCAGTGAGCTTTTGAGATTCTTTTTCCATCTGGCAAATTCGACTTTTTAAGGCATTCTTCTCCTCATTGCTTTTCTGAGCCTCTTTTGTCATTTGAGTTAGTCTCTTTTTAAAGGTGTTATTTTCCTTAGTTAGGCTGTTGACTGTCATTTCATACTTTTCTTGTATCTTTCTCATTTCTCTTCCCAAATTTACCCCACTTCTCTTATCTGCTTCTTAAGTTCCTGTATGGCCTGTAGCCAGCTTGTATTTTCATTTGGGGCTTTTGGTGCAGGAGTTCTGACCTCACAGTCCTCCTCCATGCTTTGAGCCTCTTTGCCCCTAAAATAGGATTCCAATGTTGAACTTTTCTGTTTATTTTGTTTCATTTGCCTAGGCATGTTGCCACTTAATTACTTGATTTTGGGGCTTGTTGCCACAGTAGGACTCTGCCACCAGACAGGAGAGCTTCCGCCCAAACGTGGGGTCTTCACAACTTCTGCCAGTTGGGTGGCCTCTGTAAAGCCTCCACCCACTCTGGCAAATTGGATACCCACCCCAAACTCCCCCCAGACCACAATCCAGATCCAGGCAGTTTAAAGCAAAAGCTATTAACCCCCAGACTGATTGCTTTATCTCCCTACAGTTCGCAGACCAGGAACTAGAGCCACTACTGACGCTGTAAAATGGCTTCTATGCCTCTGTTTCTTCAGCAGCTTTTCGCCCCCAGGGGAGGAAGACAACGTGTTCCCCAAATACTGGTCCCAAAGTCCATAGGGCACTAACCTCTCACTTTGTCCTAGGCATATCTGTGCTGATAATTCTGGAATCGCCACAATTGCTGGTTTTCTGGGATCCCTCCAGCTGGCTGAAGGCCCAGCCGCCCTGGGGCTAACACCTCAGACCTGGGCTCTGCCTGCTATGCTGTAGGTTCCCAGAGCTCTGTGCTGCCTGCTCTCAGAGCGCTGCTCTGGCCTCTCCCTGCAGGGCTGCTGGGCTGTCCTCAGCAGGAGGTTAGCTTCTCTGTGCCATTCTGTGGGTGCTGTGGCTCCAGAAGTTGTTCGGAGTCCCCTTTCACATTGTTTGAAATTTGTGTGGGACAGAGCACATTGGAAATGCTGTTTCTACTCTGCCATCTTGGCTCTGCCCCTCCTCAATTTCTTCTTAAATAAAATAAAGTGCCTGGACTAGATGGCCACTTCTGTCCCTTCTAGCTCTAAAGCTATGATTCTATGCATTTGAACTGGAAAATAGTTCAGTCAGATGAATTTGAAATCGTTAGAATAACACAATAAATTCAAAATGGATATGGGTTATTAAATTTATATGGAAATTTAAATGGTATACAAAATGAATATTGATGTTAATACCATAAAAATTAGAAGATGTGTACTTCATATGCTTTTCACAGCTATTGGTAGGCAATGAATTCTTTTTTTTTTAATTTTGGTCTTTATTAATTTGTTTGTTTACTTTTAGTTTACATGATTCAGTTCCACAGTTTGCTGAGTTTCAAATTTTCTCTCCTTCCCTCCCCACTCCCCATTGTGGCATATGCTCAAGTATAGGATCTGCAAATAGTTTCACATTAGACATTTGTCAGGTTATAAAGAAGGATTGTATCAGATGGCATAAACAATGGGAAAGAGGAAATAAAACTAAACAAGAAATAGGAAAACAGCAGGTAGTTTGCTTCAATCTGGATTCAAACTCAGTGCTTTCTTGTTCTTACTCTGGATGTCGACATCTCTCTCCATCATGAGTCTTTTGGGGATGACTTATAACCCTGTATTGCTGAGGAGAGTCCAGTCTATCGAAGTTGGTCAACACACATTCATTGTGTCTGTAATCGTGTACACATTTCTCATGGTTCTACTCTTCTCACTCAGCATCAGTTCATATAAGCCTCTCCAGGTAAATATAAAGTCCATCTGCTCCTCATTTCTTATAGCACTATCGTATTCCATTACATGCATATGCCACAACTTATTCAGCAATTCCCCAACTGATGGGTACCCACTTGATTTCCAATTCTTTGCCACCACAAAAGGAGCTGTTATAAATATATTTGTACATATGGGTCTTCCTCCCACTTCTGTGGTCTCTTTGGGATACAACCCTAGAAGTGGCATTGCTGGGTCAAAGGGTATAAAATTATTTATAGCCCTTTGGACATAATTCCAGATTGCTCTCCAGAATGGTTGGATCAGTTCACAACTCCACCAGCAATGCATTAGTGTTCCAATTTGTCCATATCCTCTCCAGCGTTTGTCATTTTCCTGTCTTGTCATCTTAGCCAATCTCACTGGTGAGAAGTGGTAGCTCAGAGTTGTTTTGATTTGCATTTCTCTAATCAGTAGTAATTTAGAGCATTTTTCATATGTTTATAGATATCTTTAATTTCTTCCTCTGAAAACTGCCCATTCACATCATTTGACCATTTATTAATTGGGGAATGACTTGTATTCTTGTACATTTGACTTAATTCTCTGTATATTTTAGAAATGAGTCCGTTATCAGAGACATAGGTTATAAAAATTCTTTCCCAATTTCCCACCTACCTCTTGATCTTGATTACATTGGCTTTGTTTGTATAGAAGCTTTTCAATTTAATGTAATCAAAATGATCCATTTTGCATTTTATAATGCTATCTAATACTTGTTTGGTCATAAAGTCTTTCCCTCTCCACAAATCTGACAGGTAAACTATTCCTCGCTCTCCCAGATTGTTTACAATATCAGCCTTTATACCTAGATCATGCACCCATTTAGATTTGATTTTGGTATATGGTGTTAGACAATGGTCTATGCCCAGTTTCTGCCATACTATATTACAGTTTTGCCAGCAGTTTATGTCAAATCACAAAACCTTGGGTCTTTGTGATTATCAAACAGTAGATTATTATAGTCATTGAATGCTGTCTCATGTACCCAATTTATTCTACTGATCTACTACTCTATTCCTCAGCCAGTACCAAGTAGTTTTGATGACTTCTGCTTTATAATATTAAAATCTGGTATAGCTAGTCCACCTTCCTAGCATTTCTTTTCATTAATTCCCTTGATATTCTGGACCTTTTGTTCTTACAAATGAATTTTGTTACTATTTTTTCAAGCTCTATAAAGTAGTTTTTTGGTAAATTGATTGGTATGGCACTAAATATATAATTTAATTTAGGTAAAATTGTCATTTTTATCATATTAGCTAAACCCAGCCATGAACAATTGATGTTTTTCCAATTAGTTAGATCTGACTTTATTTGTGTGAAAAGTGTTTTGCAGTTGTGTTCATATAGGTCCTGGGTTTATTTTGAAAGGTAGATTCCCAAATATTTTATAATGTCTACTGTAACTTTAAATGGGATTTCTCTTTTTATATCTTGTTGTTGGATTTCATTAGAAATATATAGGAGTGCCGAGGATTTGTTTGGGTTTATTTTATATCCTGCAACTTTACCAAATTTATTTATTGTCCCAAGTTCTTTACTTGATACTTTAGGATTCTCTAAGTATATCATCATATCATCTCCAAAGAGGGATAACTTGGTCTCTTCTTTACCTAATTTGATTCCTTTAATTTCTTTTTCTTCTCTAATTGCTACTGCTAACATTTCTAGTACCAGATTGAATAAGAGGGGTGATAGTGGACACACTTGTTTCACCCCTGATCTTATTGGAAATGCTTCTAGCTTATCCCCATTATATATAATACTTGCTGAAGTCTTTAAATAGGTACTACTGATTATTTTAAGGAAGGCTCCATTTATTCCTATACTTTCTAGTGTTTTTAATAGAAATGGATGTTGTATTTTATTAAAAGCCTTTTCTGCATTTATTGAGATAATCATGTAGTTTCTTCTAGTTTTATTGTTGATATGATCAATTATCCTGATGGTTTCTTAATATTAAACCATACTTGCATTGCTGGAATAAATCCTACCTGATCAAAGTGTATTATTTTTGTGATAAGTTGCTGTAGTCTTGCTAATATTTTATTTAAATTTTTGGCATCTATATTCATGATGGAAATTGATCTATAATTTTCATTCTCTGTTTTATATCTTCCTGATTTAGATATCAGTACCATATTTGTGTCATAAAAAGAATTTGGTAGGACTCCTTCTTCACTTATTTTTCCAGATAGTTTGTAGTATGTTAGAATCAGTTGTTCTTTCAATGTTTGATAGAATTCACTACTAATCCATCTGGCCCTGAATATTTTTTCCTAGTGAGTTCACTGATAACTTGTTTGAGTTCTTTTTCTGAAATGGGGTTAAGTAATTTAATTCCACTTTAGTTAATCTGGGCACCTTCAATTTTGAGAAATATTCATCCATTTCACTAAGATTGTCAAACTTATGTGCATATAATTTGGCAAAATAATTCCTAATTATTGTTTTAATTTTCTCTACGTTGTAGGTAGATTCGCTCTTTTTTATTTTTGATACTCATAATTTGGTTTTCTTCTTTCTTTTTTTTTATCATATTGACTAAGGGTCTAACAATTTTATTGGTTTTTTCTTAAAACCAGCTCTTAGTTTTATTTATTAATTCAATAGTTTTCTTAATTTCAATTTTATTAATCTCTCCTTTGGTTTTCAATATTTCTAATTTAGTATTTAATTGGGGATTTTCAGTTTGTTCTTTTTCTAGCTTTTTCAAGTGCATGCCCAATTCATTGACCTCCCTTTTCTCTAATTTATTCATGTATGCACTCAGGGATATAAAACTTCCCCTAAGAATAGCCTTTAATGCATCCCATAAATTTTGGTATGTTGTCTCATTGTCATTCTCTTGAATGAAGTTACTGAATCTTTCTATAATTTCTTGTTTGACCCACTCATTCTTTAGGATTAAATTTTTTAATTTCAAATTAGTTTTTAGTCTATCTTTCCATGGCCTTTTATTGCATATGATTTTTGTTGCATCATGATCCGAGAAGGTTGCATTTAATATTTCTGCCTTTCTGCAATGAATTGTGAGATTTTTATGCCCTAGTAAGTACATGGTCAATTTTTGAGTATGTGGCATGAACCACTGAGAATAATATTCCTTTTTATCCCCATTTGGTTTTCTCCAGTTTTCTCCTCTATTATAGAGGCTATCATATCTAGCCTCTATAAAATTCTATTCACCTCCTTAACTTCTTTCTTGTTTATTTTCAGGTTAGATTTATCAAGTTCAGAGAGATGGAGATTAAGGTGCCCCACTAGTATAGCTTTGCTAACTATTTTTTCCTTTGATTCCCTTAACTTCTCCTCTAGGAATTTGGATGTTATACCACTTGGTGCATATATGTTAAGTAATGATATTGCCTTATCCTCGATGGTGCCTTTTAGCAGGATAGAGTTTCCTTCATTGTCTCTTTTAATTAGATCAGTTTTTGCTTTTGCTATATCTGAGCATTTTATAATTTATAAGGATTGCTACTCCTGATTTTTTTTTACTTTAGCTGAAGCATAATATAATATAGTTATCTTCTTTATCTCTTTTAATTAGATCTATTTTTGCTTTTGCTTTATCTGAGATAAGTATTGCTACCCCTGCTTTTTTTACTTTAGCTGAGGCATAATAAATTTTACTCCAACCTTTTACCTTTACCCTGTGGGTATCCCTTTGTTTCAAATGTGTTTCTTGTAGACAGCATATTGTAGGATTATGGTTTTTAATCCACTCTGCTATTCTCCTCTCTTTTGTGGGAGAGTTCATCCCATTCACATTCACAGTAATGATTACTATCTGTCTCTTTCCCTTCATTCTATTCCCTCCCCTTCCTATGTTTTTGTTTCTTCCTTCTCCCTTCCCCTCCTTAAGGGTTTTCCTTTTGACTGCCCCCTCCCTCAGTGTTCCCTCCCTGTGGCCTCCACTTTTTTACCTACCCCCTCTCCTTACTACTATTTCCCTCCCTTCTAACCCCCCCTTTCCCCCCACCCTTTACCCTCCTACTGCCTATAGGACAAAATAGATTTTTATACTTATCAGAGTATGTTATTCCCCCTTTGACTCCAAATCAATGAGAGTAAATTTCATACAGTGCTCCTCTTCCTCCCTCCTTTTCCTCTATTTAATGAGTTTTTGTGTCTTTTCACATTAGAATCTTAAACTTAACTGATTATGTTGATTTCTCTTTGAACCAGAACCAGTGAGAATAATGTTCAAATGATGTTCCTCTCCCTCTTTCCTTCCCCTCTACTATATTATGTTTTTATGCCTCTTCATATGACATAATTTACCTTTTCTGCCTCATCCCTTCCTTTTAACCCATTACAGTCCCTTTAATCCCCTTAAAAAGTTTTTTTTTTCCTTATCATCAGATTAGTTCATTTATACCCACACCCTCTATGTATGCATATCCCTTTTAAATGTCTTGATAGTCATAAAAATTTCAATATTAACAGTTATCAGCTTCTCATTTAGGGATGTAAACAGTTCTTTCTTATTGCATCCCAAGTTAAGTGGATGTGTGTGTGAATGTGGGTGTGTGCATGTATGTATGTGTGAGTGTGTTTTCCTTGGTTACCTTTTTATGTCTTTTTTGAGTCTTGTAATTGGAGATCAAATTTTCCATTGAGCTTTGGCTTTTTCATCTGGAAGCCCCTTATTTCATTAAATGACCATCTCCTTGCCCAAAAGATTATGCTCAGTTTTGCCAGGTAGTTAATCCTTGGTTGCAGTTGTAGCTCTTTTGCCTTATGAAATATCAAATTCCAATTGCTCCAGTCTTTTAATGTAGAAGCTGCAATGTCCTGTGTAATCCTGAGTGTAGTTCCATGATATTTGACTTCTTTCTTTTGGACTGCTTGCAATATTTTCTCCTTAATCTTGTAATACTTGAATTTGGCTACTGTATTTTTTTGAGTTTTCAATTTGGCATCTATTTCAGGAGGAGACCAGTGAATTCTTTCGATAACTATCTTACCTTCTGCTTCTAAGGCTTTAGATTAGTTTACTTTGACAATCTCTTGGAGGATGTAGTCCAGGCTGATTTTTCATCATGGCTTTCTGGTAGACCAATCATTCTTAGGTTATCTCTCCTGGATTTGTTCTCCAGGTCAGTTGTTTTTCCAGTGAGATATTTTACACTTTCTTCCAAATTTTCAATCTTCATATTCTGTTTGATTGACTCTTGGTGCATCATAGAGTCCTGAGATTCTATTTGACTGATTCCAATTTTTAGTGCATTATTTTCTTTGGTTAGTTTTTTAAGGTCCTTTTTTAGGGAAGTATTTTCTCTAATTATTTAACAAATTTTACTTCTTAAGGATTTGTTTACTTCAATGAGACTTTTTTCAATTTGGTCACTGTAGATTTAAATTTATCTTCTACTTCTCTAATTTTGCTTTTAAAATCATTTTGGCCTTGAGACAGTTCATTATTTCCATCTGTGCTCTCAGGTGTGGACACAGAGTCCAAAGTGTCTCCTGAAAGTGATTCTTCTCTTTCAGAATAATAGGATTCTATTGTCTTTGGTCTTGCCTTTGCAAGTTGCTTCTGACCCATCATAATTGCCTATTTCATGTCCTTTAAAGTGTATTTCTGCTCCTCAGGTACAGAGGGCTCTGACCCAAGCTTCTCAAGCTGGGAGCTAGGTGCCTGGTTGTTGGCTTTGTGTACTGTAGCCTCTGGGTGTCTAGATTGAGGCCAAGGACATGACTCTCAGTGTTTTCTCTGAGTTACCCTGAGGCTCACAGAGTAATCTGTGGGGGAGGTCTGGCTGCTTCAAATTTCTACCTCTATGCCCCTAGGCTACAGCTCAGGCAGGCTTTTGCTTTTCTGGTGAGGTGGGGTTTGTTGGGCCCCCTCCCACCCTTCTCTTCAGAATTCCTACTGCCTCAATCACACCCTTTCTCCATTATTCCTAAGCCTGAGGCTATTTCGGCTATTTTAGGATTTTACTGTCTGTGGGACATTATCTCTGGATTATATAGGTTAAGGAGGGGAATGAGAGCAGCTAGAGTTTACTTTGCCATCCTGGCCCCTGGAAAATCAGGCAGGTGATTTTTAAATTCCCAGGCTGTGGGCTGATAGACCCAGGAGAAGCTACTGTCTCTGCCCCAGGAGAAGCTGCTGTTTCTGGTGCAGGCCCTGAGCTTTCTCTAAACCTGCTCTGATGGATCCTCCAGTCCTGTGTTGAGAAGCTTGTGAGAAGGCTGAGAATAGCCCTTGGGGTGGGTGAGTCTGCCTGATGTGGCTCCTTCTCTCTCAGGTATAGTCTACTCTCTAGATTGGGCTGGTGCAGCCCCCCACAGCTCCTCATTACCCCTGCCCCGACCCATGTGGGGTCTCTAGCACTTTCCTGGGCTAGATTCTGCCATGTTCCATCTCCCAGTGGATTCTGACACTCCAAAATTCATGCAGATTCACTTTTTAAATTTTAGTGACAGGATTCATGGAGGAGCTTAGAAAAGTTACTGCTTTCATTCCACCATCTTGGCTCCACCCCAGCAATGAATTCTTAACCAAACAAAAGACAGAAGCAACTACAAAAGATAAAAATAGATAATTTTGACTATAAGAAATTGAAAAGCTTTTGCACAAACAAAATTAGTGCGTCGGAGATAAGAGGGAAAATTAGTGAGTGGGAAAAATATTCATATTGGATGTATTGGTGTTTAGTATAAGATATATAGAAAATTAACAGAAATATTAAAATTCCAAATCAATCCTCAATAGCTTGTTAAAGGATATGAAGAAAATCAACAATACTAAAAAAAAAAAAAAAAGAGAATTGCAAACTGTTGATAGCAATGTGAAGGAATGCTCCAAATCAATAAGAGAAATAAAAATCAAAGCAATTTAAAGCTTACCTTGCACTTAGCAAATTAGCAAAGAAAAACAAAGAAAGAGAATTTACAATATTAGAGGGATGGTGGAAAGATAGACACATGAACAGCTTGTTGGCAAATTTATAAATTAATATAACCATTCTGGAAAGTAATTTTGACTTATGCAAGTGAGCTGACTTAAATGTCCAGAACCTTAGAGATTCTACTGCTCTTCCATATAGCCCTTTGTAAGAACAATAACTGAAAACAATGCATTGCTGTTAATTCCCAAGTAATGGCCAAACAAATTGCTGTGCATCAATGCAGTGTTTTTTTTTTTTCCACAGTGTTATAAGAAACCATGAATATGATAAACACAGAGAAATATGAAAATATGCATAGTAAACTAAGCAGAGCGAATAAAACACATACAATGGCTACTACATTGTACATACAAAGAACAGCTACATATAATAAAGAAAAAATGAATGTTGTGAAATTACAAAGAACAAATATGACCCCAAAGAAGATATATGAGAAGACACTTCTGCTCCTTTGCAGTGATGCAGAAGGCAGAGGTCCACTGGAGTAGAAATTGGTTTTAATATCAAGATTTTTTCATGGCATTTTTAGATTTTTGCTCAACTTATTTTCTCTTTTAAAAAAAAATGCTATAAGAAATGGCTACATGGCACAGTGAATAGAGCACCATTCCTGGAGTCAGGAGAACTTGAGTTCAAATCTGGCCTCAGACACAAGACCAAATTAAAAAAAAAATAGTTCTCTGGAATGCATAAGGGAAAGGGTACTGGGGAAAATTTAGACTATCTAAAAATAACTGAATTAGTAAGCATTTATTTAAAAATAAAGCCATAGAGAAAGGTCTCCAGCAAATTGTGTAGACTCTCTGTATAGGACTCATGGAAGTGTATGTTCAGATATCACAAGGATGAGGAGTTTGGATTGGTTGCAGTTTGTACTGATGGATGTGGTATCCATATTAGTAAGATGGTAGATTCATCGAATAAGAATTCCAAGTACTATCATTTAAAATAATAATTTTGCATGTTTAAATCATTGTTCTTCATCACTAAATTTAAGATAAAACATTTGAAAATAAAAATAAATATATCATGAAAAACTATTACTCTGCACCATATCTTTCAAATTTGATTATATATATATATATATGGAAAGCTTTACAGGCAATAAAGTACTATAAAAATGCCAGTTATTGCCATTGTTGTTGCTACAAGATGAAATATAATAGGCATACATGGAACTTCTGATTTGTTTAAAATATCAACTTTATAAGTGCAGTGCACAAAAAACTTGGTCTAGTAACAATTTTTATGAAAAAGAAATAAGGGTTTTTAGTGGATGTCAACAACAATATGTGCAAACAGTTACGTAGTAATGCAAATAGATAACGTATACTAGCATTGCATTTAGAGATGTATAGTGTCCGAATAAGGGAGATGATAGCATCATTGTACTCTATGCTGCTCAGATGGCAGGTAGAGAACTGTAATCAGTTCTGAGAGCTGTATTCTAAAGGAAATTGCAAATGGGCCTGGGTCCAGGGAAACTCACAATAGTGAGATTATGTGAAGAATGGTTATGGGAACTGGGGATATTTAGCTTAGGGAAGAGAAGCTATAAGGGAAACATGATTGCTGTCTTGAAATATTTGAAGGGTCTTCACAAAATCACAGCATTTGGAACTGTAAGAGTTCTCAGATGCCATCTATGATATATTTAGTTAGTGAGCATGCAACCTTTACTTGAAGTACCTCTCAAAGTAGCACTTTCCACTTTTAGACAGTTCTGATTGTTAAAAAGTTTTTTTTTTCCTGATATCATGTCAAAATTTGATGGCAACTTCAATGCATTACTCTGGGTTCTATCTCTAGGAACCAAATAGAGTAAGTTTAATTTGTCCTCCACATGACATCACTTTGAAAACTTGAAGACAGCTGTTATGTCCCACTGAGTAGGGTGAGTCATTTTTCTAAGCTAAACATGCATGGTTTCTTCAGTGTATCCTCATATGACATAGACTCAGGACTTTCATCTTAGTTATCATCCTCATGATTCTCTCTAGCATATGAATATCATTAATTTCTGGTGCTCAGAATTGAACATGATACTACAAATGAGGTCCTGGCAATTATGCTTCTAGCTGTAGTCTAAGTTGTTTTTGTTTCATTGTTTGTTTTCCCCTCCCACATAATTCTACTTTTTTGTATTTAACTTTCAGTCTTCTAACACTCCTATTTTCAGAACAATTGTTATTTAAGCACATTTCTCCCATCTTATAGTGATAAAGTTGAGTTTTGTATCCATGTAAGAATTTATATATATTTTTTGGAATTTCATATTATTATCTTAATAGATTATAGACCAGTTCATTAGCCTGTTAAAGTCTTTTTGGATCCTGACTCTCTCATCTTGTGGTTTAACTTTACCTCCTAGTGTTGTGCCATCTACCAATTTGAAGAGTATATCATTAATAGCTTTATCCAAGCCATTCATGAAGATGTTAAATAAATTAAATGATACAATTGCTAGAATGCTCCTCTATTCCATAGTATTTTTGAAATGTTAGTGCAATTCTTTGAGTTTGAATACCCATTCAGTTTTAATTCATCAAAATGTATCATTGTCTACATCTATTTTCTCCATCTTCTTGACAAGAACAGTATGAGATTCTTTCTCAAAAGCTTTGCTAAAATCTAAGCAAATTATATTCACAGAATTTTTTTCATACAGGAGAAGAATCATGTCCAGGAAAAAAAAAAAAAGAAATATGGTTAGTCTGACATGACCTTTTTTCCTATTTAACCAGCCCTGGCTTATTATAATCACCTCATTATATTCAAAGTGTTCACTATCTTTTTAATGAATTATTCTAGAATTTTCCCAGGAATGCAGGTTAAGCTCAATAACATATAGTTTGTAGACTCTGTTCTCTTCTTCTTCAACCTTCTCACTTCTTTTTTATTTTTTTTCCCCCAAATCAAGGGCACAGTTTCCCAAACTTCAATCTTGTGGTACTGCTCTCATTTTCTGTGACTTTCAAATACTACTGGAAGTGGCTCAGCAATCACTTTTGTCAATTATTTCAGTCCTAAGAATGTTATCTTTTTGGGCCAGGTGACTTTATTAGGGGGAGCTAGGTATTCTTTTTCTGTGTTCTCCCTGGTAGTCATTTTTTTTCTTTTACTTCTTGTGTAAAATTAATTCTCTTTGGTAGAGAAAATAGAAACAAAATAAGAGCTGACCACCTCTGCCTTTTATCTCTTGTCTGTTAACATTTTCATATCTACCCTATGCAAAGCTCCTATCCCTTCTTCAATCCTTTTCCTCCCCAATATAGCTTCAGAAATTGCTCTTGATATTTTTAGTTCTCCTTATCAGTCTCAGTTTATTCTGAGCTTTAGCTCTTTGTGATATACTTTTTTTCTTGGTAAGTAGAATTTTTTTTCCAGTTATATGTAAAGATAGTTTTCAACATTCATTTTTATATGATTTTTGAGTTCCAAATTTTTCTCTCTCCCACCCCACCCCCTGTCCCAAGATGACAAGCAATATGATATAGCTGTCCAATATACTTGTGCAATCATTTTAAACATAATTCCACATTACTTATGTTGTGAAAGAAGAATCGGAACAAAAGGGGAAAAAAGTGAAAACAGTATGCTTTTATCTCCATTCAAACTCTGTAGTTCTTTCTCTGGATGTAGATTGTATTTTCTATCATGAGTCTTTCAGGACAGTTGTCTTAGATCATTGTATTGCTGAGAAAAGTTAAGTTTGTCATAGTTGATCATTGCACATTGTTGCTATTACTGTGTACAGTGTTCTCCTGGTACTGCTCACTTCATCATCTCTGAGATATCACCTCTGCATTAGTGTCCAAATTTTCTCATATCTTCCCAACATTTATCATTTTTCTGTTTTGTCATGATAGCCAATCTTATAGGTGTGAGGTGATATCTCAGAGATGTTTTAATGAATATTTCTGTAATCAATAGTAATTTAGAGCATTTTTTCATATGACTATAGATAGCTTTAATTCCTTCATCTAAAAACTACCTTTTCATCTCATTTGACCATTTATAATATGAGGAAGGAACTATATTCTTATAAATTTCACTCAGTTCTCTATATATTTTAGAAATGATGCTTTATCAGAAACATTGACTGTAAAAATTATTTCCCAGCTTTCTGTTTCCCTTCTAATGTTGGTTGCATTGTTTTTTTTTTTTTGTGCAAAACCTTTTTTTTAAAAAAAATAATGTAATCAAAATTAATCCATTTTTCATTTCATAATATTCTCTATCTCTTATTTAATCATAAATTCTTCCATTCTTCATAGATCTGACAGGTAAACTATTCCTGGCTCTCCTGATTTGCCTATGCTATCACCTTTTATGTCTAAATTATGTAGCTATTTTGATCTTATCTTGGAATAGGATGTGAGATTTTAGTTTATACCTAATTTCTGCCATACTATTTTCTGGTTTTCCAGCAGGTTTTGTCAAATAGTAAGTTCTTATACCAGAATCTGGAGTCCTTGAGTTTATCAAACAGTAGATTACTATAGTCTTTTACTACTATGTCTTATGTACCTTATCTATTCTATTGATCTACCACCATATTTCTTAGCCTTTACCAAAAAGTTTTGATTATTGCAGCATTATAATATTGTTTTTAATCTGATATGGCTAGACCACTTTCCTTTGTATTTTTTTCATTAATTCCCTTGATATTCTTGACCTTTTATTCTTCCAGGTCAATTTTGTCATTTTTTTAGCTTTATATAATAATTATTTTGGTAGTTTGATTGCCATGGCACTGAATATGTAAATTAGTTTAGGAAGAATTCTCATTTTCATTGTATTGAGTAGGCCTACCCATGAGCAATTGATTTTCTTTTTGTGTGTGTGTGTGAAATTGACTTTATTTGTGTGAAAAGTGTTTTGTAATTGTGTTCATATGGTTCCTTGGTTTGTCTTAGAAGGTATACTCCCAAATATTTCATTTTGTCTATAGTTATTTTAAATGGAATTTTTCTTTCTATCTCTTGCTGTTGGGCTTTGTTGGTAATCTACTTGATATTCCTTAAAGGAGCTATTTGCTACCAGTAGACCTTGATGAATAGAGATGGTTTTTTATCCATGGATCTTGAAGTAGAAATATTTCAATGTCTGGAAAAGTGTGAGCAAAGACACCAAGTCAGGAAAGCACAATACACATTCAGAGAGTAGAGAACACTTCAGTTTGTATACACTTGTAATCTCAAAATGAGGTGTTGCTGGAATGGCAGGGCGTGGGGTAGGGTGAGAGAAGAGAATAGAAGTACTTATATGGAGAAAACCTCAATATGAAGTATAAAGACAGGCAAAGAAAGTATTAGAACTTAAGAGGAGGGGTGGAGCCAAGATGGCAGAGTAAAGCAGGAATGTTCTTGAACTCCTGCTCCACCCACTTCCAACACCTGTAAAAAATGACTCTAAATAAAATTTAGAGCTATAGAACCCACAAAGGGACAGAGAGAAACAAATGTTCCACTGAAGGCAGCCTGGCAGGCCAACAGGAAGGGTATTATCTAAAATCACCAGGCCTGGGTCTTATCTAAAAGACACCATTCCTGCCCTCAAATGGTTTATAATTTTTGAAGGCATGTAGTGCCAACACAATGTTCACAGCACTGACGGCCACTGTAAATATGCCGGCTTAGTGTTTAATTGCAAAATCTAACAAACTCTCCATATAGAAGACAGAAGCAAAACATTTATTCAGACACCAGGAAACCAAATCCCCAGACCAGTAAGCTGATTCCATCATAGTAGCAAAGAAGTTAATAAGCCATAACAGCACAGAGAGCCATAGTATCCTTTAGCCTTTGTACCAACCAACATTAACTCACAAGTCCCCCTGGGATACATTCTCTCTCTCCCACCATCTAGCTGCTTTGACTCCCAGGTTCCTGTGAGCTCTGCTCCACCTTTCAGCAAACTCCTCCCACCCTAGCCTCTATGTGATCACATTCAGCCTATTAGGGGGCAGGGTATATCTTCAAAGAAGGGAAGGTCTTCAGATTCCCTTAGGCTTATTAAGGGGCAGGGAAGATCTTCGAATTTCCATTACCTTTACAGGATACTATCACCAAAGCTTTAACACAAAGCTACTAGATAAGTTCATTAAAAAAGTACAGAAAGGGAAATCCAGAATAGAACCAAGGTGGAGGAGTAGAAGAAGCCATACAGCTTAGGTCTCTCAACAATAATGAAACTAAACAACTTTAAAATAATACCTCAGGTCTAAATCTCAAGTGACAGAGCCAACAAAAGGTCAGGGTGAAACATTCTTGCAGCCCAAGACAACTTAGACAGTCAGAAGGAAAGGTCTAGGATGCAGGAGTCTGGGCTGAACTGGAACCCACATGGATGCAAATATGTCATGCTGGTGGTGACAGTAGCAGCAGCAGTAGCTTTAGGAGCTCTCTAGCCAGAGACATTAAAGGATGAGGCAACTGGTCAGAAGAAGACTGCTGGGGACCAGTACTTTCTCTGGCACATAAATGGATACTCTTTTGTAGCATCAATGTCTATACGCACTTATAGATGACAGTTCAAGGGCAGTGCTTTCTGCACAAGGGATCAGGGACCCTGAGGAACAGTATAATTTGCAATCCAAAGGGAGCTGGGGTTCTAAGGAGCAAACAGTATGTTAAAATTTTTTAATGTAATTATTATTTTAAATGTTATTCAAATTGTGAATTATAAATTTTAAATGTAAAAGAATTAATGAAATAAATGAAAGTATAACAAGAAAAAAAGAAAATCCCCCCCCCCCCCAAATATTCCAGTACCTGAAGTCTAAGAGGTAAATTCTGAAGGTTTGGAAAAGTCTCATAATCTTTATATCCCCAGTAGCATCTATTAAGTGCACCATTATCTGGTTGGTTTGATTTTATCTGATGTGATTTTAATTCCATGTATACTGGGTCATGATTTGAAGTTTGAAAAATAAAATTTCTCCTTTTCCTCATGTATCTCTAAAGCCTTAATACCACTGGAGATGAGACAGGATGCTATACAGAGGATAAGCCGGTATTATTCTGTACTCTTGTCACTTTCTACCTTATGAAGATTTGCCTCTGAAACATGAAGTCCAACCGTTAAGTGTATGAACATCTTTCTCTTTGAAGAAAAAAAAGTTAACTCATTCAAAACATTTCTTATAAG
Source organism: Gymnobelideus leadbeateri (assembly GCA_011680675.1). Lineage (NCBI taxonomy): Eukaryota > Metazoa > Chordata > Mammalia > Diprotodontia > Petauridae > Gymnobelideus > Gymnobelideus leadbeateri. The sequence goes on along the minus strand of WOXC01004223.1, from coordinate 237,115 downwards.
CCTCTTGATGACAGGGACTGTCCTTTTAACTTTTTTTGTATGTCCAATGTTTAGCACAGTGTGTGACATATACTAGATGATTTAATAAACATTTATTGACTGATACATTGAAAGTGAGAGCTTGGAGGTGGCTAGGTACACAGTGAATAGAGCAATGGCTCTGGAGTCAGGAGGACCTGAGTTCAAATCCTGCCCCAGATACTTAACACAAAAACTAGCCCTGTGACCTTGGGCAAGTCATTTAACCCCAGTTGCCCTCCAAAAAGCAAAAAAAAAAAAAGAAAGTGAGAGCTTATATAGCAAATGGAATTAAAACTAAACTCTGTATAATGTAAACCTTTCATTCAATGGTATTTATTATGTTTTTTACTTCAAAAAATAATAATCATATTAATAATAAGCACTTTTTCTAGGTTATTCCCTCAACAGGACTCTTCGTAGTTACAGAATAGGATCCTTAGAATGTGGCTGACTATTTTTCTTAAGGTTTTATGGATAACTCTAGGGTTTGGGCCTTCTAAAACAATATCCCTAGGGAGATGGTAATGTAAAATAATGATACTCTCAATGTACAATGTTAATCATTATGGAGAGGGGATAAACGTTACAGAAAGAGACCTTCAGACTCCTAGCCCTTGAAGTCCTCATGAATTTTGCTTCAAAGCATGGCATTTGTTGTGTACAAATTAATCTTTGCTCAGATGGACTGGCTCCTTTCTGGGTGTGATGTCTCCTGGGGAGATAAGTCTACTGGAGGGTTCCTTTAAGAAGGTTGCTTAACTCCAAGCCACATTTCTTTCTCTTTTTTAAAAATAATTCTTTTTAGCCCAAACTATGTAAAAGGGGACTCTGAACAACTTCTGGAGCCCCAGCACCCACAGAATGACACAGAGAAGCTAACCTCCCGCTGAGGACAGCCCAGCAGCCCTGCAGGAAGGACCAGCTCAGCAGTCTGGGACCTGGCAGCGCGCAGAGCGCAGGAGCCGAGCAGAGCCCAGGTCTGCTTGAGCCGAGGTTTTAGCCCCAGGGCGGCAGGGCCAGCAGCTGGCTGGAGGAACCCCAGAACACCAGCAGCCCTGGCGACTCCAGAATTATCAACATAGACATGCCTAGGACAAAGTAAGAGGTTAGTGTCCTATGGACTTTGGGACCTGTATTTGGGGAATGCGTCAGCTCCCTCCCCTGGGGGCTAGAAGCTGCTGAGGAGACACACCACTGTGTAGTTTTCAGAGGCAACTCTGGCTCCCAGCCTACAAATCGTGGGGAGATCCAGCGATCAGCCTTGGGGGGTAATCGCTCTTGCTTTAACCTCCCTGGATCTGGATTGCGATCTAGGGTGGAAGTTGTGGGTGGGTTTACAGCTTGCCAGAAATGGAAGTTGCCCCCCACACATTTGGGATGAAAATTCCTCTATCTGGCCTTAAAGCCATAGTATGGCAACAAGCACAAAAGTCAAGCAATTAAGTGGCAACATGCCAAGGCAAAGGAAACAGAAAAATGCAACCCTAGACTCCTATTTTGGGGGCATAGAGCAGGAAAAGGACTGTGAGGTCAGAAGTCCTGCTCCAAAAGCCCCAGAGGAAAACATGAGTGGGTTGCAGGCCATAGAGGACCTTAAGAAGGACTTTAAAAATCAAATAAGAGAAGTGGAGGAAAAATTAGAAAGAGAAATGAGAAGGATGCAGGAAAAGTATGAAATGAGGGTCAACAGCCTGACTGAGGAAAACAACACCTTAAAAAATAGACTAACTCAAATGGCAAAGGAGGCCCAAAAGGGCAATGAGGAGAAGAATGCCTTAAAAAGTCGAATTTGCCAGATGGAAAAAGAATCTCAAAAGTTCACTGAGGAGATTCATTCCTTCAGAGTTAGACTGGAGCAAATGGAAGCTAGTGACTTTATGAGAAATCAAGATGCTGTTAAGCAGATCCAAACAAATGAAAGATTAGAAGGCAATGTGAAATATCTCATGGGAAAAACCACTGACCTGGAAAATAGATCCAGGAGAGACAATTTAAAAATCATTGGACTACCTGAAAGCCATGATCAAAGAAAGAACCTAGAAATCACCCTTCAAGAAATTCTCAAGGAAAACTGCCCTGATGTTTTAGATCCAGAGGGCAAAATAGAGGTTGAAAGAATCCACAGATCACCTCCTGAAAAAGATCCCAAAAAGAAAACTCCCAGGAATATTATAGCCAGGTTCCAGAATCCCCAGATCAAGGAGAAAATACTACAAGCAGCCAGGAAGAAACAATTTCAATATTGTGGAAACACAATCAGAATAGCCCAGGACCTGGCAGCTTCTACACTGAGGGATCGAAGGGCATGGAATATGATATTCCAGAGGGCAAAAGAACTGGGAATGAACCCAAGGGTCACCTACCCAGCAAAACTGAGTATTTTGTTTCAGGGGAAAATATGGTCATTCAGTGGAATAGAGGACTTTCAAGCATTCTTGAGGAAAAAACCAGAACTGAATAGAAAATTTGACATCCAGACACAGGAAGGAAGAGATGCCTGAGAAGGTAATTGGGGAAGAGAGATCAAGGGGAACTTATCAAAGTTGAACTATTTACATTCCTATATGGAAAAGCAATAACTGTGACTGATGATATCTTTCTCACTATGAAAATAATGGAAGAAGGGTGTGTGGTCATATGAATACATATGTGAATGTGTGTGTATATGGTTACAGTTATATATGGATAGAGGGCATAGGTTGAATTTGTTGGGAAGGGAGAATACTCAAGGGATGAAATTATGAGGTGAGAGAGGAAAGTGGCAAGAGGAGATGGGGAGAGACAGGGTAGGGTAAACTATCCCATGTAGAAGAAGCAAGGGGAAGTGGTTGCAAAGGAGGGGGAGAATAAGGAAGGCTAAAAAGGCAAAACTACATTCACATTGAATTTGGTTCAGGGAGAAAATTACATACATACTAAATGGGATATCTCAACCTGCAGCAGGATAGAGGGAAGGGGGATGAGAGGAGGGATGATGGATGGGAGGGCATCCTTGGGGTGAGGGGAGGTTGGAAGCACCCACTATAGAAGAGAGACAGGATCATGTAGGGAATGGACCAGGTGGGGGGTGGGATGAGTGGGAGGGAATTATAAGCAGCCTTGTACAATATATCTACTATGATAATGTTTTGCATAGCTAGACATGTACAACATATACTGAATTACTTATCTCCAAGAAGGAATGGGTGACAAGGGAGGAAGGAAATGGATCTGAAATTCGAGGTCTTAACATTAAATGTTTCAAATATATATAAATACTATTATTAATACTCTTTTGCTTGTAATAGGGAGATAAGATGTGCAGGCATTGGGACACAAAGATTCACCTTCCTCTAATGGAAAAGTCAATGGGGGTATGGGAGAAGGTATGGGAGAGAGCAGATTGGAGGAAGTGATATCTTGTGAGACTACTATTCTGGGAGGTTGGGTAGGGGAATAATGGGGGGAAAATGATTGTAACTCAAAATCTGGCGGAAATGAATGATGTAAAACAGAAGTTAATAAAGCATTTGTTTAAAAAAAATAATTCTTTTTACCTGTTTTTTTTTGGGGGGGGGTTGGGGCAATTGAGTTTAAGTGACTTGGCCAGGACCCCACAACTAGTGAGTGTCTGAACCTGGACTCGAACTTAGGTCCTCCTAACTCCAGGGCCAGAGCTGTATCTACTGTGACATCTAGTTGCCGCCCCACCCCCCTTTTCCCCTTTCTCCCTTCTCCTGTGAAAGCTACAATTGAACATGTATGTATTTATATATAGATATATACATACACATATACATATGTATACATATATACATGTACATACACACACATATATATGTCTTTGTGTATATATAGAGACAGATAGAGACAGAGACGCAGAGAGAGACATATACTTTCCTTAACAAATTCTTTTCCTGATCTTTGTTTTTATGCTTGTGTATATCTCTTATTTCCTATCCTTCCTGACTCCTCTATTTTACTTCTACCCACTAACTTGCCCTCCTGTTACTTAACCTACCTCACCTCCAAGGACTCCTTATCTTCCCATTCCCATAAATCTAAACACTCTTCTATACCCCCCTTTAACCTATTCCCTCCCCCCCTAGAGCTCCCTCCTTTATCCTGTTCTCCCTCCCTATTCCTTTAGTGTTTTATTTCTTTCTGAATTTAGAAAACTTTTATACTCTTCTAAATATATATGTATTGTTCCCTCTTGAGCCCATTCCCAATGAAAGTAGGTTTCCAGAACTAACAACCCTCCACCTCCATCTGATTCTCTCTTAGTCTTCCTCTTTCACCTCATCTGTATAAGATAATTACTCTTTTTAGCTGTTACTAAAGGGTTTTACTTTTTAAATTCATATCGTACTCAGGTCACTCTCAATCTTTTTTGTGAACTACCCAATTACTAATAACAATCTTAGACATACATTTTACATCTAAAAGGTAAACAGTCTGTCCTTATTGGGTCCCATTGTAATTATTCTTTGGTAGGTATCTTATATTTCTCTTGGCTTTTGTATGTCAAATCTTTTATTAAATTCAGGATTTTTTTTTTAAACAAAGTCCTGAAAGTCTGACAATTCATTAAATATCCATTTTTTTTTCATTCAGGATTATGCTTCACTTTGATGAGCATGATATTTTCAGATAGAACACCAGTTCTTTTGCTCTTCAATATATAGTGTTTTTTTATGACTTGCAATTGACTTTGATTTGAGTGAGGGAGGGCTGTGAAGAGTCACCAGCCTTACTTTCTCCTCCACAGCCATCTGGGTCCACTGGCCAGATATTGATCAGGATGGCTGGAGATGGTGCAGGATGCATGGGAGAACTTGGCCCTCTTAAGCTAAGGTCTTTTCAAGTGCTCACTTTGAGTGAGGAAATGCCCATTTAGCCTTTTTAAGGGATGGCCCCTTTAATTAAAAAAAAAAAAAGTCAAATTGGGAGGGGAAGACCCTCAGGGTGGCCGGCCAAAAGAGAAACAGTTAACTATTTACATTCACTCTGAGTGGGAGAGCCCAAAAAAAGAACTATTAAGTGATTCTTAGGCAGGGACCTTTTGTTGTCCAGTCCATGAGATCCAGAGTGAATTGGTCTTAAGGCTTGGTTTTTGAGAAATAAATCTAACCAGCAAACATCAAGTTAACTAGTTAGCTTTCTGCCATAAAAATTTACCTTCCTTTGGGCAGAACACCCTCAAGTAAAGGTAGAGCAAAGGACCAAAAAGGAGAGGAGAGGAGAAGGGAGGGGCAGAAATGGGAAGGAAGGAGGGGGAAGGGGTGGGGAGAGGAGGGAAGGAGAGGGGAGAGTTGTCCAACTGTAACTGGCCAGCTGGGTCCCCATTTAGGCAGTTTGGGCTACTCACAGATTGTGGTTTGTCCTTCATTCCCAAAGTCAATTTTGAATCATGTCATCTCCCTGATGTCATGTCCTTTTCGAGAACAAAGGACAAACCACACAGTACAATATAGTGTTTTAAGATCTGTAGTCTCTTAATGTCACCACTGCTAGGTCTTCTGTGATTCCAATTGTGGCGTGGCCATATTTAAATTCTTTTTTTTTTTTTCTTGCTGCTCAAAATATTTTATCCTTGGGCTGGAAGTTTTGTCATTTGACCACACTATTCCTGTGGGTTTTCCTCATAGGATTTTTCTGAGATGATGATTGGTGGGCTTTTTCTATTTCTACTTTTCACTCTTGTTCTATTGCTTCAGGGCAATTTTCCTTAATTATTTCTTTTGTTATTGTATCAAGATTCTTCTTTTATTTATTTATATTTTTTTGGACATAGCTTTCAAGTAGTCTGATTATTCTTGTGTTTTCCCTTTTTGATCTGTTGTATTTCTTATGAAATGTTTCACATTCTCTTCTTTTTTATTCTTTATATTTTGTTTTATTATTTCTCGATCTTTTATAAGTGTGCTGGCTTCCCCTTGCCCAATTATGATTTTCAAGGAGTTGTTTTCTTCCTTAAGATTCTGAATCTCCTTTTCTAATTGATTGACATTATTTTCAAAATCTTATTGTTTTTCTTGGATTCTTATTTATTTATTTATTTTAGTTTTTCCTCAGTCCTTCTCATTTGATTTTTAAAGTTCTTGTATGAATTTAAAGTTCTTGTATGAATTCTTTTTGGTCAGGTGAACATTTCACATTCCTCTTTGGGGTAGAAGAGGGTTTCTTTGCTTCAGTATCCTCCTCTGAAGATGTGAACTCTGGTCTTCTCTATTCCCAGAGTAACTCTCTATGGTTGATTTCTTTCTCTTTTGCCTGCACATTTTATTTTTATTTTTTGGTAGTAGCTTTGTTTTTTGTAATCATCCCTAGTCTAGAGGCATTGGGGACGGTGCCTCTGACCTTAGATCCTCTTTCCATTCTCCCCATTGACGTGGAAACAGAACCAAGACCTCCAGCCTCCTGTAAGTGCCTACAGCTGGGGGCATCCTGCCCTGCTGCTTGCGCACTCTTACCCAAGCCGCATCTCTGTAGCGCAGCTGGGTCTGGCATTCCTCATCAGCAGAGGTTTCCTTGATCTTCCCAGCTAAGATGACCAATTCCACTCATTGTCCTTGGGGTAAAAGTGCCTGTGGTTGGGGCCCAGGCAGCATCCCAACCCAGCTAACTCCAGGGCTTTCCACTTATTGTTTGAGTTGGACCTAGCCTGGATTTGTTTACTCTTCACAGGGTTCAAACCTCAGCCTGGTATTTTTCTTCAGATCTCTCTGTCCCTAGAGGACCCCTGTTCTGCCCCTATTTTTATTTGTTTTTACTGCTCTGTGTTTGCCCTGAGGCAGTATTTTGGTTTTTTTTTTTTTGTGGGGAAAAATCTTGAAAGCTTGGAATTTTCTGAACTACTCTGCTATCTTCCAAGAATTCTCTCCTAGCCCCTGCAAGCCACATTTCTGATACTCAAGCTGCTTCTTCATTGGGCCAATGAGCTTCCCTGTGAGACTGGATCTGTCTGTTGCTGTTGATATTCACTTCATTATCTCTCCTCTGGTAATAGGGAAGTGCTCTGAAATTTCTACAGATTAAATGGTGTTCACAAGAGTGCTATAGCAAATCCATGTCAAGGTTGCTGCTTGGTCACCTCCAGAGTCCTATTGATGAGGTATGGGCTCTGGGAGCCCCCTTGAGCTCTCCTTGAGTCCTTGAGGTACAGGCTCTGGGAACCGCCCTTGGACTATTGATTGAATCATCCCATTTGATGAGGCCTGTTGGTTGCTAGACTTCTGACCCTTGAACTGGCCTAGCCCATCATTGTTTGTGGTCTCCAAGTGGCTTCCCACCCTTAATCACTCATTGACCTCATTAACCCCTCCTGAAGACCCTCCCCAAACTCCTCCTCTAGACCACCCCTAGATTCATCCCAGGACCTTCTGTAAATGAGGCCCCATCTCAAACCATAGAAGAGTGAGAGTACCATAGAATGACCTAACACAGACTTACTCTGTGCCTAATTCAAACGAACTTTTAATAAATTTTACTTTTCTTTGGCTGAGAAGACTTGAGTCAAATTCATTCTGCAGGTCCCGGCGTGTTGGTATTTTGGGGTCTCCAGAGCAAACCTAACCCTCTTAGTGGGTACCCTCTTTACTATGGTTACTGCTGCAACTTACAACTCTGTTTTGGACTCCACTTGCTGGTGGTTCCTCTGACCTGTGGCTCTTCTGAACTCACAAGGGTTTGGGGCAACCCCCTCTCAGAAATACTCATTCACTTAAGAGTAGGAAAGGAAAAAAACAAACACACACAAAAGAAAAAGAGGAACTAAATATAAGGTGGGTAGTTAGAAAAAGGCAAATTGCCCCAGAAACTCTCAGAGTAGTCCCCTCTCTCACTACCAGGAAGGAAAGAAGTTGAAGCATGAACAGATCACTTTTTTTTCTTTTTTAATACAGCAACTTATGCATTTTCTTGCACTGTCCTCCAAGTCTGGAATGTTCTACCTTCTTATCTCTACCTATTGCTTTCCCAGGCTTTCTTCAAGTCCCACCTAGAATCATAAGAAGCCTCTCCCAACTTTTGTTAATTCTAGTACCTCTCTGTTATTTATTTCCTATGTATTCTATATTTTGCTTGTTTCTATATATTTTTGCTTGTTATATTCACCATTAAATTGTGAACAGCTCTGGAGCAGGGACTGTCTTTTGTCTCTTTTTGCATCCCCAGTATTTATCATGGTACCTGGCCATAACAGGTGCTTAATAAATACTTATTGTCTGAGTGATGGAGCCATCAGTTCTTCTAAACCAATTAGAAGACTTTTCATTATGAAACAAAATCAAGCTGTTAATTACTTATGGCCAAAAAATAGACTTCCAAAATTCTTAGAAAAGGTCTGGAATCAGGAAGAGAATTTCTGAATATACTCCATATATCACACTAGGAAGGGCAAATCTGAGTACTCTCTCATTATTTTGCTCTTTGTTCCATAAACTACTTTCTGTTTTTAACAAATTGGCTGGGGTGCATTGTAAACTCATTGTTGGTAATTCTAATTACAAACTGTTTTATGTTAATTGTATTTCACTATATCAAAATTTAAAAATTACAACTAAAAGTTGAGTTTACCCAATGGTTTGTTTTATGTATTTAAAATAGTGTAAGTTGGAAGAATCTTTACTTTTAAAAACTTTTGATATGTAAAAAAAAATTCAGTTAATGACATAACTGTTTTCAGAACATTGATAACCAATTAATTCTATTCAAAACAGCACACAATTGTTAATTCTTAAAAGACTTACTTTTGGCTGCCATTTTATTTTTATTATTATAGCCTTAATAATAAATACTATTTTTTCTAGTAGTATTTACTTTGATAAATAAAGCAGCTTGGTTAACATAAACCCCAAATCTCCCTTCCAAAAAAAAAATCACCAAAACTTACCAACATGTAAAACTAAAAATATTATTTTCAATCTCACTTTCTTTTCTTAACCTTACTAAAAACATTTATTCCCTTGCTTTATTTATTATGTGGTGATATGCGATCAGCTTGAAATTCCTACATTCTCAAAGTAAGGGGTAGGATAAGGATACTTAGAACTATCTATCTTCAGTTTAGGTCTTTCATTTACCCCAGATAATTCATCTTAAGTCTTAACTAACAATTTTTAAATTTAAAAATACAAAAGACATTAAACTAAACATGATAAAGTGATCATTATATTTGGGTGGCATTTATATATTAATATGTGTATTCTGTGTGGACTAAACCTATATCATGCCATTAATATAATGAAACTTTTATAGCATGGACCTTTTTTTGTGTTCAGTTATATGCATAAAATTTGGTGGAACATTCCTAATTCTCTTAGCTGTTAAGCAACAAGAAAAATAGATTAGTTATATGTGCATGCTATAGGCACAATGTACCTTAACTTGCCTTATTAATATTTTCAGTGGAGATGGTAAATATTTGGAACCAATACAGATTGGAAGGCTTAAATAAATTTGGATGTTTTATCATAAACCATATAAATGGAATAACATTAAGTATAATTTAGTGCTGTTATTGAAAGTTATGCTGACTCTGTGACCCATTGTTTCAAGATATGCTTGTAAATCAGTATTGGGTAGAGACATCACTTAGTTGCCTGATATTTGTCAAGTTCCCCCTACCTGGAAATTGTCAAATATTCCTACCTTAGTGAGGAACTGAGATGCAAGGGCCCACTCTCTTTTGTTGACTTGGACTTATCTGAATTGTCTTTATCTAATTGAAAAAATTATCCATCAAAGCTGACTACATCTTCAAGCCATTGTTGATCTTCAGCAATTAGCCTGTCAATGTGTTGCTAGCTTGACACACATTTAATAAGCTCCATTTAATTCTCTTTTTCTTGAATTTTGTCTCATTAATCAGGGTGAAAGCCCAAACAAAGACTTTTCTTTTCAGCACTATGTTTGACAGTCTAATATTGAATACCTCCCTCTTTCCCCACTAAAAAGTATCCTACATATTAGGTAGGATCCAGAATTTCACCAAAATAACTTTTAAAAAATTCTGCTGAAACTTAACTTCTGTTCATTTATGGTTCTGTCATCATAGTTTTAGGTTCAAGATTCATTTCCCTCCAAACATGACATTTAAGAATTTTAAGGATTCAAAAAATAATGTGGAAAAGAGACATCTGTAAAAATTGTCTTAAGGGGAAAATCTTGTATAGGGAAACCTGGAAAATATATTGAAGCATATTTTATTTAATTCATAAAATGTGATCTTTTAAGTAGATTTTATAATCATTCCTGTATTCTGTTTTTAACTAAATCATATTTGAAAGGCTATCATATGGGGGAGGGATTAGATTGTTTTTTGTTGTTGTTGATCCAAAGCATAGAAATAGGAGATGTGTCTGAAGTTAGAAGGAGGTGGAGTTGGCTCAATATAAAGTAGAATTAATTGTCTAACAATTAGAGTTGTGTAACAATGAAATAAGTTGGGTTTTTTGTTGGTTTGTCTTTTTTGGTAGTGAGTTCTCCTTTATAAGTAATATTCAAACAGTGGCAAACTGACCATTTGTTAAGGGTATTCTAGAGTCTGCCTTTAAAGCTAAGATCTTATGATATAAGTATACCAGATGGGATTTGGAATTGATGATCATCAAGCATTTTTTTAATGCTTATATTTGGAATCTTCTTTTTTTTTTTTTTAAAGCAATTGGGGTTAAGTAACTTGCACAAGGTTACATGGCTAGTCATTATTTATGCCTGGGTGCTCATTTTCTGAGGCCGGATTTGATCTCGGGTCATCCCAACTCCGAGGCTCGCGCTCTAAGTATCAGAGGCCGCACGAACTCAGGTCCTTCTGACTCCAGGGCCGGCGCTCTACACTGCGCCACCTAGCCACCCCGGAATCTTCTAAAGAAAAGCTGGCATAAGAAGGAAAGGTAATGAAGTTATTGTCATGTAATATCCAAACAGTGAATCAAACCTACTCAAGTCAAACTGACATTTATTAAGTACTATCCTGTGGACTTAATTTTTTTTCTTTTTTTAAATATTTTTTTCCTCAACTGCAATGTAAAATTTTAACACTCCTTATTTTTATATTTTGAGTTCCAATTTTCTCTTCTTCCTGTCTCTCCTTGTCTTACCCTGAGATAGCAAGTAATCTAATGTAGGTTATACATTACCAATCATGTAAATGTATTCCCATATTAGTCATTTTTTGGAATAAAAAAAAATTAGAATCAAAGGAAAAGGGGAATAAAGAAAGAAAAAATAGAATGTTTTGGTCTATGTTCAGACTCCATCACTTATTTCTCTGGAAGCAGGTATTATTTGGGATTGTCTCCTCTTTTATTGTATAATTGAATATAACTAAGTCAATCACAGTTGTTCATCATGCAGTATTGCTATTACTGTGTCCAATGTTCTCCTGGTTCTGCTCACTTCACTCTGAATTAATTCATCTAAGTCTTTCTGTGTTTTTCTAAACTCTACAAGTATACAATCATATTTTCAAAGAGTAATAGTTTTGTTTCCTCATTACATATTCTGATTCTTTCAATTTCTTTTTCTTCTCTTATTACTCTAGCTGGCATTTCTAGTACAATATTGAATAATAGTGGTGATAATGAGCATACTTGCTTCACTCTTGATTTCACTGGAAAAACTTCTACCTTATCTGTGAACCCAACATTGAACTAGACATGTGGGGGGGTTCAAAGCAAGTTTTTTTTTAATAATCCCTGAACAAAAGGAATTTATTTCCTTGTAATCTAGGAAGTGAAATGGTTTATTTAAATTAAATAGTTGGATACATGATAGTGAATGACAGTAGTAATCTAGTGTTTGATAAATCATAGGATCTAAGATTTTAGGACAGGAACTTACTATTTGACAAAATTCTTTGGCAGAAATGAGGTATAGACCAATATCTCACAACATATGCTAGGATAAGATCAAAATAGGAACCTGATTTAGACATAAAGGGTGATATCATCAACAAATTAGGATGACCAAAGAAGAGAAAGAAAGCATTGCAAGGTATAATATGGATGCTTTTAATTGCATTAAATTAAAAAAGATTTTTGCATAAACAAAACCAATGTAACCATGATTAGAAGAAAAGTAACAGCCTGGGGAAAAATTACAAGTATACCTGATAAAGGCCTCATTTCTCAAATATATAGAAATATATTGAATCAAATTTATAAGGGTACAAGTCATTCCCCCAAATATATAAATAGTCAAATGATATAATCAGATAGTTTTTAGATGAAGAAATCAAAGCTATCTATAGTCACATGAGAAAATGTTCTGAATTACTATTGATTTGAGAAATACAAGTTAAAAAAACTCTGAGATGCTATCTCATACCTTATCGGTTTAACTAATATGAGAAAGAAAAGAGGAAAATGATAAATGTTGGAAGGGATGTAGGAAAATTGACACAAATGCAGTGTTGGTGGAATTGTGCACCATTTCTGGTAAACAATTTGGAACTATTCCCAAAGGGCTATAAATCTGCATACTTTTGACACAGCAGTATCATTAGTAGGTCTGTATCCCAAAGAGAGAGAAAAAGGATTTATTTGTACAGACATATTTGTAGCAGCTCATTTTGTGGTGGCAAAGAATTGGAAATTGAGTGGATGCCCATCAATTGAGGAATGGCTGAGCAAGTTGCAATATATGAATATAAAGGAATACAATTGTGCTATAAGAGATGATGAGCAAGATGCTTTCCGGAAAACCTGGAAAGACTTACATGAATTTATGCAGAGAAAAATGAGAAGAACAGGGAGAACATTATACATAGTAACAATGTGATTAACAGCTGTGAACAACAGCTATTCTCAGCTATATAATAATCCAAGGTAATTCTAAAGGATTCCCGATTAAAAAAAAGGTATACAATTTTAAAGAAAGAATTTTAAGCCTCAGTGTTTGAAATTATTTTTCTCAAGTGTGTGTGTGTGTGTGTGTGTGTGTGTGTGTGTGTGTGTGTATGTTTTGGTCTGTATTTTCTTTTACAATATGGCCAATATGGAAATATATTTTGCATATTTGCACATATATAACCTATATCAAATTGCTTGATGTCTCAGGAAGGGTAAGGAGAAGGGAGAGCATTTGGAACCCAAAATGTAAAAAAAAAGAATGTTTAAAATTGTTTTTATGTGTAATTTGAAAAATAAAATATTATTAAAAATTAAACAGTTGGAGAATAACAGGGTAGTACAGAGATACTTGGTGCATAAAGTATAAGATCCAGAAATGGGTAGAATATCTATATAATGTGAGACCACTGGATATATCAAACTTTATGGAAAGTTTGGGTATTCAAATGTAATGAAACATTGTATTGGCTTGTTTGTTCTTATTGACTTTAAACCTAGGAAGATAAATAAGTTAACACTTTCAAAGAACCTCACCAATCTATTCGCAATGTGGTACAATATTTTGGATATGACAGTTAATATTAGTGAAAATGACAAAAGTGACTAAATTGACCATGCTGTGGTTCCTATCTGGGGACTAAGCATGGATAAAGTCACTCTCATTCCTACTCTAAGACCTTTCAAAAGTTGTTGGGATATAGCAGTTTTATCTGTATAGTCTCTTTGCAAAGTACGTAAAGTCAATAGTGTTATAATGAAGAAGACATTGTAATTTTAAGATGATGGCAAAACATGTTATGGACTAAATTATGTGGAATGTTTTATGATCCCAAATGAAAACTCCACGTAAAAAGTTAAAAACTGGGTAAATCAAAGCAGATGTAGAGAAGCTATGCTTAAATGTCAAAATAGAATTCTGTAGGGTCATAGTTTCATTATTGTTTAAATAATGGTTAAACTTAAGGCATTAAAATAACATCAAGATTGAAGCATAACGTAAACCCACAAAAGCAAGGAATTGTAAAACCAGGATTTTATGTCCCTAATTGAAACCTGCTTTATTTAGGCGTTGTAATAAAATTATATCCTATCAGGACATCCTAAGACTCTTGAAATTGCTTGCTTTTATTGCCTACATTAAGCCTGAACATAATTATGTATTGCATCTGTTATAATACAGCTATTTTAGAAGAAAAACAATGAATGTGGTTGGATTCTAGGATAGAATCTCATAGTTAACATAGTTATTATAATTCTATTATGGTATCTTCAGTGGTTATCAGAGTTCAGGCTTTATGATGTGGTAATTTGGTTACTATCAGCTCTGCTTATTTTCTAATCCCACTGAAATGCCTCTTCATAATTTGCCTTTTGGATGCCTTTATTCTTTCCCAGAAGAGACAACTCTGTTTATTTAGTCCATCAAGTTCTTCATGAAGACATAATAAACAAGGTTTGACTGAGTAGCATGTAGAATGAAATATCCCTTTGTAGATGTCTGAGCTTCAGTACTTACATTTAGATTTGAATTACCCCTTTGGCCCTTATGTCATCTAGTGATTGACTGCCAGTGCTTCCTTCAAATTCAAGGATGAGTATATGATTTGTAAGGTATCATGACATACTTTCTCATTCTATTTTCCACACGTTTAATCCTTTTAAACATCAATAAATTTTGCATCAATACTGTTTTTTGTGTTAGGAAAAAAAAGTATGGATGCAAAATTACCTTAATTTTATTAGACTGTTAGAACATTGGTAAAGAATCATATCTACTTTCCTTAAGGACATGATTGACATTTGGAAATAGATTGCAATGCTATCCTTTTAGAATGGAAGCAGTAGTTAATATTACCATTCTACTACTGGTATTGATGTTAAATTTGTCTGATTTATTAGAAAAATTATGAATATTGTTTTTTCTATGTTAATTCAACAGCTCAAATATTCAGCAAACATTTGTTAAAAATGACTTTATATAGCTATGTGACCTTGGGCAATTCACTTAACCCCAACTGCCATGCCTCCCCTCCCCCCAAAAATAAATAGAAATAAACATTGACCTTGTGAAAGATACTTCATTAGGTGTTGAGATTGCGTATATGAAAAATAACTTTATTGGTGGTAAGATAGCAAATTTTCCACTTTTCCCAAATGTGCTTGACTTTCCAACTCCATTCCCTTAGAGGATATATGTGTCAGATATAGAATAATTATTATCAAATCCACAGTGGTGGTAGGAGATTGGCAAAATAGTTTCTTAGTTAACAAGGGAAAACTCTAAAATTTGAATGCTCACTTAATTCCATTTCTGTACTAGGCTCCATGTACCAGTGGCAAAAGCACACAAAAGTTCACTTGTTTGTGCAGGGCTATCACTAGGGCAGGAGCACCAGAGACCTAAAGTAAATTTACCTGAAAAATTTCCTCACACCCACACATACACTTCTCCTACCCACATACTACCTTGTTGCATCTTGTAAAAATGTACCAGATGCTGATTCTACCCAGCCACTTAAATGACAGGGGAGACCAGAAAAGAAATTGAAAATATGAAAAATGTGCTTCCTTTTGCCTCTGACCTGGTCCTCAGGTAGGGACTTCTCAAATCTTCAATCACGCTGAAAGAAGATGTAGTTTCTAATTTTGCACAGCTAATTAAGGAAAGTAAATGGAAGAATCAGGTGGGATACCATGATTATTATCTATGCCAAGTTTGAGGGGATGACAAATCAACCACATTTGATATCAGTTCTGTCCCATCATAAGTTATTCAGAGTGGGGAACCAGTCAAGCAGAGCTTGTATCTTTCAGTATGAAAAAGCTTAAGTAGTCTTACAACAGACTTAGTAGTCTGTTTATCAACAAAGAAGGAAAATGTCATAGGAATAGCAGAAAAATGGTGGGAACATCAAAGTTATGAAGGAAAAATAAACAATAAAGATCAGAATACCTCAAATAAGAAATAAAGTTAACAAAAGAAGAAATTACAAATGAAAATGTCTGAAACTAAAATGTTCAAAATAGAATTAACAAAAGAAAGAATAAACACATTGGGGAAAATTGAATCTCTGATAGACAATGTCTCTAAAGAACTAAAATACATATTTCCAGAAAAGTAAAACAAAAATACTAGAAGAAAATTTAATGTAAGATAATTAGATAAATTTTAGATAATAAGATAATTTTTAAGAAAAGTAAATAACATTGCATATGCAAACTAGAGAAATGGCATTGAGTACAGGATACACCAAGATAACTTAAAGATCACAAACTTCCCACAGAGCATGATTAATGATCATAGAAATGATACAGCTGAATAGCATTATTCAGAAAATAATAGAAGCAAAATATCTAGAAATTCTAAATATACATAAAAACACTGTTCAGGTGGAGCAGCAAAGTTATGTACTCTTTAAATCAACAATTTAAAGATGAACAACAAATATTACATGAGGCTAAGAGAATGACCTTTAAATATGAAGCAAAGGGAGTTTGAATAACACAAGATTATCCCACAGCTGTAAAATGCCAGAGAAGGGAATATAAAAAAAAAGAGCTCTAGGTATAATCCCACACATTATAATTGGGAGACATGAAGCCAATCGTTAATAAAAACAGGTGTACATTTAACAAAAGGATGGATTTTTGGAATCGTGACAAGAAAAACATGGGACCAAAATATTCTATTATTAATGATGAAGATAATAATCCAACTATAATCTTTAGTTATAAGATAAATCTAAAGTATTGTCTTTACTTCTTGCCACTGTATTCTTCAGAGATCAGACCACATCTGGAATATTTTCTTCAAGATTTAGCATCATATTTTGAAATGGTCACCAACATGCTTATACTGAAAATGCACGTATGTTCATGTATATGAACATTATATAAGAATATACACACATGTATATATGCATATATGTACATTCATTTGTATTGTATTGTATAAAATCTTCTTAAAGCTCTTAGTTTTTCATATGAACTCTGTCTTTTAAAACGTTTACAACCTGGCACCAATTTACTTTTCTATACAAATTAAAATTATTCCTTTTTTCATACTTGTTTGTTGTTTTACATAAATGATATTCTATATCCCATCTCTGTGCATTTTACTGGCTGTCTACCATGCTTCAATGAACTTGTTCCTCAATTCTGCATCTTAGAATTCTTTTTTTTCTTTAGAACTCTATTCAGATACCATTTCTACATGAAACCTTTTCCGATCATCTAAACCTCTACTGCTATTCTCCTACAATTTTTTACCTTGTATTTATGTGAATATATTACATGTTCACGACAGTGTTCATATATTTTCATTTTAATATACAATGAATTAATGTATATTATATATATGTATCTGTGCTTAATAAATGCTTGTTTATTCATTAACAACTAGAATAAGTCTAGACTAGAGGAAGGTGATCAATATGTGAAGGTCACCAGTATACATGTAATATAAAGATGGATTAAAAGAACTGAGACTTTCTTTCTTTTTTTTTTCCCCAGTAAAGAGTTTGGAGGCAGTGGGATGATAGTTTGGGAAGATAATTGGGTTCACGTATTATGAGGGCTGTCATGTGAAAAAAGAATTAGACTTTGCTTGGCCCCAGATGATAATAATACATGATTTTATAAGGGTTCATTGCTTAAAAATAATTTTCCTCACAGGAATTTTATATGGTAGATAACATACATATTATTTTGCCTATTTTAAATCCTCCTCCTCTTCTTCTTGAAAAAAGAAGTCAAAATATAAAAATATATTGTGTGTATATATGTATATATGTGCACACATACGTGTATGTGTTTGTAATGTCCATATATTAAAATGGAAACATTTTGCTCTTGTTTAGAACCTTATGATTGTTTTCTCATATTTACCATTTTGTAAATCTCTTGACTCCTACATTTACACTTTTTTATGGGCTACTCAACTGTGGTCTTTTCATCAGGAATGTGTGGAAATATTTTTATCTCATTTAAGGTCCATTCCCCATCCCCTTCCCTCCCAGTATCATCCTTATAAATTTTGTCAGGTAAGCTATTCTTAGTGGTCAACCTACATATTTGCCTTTTTGGTAATGATATTTTAAACCTTCTGCCCTTTTGGGAGGATGCTAAATGTTATGTGATCTTAACTAAATCTTTATTACTGGGATTCTTTTTGTCTGCTTGCATACACACACATATATACACATACATACATACATATACATGTTATATGTGTGTGTGTGTGTGTGTTCAGCATCAGAAAGTGATAGTAATTTATCAGTGGAAATGGCATTAAAGGGACAAAACCTTTGCTTTGACTCTACATCCTAAGGAAAGGGGCCCTTTCCATCTCGTTTGTAGCTGAAACCTTCCATGTGGTGGTCTCTGTAATAAGAATGCAATTCAGTGACTTGAAAGGGGAGATGATCTTATTTCCTTCCTTCCTTCCTTCCTCCCTCCTTCCCTTCTCTTCCTCCCTTCCTTCTTTCTTCTCACTCTCTCTCTTCCTTCTTCTCCCCCTCCATCCTTCTCTCTCTCTCTCTCTCTCTCTCTCTCTCTCTCTCTCTCTCTCTCATTTCCAGTATATTACACAGTGATTTGTTCATCATAAGATTTTAATAAATATTTTGTTTTTAAAATTTCTTTACAACTGATAAGGACATTTTATATTCTGTACAAATTTTCACGTATTGTTTTTCATTTATTTTTCCTATCCTTATAGAAAATGATATTAGATATTTGAAGTAAGCTGAAAAGCACTAAAATTTAGTAGAAAGACCATTGACTTGAAGACAAGAAGACCTTGGTTTAGTTTTTACCTTTGACACTTAACTGGTTATGTGACCTCATGTATGTCACTGATCTCAGTGCCACAGGCAGTTAGGTAAGATTTAAAATGCCTTGGTAGAAGGTATTGATTTGCAGAAGATATTTCTGTATCATTAAAATTGTTGATCAGAACAAGAACAAAAATTAAAACATAGAGAATAATTGGTAGTACAATGGAATACAATATTTTTAAATCAACATATGAAAATAGTCAAAAGAAGCTCATGATTAAGATTAGCAAGGAGCAGACATTGACTTCACTTCTTCCATCAGTCCTTTGGCAACCTCAAAGAAGAGCTTCCAACTAGATATCTGTTAAGATCCTCTCACTTCATAAATATTTGATACTATGATTCTGAAGAACATGTTGTATATGTACAACTGATTCAAAGCAATCTGGAAGGTTTATGTTCTATTATTATTATTATATGTCTAATGTATTCAATGCTATTTTTATTAGGGTCTTAACCAATTGTGTCAAACTCCAATAGAAATGGATCCCTATGGATCACATATTGACTTAGAAAACTTTTGCAAATTAATCTATATTATCTATTTCATATTATTATCTATATTATATTTTCAATTTTTTTTGTTAAACATTTTTCAGTTACATTTATTCTGATTCTGGACACCCTCCCTAGTTTTGCTAGCTGTGAGTTTGATACTTCTACAAAAATGATGGTTTTCTGTACGTTTTTAGATTTTGCAGGAATGTTTGCTTTTCTTTTCTTTTTTTCTTTTTTGGAGGGCAATTGGGGTTAAGTAACTTGCCCAGGGTCACATGGCTAGGTTTTTGTTTGTGTGTGTTAAGTGTCTGAGGCTGGATCCGAACTCAGGTCCTTCTGACTCCAGAGCCAGCACTCTACTCACTGCGCCACCTAGCCGCCCCTAGGAATGTTTGCTTTTCATGGCCTATATACCAATAATAAAAAGATAATAATTATCATTTAAAATAGATATGAAATCATTTTTGTAATAAAACCTATTCACTATTATATGTTGAAGATGGCAGATCATACGGAAGTAATGAAAGGCATCTATCAGTACCCTGGTGTTCGCTATCCTGTGCTCACTCCTAATCTTCAGGGTTTTCATCATGCTGTAAGTAATATTAATTTCTCTAAGGGTTGAACAATATAATTTCCACTTTTATCAAGCAAATTCCCTAGGCCATATGATACTTATATCCCACATGCATATCTCACAAGGGTTGAGTTGACAATGCTGTTTAGGCAGTAACACTTCATTTATTAGGCTTGTGAAGGGATGAAGTGTACTACACAAATGCATTTTCCAGATAAATGAAAGTTTCAACTTTAAGTATAAAACTTTTTATTTTAATTTACCCATCTGTAATAGAAATTTCTCTGAAATGTACTGTACATTTTTTAATGTTCAAAATAAAACATAAGGATAAGGACTGGATCTGGGATTTAATTAGTTTAGGGAACTCCCAATTAGGTAACTCCTCTTAATTACATGCGACAATAATTGTTTGCAACTTATGGTCTTATAGAGTTACCTAGAACACTGAGAACCCAAGTGAACTGTCTAGTATCAAACAGCCAGTATGTCACTTGGGTGGTACTTGAGCACAGTTCCTCCTAACTCTGAGAACAGCTATTTATCCTTTTTTTTCCCAACCTACATCTGCCAAATTTGCTATGGATCATAACTTTACCGATTCTTAATGTATCCTAATCACAGAATTACAGAATTTAAGAGGTATAAGGGATCTTAGCAGCCATCTGTCCAATTAAGATCACTCAAAAATCATTTATTTAATAGTCCTTAATATTAGCATCATAAGCACATTATAATGTGTACTAGAATAGTTACTGTAGTAGCAGAGTTTAGAGCTGGAAGGTGTCTCATGTGTTATTGAGTCCAATTCTCTCATTTGTCGCATGATGAAACTGATATAGAGAAGTTATGATTTGTCCAAAGTCCTGCAGACAGTCGGTGTCAGAAGCAGGATTTGAACCTCGGTTCTCTGACTGTAGAAATCTTCCTTTTTCATTCCCATGCAGTCTGCTAAACATTGCACTTTTGTGTCAGTTTTTCATCTTTTCTACTCCCTTCCTTTATGCCAGTCCCTTTTCCACCATTAACTTTCTCCTCTTTTCAGTCTGTAGAGATTGGGAAACAAGATAATCAACTGTATTTAGAATTATATGATAAAACAGAGTTAATACAGTTCTCTGTGTGTGTGGGGAGAGCAAAGGATACTTTGAGATGTTAAATCAACTGTATTAAAAACATTATGCTAACAACAGGTTTAATATGACTGTGAATAGTGGCCAAAGATGACTTGGGAGTCACTGTTTTAGACATGCATAGATTCTTCCTCGCCATACATCCGCAGGTGGAGATATGATCCAGAAGTCTGAGTTTAATGAATATCTGATGTATCAATAATCAAGGTATAAACTTGGGTATTATGTATTTGAGTCACTTTTATTAGCTATTTATAATTAATTTTTATCTTTCATGTTGCTATTTGATTAAATTAATGGACATAACTTAGAGAAACACAAGAAAATAAGACATACATAAATTTTCCTGATCTAAGTCTATGGTGTACAGCTGTAACATGACTGACCAAAGGAAGATGGCAAGAAGATAGTGGGTTAGAAATTGAATAAGATGTTTAAGCATTGAAGAAAGTACTGTATTTATAGTGAAAAAAAGTTGAAAAAAATAATTCAGAATAGTTTTTTTTATTAACTAATGTCCTAAATGTAGGCAGGAGGATAGAGAGGGAAAAAATAACCAAGCAGGGAACTTACCAGACCCATAAAGTTGAACATACAATAAACACTTAGAAGTGAGGTGAGATAGCAAAGGGCCCAGTATAGATATATGGTCAAAACTGTTGGAAGAAGATGAGAAGTTGTTTTTCAGCTGGGTAACTTAGGATAATTGAATCATATCAGGAGGCAAAAAAGGGGGTTGGTATAGAATTAAAAATATGAGGAAAGAGGAAAGGTTTTCCCTGTAATTATGAAAAGAAGACAAACTTGGAGAACCCATAGAAGGAAAAGTAGTTAAGAAAAAGCTGATTGCTTTTTTAATGTGGGAAGAGATGAGAATCAAATGTGTTTTAATGTTCCGGCTTTGGACAATTTCAATCTAACAGAGTATTTTCTATTGCAAACAAAAGTTTAACAAAAGTTCTGTCTTTTCCCTATTTCACTTGAGATATTGCTGAGGCAAAATATTGCTTAGAAGAAACACATGTGAATTAAAACTTTTAAAGTGTCTTTCCAGCCTCATAATTATATAATTATTACCATTTATAAAATTGTCATAAGTCACAGTGATAGATTAAAAATGCTAGATGTTAGAGAATGATCACATACCAAATATTTAGGGAAAAATAAATCTATGTTTTTATTTCTTCCTTCTAGTGTCACTTACTTGGCATCTGTCAAGTCTCAAATTTTTGCCTCTGAATTATGTTTTACAGATTGCAGCTGGGGCCACAGAGGTGTCAGTATTTGGGGCAGCATCAGAGTCATTCAGTAAGAAGAACATTAATTGTTCTATCGAAGAAAGCATGGAGAAGTTTGAAGCTGTTGTTAAATCAGCAAGGCATATGAATGTTCCAGTGCGAGGGTATATATGAAACTTTGCAAGTAACTATATTTTATGGACTGAAGCACCCCAAATGTTTTTTTCTTAAGTTTCTTTCTCTTTTTGAAAGCTCTCTTTTCTGGACTATTTAGCATGGTTTCTTTATAGTAAGGAGATAGAAAAATGAGATGGAATATTCTTTTAAAATATTTATTATAGATAATTTTAGTGAACAGAGAAAATCAAATCAATAAAACTATTATAAATTAATATAACTATGTCAATTAGGGTCTTTAAGAATTCTTTCAATTGTAAATGTATGAGTTAATTATCTTAATCATTCATAATTATGATATTAATAACCATTTATCATTTATATGAACTTTAACAAGATAAGTTTATTTTCTTTTTCCCTTTTTGAGCTATTTGTAATGCCTTATATTATACATTGTAAGATTAATATATAATCAATACCTCATAATAAGGTTTTATGGTAATTCTTCAAATTTATTCTTCCTTTCCACCATTTTATAAATGAATCAGCCTCATTTTCTTATAATCCCTCCTTGGCATCTAGGTAGTGTAGTAGAGAGATTACTGGTTCTGCACTCAAGAAGCCTTGAGTTCACATCCAGCCTTAGATACTGTGTGGTCCTGAGTGAGTCACTTAACCTCTACATGCTTTAGTTTCCTCATCTCATCTTTAAAATGAGGAAAATAAAAGCACTTAGCTCTCAGAGTTGTTGTGAGGAATAAATTAGATAATATTTGTGAATGTGTTGTGAAACTTAAAGCACTATACTAATTCTAACCATTATTACTGGCAACTGTCCACAGGTGATCATTTCAAAATTCATGAGGCACACAATTCAATTAATAAGAGAGACTACTATAATCAACCATCCTTTATTAAGCACCTATTATTTGCCAAGTACTGTACAAGACACTGAACATACATAGATAAAAATGAAACAATTCCTTCCCTGGAGAAACTTGAATTATATTAACAGTAAGAAGCAGAAAGTCTATAAGGAAAGACCTCATGTAAGAGATGGTATATGAGCTTAATTTTGAAGAGAGGTAGAGATTCTAAGAGGAAGAAGTGAGAAGGGAATGCATTCTAAATACCAGGGATAGCATGGAGATGGGAGGTGGAATATTGTCTGTAAGGGACAGCTAATGGCAAATTTAGGTGGATTGTAGAATAAATGAAGAGGATAAAGGTTAGACAGTATGGAATGGTAGATTGGAGCCAGATTTTAAATGGCATTATGTGCTAAATTGAGGCATATATGCTTTATCCTTTGGACATTAGGGAAACACTGGAGCTTATTGGGCAAGTAATATTATATCCAGGCCTTGAAGAATATTAATTTGGTAGTTGTATAGAAAATGAATTGAAAAGTGTGGAAACTATTGTTGGATTCATGTAGATATCTTGATTAGGAGGCTATATACCTGATAAATTCTCAGTTATCCTCTTGGAATTGCCTATTGAAAATAATAATAAATCTGGAACTGTAACTTCCCTGACACCCAATGTATGAAGCGGCTTTCTTTACTAATAATTTGTATACACTCATGTACATCAATACTTCAAAGATGCATAATTTTCCCTTAATCAATGCATATTGTACCCCCTCTTTGCCTTAATGTATATGTAACCCCAGTTCCAAAGCCCATTGTTATAGGACTCTCTCCTTATTGGTAGAGATGCATACCTTGCCCTGCCTGAGGAGCAGGACAGAGTTGGCAAAAGCAATAGAGCTTCAACCTTCCCAGTTTTTTCCTTCAGCAACCTGAAGTGGAGTTGGTCTCTTCCATCTTCTCTCTTCAATTGGAAGCCAGAAGCATGCAAATCCATTGTATAGAGCTATAAGCAATTTGAAGAAAACTAAAGAGAACTCAGAGATGAGTAAAGCTCTCTTACTCTTGCCAACTCTGCCTATCCCAATGGTTTTTGAAACTGGAGTTGCACTTTTTTTTGTTGTTTTTTTCTTTTATGAGTTCTCTAAAAATATCATCATCTGACATCTAATCTTCTTGTGATGAGTCTTTCTGTATTTAGGGAGGCTTCTCCTCCAGTGACTGACATACAACCCAAGACACTGTGCAAAGCCTTTCAAGCTTGGTATCACTGCTAGAACTCAGGTGTTGTAGTCCTTTCTTTGGAAAATCCAGGATTATTTCCATACTCAAATAATGTATTAGAGTAGGACATAATTGGAGGATCTTTACTATAAAGTATTTAAAATTATTTTAGACTAGGACACATTGATATTTATATATATATATATATATATATACATATGTGTATATATGTATATATATATATAAAATGAAGAGTACATTTACAGCAAAAAGAAGATAACAAATATTTTTGAATGAAAAAGACTAGTCAGAAATAATTATAGATTTTTTTTCCTCCTCCTGTGAGTAGGTGGGAACTGGTTCATAAAGTGAAAATAATCTGTTTGATTAAATTCCATACACTTCAATTTAAGAAACATTTATTGAGTTTCTCCTTTGTTTTTAACAGTGAGTCTTTAGTGTCTAAAATGAACTATCACGATTCTTAAGAAGCTTATATTCTAGTCCCAGATCTGAGAGAAAATCTGGGAAGAGGGCTAACTATTTAGAGCAGAACTTAACTTTTTCCACTTGTGATCCATTCAGTGCTTGGTCACAACCCACAGTTTAAGAAGCACTTATTTAGAGAACATTTATTATCTTGTCTTGTTGTATGATTTTTTCAACTTTTTTTCATATCATTTTGTCTCTAGTAACTCTCTATAGTGAGAGTTTTTAATAGAAGACCAAATTTTTTGTTTGTTTTTGTTTTTGCTTGCATGTTTGTGTGTGTATATATATTTCCCCAGTGAATGTTAATTTAAAAAAGTAATGGCAAATATGAATGTCTTTTGCTGTGCAAAAAACTATAAAATCTGCAATTTTTTCTGTAATCATAACAAAGAATGACTTGGAGGGCAAGTGTAATTTTCATTTGAATCAGAAGGGGGGGAAACAAATATTATAATAAATTAATTTATATTTGTAGGCAGAGTTTTCATCCCCAAATAGGAGCATCTAGAAGACCTTAAAATCTCTTCTTCAACTTTGAATATGTGCTGGATCTCCTCCATGCTAGTGGTGAGTGATCACTGGTGGCAAGCATGTCTCCCTGTCTTATCCTTTCTTTGACATTAAATATAAGAGGATAGTTGAACAAAAAAATCTATTATTAAAACTTTCAAGAAATCTTACATAATTTTCTTCAATGCATGAAGACACCTTGGAAGGAAACCATTTTTGGTAATAATGACTAGAATGAATATAGCACTTTAACCTTATCGGAAGTTGTTTTAAAGTTTGAAAAGAGCTTTAAAATAAATTTTATGTTTATTCTCACAACCTCGTGGGGGTGTTGCTGTTCTTCTTCTCTTGTTCAGTGGTGTCCCAATTCTTCATGACCCCATTAAGCATACTGTACATGGAGTTTTCTTGGCAAAGATATTGGAGTAGTTTGCCATTTCCTTCCTCAGTGGATTAAGGCAAACAAAAGTTAAGTGACTTGCCCAGGGTCACTCAGCTAATAAGTGTCTGTAGTTGAACTCAGTGCTTCCTAACTACAGTCCCAGAACTCTATGCTTTGAGTGACCCAGCCTCTCCACGCTGTGGAGTAGTGCTATTGTTATCATACCCATTTTTTTACAAAGAGGAAACTGAGCCAAACAGAGGTTAAATGACTTCCCCAGAGTCACACAGATATTGTTTGGGACAAGATTTGAACTAAATGTTTTTTTTACTTTAAATCAGATACTGTATCTGCTGCACCACCTAGCTGCCTGAACCACTGTCATTTTTGCTGTAACACCAGTTCTCTAACTACACTGCCACTGTCAAGAATAAAAGAGGCACGTTATACATTGCCTTGAATTATAAATTACTATATAATATTATCAACATGCTGAAAAGTATTTAGCTCATGCTTTAACAGAATGTGTGGCATACAAATCACGTGAGGAATTTCTTACTGTATTTCGTCCATATGTGTATTTTCTAATACCAAAGTGATTTCAATTTAGAACACTACTTCTGGTTTTAAGGGCATGCTATTTATCTTTAAAACAAATACTTACATATTTAGTTTAAACATTTATGTGTTCAGTTGAGAATTACTTGCCCTCAATTTTTACAGAGCTTAAATTTGACTATATTTTTACTGGCAAACTAGAATTTATGTACTCAGTATAAATCACTGAATGTTGGTGCCTCTTATAAATAAGAAAAAAATATACTCAAGTAGTTTAGACTTCAGTATGTATGTCTTATTATTGCAACAGCTGCATCAACATATACTTGATCATCATCCAGAAAATTTATGTCGTCAGCTGTCAGATTTATTAAAGTCTGTAAGACACTATTGTTATATAAATGTTTACTAAAACAGTTTAAATGTTTATAAAAAATAGAAAACTTGAATATGGTTTAAATAGAAGCTTTTATTAGAGTCATAAAGGCCATTGTTTTATACACACACTCTTTCTCTCTCCCACACATATATGTATATTTTATATATATATATATATATATATATACACACATATATATATATATATATATATACATAAATACATACACTTTTTTGTGAATGTACAGAGCTTTGCATAACATCTGGGACACATTCAGCAAGGACACTGTGCCAAATCAGTATTATAAAATGTGTGGTCAGCTAACCACTGGCACACATACTTTTTAATGTGAAATGGTACTGAAATTTCTACATTTAAGGCTTCACTCTTTCATATATAATTCAGGTGACATTAACAAAACTCTGCTGTTTTTCTAGTGGCTGTCTAAACTGAAAAGGGCAGACAGGCAGAGGAAAAATGAAAAGCATGTGATAAACATAATTATTTGCTAGCATTTTATCAATGAAATTCATTGAAAGAAAATTGAAAGAAAGAAAATTTCATAAAAATGTACATTGGACAAAATGTTTTAAGTAACTATTCTCAATGTATGTGTGTGTCTGTATGTGTGTCTATATATATAGACACACATACAGACACATACATATATACATATTGTATATACATACGCATACACACATATATACATATTATATAACTATATTACAATCTATGTTCATTTTATTGCTAACAAAATTCAGAAATGTGAAACTTTTTCTCTTGTAGTTTATGCACTTGCAATGTAATAATAGCTGGCATTTATATAGCACTTTAAGGTTTGCAAAGTACTTTACATAAGTTAACTTATTTAATCCTTATAGCAGCACTCTGAGGTAGGTACTATTATTATATTATTATCCACATTTCATAGAGAGGAAGAGTAAGGCACATAGTTGGAGAATATCTGGCACAAGATTTGAGCTGAGGCCTTCCTGACTCCAAGTCCTAAACGTGATCAACTGCACCACCTATATGCCTCAGTGTATTAGCTGGCATATTTTTAGGCTGGATTTCACTGACTATTGCCTGACCTACTGAAGCCTATGCATTCATTAAATTTTTGTTTAGTATTTATCAATATAAAGATACAAAATTTTCCTTCCATAATGTTAAGGAGTACTTCAATGATATGATATACAGTGTCATATCCACTGAATTTGCAAATAAATAATTAGGATACTGAGAATAAGAATAAAATTCTAGGTGGTAAAACCGAGACAGGGAGGAAACCTCTGATTTTATTGGCATTTGGAACTCTAGAGGAAGAAACACCTAAGAATGCACATTGGCACCTTCTCTACAGGTCTCAGTCTAAGAGAGTTATCAGCAGCACAAAGAAAGTCAGTGAGTTGCTCTGGACCACAAAGCTAATATTTGTTAAAGGTGACACTTAAACCTTGGTTTTCCTGACTCTAAGGCAAGCTCTTTATCTGCCATGATACTTTTTGCCTTAAACTACTATATAAATGACATCATTGTAGAAAATATTTGGTGACCCGATGATTTTGGTGCACAGAGAACAGTATATCAGGAGGAGAAATATTCTTCTTCCATCAGAATTTATAGCTTTTATTTTTATTTATTTTATTTATAGGTGAAACTTGGAGATCACAGATATAAACAAAACAAGACAAAACAAAACAAAACAGTGATCTCATGAATTCATTTAGTCCATCTTTCTTCCCCTTTATTGTTGATTTATATTTAAACTACCCAAGACAAATGAAAATTGAAAAAGAGTTTTAAAAACCTCCAAGAGATTCCACAACTTCCTTTGGTTACCCATTTCTATGTTGAACAACCCTTACTATCAGGAAATTTCTTTTTAAGTTAAGCAGAACTGAATGCTATGCTTAAATTGTAAATATAACTCACTCATTGAAGTTACATAGTTTCTATTTAAAAAATACAATCATAATATATGTCATAAAATAAGTAATGAGGTGACCCCACTATTAAAAAAAAAGCCCAGCAACTTCTTCGTGGTTTTGTGGACAGAGAACTGCATTTGGAGGGACTGGGTCTTCTGTTTATTTCCTTGTGACATTAGGCAGATCACTTAAAATTTCTGGGCTTCAGTATCCCCAATTTTCAAATTAGGGGATTGGACAAGATGATCTCAGGTCCTCTTTAGATCTAAATATATGATCCTATGATTTCTAACTTCTAAAATGTCAGCATTGGTCCAGATCATAGCTGCTGATCTGCTCAGATTACCCAAATAATATTCTATTGCTCTCATGTTACTTCTCTCTGGTAACTGTTTAGTAATGAATATAATTATACTTTTGGATCTAAACTTTTAGGGCAGCAGAGGGTTAGATTAGACAATACTTTTTTTTTTATCATTGTCCCTTTGATAGGGTATAATATGTATCATGCAGCATTATAAAATGTGTGGTCAAATACCCACTGGTACACATACTTTCAATGTGAAATGGTATATAAATATCTACGTTTTGGGCTTCATTCTTTCATGTGTAATTCAGGTGACATTTACAAAATTCTCTGCTGTTTTTCTAGTGGCTGCCTGAACTAAAAAGGTGTTAAAGGTGACACCTGAACTTAGATTGTCCTGATTCTAAGGCCAGCTTTTATCTACCATGACCCTTTTTTGTCCAAAACCACCATATAAATGATGTCGTTGTAGAAAATATTTGGTGACCTGATCATTTTGGTGCATAGAAAAAAAGATGAGTGAACAATGTAATGTAGGTATGATACTGAGAACCTTTGATGGTTGAAGGAAACACTTGAGTGGATATAGTGCCACATTCTTGGGAATGAATGACATCTTCCTTAAGTTCCTTCCTAACTTTAGCAGTTAAACTAAAATGCAAATTGTAGAAGGGCAACTATCCTGTAGCAAAATGGGTCTCAAAAGTGAGACATCTGGCAAAGAGATTTTCTTCCCATGTGTATGGTTGATTTGAAGCTGGATATTTGTTTTTAGCCCAATATATTAGTCTGGCACTGATGGTGCCAGGAAAAAAATGCATAGCTAGCAAGAGTTAATAGGAATTTGCTATATTTGTGTAGTCATGGCTTAATAGTCATTACTGAAAGCTTTTGAGGAAAGAATGAATTTTGTTATTTCTTGTCAAATGAGCAATAGAAATTTTTTTAGTCTAAATATTTGTTTTTCTACTGTTATGTCTTGCTATATCCGGGCAAGAAGTGGATTGATAATTTATGTGAGCAAGTTAAAAGACTTAATACTTCTCTAGAAGCCCCACCTTATGTCTGGGAATATTCATAAGAATATCTATCTCTCTATCTCTTTACCTATATGTTAATTCATATGAAACTTCCAAGCTAAGCTTTAATCCTGGGCATATCTATAGGAGTGTGTATATACACAGAAATTCATATATATTTGTATGCATATGCACATATGGATACTCATATGTATATGTATACATACGTTACATATACACACAAATACATTTGAATATCGATTTCTCTGAACTTAAATACTAAATAAAATGAGCATTACTATAGACAAATGAGAAAAGAAAATAGTACATGAAACAATGAATCTCTCTTATGTACTGCTTACTTTTCCTTTTAATTATATAACAAATTCCACATGTAACTTTCAAAGCTGTCCTGGTTGTCAGTATTTCCTTTTGCCCTTTTCTGTCCTTGAGAGCTTATTTTTTCCCTTTTTTGCTTAGCATAGCAGTGCCTTTATATTATAGGCATTCAATAAGTGTTAGTAGATTAGACAGGGTATAATAAGAAAAACTGTATTTGTGTGTGTATGTGTGTACCATAAACACACACACACACATACACACACACACACACACACACACACACACACACACATATATATATATATACACCCATACATATAGCATATGTGTGTGTATAATTTTGCACATCATTTTACATAACTGTTTGCTTCTTACATCCAAGTAAGGGACAGTGAGTGGTGCAGTAGATGTGAGATTGACACTCTAAAGAGAAATTAGAGTTAGATAGAGGTGCAAATCACTTGCATAGAAATGGCAACTAGGGACTGATGATATTACTTAGGAAGAAAGTCTAGAGAAAATAATAGAAGAGGGATTAGAGAATTAATCTATGTAGTCATTCACATTTAGGGGGCTTGGCAAAGATGGAGACCTAACAGACAAGACTATGAAGAACCAGTTACACATGTAGGAAGAAAATGAAGAGAATGTAATAGAAACCCAGACTGAAAGGCTTATTCGGGATTCGAGGGTGGTGAACAGTATTAAATGTTTCAGAGAAATAAGAAAGACAAAAATGGAGATATGACAGGCAAAGATATCTATGAAATCCTTATAATTCTTTGTTATGAAATTTGCCATCCAGGAGGTATATTATCAAAGGATTTAGGTCAATTATGTGAGGAGATTATGGAACAATAGGCGGAAAGTGCAAAATCCTTGTTGGTACCCGAGTAATGTTAAAAGCCCGAGAGGAAGACCTTCAGTATTCTAGGTGGACTCCCTGACTCCTGACTCCTGGAAGATTTCTCAGAAGTCATGATCAAATACCATGAATGAGTAGACTTGAGTGAGCTGTGATATTATACCATTGAGGGAATTATATCCCCACAATGTTAAAATCATAAATCTGTTGAAGTTGTTAGATATATATTCCAAGGACTTTGGTTCCCAAGGGCAAGTTTTGAACCTATATGATTTTTAGAGTAATTATTTGTAGCAATGTGAGACCTTAAGTGCAAAGGTAAGGTTTAGCGATGACCATGTCTTTCCAAACTTTTTTCATATTGTCCATAGTTTTCTGGCTAGAGCCTAGTAAAACAAACACACACACAAACAAACAAAAAAAACCCCAAACTATTACCCCTTCCTTTCCCTATCTACCAAGGAATTTTCAGAAAACTCGCCCTCCAATAGAAGAAGGGTAAATTGGTAGTTCAAAGCAATCCTGAAAAATTGGAATGGTTGATATTAACTTAATTGAAAGCAATCTCATAATTTTCTTCTGCCAAATATTATAAAGATTTTGTGACAGCAGGATTTTATCTCATAACTTATCCTTATGACTAGTCTCAATAAACAAAACCAAAAATCGATTCACAAGTTATGCCCACAGCCATCATGAAGACAAAATAAAGGTAGAAAAAGTTAGCCTTCTGTACTCAGGAAATTCCCTCATTCCCCTTTATATGTACCATGATATTTAAAGAAAGGGTCTCAACACCAGAGAGTCTGTCCATTGTAACCCATGTTTATGCAGTTCTTTATATATAGCATCCCATATAATCCCTATGATATTATTGGAAAAAAAGGAAGACTAATATTATCATGCCTAATTTACAGATGAGGAAACCAAAACTCAGAAAAAATTAGTGATTTTTCCAGTTTCCCACACTTGTAAGTGGTAAGAGAGAAGAAGAAAATGAAGATCCTTTTACTTCAAGACTTCAGGTTCAGAGATATTTCTACAGTAACATTCTGCCTCTGGTAGCAAGCTTTAAGAGCAAGCATGCATTAACTTTGACTACCCAGTACATATTAACCTCTAGGCAACTCACCAAAAATTTTTGGGCAGAGTTATTGTCCCATTATCCCTCACTCAGTTATTTGTGGCTTCATTTTTAATGTATCTCTAACAGATCAAGCTAGAGGAGAATAGAAATCATATGATTTAAGTGAAAATTTTAAAATTTATGACTTGGAGTTGGTTGATTTTGTGTAACTTAATGAGGACTGAATCCCTTCATCTGTTTTACTCTGCCCTACCGCTATAGCCTGTACCTTATGTTTTGAGAGAACTTTCATCTATGGCCTGAACCAGCTTAAGAATGATCAAGGAAAACATTTATTACTCATGGCCTGTTAGTTGGCATAAGCAATCATAGTTTGATA
This sequence comes from Gymnobelideus leadbeateri, assembly GCA_011680675.1. NCBI lineage: Eukaryota > Metazoa > Chordata > Mammalia > Diprotodontia > Petauridae > Gymnobelideus > Gymnobelideus leadbeateri. The sequence goes on along the minus strand of WOXC01004223.1, from coordinate 204,511 downwards.
AGTTAACAGTTATCATTAAAATTCTCTAAACTAAAGAAATTATAATAATTTTAAATTATTTAAACCATCTATTTGAAAATATATCATTATGGATCCAAACAAAACAAAAAGACACAATTTAAGTGCCATATTTAGTTGAAACGTATTGAGTTAAGTGTTGTTGACTTGGCAACTTCCTAATGGTGAAAAGCACCATCCATTTGGCAATTGTGAGTTGATTTTAATTGAGTCATAGTTTGAGATCATTTCTCCAGTGGGTACAATTATTTTTAATTTCAGTTTACCACAAGTATCTATTTTTTATGTGTATCATATCATATCATCTCATAACATTCTGATTGGGTCCAAACATTCTAAAGCTGGCAATTTACCTCTAACAAGGTCTATTTTAAAATAGCTTTCTTTTCATTATGTTTAATTTTCTATTTAGCATACCACACACATTACCTAGCATAACAAAATACAGAATTCCTAATTCATTGGGCATATAGGTATATGTACCACAACATCTCTATATGTGTTTGTGCATATGTGCCCACATACATACATGCACATTTACATTTTATATAGACTATGCCTATAATTTAAAACAGCTGGCCTAAATATTAGATTTGTGATATGTGGCACTAGAGGGCAGAACTAGTACGAACGGACAAAGGTGATAGGGAGTTACTCAGATGAACACACATAAAAGAACCCTCAGAGTAGCCAGGTGACATTCATTAAAAGCAACTAGGTCCTCCATCATCATCTCCTTTCTTATCTTGGCTATCAAATCCACATTAATTTTTTTTTTTTTGGATTCCACACTCAGTGCAAAGATCACTCTCCTTGGCAGAAAAATTAAGAGCTGAACATCTTTTCCTTCTTTTTGTTTACAGTTACCCATCCTCTGCAAGCAAAGGTTAATCACCTCATCTCCTTGATATTCTCTTCTCTAGTATTTCATTACTTTCTCATGGCCCTATTACTTATCTGACTGATACTTCTCAGGCTCCTTTGCCTGATCTTCATTAAGCTTGAATGAAATTAGTGGTCATTCTTAAATGTGTAACCAAGAGCTCAACAGGATATTCCTAGTGTGATCTGTAGGCCTGCAGCTCAGGAGGCAGCCACTGCAGTAGCAGCTATAGTCATTGCAGCCACCACCTCTGCCTCCCCTGGAGGCAGAGGCCAAACCACACTCTTCTCTCACCCAGGATCAAGAGAGTTCCCCACTGACTTTTTACTTTCTCTTTGTCAGTTATGGATTGAGAAGTGTGGAAATTGCCACAGCTTCCAGTGGTTCACTCCCTTGAAGTATGCTTTGGCCAATCTGTGCCGCCAGTCTGGACTAACACTGCCCAACTGGGACTGTTCTCCACTCCCAGTCTAGAACAATAGACCCTTCTTGTCAGCCTGCCAGGCTGCCTTCAGTAGGAGATTTCTTTCCCTCTGTCACTCTGTGGGTTCTGTAGCACTAAAATTTGTTTAGAGTAATGTTTTATAGGTATTAGAGGTTGTTGGAATGGGAGCTCAAGCAAGTTCCTGCTTTTACTCCACCATCTTGGCCATACCCCCTTAAGCTACAGATTCTTGAAGGAAAAGTTGAATGAATTATAGGAAAAAAAACATATAATAAAACAGTTCTAGTGTGGGACTACATTCCCCTGTCTAAACTAGATAAATTGAACCATAGAATAAAGAAGAAAGAATGTCAGGATATGAATAGTATTTTGGAAAATTTACATATTATACACCTATGGGGAAAACTGAATGGGAATATGAAGAAATACATTTTTTCATCAGTTGTAAGGGGCACCTTTAACAAAAATTGACTATGTACTAGAACATTAAAACCTCACAATCAAGCGAAGAAAAGCAGAAATGTTAAATTCATGCTTTTCAGACCATAATGTAATAAAAAAAATTACATGCAATAAATGATCATGGAAACATTGATTAAAAATTAATTATGACCTAAATAACGTAATCCTAAGGATTGAGTAAAAGAATAAATCATAGAAAGAGTTCATAATTTTATCAAAAAGAACGAAAACAGTAGGACAACTTTCCCAAAATTTGTGAGATGCAACTATATAGTACTAAAGGAAAAATTTATATCTCTCAATGTGTACATCAATAAAATGTAGAAAGAACAAATAAATGAATCATTCACCCAACTAAAAACAAAGCAAAACAAAACAAAAAAAACTAGAGAAAGAGCAAATTGAAAATCTCAAATTTTACATCAAATTGGAGATCCTGAAAATCAAAGGAGAGATCAATAAAATGGAAAGTATTAAATTCATTGGCTTATTATATGAAACCAGGGCCTAATTTTATGACAAAGCAAATAAAATAAACTGTTGACTAATTTAATTTTAAAAAGAGAAAGAAGAAAACCAAATTAAAAGTACCAAAGATGAAAAAAGTGAATTACTGCCAGTGAAGATGAAATTAAAGCAATTAAAAATAATCCTATCAGAGAAGAAAAAATTGAACAAACCATAAATGAGCAATTTTCAACCACAAGCAAAGAGCTATAACATTGTAGATACCTTTAGAACTAGCATTAACACTCCTAAGTCTGTATCTGAAAGAGTTCAAAGAAAAAGGTAAGGATGTGAATGTACAAAAATATTGATAGTTCTTTAGCAATGGCAAAGAATTAGAAATTGAAGGGATATCCATTAAGTAGGGAGTGCCTGAACAAGTTGCCACATACAAATGTGATATACTCTTATTCTGTAAAAAATGATGACCAGGATAGTTTTAGAAAAACTTAGGAAAACTTATATGAACTGATGCAAAGTGAAGTGAGTAGAACCAGGAGAACATTGCACAAAGTAAGAGCACTATTGTAAGGATGATCACCTGTGAATGATTTAGTTGTCTTGATCAATACAGTGATCCAAGATAATTTTGAAGGACTTATAAAAACTGTCCACTATCAGAGAAAGAACGGAATCTAATGCACGTTGAAACCTAATTTCATTCTCTTTCATTCTTTTCTTTTCTTGTTTTCTTTTCTTTCTTTCTCTTTCTCTTTTTTCTTTTCTTACATTTTTAACATGGCTATATGTTTTTCATTTATCAAAATATCACATTTATTGATTTCATAATGTGTAGGGCAGTGTTTGGAGGGAGAGAGAGAATTCAGAACTCAACAAAAATTAAATGATTTTTAAAACAACATTTGTAAAGAAAAGAAATATGTGAGTAAGTGAAACCTGTAACAGAAGGGCAGAAATGTCCCTCTATAATACAAAGTCTTCTGAAATAGCACTAGAGGGTGGAAGTATCACACATAATTTCTAAAATAAATAATATTTCAGCATGTTACCTGTCTGGGACCAATGCAAATAACCTGATAGGCTCCAAAATCTTGGGTGTGTGGTGACTCAATCTGATTCCCCTCCCCTTACATAAGAAGGTTGATAAGTAGAAAATATTTATTCTACTTATCCATAGGAGTAGAACATTAGGATACTCACATGACGGTGTTCATGATGGCTTCAGCTGCCTTATGTGCAGTTCCTAGATCTCTTTATCGCACAGGAATATGTGTGGCCTAGATGCCAAAAGACTAACTTAAATGAAGAGGTATCTTGTCAAGTTTGAAAAGTTATTTCAGGGTCTTGCAGAAGGGGTCCTCTATTAATTTTCATTCCTTATCACTGATCTTTATCTAACCACCTGAATGTATTTGTAGTTGTTATCAGTACTGGATCTATATATTTATGGTATAGTGAACTTACTGTCAAGTTTTTTTAGATAAATTATACTATGAAAAAGAGATGACTGCATATTGACAACAATCAGTGAATAGTGCCTAGAATAACTTTGTATTTGCTCCTTTCACATAAGGCATGAGGATACTGTGGAAAATTAGAGCAATTGCATGTATTCTGTAGAAAGAATATTATTCAGATTTTTTTTAAATAGGAGGGAGAAAAAATAAATAAACACTTCTTGGAAACAGGAACAAAAATGAATTTTACTCAAGTTAGCAAGTTTACACAGTGGGGATGGGACTGGGAAATCTTGTTTTTACCTCAGAAGGGCAAAACAAACAAACAAACAAATAAATAATGAAGAGGAGATAAATACATTTAAAATGAATAAACCAAAACAACTCAAACATTCAAAGATTTGAAATATAGTCCAATAAAAGACAGTGAAGGACATGGAGAACCTTAGGGCAAAGATTACTGTCAAGTAAGTATCTAGAAAAATTAGCATCTAAGCAAAATTAATCATAAGGACAAAATGCTGCCATTTAAGGTAGAATCTAGACCTGTGATTTCCTTATTGTATGGAACTGCCAAGAGAGGATTCCCCTTCCCCCCACCCAGTAATTTAAATCAGATTCTCTGCAACTCATCTTAGTGATTTTGCTTAAAACACTTCAAAGTCAGGCTGTTTGTCTTAGGTTGTATAGTTGCTGTGTGTCAGAGTTGAGGCTTAAATCCAGATATTGTTGACTTCATACTCACAATGCTGAGATGACTGAATTAAGTGCAAATGTCTATTACTATGCTGTATACAAAAATGGAAAATATGAGAAATTCAGAGAATTATGGAAAGGATTATTTGTAAGCATAATACTAGGTATGATGTGATGAAGAACTGTACAAGAGTAGTGATGAGAAGAGCAAATATTCTAGAGATGTTCTGAAGTTAAAAGTGGCAAAACTTGGTACTAGATTGGTTATGTGGTGTGAGTACAAGTGAGGTTATACATTTAGAGATGGGAAAAGTATGGACAAGAGAGAAGTGGCAGGAAATAAGAAATCACATGAAGGTCCTTTACATAAGGGTCAGTTAATGATGAAAAGGACAGAAAAGAAAAATTTTTGCATATAAAGGAAGAAACATATTAACTATAAATTGATGCAAGACATTGTTGTCATCATGGGTGGCTTTGGGAAGTTTGGAGGAGAAAATGTAGTATAGAGTGAATACTTAGAATTTGTTTTCAGTAGTATGGAGTGATGCCTGTCTCTTGCGGACACAATTTTTTGTTACTAAATGTTATGTTAGTAAAGAAATAAAAGAAAATTAAGCTTAGTAAACAGTTTTAAGGGCATTAAAGAGACACTCTAAAATATGGAGAATTTCAGAGAGCTTGCAAAGCATGATGGTCTTCAGTAAATACACATATATATGTATTTTATGACTAAAAATGGTTAAAAAAAGAAAATGGGAAATCATCTAAATATTTAGAGACCAAGATATGATTTTTAAAAGGCCTGCCAAATTGATGGGACAAATTTGGGCAGTTGTGACTTTTTTAAGTAAAAGGTGAGTCGCTGAGATCCAGAGCCTTATTTGAGTCAGTGAGCAGAAAAGCAAGAGGGATTGGTCATGATAGCAACAGGAGTGAACAAAAGGACCTGAGAAGAGTTGAAGGAGAGAGAAATTTAAAGATGATGTATTTGAAAACCTTTGTTGGCTTTCTTGAAATTAGAAACAGTCAGCTGAAAGAAGAATTTAGCTGAATGATTATAGATTGATCAGTGAGAATTGACCTCATTGGCTAAGAGTTCCAATGAAAACTTGTCCTTCAGTGCTACATGCAGTCAAAGAGAGGTGAAGGTTTTCATAAGAGCTTTTTGATCTCTGCTACCACTTCTGACTTTAGAAGGAAACCTGGAAGGTGTTTTTTACAACTGCCTTGGTGTCTTGCTGAGGTAGATTAAAGAGTGAGCCTTAACTTGTGTTGCTGTAAGCTCAATTTTCTTTTTTTTAAATTTTATTTATGTATTTGGTTTTAGTTTTCAGCTTTCACTTCTATATGATTTTTAGTTCTAACTTTTCTCCACCTCCCTCTGCTACTCCCTCCCTAAGATGGAATGCAATCTGATAGATACTATACATATAAAATTATATTAAAAATATTTCATATGTTTATGAACATATATAAACATATATATTTAAATTATATAAACATACATATTTAAACATATATAAACATTTTTCCATTACAAGTCTTTAGGAATTTTTTTAGATTATTTCATTCCTGAAAAGAGTTAAGTCTATCAAAGTTGGCCATCACACAATGTTGCTGTTACTGTGTACTCCTGGTTCTGCTCATTTCACTTAGCATCAGTTCGTGAAATTCCAGGTTTTTTTGAAGTCTGTCTACTCATCATTTCTTATTTCAAAACAGGATTCCATTATATTCATATACCACAACTTGTTCAGCCATTCCCCAATTGATAGGCAACCCCCTAATTTCTAGTTCTTGACCAGCACAAAGAGAGCTGCTATAAATATGTTTGTACATGTGAGTCATTTTCCTATTTTATGATCTCTTAGGAACTAGTAGTGGTATTGCTGGATAAGAAATGTGCATGAATTTTTTTTTTGTTTGTTTTTTGGAGGAAGGAAGGCAGGGCAGTTGGGGTTAAGCGACTTGCCCAAGGTCACAAAGCTAGTAAGTGTTGTCAAGTGTCTGAGGCTGGATTTGAACTTAGGTCCTCCTGGATCCAGGAAGGATCTGTTCACTGTGCCACCTAGCTGCCCCTTTGCACATTTTTATAGCCATTTGGGCATAGTTCCAAATATCTCTCCAGAGTGGTTGAGTTAGGTCACAACTCCACTAACAATGCATTAGTGTTCCAATTTTCCCACATCTTCTGTAACATTTATCATTTTACCATATGTCATGTTAGCTAATCTGATAGATGTGACATGGTACCAAAGAATTGTTTTAATCTGAATTTTTCTAATCTGTAGTGTTTTACATAATTTTTATATGACTGCAGATAGCTTTAATTTCTTCATCTGAAAACTGCCTGTTCATATCCTTTGACCATTTATCAATTGTGGAATAACTTGCATTATTATAAATTTGACTTAGTTCTCTATATATTTTAGAATTGAGGCCTTTATCAGAGACACTGGCTATAAAAATTGTTTCCCAGATTTCTGTTTCCCTTCTAATCTTGATTGCATTGGTTTTGTTTGTGTAAATTTTTTTAATTTAATGTAAGCAAAATTATCTGTTTTGCATTTCATAATGTTCTCTATCTCTTGTTTGGTCTTAAATTCTTCCATTCTCCATAGATCTGACAGGTAAGCTATCCCTTGATCTCCTGATTTGCTTATGCTTTTACCCTTTATGTCTAAATCATGTACCCATTTAGACCTTATCTTGGTGTAGGGTATAAAGTGTTGGTTTATGCCTAGTTTCAGCCATACTGTTTTCCAGTTTCCCAACAGTTTTTGTTAAATAATGAGTTCTTATCCCAGAAACTGGAGGCTTTGAGTTTATCCAACCGTAGTTTATTATAGTTATTTATTACTGTGTCTTCTGTACCTAAGTTATTCCATTGATCTAACAGTCTTTTAGTCAGTATCAAGTAGTTTTGATTGATTGCTGCTTTGTGTTCAATATTAGATCTGGTATGGTTAGATCACCTTCTCTTGCATTTTATTCCATTATTTCCCTTGGTATTCTGGACATTTTGTTCTTGTGGATGAATTTTGTCATTTTTTTCTAGCACTAGAAAATAATTTTTGGTGGTTTTATTGGTATGACACTAAATCAGCTAACTAATTAGGTAGAATTGTCATTTTTATTATATTAGTTCAGCCTCTCCTCGAGCGATCAATAAATTTTTTCATTTATTTAGATCTGACATTTTTGTGTGAAAAGTGTTTTGTAATTGTGTTCACATAATCCTGGGTTTGTCTTGGCAAGTAGGCTCCCAAATATTTTATGTTGTCTATGGTTACTATAAATGGAATTTCTTTTTCTATCTCTTGCTGCTTGACTTTTTTAGTAATATATAGAAATGCCAATGATTTATGTGGCTTTATTTTATATACTGCAACTTTGCTAAAGTTATTTATTATTTCAAGTAGTTTTTTACTTGATTCTATAGAATTTCCTAAGTATCCCATCTTATTTTCTGTAAAAAGTGATAGCTTTGTTTCTTCTTTGCCTATTCTAATTCCTTCAATTTCTCTTTCTTTTATTGCTAAAGCTAGCATTTCTAATACAATACTGAATAACGATGGTGATAATGGGGATCCTTGTTTTACCCCTGATCTTATTGGAATTACTTGTAGCTTATCCTCATTACATATAGTGCTTGCTGATGGGGGCGGGGGAGTGGGGCTAGGTGGCACAGTGAATAGAGCACCAGCCCTGGATTCAGGAAAACCTGAGTTCAAATCTGACCTCAGACTTAACACTTACTAGCCATGTGGCCTTGGGCAAGTCACTTAACCCCAATTGCCCCACTTTCCCACCTCTAAAAAGCAAAAAAAAAAATGCTGATGGTTTTAAATAGATGTTCCTTACCATTTTAAGGAAAGCACCATTTGTTCCCATGCTCTGTAGTGTTTTTAACAGGAAGGATTGCTGTATTTTGTCAGAAGTTTTTCTGTGTCTATTGAGATAATCTCATGATTTCTGTTACTTTTGTTATTGATATTGTCAGTTATACTTATAGTTTTCCTAATATTGAACAAGTCCTTAATTCCTGGTATAAATTCCACCTGGTCATAGTATATTATCCTATGATGAGCTCCATTTTCAATGGACAGTGCAACATCTAGATAAGTGAAGAATTGGCTGGCCTGGTCTGTACATTCCAGCAATAACTTCCATGATGATCTTTTCAGTTCTGTAACTTAAAGACAGTTTTCCACCTGAAGAGCTAACACTTTTTAAAATGGCTCCATGAAGGTGATGTTTAATAGGAAGAATTTATAAAATCTGTGTTTGAGTAGAGAAGAGAAGTTGCTGAAGCAGAGCCAAGATGGTGAAGTAGATGAAACACTACAAGCAAGCTTATCCAATATTCCCCTCCAAATAACTTTAAAATTTTGTAGGGTTGAATAAAAACAATTTACTTTCCAGAGAAGCAACCTGAGGCCCTCTGCAATAATCCAACTTAAAGGAAGTATTTGCCATTGCAATAATGCACTCTGAAGGACCTGTTCAGGATTACTATTAGTTAAAGGAGTTTGTCTCAGCTTCATCAGTTCAAAAGCAAAAGAGATGCTTTTCCCAGAAGGAATACACTAATACATAAATGACCACATATAGTAGAGAAACAGCTTTGGGTGGGGTAGATTGTTTTTAAAGGGGTCAAGGACATCAAGTTCTGCATTTAATAGTTGTGAGTTTCCTTGAATACATGAGATTGCTTCACTAATATGCCTCTCAATTAGGTTTTTCTTTAAGAATGTTTTATTTTTCCAGTTATATATGTAAAAATAATTTTAACATTCATTAAAAAAATTGAGTTATAAATCCTTTCCTTCCTTTCTTCCTTTACCCCCTCATTGAGAAGGCAAGCAATTTGATAGAGGTTATACATGTGCAGTCACATAAAACACATTTCCATCTTGGTCATATTGTAAAAAAACAAACAAAAATTTAAGAAAAATAAATATTTTTTAAAAATATGCTTTGATCTATATTCAGAATGTCAGTTCTTTCTCTGGAGGTGGATAGTATCTTTTTTTCCCATTATAAGTCCTTTGGAATTTTCTTAGATCATTGTATTGCTGTGAATAGATATCATTCATATTTGATCATCTTACAGTATTGCCATTACTGTGTAAAATGTTCTCCTGGTTCTTCTAACTTCACTTTGCTTCAGTCATGTATGCCTTTCCAGGTTTCTCTGAAACCATCCTGCTCATCATTTCTTATACTACAAGAGTATTCCATCACAATCATATGCTGCAAATTGTTCTCCCATTCCCCGATTGATGGACTTCCCCTCAATTTCCAATTCTTTACCATCACAAAAGAGCTGCTATCAATATTTTTGTACATATAGGTCCTTTTCCTTTTCTTTTTGTTTTAGCCAGGATATGGAGTTTTGGATTAGGGATTGATAAGGATGAAGAGTTGACATATGGGGTAATTGAGCAACATTGCCCTTCAGGAAACAATAGTAATATTGATTTTATTTCTGTGCCCAAAGTAATATATGGAAAGGTAGGGGTGAAGGGTCATATATAGCAGCAGAAATGAAATGACTGAATGGACTGTGTGGAATGGAATAAACTAGGTGACATTAGACTCACTCATGTAAACCAGTGAAGATGTTATATCTCTGAGAGAAGTTCAAAAGCTGGGTCAATTTTTCCATGGCTTCTGGCCCCCTAACAGGTGACTATCTTTCTACCTCCTGAACTGTTTCTCATTTCTATTTTTGCATCTCTGGCAAGCAGCATAGTGTCTTGCAATACACATTTGTTGTTGTTGTTTTTGTTGAGTTGTTTCAGCTGTATCCAATTCTTCATCACACTGTTCTTGGCAACAATACTGGAGTGTTTTGTCATTTTCTTCTCTGGCTAATTTTACAGATGAGGAACTGAGGCAAACAGGGTTAAGTGACTTTCCCAGGGTCACATAGCTAGTAAGAATCTGACACAATTTTGAACTTAGGAAGACAGATCTTCCTGATTGCAGGCCTAGCACTCTAGCTACTGAGCCATGCATACTAAGTGCTTATATATCTATTGAATTAAATTGATTTAAGACTATTAGAGAATATGCCTACTTGAAGCATAACTTACAATGTAATTAGATTAACCTGAATTCTACACAGTGAACATATATTTACATAATTATGTATTTTAAATTTAGGTATGTTTCTTGTGCCCTGGGATGCCCATACGAAGGACGAATCGCACCTGAAAAAGTAGCTGAAGTAAGAATACATCTATTGTCCTTATCATCATAAAATTATCTAGATTTTTTGAATGGATCAGTTATTTTCCCTCTCCTGCTTATCTGTGTAAAGTTCTATAAAAAAGATAATATCCCTGTGAAATCACTCTTTTTTGCTCAATGTAAAACATGTGAGCACAAGAAGTTTGGATTATTAGAATTGCTGCTGGCTGATTAACTCTGTTGGCTCAGTGGTGCTGGGAAGGGGATGGGTGGGATGGAAGGAGAATTGCCTAATTCATTTTTTGGCCCAAAAGAGATTAAAAATGATTTTCCAATTGCAACCACTTGTGGCAACAGATAATTTTGTTAAATTCATACACTTCATTTTCTTCTAAGTGGTACTTTTCTTTCTATCATAGAATGTATCTGAAATACTTTTGAAAAATTAAACATGAATGGGCGCATTGCTAAGATTTTTTCTTCAACTGTGTTTAACTAAAATCTGAATTCAAAGGAACCTACATTTTGGTGAGTGGTTCTTAAAGCTCAGCTCTGCTAAGGACAGTAGTGGATAACAAATTTAGAAATGAAAATTGAGGCAAGGCAAGCATGCACTATAATCCATAAGAACTTTGTTATCTAATTAAAATTCTGTGATTTTTTTTGCAATCTTCTATTAAGAGAGTATATATCCTGGTTCTCAAAAACGTTAGGTTAATTATATGAATAGAACCACAAAGAAGTAAGTGTTCAAGTTTTTTTTTTTTTTAACTTTTAAAAGGCACATAGATATTGTAGTTTACTTTTTTATCCTTTCCTATTAGTACATTTAGTGTATGTTAGTTTCTTTCCTACTGTTCATTTTTCTGGACCTAGTCCAAGTAATTTTTCATATCATTACTATTCTTGAGTTAAACCAGAAAGTACTCTTAATGACGTTAAAATTCAAAGAAAATAATGGTAGATTAACAATGAAACATTCCAGTGTGGATTAACAGGATTTTAGTTCTTGGGTGGCTAAAGAATTTGCTTGACTTTTGGCCTAATCATTTTTCATTTATTTCAAGATCAATAATGAACTCTGTCAGATCTCATTATGCTATTATATCACAGCCAGATTTTGTTTGGGGCTTTTTGGGTTATTCTTAAGATTCTTCCCTTCATGAAAAAATATCTCCTCACCAGGATGCAATGCTCTTTTTCCCCCCTTCTTCCCATGTCTATCTCTTTAGAGCTTTAGAGAATTTCCTGACTGAATGGAGTCTCAGGACATCTTAGTTAGCTGACAGAAAAATCATCTGATTAGAATTAAATAAAGTTAAACTACAGTATGAAAAATCCATATCCTTCAAGGGAAATACAAGTGATATCTCTTTTGTCAACATGCCTAATATGTTTGACTCATTCTTGCAGATCACAAATAACCCCAAATTCTTAATAGCATCTATTTTATTTTAAAAAGGTATGTAAAAAAAAAAGAACCTGGCACATCTATGCATTTAAAACTGGAGGAAATTAATTTATTATCTCAAAAGAGTCTATGTAATATAGTATATATAATGCTTCTCCTGGAGTAAGAAAGACCTGGAGATATAACCTTAGACATATTACTTAATCTTACAGGTCAGTTTCCTCATATCTAAAATGGGTAAATAAGGGTGGGGGGCATAGCCAAGGTGGCAGAGGAAAAGGAGGAACTTGCTTGAGCTACTGCTCCAACCACCTCAAATACCTGTAAAAAATGACTCTAAACAAATTTTAGAGCTACAGAACCCACAAAGTAACAGAGAGAAACAAATCTCCCACTGAATGCAGCCAGGAAGGCAGACAAGGAAGGGTTTCTCAGACCAGGCTGGGAGCCAAGCACAATCCCAAGCAAAAGCAGGAGTGGCATTGGCCCAGACTCTTCTCCCAGACTAACTGTGGCAGACTTTAGGGGAGTAAATCACCAGCAGCTGTCATAGTTTCCAGACTTCTCCACCCATAAACCTCAAAGAGAAAGCAAAAGGTCAGTAAGAAATTATATAGGGACTGGGTGAGAGAAGAGCTAGATCTGGCCCCCACCCTTGGGGAGATGGCTACAGCTGCTACTCCTACTACAGCAGCTGCCTCCTGATCTCCTGGTTTGCAGATCATAGGGGGACCAAGCTACTATTCAGAGGGTAATCGCTCTTGCTTTGACCTGCTTGGATCTAGGTCTCTCTCTTGGGTTGCCACCCTGGGGTGAGGAGCACTAGTGTGCCAGCATTTGGAGCAACTGTAGAGAGGGCATACCCCTCATAGCTCTGACAACAACTGTACAAAACCCCAGAAATCTGGGTCACAGAACACTCCACTCTGGAAGCAGAGTTCAAAACATGGCAAAAAGCTCAAAAGTCAAGTAGTTGAATGGCAACATAAACAAACAAAGGAAGTGCAAGCAGACCTTAAAATTTTACGGGGGACACAGAGGATCAAAACATGGAACCAGAAGAAGACAACAAAGTCAAAACTTCTGCATCAAAAGACTCCAAGAAAAATATGAATTGGTTTCATGCCATGGAGGAGCTCAAGAAAGATTTTTAAACTCAAGAGAAGTGAGGAAAACCTGGGTAGAGAAATAAGAATGATTCAAGAAAATCATGAAATGAGAGTCAAAAGCTTGCTAAAGGAGATTCCCTGCCCCCCCCCAAAAATACTGAAGAAAATAACACCTTAAATAACAGAGTAATTCAAATGGCAAAAGAGGCCCTAAAGGGCAATGAGAAGAATGACTTAAAAAGCTGATTTGCCCAGATGGAAAAGGAATTTTAAAACTCACTAAAGAGAATAATTTCTTCAAAATTAGATTGGAGTAAATGTAAGCTAATGACCTTATGAGAAATCAAGATACTATAAAGCAGATCCAAACAAATAAAAACAAATAGAAGACAATGTGAAATATCTCATTGGAAAAACCACTAACCTGGAAAATAGATACAGGACAGAAAATTTAAAAATCATTGAACTACCTGAAAGCCATGATCAGAAAAAGATCCTAGACATCATCCTTCAAGAAGGAAAATTGCCCTGACATTCTAGAACTAGAGGGCAAAATAGAAATGGAAAGAATTCACCTACTACCTCTTGAAAAAGATCCAAAAAAGAAAGCTCCTAGGAATATTATAGCCAAATTCCAAAGTTCCTGGGTCAAGAAGAAAATATTACAAGCAGTCAGGAAGAAACAGTTTGAGTATTGTGGAAATACAATCAGGATAACACAAGATCTAGCAGCTTCTACCCCAAGGGAACAAAGGTCTTGGAACATGATGTTTCAGAGGTCAAAGGAGCTAGGATTAAAACCAAGAATCACCTCCCTAGCAAAACCGAGTAAAATACTTCAGGGGAAAATATGAACATTCAATAAAATAGAGGACTTTCAAACATTCTTTTTTTTTAATATTTTTTTTTCCTTTTTGGAGGGTAATTGGGGTAAGTGACTTGCCCAAGGTCACATGGCTTGTAAGTATTAAATGTCTGTTGCTACATTTGAACTCAGGTCCTCCTGACTTCAGGAATGGTGCTCTACTCACTGCACCACCTACCCACCCCAACTTTCAAATATTCTTGATGAAAAAAAAAAGGCAAAGCTGAATAGAAAATTTGACTTTCTTTTTGTTTGTTTGTTTGTTTTTAATTAATTGTTGTATCCTATGATCTAGCCAAATGGGTCTCACTGGTTGCACAAATGCTTTCCAGTTTCTCATTTCTACTATGTTCATTACCTATCGAAACTTCCAATGTCCTTCTCTTCCAGTGCTCTACCTCCATCACACTTCCCAATGCCCCACTTCTTTCCTCTCTTTCACCTTCTTTCCTTCTACCACTTATGCTTCTCTTTACACTAGGGAGCTTTCTCTTCTTGTCCCTGACTCTGTCTTTCTTTTTCTCTGCTTCTGCCTATTTCTCTCTTATACTCTGTCTCTGCCTCTAGCTCTGTCTTTTGCCTCTTTCTTTGTTTGATATTCTCTTTATCTCTCTCTAACTTTGTCTCTCTGTCCCATCTCTTTGTCTCTGTCTCTGTCTGTTTCTGTCTCTCTTACTCTCTTTGCTCTCTGTCTCCCTGTGTCTCTGACTCTTTCTGTCTCTGTTTCTCTGTGTGTCTCTGTCTCTCTCTCTTTCTCCCGCCCTCTTTCCCTCCCTCCTTCCAACTACAGAAATTCTACCTTTTTCTTTTTTTAAATTAATTTTTGTGTTTATTTTTTGTTTATAGCATTCATTTCCACAAAATTTTGAGTTACAAATTTTCTCCCCATGTTTCCCCTACCCACCACCCAAAAACAGTGATCCCACTGTATGTCTCCTCCCCCAATCTGCTCTCAACTATATCCTCTCTCATTACCCCTCCTAATTTCCAGTAAGGCAAGATGGGTCTCTATACCCCAGTGTCTGTATATCCTATATCCCAGTTGCATGTAAATATATATATATTTAACATTTGATTTTAAAACTTTGCATTCCAGATTCTTTCCCTTCCTCCATCACCCAACCTTACTGGGAAGATGAGCAATTCCATATAATTGTATATGTGTAGCTACACAAATCATTTGCATAGTGGGTATATTGTGAAAGACTGACTATGTTTCCCTACATTCTATCCCACCCCTCACTTGTTCTATTCTCTACTTTGACCCTGTTGCTTTTCAATAGTGTGTGCTTCTAACTTCCTTTCCCTGCAACCTCCCTTCCACTACATCATCCCCCCTCTCACCCCCTTTCCCCCTACTCTCCCATAGGGTGAGATACATTATTTAGTCTATATGTCATTCACTTCTTAAGCCAAATTCAATGAGAGTAAGGTTGACCCCTTCCCTTTTGCCTTCTTGTCCATCCTCTCCACAGTTTTCCCTTGCTTCTCCTATATAAGTTAATTTACCCCATTCTGTCTCTCTCCCCATCTCCTCTCATTATATTCCTCTCTGACCTCAATTTCACCTTTTAGGTATCATCCCTTCCTATTCAATTGGTCCTGTGCCCTCTGTCTTTGTATACCTGTACACATATACACACATACATAGGTATTCAGGTGTCCATATATCCTCCTATATAGACACACGTGTGTCTCTGTGTGTATAAACATATATACATACATACATACATACATACATACATTTATATTCTCTTCAACTATTCTCATACTGAGAAAACTTTCATGAGTTACAATTATTGTTTTTCCATGTAGGAATGTAAATATTTAGACTTTGATAAGTTCCTTATGATTTCTTTTCCCTGTTTACCTTCTCATGCTTCTTTTGCTTCTTATATCTGAATGACACATTTTCTATTCAACTCGGTTTTTTTCATTAAGAATGCCTAAAAGTCCTCTATTTCATTGAATGAGCATACTTTCCCCTGAAACACAATACTCATTTTTGTTGGTAGGTGACCCTTGCTTTTAATCCCAGCTCCTTTGACCTCTGGAAGATCATATTCCAAGCCCTTTAATACCCCAGTGTAGAAGCTGCCAGGTCCTGTGCTATTCTGATTGTGTTTCCACAATATTGAAATTGTTTCTTCCTGGCTGCTTGTAGTATTTTCGTCTTGATCAGGGGATTCTGGAACCTGGCTATAATATTCCTGAGAGTTTTCTTTTTGGGATCTTTTTCAGGAGGTGACCAGTGGATTCTTTCAACCTCTATTTTGCCCTCTGGGCCTAAAACATCGGGGCAATTTTCCTTCAGAATTTCTTGAAGGATGATTTCTAGGTTCTTTCTTTGATCATGGCTTTCATGTAGTCCAATATTTTAAAATTATCTCTCCTGGATCTATTTTCCAGGTCAGTGGTTTTTCCCATGAGATCTTTCACATTGCCTTCTGTTCTTTCATTTGTTTGGATCTGTTTAACAGCATCTTGATTTCTCATAAAGTCACTAGCTTCCATTTGCTCCAGTCTAACTCTGAAGGAATGAATCTCCTCAGTGAACTTTTGAGATTGTTTTTCCATCTGGCAAATTCGCCTTTTTAAGGCATTCTTCTCCTCATTGCCTTTCTGGGCCTCTTTTGCCATTTGAGTTAGTCTATTTATTAAGGTGTTGTTTTCCTCAGTCAGGCTGTTGACTGTCATTTCATACTTTTCTTGCATCTTTATCATTTCTCTTCCCAATTTTCCCCCACTTCTCTTATTTGCTTCTTAAGGTCCTCTATGGCCTGTAGCCAGCTTGTATTTTCATTTGGGGCTTTTGGTACAGGTGTTCTGACCTCACAGTCCTCTTCCATGCTTTGATCCTCTTTGCCCCTAAAATAGGAGTCCAATGTTGAATTTTTCTGTTTATTTTGTTTCTTTTGGCTAAGCATGTTGCCACTTAATTACTTGATTTTTGGACTTGTTGCCACAGTAGACCTCTGCCACCAGATAGGGGAGCTTCCGTCCAAAGTGGGGTCTTCACAACTTCCACAGGTTGGGTGGCCTCTATAAAGCCTCCACCCACTCTGGCAAATTGGATACACACCCCAAACTTCCCCCCCCCAGACCACAATCCAGATCCAGGCAGTTTAAAGCAGACTGATTGCTGGGTCTCCCTACAGTTTGAAGACCAGGAGCTAGAGCTGCCACTGACGCTGCAAAATAGCTTTTGTGCAGCTGTTTCTTCAGCAGCTTTTCGCCCCCAAGGGAGGAAGATGACACGTTCCCCAAATACTGGTCCCAAAGTCCATAGGGCACTAACCTCTCACTTTATCCTAGGCATATCTGTACTGAAAATTCTGGAATCACCACAGCTGCTGGTGTTCTGGGGTCCCTCTGGCCAACTGCTGGACCAGTCGCCCTAGGGCTAAAACCTCGGCTCATGAAGGCCTGGGCTCAGGTCCCAGAGCGCTGAGCTGTCCGTTCCCAGTGTGCTGTGCTGCCTGCTCTTAGAGTGCTGTGCTCGCTGCTCCCTACAGGGCTGCTGGGTTCTCCTCAGTGGGAGGTTAGCTTCTCTGTGTAGTTCTGTGGGGGCTGGGTCTCCAGAAGTTGTTGAGAGTCCCCTTTCACATTGTTTGGAAGTTGTGTGGGGCAGAGCACCTTGGAAGTGCTGTTTCTACTCCGCCATCTTGTCTCAGCCCCCTGGTACATTCTTTAAACCTCCATTTTGCCCTCTGGTTCTGAAACATCAGGGTAATTTTCCCTGAGAATTCCTTGAAGTATGATTTCTAGTTTCTTTTTTTTTATTATGGTTTTCAGATAGTCTAATAATTTTAAAATGATCTCTTCTGGATCTATTTTCTAGTTTAGTGGTTTTTCCAATGAGATATTTTACATTGCATTCTAATTTTTAATTTGTTTGGGTCTGTTTACTAGTATCGTGATTTCTCATATAGTCACTAGCTTCCATTTGCTCCAAACTAATTCTGAAGGAATTATTCTTTTCAGTTAGCTTGTGTGATTCTTTTTCCATCTGGCAAATTCGGCTTTTTAAAGCATTCGTCTCCTCATTGACTTTTTGAGCCTCTTTTGCCATTTGAGTTAATCTATTTTTTAAGGTGTTATTTTCTTTAGTCAGGTTGTTGTCTCTCTTTTCATGATTTTCTTGCATCATTCTCATTTCTCTTCCCAATTTTTCCTCTGCTTCTCTTATTTGATTTTCAAAATCATTTTTGAGCTCCTCTATGGCCTGTAACCAGTTCATGTTTTTTTTGGAAGCTTTTGGTACTGGAGTTTTGACTTCATTGTCTTCCTCCTGTTCCATGCTTTGATTCATTCTGTCCCCAAAATAGGAGTCTAAAGTCAGATTGCTGTGCTTGCTTTGCTTTATTTGCTTGCTCATCTTGCCACTCATTTAATTGGCTTTTGAGCTTTTTTTTTTTTTTGCCACAGTAGAACCCTACTTCCAGAGAGGAGAACTTTGTCCCAGTTGCTTGGGTTTTATCAGCTGCTCGAGCTATTAGTTGAGTGCCCTCTTGGAAGCCTCTCCTGCCTCTGCCACCTGCTCACACATTGTAGGACATCCACCCTAGAGAGCAATCCATATCCAAGCAGGTTAAATCAAGACCAGTTTCCTCTCTGAATGGTCGCTTGTTCCCCCTACAATCTGTAGGCCAGGAGTTCTAAAGCAGCCATGCTGCAGTGGCTGCCACACCTCAGTTGCTTCTCCCTTTGGGGGCAGAGGCTGGACCACATTCCCAGACCCCCTGTTCCCAAAGTCCACACTGATCTCTCACTTTGTCTTTGGCACTTACGGTTTGGTAATTCTGGAAACCACCACAGCTGTTGGTGATCTACTGTCCTGAAGTCCCTCCAGCCATGGCTGGTCGGGCCACCCTGAGGCTCAAATTCTGGCCTCATGCTGGGCTGGGCTCTGCTCCTAGCACACTGTGACAGACCCCTCCTGCCGACATGCCAGGCTGCCTTCAGCAGGAGATTCTCTGTATCATTTTGTGGGTTATGTAACCCTAAAGTTTTCTTAGAGTAATCTTTGTAGGTATTTGAGGTGATTATGGGAGAGTACATGGAGTTTTCCTGCTTTTATGCAGCTATTTTGGCCCTCCCCCCTCTAGAAAATTTAACTTTCAATACAAGAAGCAAGAGACGCATGAGAAGTTAAACAGGAAAAAAGAAATCATAAGGTACTTAAAGTTAAGCTATTTACATTGCTACCTGAAAAAATGATAATTGTAAATCATGAGACTTTTCCCAGTATGAGAATTCCCTCAGTTGAAGGGAATGTGTGTGTGTGTGTGTGTGTGTGCACAGACACACACACACACACACACACATATATATATATATATATATATATATATATGTCTATATGGGAGGGTATATGTTTGTATAAATATATATGTGAGTGTGTATATATGTAGGTACATGTATATGTAGAGGCCACAGGATGAGTTGAATATGACAGAATGATATCTAAAAAATAAAATTAAGAGGTGAGAGAGGAATATAATGGGAGAAGGAGAAAGGAAGAGATAGAATAGGATAAATTATCTCATATAAAAGAGGCAAGAGAAAACTGTTAGAATGGAAGGGAAGATAAGAAAGGTGAAAAGGAATGAGTCAATCTTACTCTCATTGAATTTGACTTAAGGAAGGAATAACACACACACTCAATTGTGTATATCATCCTACAGGAAAGTAGAGGGGAACAGGATAAGAGGGTGGGATGATAGAAGGGAGGGTAAATTTGGGGAGAGGGTAGTTAGTAGCAAACACTTTTGAAAAAGGACAGCATCAAAGGAGAAAATAGAATAAGTGGGGAGTGTTTTAGGGTGGAGGGAAATATAGTCTTTCACAATAGAAGTACTATGGAAATGTTTTGCATAACTACACATATTATATAACCTATATTGAATTGCTTGAATTCCCAGTGGGATTAGGTAAAGAGGGAAGAAGGGAAAGAATCTGGAATTTAAAGTTTTAAAAACAAAGGTAAATTTTTTTTTTTTTAATATGCAGCTCAGAAATAAGATATACAGGCACCGGGGTACAAAAATCCATCTTGCCATACAAGAAAGTTAGAGGGGTATTGGGGAGGATACAAGAGAGAACAGTTTGGGGGAAGGGGTATTTAGTAGGTTTTCTATCTTGGGGTGGGGGTAGGGGAGAGATGGGGTGAAAATTTGTAACTCAAAATCTTGTGGAAATGAATGTTGAAAACTAAAAATAAATAAATAAATTTAAAATAAATTAAAATAAATACAATGGAATAATAATACTTCTAGTGTTTTCCTCAGAGGGTTGCTATAAGGTTCAAATGAGCTAATTGTATTCAAAGTACTATAGTCTTGTCAGTAATTATTATTTAAAAAGAGCTTTTTATTTGCCTAACCTGTAGTATTTATAATTTCTTTGAAAGGATGAATACTGTATAACACACAACTAAACTGTGTCTCTAGTTATATGTACACAGCAGGTACCAAACTCCTTAGGCAACTTCCATTGTTAACTAATTTTAATTAAAGAAAGTATAACATTCCTTCAGAAGTGTCTCAACCCAGGCTAGTCTTTAAACACATTGGCAGAATTCCTCTGAAATTCTTGAGCAACTTTCAAAGACAGCTACTTTTCAGAAAACATGTAGACCTTAAAGTGATTTGCACTTCAAGCCTGCCACCCACAGCTGAAAAAATTGAGGCCTAGTAGGTGAAATGACTTGTTTCAGGTCATTTAGTTGTTTAGTGTCAGAACTAAGAAAAGAACACAGGTCCCTGAACATCTATTCTTATGTTTTTCTCACTATATGATTTTGACTGTGAATTAGAGAAGACTAAAGGATTTCAGCTTACAATTATTTTTATAGAGATTACACAACATATGATTGTATACATATTTCTTTTTTATGGGGCGTGGAGAAGTAGAAGCAAGCTAATGCTGATCAGTTTTGAGACTTATAATCTTAGATGTCTGTGGGCATTGAAAGGTCAAGTTGCTCAGGGGCTATATAACCAATATGTATCAAAAATAAGGCCTGAACCCAGGCCTACCTCACTCAGATGCCTTTTCCCAATCTGATGAGCCCCTGCTTCATAAAATAACATAATGAAATATTAGTTAATGAAAGCAATCAGTTATATTATAGCATTTTAATTACAAAGGTAATTATTGTTGTTTAAATCAAGATTTAGAGTATCTCATCAGGTTATTAGGGCAGAAAATAGTGAAAAATATGATCTGATTATTTCCATCATTCTCACAAATTGTTAGGGGTTTCATACAAAAGATATTTGTTACTGCAAGTTATTTTGAAGAGACAGTTTTCCTTTTTCACTACAAAGAATTTTTACCTCTAAATGATCTCTTCTACAGGACTATGAGGTTTATATGCCTGTTTATTTTTCACGTCTGTTCAATTTCAGCATTTTAATAGAACTTCTCCTTTCTCAACAGGTGTCTAAGCAGTTGTATAGCATGGGCTGCTATGAGATATCTCTGGGGGACACAATCGGAGTGGGAACTCCTGGAAGTATGAAAAGAATGTTGGAAAGTGTTATGAAAGAAATCCCACTAAGTGCTCTTGCTGTTCACTGTCATGACACATATGGGCAAGCTTTAGCAAATATTCTTACAGCTTTGCAGGTAAAACTAATCCTTCCTTCCTTTTTCCTTCCTTCCTTCCTTCTTTCCTTCCTTTCTTCCTTCCTTTCTTCCTTCCTTCCTTCCTTCCTCCTTCCTTCCTTTTCACTTTTTTATTTTCATGTTGAATTTTGCTTTTTAAATTAAAAAATAACATTTTAGAAGGTATATTTTATATGTGTGCTTACCATGAAGGAAAGGATAGAGAAAAAAAAAACAGTTTTGATTCTTTTAAAAAAGTTTTTTTTTCTGTCACAACTAGAAGTGAACTATGTTTATTTGGGCAATTAATAAATGGATTATAGGTGTATAAGCTGTCATAGTAATTTACAGTAACACTGATTAAAGGGCATACAGCCATCTGGATATGCCAAGTTATTTTTACTCTGAGAGAGTTTACATTGCCTGGAAAATGACAAAAAACAAAGACAAAAAAATCCTACTTTCAAAGCTAAGGCTTCAAACAAATTTAACAAAATTTTAGTAGTCTTTTGAAAGATTGCACATTTCATTGTATACATCAATGCAAATGTAAGAATCTAAGCTTTATGATTAAGGGAATACAGTTCAGGTTAAGTTTATTTATAATAATGGAATACCAAAACTTACTTTAATTATTAAGAGACAATGGGAAAGATTTTCTTAGTCTATTCAGGTTTAGACATGCAAGTCTGAAATTTTCTCTCAACTACTAGCAAGGGAGGAAATGAGGTATAAACAAGTACCAAAGAGACATTTGATGAAGGAGCTAAGAATGCTATTAAGGTAGAGCCTGACTCAAGCCATCACCATATAAGTTCAAGTTCTTTATAGAATGAAATTATTTTCTTTGATGATCTTTCAAAAGTTAGCAAAAGGAGGCTTGCTTAGTGATAAGATAGAAAGGTTATTTCACAAGAAAATTCAGTACTTAGCTGATGTGAATGTGACCCCATTTGCATCCCTATGGAAATACATCTGGCCAGCTGGGCAGAATGTAGTGACTCTCCTGTCATTACGAAGACTGCTGAATTTGATAGATTCCAACTCTCCATGGGTGAGTATGTTTATTCTCTTATGTAACCAGAGAATAATGTCTGTATGTCCAGAGTCTATGAAGAAGGTTAGTTAGTCAACACAGACAGTCCCAGGTCATTCAAGTCCCACTGACAGCTTTGTCATCATTTAGAGATAAATAGCTTAACTCATGTTGGGGAAGAGGGAGAAAGCTCTGGTGAATGTTACTTAAATCATAGATGGACAATGAAAGAAAAAGGTAAGAGGTTTTTATCAAACCCACAGAATAAGGATACATTTTCCTCAAAACCACTGAAGTCTCCTCCTTCAGTTTGGATATGTTTAATCCTAACCTTATTGAATCCATAAAGGAGCTTGTCTTTCTCTCGAATTCCACTTTCTCTTTTTTGTTGAGAGCCACTGTTCTTCCAGCCATACAGTTTTATTCATTCTCAATAATTTTCAGTTTGTCATTTGACCTTGCATCATATATCTGATAACTTCTCAAGTTTGATCATTCAGTCTCTACAATAGCAGTTTTAACAATAACCTTTTCTCTTGGACATCCCTCACCTCTCACCTGGACTTTTGCAATAACCTCTTAATTGGTTAATTAATTTAGCCAATTTAATCCCTTAAATAACCTCTCTGCATCTCAAGATTTCCCAACCCCTTTCCAATACATCCTCTACATAAATACCAAGCTCTGGTCTGACCACATCATTCTCCTATGAAATAAAATCCAGGCAGTCACCATTGCCTTTAAAATCAAGTATAAACCCTTTATTTGAAATTTACAACCTTTTAGGACTTGGCTCTAACCTGTGTTTCCAGACTTATTATTCGTAATTGTCCTTTGTGCAGGCAAAATGACCTGGTTCCGCATACACTAGATTGTATATCTCATCTCTTGTGTTTTTGTACTTGCATTGTCACATTTTCACACTTTTGCATTGAAGTCTAGCATGTCAAAGTGTATTTTGATCAAATTTGGAGGGAAGGTCCTTATCAAATTGTTTTTTCTTAGCATCTTGGTAACCTCTTCATCTTCTGCAACTGATGCCGACATATAAGCTGTAATTATTTTCCTTGTGGTCTTTATGAAAAAAAATTATGATTATTACAATGTGAGATGACCAAACATTTCATAAAATAATGTTTTTGTAGCCTTTGGGCATATAATAAACTATTGTATAGCAGAGCCTCTGCCACTTCCTTTGTTTGATTCTTTACAGAGCAGTTGGGAGCCATTTATTTTCCTTTATAGCAAGAATTCCAAGATTGATGTGATTCAGCAATATGTCCAAGCATTGGTCATTGGACAAGTATCTCACATTTGGAGACCCAAGAGTAAAATGAAAATTTATAGATTGTATAAAACAGAAGTTCTTAACATGGTTAACATGAGGTCTATGAATTTTTAAAAAAAATGATAACTATATTTTTATATGATTGGTCTCCTTTGTATTCCAAAATATTTTATTTTATGCACTTAAAAACGTCCTGTGAATGGGTGTGAAGACTTCACCAGACAACCAAAGGGACTCACATCACAGAAAAAAGTTTAAGGATTCTAGTCTAAAAACTGTGATTCTTAAGACCCTCTTCACAGCTCCCTCTACCTGTTATTTGCCACTTTGCCATCATCAATGCAGAAGCTGAGATTGTTGCACAAGACTTAGATCCATTTTACCTTTCAGTTTGTTTCATGGGTTGGTATAACCAAATAATTCATTTCCAAGGGACCAAGCTACAGATAGTGAATGAGCCTCTTTCTATTTAAGTAGGCTGTTTCCTTTTTGAGATAGGACAGTCAGTTTCCAGGATCAAATTCATACCCATATGTCAAAATCATTCAATATTTTTAAAGTTATATCAACAGAAACAACCCTGCTTATCAACCCTGATAAAATATGTAAGGTACAAAATTAGGAGGAATATGATCACCAATGGTATTTATTACTTTCATGGAGGAAAACAATGCAGAATCCAAGTTGAAAGGATTTCTTGTGTGTGGTGATGTACTGAATATTCCTGTTTGCAGAAAATGATGGTGATTATGGTGATGATGATGATGATGATGATGATAGCATTTGTATAGTACTTTAAGGTTTAGAAATCAACTTATTTTATAAATATATTACAAATACAAATTTACAAATATAATTTTATCCTCAAAACAATCTAGAAAACAGGTGCTATTGTTACATCCATTTTGCATATGAGGAAACTGATTCAGACTGAACTTCAGTGAGTTACCCAAGATAATTTAGCTAGCAAGTATCTAAGACAGGGCTTAAATTCAAGTCTTCCTAGCTTTGTTTCTCTATCCAAAGGCCATCTAGACTCTTCTGCCAGCTGTCACTCTTCTGGATTCATCAAGTCAAGGCAAATTAACAACTATTATTAAGTGCTTACTATATTCCAGACACTGTGCTAAGCATCTAGGACGCCAAGTTATGAAACATTTCAGATATTCCTGGAAGAAATTTATATATATAGATAAAAAGTTTAATCTGACTATTGATAAAAAGAGAGGCTAAATGAATAATGTTTATTGCTCAGTTTATTGAATGCATTTGAATTCACAAGTAATAGAGCTTGTTCATCAATATGTATATATGGGCCAGATAGTGTAAATATATAATGAGGTAGGACTGTAATTAAACAGGAGAAGAGAGAAATCTGTTGCCCATAGATATTATGAAGATAATTTAACAACCCCACATTTTTTCTAGAAACAAAGGGCTATCTTTTTGACACCAACATATTACTGGTTTTGCAGTATGGCAATGAAATATTTCAAATAAAAGTCTCCAGTGTTTGAAATAAATGTTATATGAAGTACAGTGAAGATGTGTGTTGTAAGTATAATTACAAACTGAAATATGTAACCAATGAAGAACTTTGAAGAAAAAAAAAAGAATAAAATATATCATTGAGGAAATGTATGATAGTAAGAGAAAATTGATTATGTGTCAAAGGTGATCAATGAAAGCTAGAGAGCCATAATACTCCACTGGTATCTTCACAGTTCTTGAAAGATGAAATGAGAACTTCCAGCATGTTGGGTGGACTCCCTGTAAAACTTAAGGGAGGAGTCTTGGGCATGGTGTTGAATGCCTGTAGTCCCAGCTCTTCATATGCATAATAACTTTTCCAAGCTGTACTTAATAGCTCACTTAAACTCTCTCCGACTTAATTTCCTAATCTATAAAATAGTAGCATCTACCTTACAGGATAATTGTGAAACTCAGATGAGATAATCTTTACAAAGTGTTTTGCAAAACTTAAAACTTATAAATTTGGGCTATTATAACTTCCTAATTACAAGTTTTATACTTTTCTCCCACCAATCCTGCTGGCAAATTTTAGGCACAAATCTGATCATTCATTGCTCTGCTGAAGTACTTCCTAATAAACCTTGGTAATAAATTTCAAATCTTTTATTTTTCTGTTAAAAAACACCTTTTTGATACTTATATAATTTTTGAAACATTTTATTACAAACTTGGCAAACCATAAGCATTTTAATATATGAAACATATCATGGAGGATTGTATGTAAAACTATGAAATTTTTGTGTGGTTGCTGTTTTTTTTTAAAGAGTATTGTGAATTTTACCAGATATTAACAGAATTGTTGTGCTTGTTCAGATAGCTAACTGGGGTAATAGATAGTATATTAAGGCTGCAGTTAGGATGAGCTGAGCTCAAATTCTGCCATAGACACTTATTAGTTATGTGGCCCTGATCAGGTTAAAGGTGACTCTGAACTTCTCTGAGTCATTTTCCAAAGCCCATTCTACATCCCATACTATCAGATTCTTTGTTGCTATCCCCCCTCAACCCTCCCACCCTAAAGGTCAATCCTAACTAAACCCAGCCCTTTCTTTGTGTCCTTTGGAATTCCTGTTCCATAAGTAACAAACTTCCCTTCATCTTAAATCTTTGCTTTCCAACTCCTTAAATCTATTAGCTCTTATTCTAATCTAGCTTCCCTCTGATGACACAGCCTCTCTGGCCACCCTTTCCAATATTGACTGCAACTTTACTCATTCTCCTTGGCTCATTGATTGAGTTGTGGGAGATGGAATACATCACTTCCAGTTTCTTTCCTTCCTCTATCACTCCCTCAGCAGCCTCCTTTCCTTTGGGGTTCATGCTATTTATATCTACCACTCAATTAAAATTCTGGTAGCTGCTGTCTATAGACCACCAAGTCATTCTCATTTCCTCCACGGGTTTGTTATCTGACTTACAATTTTTCTTCCTTTACCAACTCCTGCTCTTATACTATATTGATTCTCCCTCAAATACCCAAACTATTCACTTCTTCAACCTACTCACCTCCTATAGTCTACTCCTCCATCAAATCTCAACCACACAGAAAGATGATCATTCCTTTGATCTTCCTATCACCCTCAAAGGTAACAACTCTATGGACAAGAATTATGAAATCCCCTTATATGACCATAAACTGTTGGCTTCTTACCTCTCCCTGTGTCTTCCCCTATATAATCCGTCTCTTCATACACTGTGGCCCCCACTCCTTTGACCCCTCAGTTCTCTTCCCAAGTCATCTTCCCAAGGGGCTGCTATATGGAGCATTAAATAGAGCACAGGCCCTGGAGTCAGGAGGATCTGAGTTCAAATCTGGCGTCAGACACTTAACACTAGCTGTGCGACCTTGGGCAAGTCACTTAACACCAACTGCCCTGCCTTCCCCCCTCAAAAAAAAAAAAAGCTGCTTTCCAAGTCATCATCCCTATACTAATCATTCTCTCCTCTTCTCCCTATTTTGCCTCCTTGGTGAACCAATTCAACTCTATACTGTGCATTCTTGAATACCTAGTCCTTTTATCATATCACTTGTTTGTGTCCAGCCAGGCCGTACCCTCGGATTATTCTTACCATTTGTTACCTTTGCACCTTTACATACACTGTTGACTGTAGGTGGTGAAAATCATGTAACCATTCTGATGAGGTCCACTACAAAATTATGTTACATAACCTCAAATGGACTTTTCCTTCCATACTATCTTTATCAAATCCCTATCCCAGTCTCTTCAGTGACTCTTCAAATCTGTTTTTTTCTGTCATTACAATGGCTCCCATCCATCCATATTCTCAGTTGAAGACCTTGCCTCTTATTTTACGCCCCCCACAAAAAAAGAATTGAGATTTTTCACTTTGAACTGAATCTTCTCCCCTCTTCCTTATTTCCTATTATTCAGGCACCTTCTGCTACTTTTTCCTCATTCACTCCTGTCTCACAGTATGAGGCAACCTCACTCCTTACCAAGGCTATTGTCTCTACCTGTTTCCATCCCACCTCCTCCATCAGATTGCTCCTCTCTCATTCACATTTTTGTCACTTATATTCAATCTTTCCCTCTCTACTGGATCATTTGCTACTGCCTATAAATATGACCATGTCTCTCCTATCCTGGTAATACAAAAACAAAGAAACAAAAAACACCTTCCTGGATCCTTCCTGGATAGTATTAACTATCTTCCTATATTTTTAACTCTTTGTAGTTCAATTTTTCAAAAAGAAAAAAACAAACAAACATCATCTCCAATAGGTGCCTCCACTTTCTCTCCTCTCTCTCTCTCTCTCTCTCTCTCTCTCTCTCTCTCTCTCTCTTCAACCCCTTACAGTCTGGCTTCTGACATTTTCATTCCCCTGAAATCTTTCCAAACTTACTAATGCTCTATTAATTGGCAAATTCAATGGCCTTTTCTCAATTTCCATTCTCCTTAAATTCTAAGCAACCTTAGACACTATTGATCACTTTGGATATCATACTCTCCTGGTTTTCCTCTTACCTCTCTGACTATTTCTTATGTGTACCCTCTACTAGATACTCTTCCAGATCACATGCTATAACTGGAGGTATCCCTCAGGGTTCTTTCCTGGGCCCTCTTCACTTCTTCTTTACTATAATACTTAGTGATCTCAGCAGAAGCCAAGGATTTAATTTCATCTCTATGCTGATGATACTCAAATCTACATTTCTTGCCCCAGTCTCACCTTTCATATCACAACTGTTGTCATTGCCAATTTAACCTTCACAACACCTTTCAAATATATCCCCTTCCTCTGACACTGTGAGTATTTTAGTGCAGGCCCTCATCATTCCGGGGTTATTACAATAGTCTCAAGACTGTCCTCATACCAAACAACCATGCATTCAGACACTAAAATAATTTTCCTAAAATGCAGCCCCCCCCCACTTCCTGCCCACATAACACAGTGAATTTCAATGACTTCCTGTCTCTAGGAGTAAATACAAAATGCTCTGTTTAACATTCAAAACTAATCCAGTTTACCCCCTTACCTTTCTAATCTTCTTATACCTTATTCTTTGATCTAGTGACACTGGCATCCTGTCTATTCACTAAAAAGACAAAAGATGGAGTGATTGTCTCTAGGTTCTGGGCATTTTCTCTGTCAGTACCCCCTTCCTGGAATGCTTTCTCTATATCTTCCTTTAAGTAGCAATTAACATCCCACTTTCTATAGGAAGTTTTCCTTAACCACTCTTATTTCTAGTCATTTACATCTGTTAAGTATTTCCTATTTATGTTGTACATAGCTTGCTTTGTATATATTTGTTTACATTTTGTCTCTCCACATTAGATTGCAAGATCTGTGAGGGAATACTATCTTTTGCTTCTATTTATATCCCCAGTGCTTAGCATAATGCCTGGCACATAGTAGCTGCTTAATAAATGTTTATTGATTTCTCATCTGCAACATGGGGACAGTTAAACTAAGTGATCCTTAATTTCCTTTCTAAATCTAAAGCTTTGATCATATAACCTCTTCTGTGTATTTAAAAAAATATATATATTTAATTGATGTTTTTTCTTCTGTTAAAATATCAATTATTCCTCATAAGAGGAAAGCAAAATAAGTTAGAACAATTACTATGCCTAAAAATTCTTTTCTCTTAATAAAGTTTTAGTCCATCACTTTTCCACATATGAGTGGGAGGTATAGCTTCATCTGTCTCTTGAAATCTTGATTGGCCACTGAATGAAAGAAGTGAAAACTTCTCAGACTGTACTCTAAAATCTAGTAAGGCTTTTCATGGGAAACAGGCCTAAGATCCTCTTCACCGAAAATCACATGATTTACAAGGACTCAAAAGTCAGAGCAGTAGGGAGTCACCCCCTCCTCAATGACACCTCAGCATAAGATATGCCAAATAAAGACAGAAATGCTTTCTCAAATGTACATTGGGTGGCTATATTTCCTTGTTCCAGTACTTGAGATAGATTGCCGCACCTAGATTGTGCACCTGACTTTCAGCCAATGGAAGAAAAGGATCCACAGGAGAGTGGGGGAGAATTCTTCATTAGAACTTTATAACTTCACCATTTCCTTTTGTAAATTGCTTCTCCTCCCTGACCATTTGTCAGGAGGGGAGGTTGCCCTTTCTCGAGATTGTACTAAACCATTCTTTTTTGCTTCCTACCTTGAGAAACCTCTGAGTATTGTTTGGGTAACTGTTGCACAGTTTTGGGGGTGTACACACCACTGTATTGACAAAAAGTATAAAGTCTTTCAGAGTTTATTTCCTTTTTGGTTATTGTGATCATCGTGTAAATTCTTCTTCTGTTTCTACATCAATTCACACATGTGTAAGATTGCTTTTCAAGTATCTCCAGACTGTGGCACCACTCTGACATTCCAGGATTTTATGAAACTCCTTGTCTATGAAACTATTTTTACTTTTACCAAGCTATTTTTTAAGAAATAAAATTACATTAATTACACTACACCCAAACTGGATGATTTGATTCCCCTCCTCTCATTCCATATTATCTCCATGATTTTGTTGATGCTGTTCTCTATACCTGAATTTCCTTTCCACCCCTGCATCTATTTGTATTGATATTCTGCTCATTTTAAAAATTGAAAATCTCTAATATTACCCTATGCCTCCTACTTGCACTCCACATATTAACTTGGGGCCCTGTGCTTCTTCTTGGAGCAAATTCATCATATCTAATCTGTTTTACATTTACCTGCTCTTGTCTAACTATCTCTCTGCCCTGTTACCACCACCCTGTTATCACCTTGCAGCATCTCTGCCCGCTCCAACTCCCCTCTAGTTCTAGCTCTTGGAACAGTAATCAAATTATCATTATTGTGCCTGAAAAAGACATGCTAAATTACACTATCACCACACTCACAATCCTTGGGACTTCCTTGACAAACACCCCTTCATAGCCACCAGTCTTCCGTATTGTATTCCTCTATTCAAATGTAAGCTACTTGAGAGGAGGCATTATCTTGCTTTTTCTATTTGTTTCTTTAGCACTATTAGGGTAATTCCTGGAACCAGGTAATCATTTAATAAATAACTTTTCATTCATTCTGTAATTTCAACCATTCTTCATATGTCATGTGCCTGCCTCCTCACTCATCTTGATTGTTTTCTGACTTTTAGTTTGTCAAAGTTCCTCTTACATATGGTGCTCAGATTTTAACAGAGTGCTCTAAATCTATTTTGACTGGTACAAACCACAGGGATACCACTATGCCATAACTCATTCTGGAAATGCTGTTATAATTATCATGCTTTATCAATGTTATCATAGGTAGCTTTAATCTGAGCTATAAGACTGAAGCCTTATAATTTTTAATGAAATTAATAAATTAATTAAAGTTAATGTATTTCTGTAGCTGAATTAGCTTTCTGTCCTAAATTTGATATTCTATTTCTTGTCTCTCTGCCTTTGCAACTATAGTTACCTACATCCAAAATGCCTAGCATATTTCTAGCACAATTCAAGTGCCCCCTATTCTATTAAATCTTTCTTTATCCTTCCAACTATTAATTCTTTCCTCTCTCTGTCTCTTTCTGTCTCTCTGTCTCTCTGTCTCTCTCTCGGTTACTTTGTATTACTGTATAGATGTGTTATATTTTTATCTGAACATGACATGACCCATACTTAATAAATGTAAGTTTCATGAAGTCAGAGACTGATTTTCAATTGAATTAAATTGAATATAATAATATAATGTTTGAGAGATCAGATATCACAATTGTGTATATCAAAAATTTTGGGACATAAGGAAGAGGCATCCTCTTATGAATGAAACAAAACATTCTTCTATTCTTGGCTACAATTCCATTGCCAATACAAAGAACATTGGTTTTTGGGATAAGAAAACAAGGATTAAAATTCCATATCTGTGACTTACTTTGTGAACTTTGACAATTGACTTAAACTGTCTGAGCCTCAGTTTCTTCATCTGTAATATCAGTGGGTTTAACTTAATGACCAATAAGATCTCTTCCAGCTCTAAATCAATGATTTATGTGGCCATTTTAATTGAGGTGTTCCTGTACAAGGACATCTTATCTGCCCTTGGGAAAATACAGAGTTGTTGGGAGGGAGAAAAGAAACAAGTGCCTCATAAACTGCCTAGCCTAATGAGCAAGCACAATTCCAGAATATTCCCAAGGAGAAATTCCAGAAGGGTATATCAGTAGTGATTTGTGATTTGCCTACTGAACAATTACATTCTCATGTGGTTCCATGTAAGGACAATTTATGGTCAGAGTAAGGTGAACATGGCTTTCTTCTTCTAGCAGCTGTACAACTCCAGATGAAAACTTGTACTTGGATGGAGTAGTGAAAACTGGTGATATAAGGGTCCCAACACTGTATCTTAAAAATATAGTGGAAAGTTTCTAAACAGTCCTAAAATTAAAAAAAAAGTATTCTTCCTTTAGAATATTTTTTTCCACATTCTCATGTGAAATATTTTAGGGAACTCTTGGGACTAAAGGGAAACTAACTGGGAATTTAGTAAGTCTGAGCTTTGAAATTTCAGTAAACATCCTATCAGGGAAGATTTCTGAGCAGTCCCCCAAAAGTCTAACTCAACCCTTTGTTTATAATCTGATATTGTTTTAGAAGGAAAGCATGAGATTTTATATGGTATATGAGAAATATTCTAGTGAAGTATTCAGAGAACCTGAGTTCATATCTTGTCTCTACTATTCATTATTAATATGAATCATTTTAAAACACTTGTTCTAATTTTTCACATCCATAAGGTGGATTCTAGACAAAATGAACTCTAAACAGCCTATCAAACCAATCCTATAATTCTATGATTATTCAGTTCATTTGATACAATTCCTGAGATCCATTTTATCTGAATTATAAATCATAGCTTGGAATAGTATAGCTTGGAAAGCATAGCTTGCATAGCTTGGAAAGATGTAGTCATTTAAATGGTTGAACACATTATTTTTTATCTATTCATGTGTGGTAGTATGTTAAAACAAATAAATGTAAAAATAGTAGGTTTTATTTCTTTTATAACACGGGACATTTTTATGATGAGCGCTTTCCACCATAATCCTATAAGGAATACAGTGTATTACTATTATTATCAATTGATTGATGAAGAAATTTAGGCCATAAAAGACTTGGGCAGATTCATACAGCAAATCATGAAATTGATATTTGAATTCTGATAGGTCCAGTGCTCTTCTCACTGCAAAACATTGCCTTTACTATTAAAGAACTGATTGATTTTTTTTGTCACATTACTGATAAAATCATTTTTTATATCCACTTGGTACTTTAAAATTAGAGTGCTGTACTAAAGGTAGAGCCTTTGGATTTAAAATTTCTCTGAGCTCATCTTTTTCATAAAAGGAAAAGTCTTCTTTTCATAGGTGTTAATCAGGAAGCAGAAAATATCCTAAATGATATCTGTGTGAAATTTGCCAATGAAAAATGCCCATGCAAACAACATTTCTGAGTTTTTATTGAAAAAAAAACAACAGTCTGAGTGAAAGTAGAAAACTAGTTGGAAAGTAGAAAACTGGTGTCTCTCCCTAAATCTGCCTCTCTCCCTTCCTTCTTCTTTTGCTTTTTCCCTCACAACTCTGTTAAAAAGATGTATATGCTGTTCCCCCCACCCCATAACACAAGAGTATGACGTCCAAATATCAGGCCACATGAAGGTTTTATTTTATATTTTTGTAAGGCCAAAAATCAATAAATGAAGCTTAACCTCGGTCTCCATGTGCATAGTTGCTTGGCAGACATTTTACAAAAAGAATGCAAAGTTCAAGTCTAGTGAGGGCTTATTTTGACTTGATAACACATGTGCACAAATCCTTATTCATCCTTTGGAAGTAAGGATAGCATCTTATATGAAAGTAAGAAAAAGAGAAATTATAACCTTGAATAGAAGACAGTTCAAAACTTCAAGACTCTACATTTATTTTCAATACTATTAAGATCCCTGAGCTCCCATGTGGCATCACAATAACTTTCCTAACAATAAGCATAGTCTGCCCCTTAGAAGGTGAATATCCTGAGTTGCTGTAGTCCCTGTGCATCACCCCAAAACAAACAAACAAACATGTACCTCAGTTAAATTCAAGGAACATTTATTTAGTGCCTAGTGTATAATGTATTCTTTTAGACTTTGAGGACACAAATCATAAAGCAGTCCCTTCTTCCCCCTCCCATGGAGCTTACATTCTGCTTAAATAGAAGAAAGGTGATATTGGGGGATGCATAATCTGTGCATATTAAATAGAAAACATATACAAAATTACCTAAAATAATTTCATGAATGTGACCATCCTAATAATTGAGGTTAGGAGAGTTCTTCTTTAGGAGGAAGTAGAGTTTTGCTTTGAAGAAAGCTAGGATTTCTGTGAGGCAGAAGTGAAGATGGGAAAGCATTTCTGATATCTTTTGGGCAATTTATATTTTAGCTAGCCTCTCCTCACTTGAATAATTTGATTGTTGCATGGTAAGCATAAACTTCATTGTAATACAACTTTATCAATTTGGTGTAGGACCTTCTAGAATTTGTGATCTCTTGGCATGGTCTTCAAGAAACCAAGTCCACATCTAATGACTTCAATGAGTCATTAAAATAGGACTGTAGTGGCTATTTGTTACTATGAAAGTCAATAAATATTGTTAATAATAGTAATAATTATTATTATGAATTAGCATTTTTATAGCACTTTAAGACTTGCAAAACCCTTTGTGAATATTATCTTATTTGATCTTTTTAACAACCCTGGGAGGTAGGTCCTATTATCCCCATGTTTCAGATAAGAATACTGAGACACAGAAGATTAAGTGACTTGTCCAGGGTTATGCAGCTACTAAGTTTTGGAGGTGGAGTTTGAGCTCAAGTCCTCCTTACTCTAGGTCTGGAACAGTGTGTGCTGTGCCACCTTACTGCCTACACGACAGTATGGCATAATGATGGATCTGGAGTCATGAAGCCTTGTAAATCTTGTTTTTTTTTTTTTTTTTTTACTGGTTGTGTGATTATGGGCAAGCCATTTAATTTTTTTTAAGTCTTACTTTCCTCAACTGTAAAATTGGGATAATAATGCCTGTTATACCTATGTCACAGGGTGAATATTAAAGATGTCATGTTTGTAGCAATATACTTTGCAAACTTTAAAGCATCTTAACTATTATTACATGTTTCCTATTATTATATATAGCTTTCTAACACTTGCTTCTTGGTGGAAAAATGAATACTCAGACCCTCTACTAGTCCCCTAACATTTCTTAATTCTGAATATGTTTTTTTAATTTTAAATATTCATGCCACCATAGGAATGAATATTTCAGTTTTGATATGCTTAGGAAAAACTACAAAATTTCCTGGATCTTTTGCTTTGAGATGGTGTCCAAAAATAATCTGCAAAGAGGGGCAGTTATATTGAAGCATTTTCTTTTAAAAACAATTCATTTAAATTTGGATAGATTTTTGTGTAAAAAAAATAACTTTATACTTTGACTGATCCCGCTATTCTTTCAAACTAATTTCTCCATAACCAAATAGTAATAATGCTTCCTTATTTCCAGTCACTCTTACAGTGATAGTAATAAAACAACAGAGCACGGATATAAAGTTCTTTTAATTCCTTTAGTAATAGAAATTAATATAGTCATGAAATGTTATCATTCTATTGGCTTAATATAAAAATTAGATGCAAGATTCTCTTGGAATTTTATTATTTTGTGTGCTTATTTTCATTGCTTTGCCGTAATTTTTTCTGCTATTTCCCCTTTATTTCTCTTTTTCATTATTTCCCCACCAACAGAAGTAAAGAAAACAAGGATAGCTCCTAGACAATGGGAGAGATGGTGAACACAGTGAATGAGCAGTGTGTTTTCATATTATGTAAAGAAAGGAGCTGAATGTTAGCTCTGGAGTTGATTGCCTTATGCTCAAACAGTGGTTAATTTAAAAAAAAAAAACAAACAAACAAGCAAACTAGTGCTTATCCATGTGACCCTTTATCACAGTTTTTGGATCAGATTAAGTAGGGTAATATATCTGAAAATAGAATTAATTATTTCCCTTTGAGGAGGAACAAAAAAATCTATTTTTCAAATCTATATGCCTAATTATTTTGTCTATCTAGCTAGATAGAAACATATGTATAGCAACCTATATCATCTGTATCTAATCTCTTTATCTCTATTTCTATCTTTATCTCAATCTATAACTATCTATATCTGGCTCTATTTCTGTATCTCTCTGGTCCATTGTGAACACAAATGTTACATTCATATACATACACACACTCTATACACACATACACACACACGCACACACACACACAACATGAAGTAGAGAAAAGTAGCCTTAATATCAGGAAAATCAGTGTTCAAGTTTCACTGATAGTCAAATGTTGACTGTGTCTCCTGGGCAAATAATTTGACTTCCCAGAGTTCATTGACATTTCTCTAAGATTATAAATTACAACAGTTGCTACTCTCCCTAGGTAGAGTGAGTTTCCTAACTAGGGGTTTCCTATTCCAAAGAAATTACAAATCCAAATTAGCTCTCTCTCTTATCTATTATCTAGTCTGAAATCTCATGGCTGGGCTTGTGAAATCCCTAGTGTGGGAAAGTGGGGAAGTTTCTGTTTAAAAAAAATGAAAAACAAAACCCTTTCAGTAATGAAAATCAGTAGTTTCCCTGTATAGTCTCAGAAGAGTTGATTAAAGTATTGAAAATTTAAGTGATTTTCCCATAGTTTTTATGGCCAGTATATGCCAGAGGCAAGACCTGAACCCTGGTGTCCTTGACCATAAGGCCAACCCTCTCTGTTCAATATACCCTGAGGAAACATAGCATAGTCTAAAAAGTCCTGGAATTGAAATCAGAAGACTTGGTTTTCAGTCTTAAGTTTGCTGTTTACTAGCTGTATGATCTTAAGCCAGTCAGTTTACCCTTTAGGCACTCAGTTTCTAATTCTGTAAAATTAAGAGGCTAAATTAGCTTATCAGAAAGCTTGTACTTCTCGCATTCTGTGATTGCTGTATGCATAGAGACACCAAATGCAATAATTTAAAAAAAAGAAAGCTAATAGGAATATAGTTAGATAAGTTGAACCATTGGGATTTTAAATATAAGTAGACCTATATCTTAAATATTTTTGGACTGGAATGTGGTTTAACTTCCAGGTTCATATCTGGTACTCTGGGAGATAGCTTTCATGATCTATACACATTCCAGTCTTCTCACAAGGGATAAGATGGATCTGGAAAAAGAGCTTCACAAGGACCTTTTAGGGGAAAAGGGCATACTTTGTTAACTGAGTCAGTCCTTGATAGAGGAAGTGGGATAAAAGGGGAAGGAGAACTTTTGTTAACATGTTTTAGGTTTAATGGCTTATAGAATTACTTAGGAGGTAGAATATGCTTCTTTTTAGTTTCATTCATATGCTGCCTGGAAGCTGCTGGACTTCCTGCAGTTTTTATTTAGAATCTCAGATACACCAGAAATAATTCACAGGCACAATTTCTGATCAATCAAACATT
Source organism: Gymnobelideus leadbeateri (assembly GCA_011680675.1). Classification (NCBI taxonomy): domain Eukaryota; kingdom Metazoa; phylum Chordata; class Mammalia; order Diprotodontia; family Petauridae; genus Gymnobelideus; species Gymnobelideus leadbeateri. Next base: position 167,013 of record WOXC01004223.1, on the reverse strand, counting down.
GTTTATCAAGCATCTAGTGTGAAACAGGCACTATATTATGTGTTAGGAAGAAAAAGGAACGGTGAAAAATCTCCTTCCCTCAAGGACCTTACTATTGAGGATAAAAACATGTAAATTCATATCTACATACAAAACATATGTGTGGTAGTATTTGAAGGGGCCTTGAATAGTTGCTAAGGGAGTGGGAAGGGAGGGAGCAGGAAAGGTTTCATGTAAAAGGTGATGTATAAACTGAGTCTAGGAATTTAAGAGGTCAAAGTGAGAGATCAGTGTGTTCTGTACATGGAGGACCACCAGTTCAAAGGCACAGGGATCAGAGATAGACTTGTGTATGATGTACAATAAGAAGCCTAGTACAGCTGCACTATGGGGTGCACAAAAAAGATTAATGAATAATAAGGGCAGAAAAGTAAATTAAAGTCAGGTTGTAAAGATCTCTGAATGCTAGAGGTAATAAAGAGCTATTAGAATGTATTGAGGAGAGGAGTTACATGATCAGTCACATAGTGAACAAGCAAATATTAAGCATTTATTATATGCCAGGCACTCTGCTTAGCTCTAGTATTACAAAGAAGGGCAACACATGATACCTTTCCTCAGGGAGGACATTTTCTAATAAGGTAGACACCATCCAAGTAACACCATATACAAGATTATCTATCTGTCTAAAGAATATCTATCTAAAGACAAATAACTATAGATGAATGGATATATTATGTTTAGAAGCATATTTGTGTATATATATGTATGTATATATGTTCATATATTGTGCCAGAATGGAGTGAGACAAAAGATCCCAAGAGTAAAATTAGGAAGTGGATTTTATTGCCATGGGATTGCCATATACCCAAATCAGACAGTGAGATAGCATGGACAATATGACAGTTTTTAAAGAGACTCCAATATTCAGGTTATGTAAGCTGAAATCAGTGATTGCTCAGTGTATATTTGAATTTCCCAATATATGTATATATATATATACATATATATACATATATATAAAAAACAAAACAAAAAAAAAAATATATATATATATATATATATATATATATATATAAATATATGGAGACAGGCATTACCTAGAATAGAGCTTAGTACATAGTGGCTCTCAAGAGATGTATAAGGAGAACTAAAATGATGTAAGAAGGTGATGTGCAGTAGATGAAAATGTTGGCTATATGGATTACAGGAGTTCATCAGGTATTTGGAGGTTGAAAACCTGGGTGATAGGAATGATCGTGACCTTCTCAGCAATAGGAAAATTCAGAAGATGGGTTGGTTTGAGAAGAAAGGTAATAAGTTCCATTTTGGACATATTGACTTTGAGCTTATTAACAGGATTTTAGTGAAGCAGTCTTTAACCTGAGAATGATAAACAGCAGGCCAGAGAAAAAAATGCCAGTAATCAGGTATCCCTTTTATTAATTAGTTTCATTATGAGAAACAGATTTGCATATTGGGAATTCCCCTGAACTGGATTCCACCTTGCAGAAGTGAAGACAGAGATAATATACTTAAATCCCAATGGGAAGGGAGGTGGATTACAAACACTTATTTCCACTGCCAGAGTGGTTTCCCAGGACCAGCCCACAATCCCACAATACTAAGGTACAGGTGTCCTGAATTTCTGTGGGAACAGCATTGTTCAAGTCTTTGGGGATCATTGCTTGGGGGTTCACAGGACCAGAGTTCTTATCTACTTTTATTTAGCATAAACTGCTAAAGGCATATTTACATTTCACATTAACTTTTTTTTGTTTTGACATAATTCTTATTAAAAGTGAATCTTTTTCAATCTTATTAACTTAGTCTGTATGTCAATAGGTATAAAGATATTTAAGACTGAAAATCTTCCAATTTCAATGATAACTTTTATCTTGTATTTTCATTTATCTTCCAATGCTTTCTGGATTTACTTTAGGATTTATTTTTCTGTGCTTTATAATTTTATTTTAGCATTATCTGATATAATTTTTCCCTCTCTAATTTTAGAAAAAGCTGTCTAGCCAAATTTAGTTTAATTTTTCATTTTCAATTGGTAAATACCATTTTTTGCATTATATATATATATATATATATATATATATATTGTGTAGGCAGATAATTGGTGAAATGTGTTAAATCATTCTGCAAATCTTATTTTTTTAATTTTTGAAGGAGAATTCAAATTTTATAAATTTAGGACTATTATTGATAAATGTAAATTATCCCTTACCATACTTTGAGAAATTACTTATCTTCCTGGCAAGGAATACATAATCTTCCTCACTTTACTAATTTTAATCATTTTTGCACACAGAAACCATTAAACAAAATTCCTGTGGTATTCTGTCAACCATATAAGTTTCACAAATGATTTTCTTATCTCTTATGCTCATAATGATTGCCACCTGTGGGGCATTTATGCTGAGTGTCACTTTGAGATCCTGCTCCCTCCCTACTACACTTTCCTTATTCTCCCTCCTTTTGTCTCTTCAAGTCATGTGACAGTTAATCAAGCAACTACAACTATTTTAATGCATCTGTAGTCAATAATTTTTAGGGATATCCATTAATTTTAGCATTTACCTTGAAGATACAGCTCTTGTTCAGTAATGATATTTTTACCTGTCAAATGATATTCAGGTGATAAAATCCATTCTCTGCCATAAATGTTTCATATTAACATATGCTTTTGTGTTATTATGTTGCAGTCTAGGAGAGCTGGGCTCCCCAAAATTCAAGGGCAAAAAGGTGCAGGTCTGCCTTGAAAGAATTTAACTCAAGCCTTCTTTCAGTCAGAGACAAGGTTTATTGAATAACCAATAAAAGTGGGCGGGATTTTTAGGAATATACACATAAGGTAAAGGAGATTGACTTTTTTTAATAGAAGAAAAAGTATCTGGGAATATTTGGATAGGATCAAGCAGTGGTTAATAGTTTAGGGTGATCAAAGGGGTCTAGATGGGATTAAGGGTGGGAAATAGCCTGGGGTGGTCCCTAGGTAACAAACAATGAAAGGCTGGGCTAAGTCTGAGGCAATAGATAAATGAAGGTTGGGACTGGGTCAGTACCATAATGAAAGGTTCATTTGACAGAATTAATCTGAGATAAATCAAGGCCTCAGGTGATTGCCAAGAACTGGGCCATGTAGAAAAGTTTAGTGGCTAGGTTGAAAGTTCAAAGGAGAGTCCAAAGCCCATACCCCACCAGTGAGTCACAAGATGCTAGACAATGTTTGTTTTAAAAATGATCAATTTTGCTAGGAAGCTGATTTGGGGAATAAAATCCTATTTGGACAATGTCATATTCTACTTTTTTCGTTTTTAAAATGAATGCTATTTTTATCATAATAACCGTTAGATCACCTTCATTTTTTTCTGGTGTTTCTTTTGATGACATTTAATTTAATTTTGGTGTTTTTACCTCTAGAATCTTATACTTCACCATACTATAGGTTTCCATTGTGTTGGAAGTATTTTTTTTTTTATCACTAATCCCCCATCCTCCTCCAAAAAAAAAAAGAAGCAGGTTTCTTTAAGTTCCTTGTGGATTTACTTCATTTAAAAAAAAAAAAATTCTGTTGTTGTTGGTTTCCCCTACCCCCAGGGGAATATTAAGAATCAAGACTCTACTTTGTACCTTCTTACTGCTGTATCTTCCCTGAAATTCCCTTATCTATCTGTCACAAATTCTAAGATGAAATGATATTTGTTGTAAATTTCCTAGCATTTCTACTTCAAAAATAATTTCCTTCTCCTTCTGGGTTAGGAATATTTTAAAATAACCATTTCTTTTGTCACTGCCTTTTTTTTGTTACATATTTTTGAGATTTATGAACTGGAAAATCATCAACATACATGAAAATTCCCATCCTCAAAGAAGACTAGAAAATAGAGATTAAAAAAAAAACCCATAAACCTACACATACAGATTATTTATTTTAATATACATTAAATTTAATATTGGTAGAACCAACATTATGCTGTTTGTTTATATTTTCCTCTAATTCTCAAAGTGTTATATGAATGTGAGCTATCATTTACTTATTTTAAGGGGTTTTCCACAAATTCAAATCTAATTCTTCACCAACATTTTTGTAAGCAGTGGTTGCTCTTCATAGCATCTTGTAAACCGTTCTACCATAAAGAAGGACAAGTTATCTAACTGGTTATTTGAAACCTTGCTTATTGAGAGACATTGTAAGGGTACTGTAGTTTTTCTTGAATAATAAATGACTCTCATGTGTAATAGGCATTACTCTCACTTATAGGATATGCCTATGCCAGGCAACGTGAGGTTGGGTGTAGTTAGATTTATTTATTTTTTATTGTTGCTGTTGGCCTGTGAATGCTTTTGATTTTATCAGTTCTCTTGCTTTCTTAATTAGCTCCATTAATTAATATTAAACAAGAAGTCTTTGAAAAATTTAGAATGTAGAAATAAATAGAGAATCAGGGAGTAAGTTTGACTAATAATATATGATTGACATTGATTTCTGGAAGCCTTTGTCAAACTTCATTATTCCCTGGGATCTTTGAAGATTCTTCTGCCAAAAAAGACAAAGGCTATGGAGAATCACCTATTAGGGGAAAGTAAGGGAATAGAAGTTGGGGAACCACTTGCAGTTCAATCCTGGAAGGTAATATTTAGGCAAGGAGACATGCAATAAGTGGAAAGTTGGCTGAATGGCAAGAAAGAAATGGAAGTTGTAAATGAAACTTTTTTCTTTTTCAAATCTGGAAAGTACATATTAGTGAAGCAATGGAGGGATCAGTCTCAGGGTCCCAGATTTTTTATTACTTAAACATATGACATAGTACTATAGATGATTATGCTGTACCAGGGATTCATAGTTTTCAAATATTGAGTCAGAAGAAAGAGAAAATAGTGTTAAGTAATATATTTTACATGGGCATATTGAATAACCATACAAAACCTAACACATGCTGAAGTCAAGGGGTAAAAATGTGTGACATTATACAAACAAGAAAAAGTCAGGTATCCTGCAGACAGTCTTTTAAAACAGGGCAAGGACAAAAAGGAAAACCAGTTTAACCTAATTGTCACTTCATTTTACCTTTAGTCTTCTCCTAAAAAAAAGCTTTTTTTTTTTCAATTCTTTGTTTTTTCAACTTATGTTTTTTCAACTGTTTTGTGCATATGCAATGCATTCACCCTGTTTATTATCTCATATGTAAAGGGAACCTCATTACCTCTGTCACATAATTTTTATATCAGCTGCTTTTATTTTTGGATATTTATTTGATACAAACCAAAAATTAAAAGATTAGCTAAACTATGGACACACTTTTCCAAATTTTTGGTGCTTCTCTGATACTAATAGAACAATTTGTTTAGCTTGCTGGTTGGAAAATGAAGAACCAGGATACACGAAACACTGTCTATCAAAGCACAATGACACGCAGAATGCCTGCATATTCCTCCAATAGAAAATATTTCCCTCTTAGTATTTTTAGAACCTGTGTAGACTCAGCAAGAAATGAAGTCTTATCTAGTTCATCTCTAGTTGATCAGATTTCTATCAGGAGCTGGGTAGCATGTTTCATCTTGAGTTCTCTGGACTGTGGTTGGCTATTTTGTTGATCATAGTTCCTAAGTCTTTGAAAGCTGTTCACTTTTACAATATTGTTATTGTCATATAAATTGTTCTCCTGGTTCTGCTCACTTCATTGTATATCAGTTTGTATAAGTCTACATTTCTTTGAAATCATCTTTTTCTTCATTGTTCCCTATTACATAATAATTTTCCATCATATCCATACACCATAGAGCCATTCCCCAAATTCTGGGCACCTGAATACAATTGCTAATTCTTTGATGCCTCCTAAAATGCTGTTGTAAATATTTTTTTCTGTATATATGAGTCCTTTTTAAAAATTTTGTTTGATCTCTTTGTAGTTAAGACTTGATAGTGGTTTCTCTTGGTTAAAGACTAATCAGAGATGAGTAATTTTAAAGGCGTAGTCCCAAATTGCTTCCCAGAATGGCTGGACTAGATCACTGATGCACCAAGAGGGCATTAATGTGCCACTTTTTTCATTCCTATTCACCATTTTACATTTTCCCTTTTTTTTTTGACAGCTTTTTTCCAATCCAATAGTTAAAAGGGAGGACTTCAGGATTGTTTTATTTTTCACTTCTCTAATTATCTGTAATTATAGCATTTATTTTCCAAATGCTTTATTAACTTCTGGTACATCATTCATTTCCGCCAGATTTTGAGTTACAATTTTTTCCCCATTTTTCCCTTACCCACCACCCCAGAATAGCAGCCCCACAAGATATCCCCTCATCCAATATGCTCTCTCCCATACCCCCTTCGGCATTATCATTAGGGCAAGGTGAATCTCTATGCCCCAATGCCTGCACATCTTATCTCCCAATTACATTCAAAATAGTATTAATAATATTATTTATATATATTTGACACTTTAATTTTAAAACTTTGAATTCCAGATTCATTCCCTACCTCCCATGTGACCCAATCTTGCTGGGAAGATATGCAATTCAGTATGTGTTGTATATGTATAGCTATGCAAAATATTACCATAGTGGATATATTGTAAAAGACTGACTATATTTCCCTCCCACCTATCCCACACCCCACTTGGTCCATTCCCTACTTTAATCCTGTCCCTTTTCAAAAGTGTGTGTTTCCAAACTCCCTTCCCCCTAGCATGCCCTCCCTTCCATCATCCCTCCTCTCATCCTGTAACCCCCTACTCTCCTGTAGGGTGAGATATCCCATTTAGTATGTATGTCATTCTCTCCCTGAGCCAAATTCAATGAGAATATGGTTTTGCCTTTTTGCCTTACCATTCTTCCCCTCCCTTGCAACAACTTCCCCTTGCCTCTTCTATTTGAGATAGTTTACCGCCCTTTCTATCTCTCCCCATCTCCTCTCCTTATATTCCTCTCTCACCTCTTACTTTCACCTTAATATCATCCATTCCTATTAAAGTCAAACTGTGCCCTCTATCTATGTATACCTGTAAAAATATATACACACATTTACATATGTATTCATATGCCCATATGCCCTTCTTCAACTATTTTCATACTGAGAAAGGTTTCATCAGTTACAATTATTGTTTATCCATGTAGGAATGTAAATAGTTCAACTTTGATAAGTCTCTTTTGATTTCTTTTCCCTGTTTACCTTCTCAAGCATCTCTTGCTTCTTGTGTCTGAATGTCAAATTTTCTATTCAACTCTGGTTTTTTCCTCAAGAATGCTTGAAAATCCTCTATTCCACTGAATGATCATATTTTCCCCTGAAACAAGATACTCAGTTTTGCTGGGTAGGTGATTCTTGGTTTTAATCGCATCTCTTTTGACCTCTGGAATATCATATTCCATGCCGTTCAATACCTTAGTGTAGAAGCTGCTAGGTCCTGTGCTATTCTGATTGTGTTTCCACAATATTGAAATTGTTTGTCCCTAGCTGCTTGTAGTATTTTCTCCTTGATCTGGGAATTCTGGAACCTGGCTATAATATTCCTAGGAGTTTTCTTTTTGGGATCTTTTTCAGGAGATGATAGATGGATTCTTTCAACCTCTATTTCACCCTCTGCATCTAAAACATCAGGGCAATTTTCCTTGAGAATTTCTTGAAAGATTTCTAGGTTCTTTCTTTGATCATGGCTTTCAGGTAGTCCAATATTTTTAGATTGTCTCTCCTGGATCTATTTTCCAGGTCAGTGGTTTTCCCATGAGATATTTCACATTGCCTTCTATTCTTTAATTTGCTTAGATCTGTTTAACTGCATCTTTTTATTCTTTTTTTAAAATTTAAACAAATGCTTTATTAACTTCTGTTTTACCTCATTCATTTCTGCCAGATTTTGAGTTACAATCATTTCACCCCCTGATTTTCCCCTACCCACCCTCGAGAATAGCAGTCCCCCAAGATATCGCTTCCTCCAATCTGCTCTCTCCCATATCATCTCCCATACCACCTTCGACTTTTCCATTAGAGGAAGGTGAATCTTTCTGTCCCAATGCCATCTTATCTCCCAATTACAAGCAAAAGAGTATTAATAATAGTATTTATATATATTTGAAACATTTAATCTTAAGACCTTGAATTTCAGATCCATTTCCTTCCTCCCTTGTCACGCATTCCCTCTGGGAAGATAAGTAATTCAGTATATGTTGTACATGTCAAGCTATGCAAAACATTACCATAGTAGATATATTGTACAAGGCTGCTTATAATTCCCTCCTACTCATCCCAACCCCCACCTGGTCCATTCCCTACATGATACTGTCCCTCTTCTATAGTGGGTACTTCCAACCTCCCCTTCCCTCAAAGATGCCCTCCCATCCATCATCCCTCCTCTCATCCTCCTTCCCCCTATTCTGCTGTAGGTTGAGATATCCCATTTAGTATGTATGTCATTCTCTCCCTGAACCAAATTCAATGAGAATGTGGTTTTGGCTTTTTGCCTTCCTATTCTTCCCCTCCCTTACAACCACTTCCCCTTGCTTCTTCTACATAAGATAGTTTACCCTACCCTGTCTCTCCCCATCTCCTCTTGCCACTTTCCTCTCTCACCTCATAATTTCACCTTTTGAGTATCCTACCTTCACAACAAATTCAACCTATGCCCTCTCTCCATGTATAACTGTAAACATATATACACCCATTCACATATGTATTCATATGACCATACACCCCTCTTCCATTATTTTCATACTGAGAAAGGTTTCATCAGTCACAGTTATTATTTTTCCATGTAGGAATATAAATAGGTCAACTTTGATAAATTCCTTTTGATTTCTTTTCCCTGATTACCTTCTCAGGCATCTCTTGCTTCTTGTGTCTGGATGTCAAATTTTCTATTCAATTCTGGTTTTTTACTCAAGTGTGCTTGAAAGTCCTCTATTCCACTGAATGACCATATTTTCCCCTGAAACAAAATACTCAGTTTTGCTGGGTAGGTGACCCTTGGGTTCATTCCCAGCTCTATTGCCCTCTGGAATATCATATTCCATGCCCTTTGATCCCTCAGTGTAGAAGCTGCCAGGTTCTGGGCTATTCTGATTGTGTTTCCACAATATTGAAATTGTTTCTTCCTGGCTGCTTGGAGTATTTTATCCTTGATCTGGGAATTCTGGAACCTGGCTATGATATTCCTGGGAGTTTTCTTTTTGGGATCTTTTTTAGGAGGTGATCTGTGGATTCTTTCAACCTCTATTTTGCCCTCTGGATCTAAAACATCGGGGCAATTTTCCTTGAGAATTTCTTGAAGGGTGATTTCTAGGTTCTTTCTTTGATCATGGCTTTCAGGTAGTCCAATAATTTTTAAATTGTCTCTCCTGGATCTATTTTCCAGGTCAGTGGTTTTTCCCATGAGATATTTCACATTGCCTTCTAATCTTTCATTTGTTTGGATCTGCTTAACAGCATCTTGATTTCTCATAAAGTCATTAGCTTCCATTTGCTCCAGTCTAACTCTGAAGGAATGAATCTCCTCAGTGAACTTTTGAGATTCTTTTTCCATCTGCCAAATTTGACTTTTTAAGGCATTTTTCTCCTCATTGCCCTTTTGGGCCTCCTTTGCCATTTGAGTTAGTCTATTTTTTTAGGTGTTGTTTTCCTCAGTCAGGCTGTTGACCCTCATTTCTTACTTTTCCTGCATCCTTCTCATTTCTCTTTCCAGTTTTTCCTCCACTTCTCTTATTTGACTTTAAAGTCCTTCTTAAGGTCCTCTATGGCCTGCAACCCGCTCATGTTTTCCCCTGGGGCTTTTGGAGCAGGACTTCTGACCTCACAGTCCTCTTCCCCTATGCTTCGACCCTCTTTGCCCGCAAAGTCGGAGTCTAGGGTTGCATTTTTCTGTTTAATTTATTTCCTTTGCCTTGGCATGTTGCCACTTAATTACTTGACTTTGGGCTTGTTTCCACAGCATGGCTCTGGCGCCAGACGGGAACTTTCGTCCCGAACATGTGTGTGTGGGGCAACTTCTGTTTCTGGCAAGCTGTTAACCCACCCGTGACCTCCACCCCAGATCACAAGCCAGATCCAGGGAGGTTAAAGCAAGAGCGATTAACCCCCAGGCTGATCACTGGATCTCCCTATAGTTCGCAGACCAGGAGCTGGAGCTGCCTTTGAAAACTATGAAATGGCATGTCTCCTCAGCTGCTTTTAGCCCCCGGGGAGGAAGCCGAAACGTTCCCCAAATACTGGTCCCAAAGTCCATAGGGCACTAACCTCTCACTTTGTCCTAGGCATGTCTATGTTGATAATTCTGGAATCCCCACAGCTGCTGGTGTTCTGGGGTCCCTCCAGCTGGCTGCTGGCCCTCCCACCCTGGGGCTAAAATTGCGATTCAGGCCCTCGGCTGTGGTCGGCTCCCCATGCGGCTCCCTGTGCTCTACGCACTGCTTTCCCCCCAAGCGCTGCGCTGGTCCTTCCTGCAGGGCTGCTGGGCTGTCCTCAGCGGGAGGTTAGCTTCTCTGTGTCATTCTGTTGGTGCTGGGGTTCCAGAAGTTGTTCAGAGTCCCCTTTTACATTGTTTGGAGGTAATCTGGGGGCAGAGTGGCTTGGACATTCTGTTTCTCCTCTGCCATCTTGGCTCCGCCCCCAATTGCATCTTGATTTCTGATAGAGTCACCAGCTTCCATTTGCTCCAGTCTAATTCTGAAGGAATGAATCTCCTCACTGAGCTTTTGAGATTCTTTTTCTGTCTGGCAAATTTGGCTTTTTAAGGCATTCTTCTCCTCATTGCCTTTTTGAGCCTCTTTTGCAATTTGAGTTAATCTATTTTTTAAGGTGTTATTTTCCTCAGGCTGTTGACTGTCATTTCATACTTTTTTTGCATCTTTCTCATTTCTCTTCCCAATTTTTCCTCCACTTCTCTCATTTGGTTTTTAAAATCCTTCTTAAGGTCCTCTATGGCCTGTTACCTGCTCATATTTTCATTTGGGGCTTTTGGTGCAGGAGTTCTGACCTCCTGGTCCTCCTCCTATTCCATGCTTTGATCCTCTTTACCCCTAAAATAGGAGTCTTATGTTGAATTTTTCTGTTTATTTTGTTTCCTTTGCCTAGGCATGTTTCCACTTAATTACTTGACTTTTGGGATCATTGCCACAGTAGGAGTCTGTCACCAGGCAGGGGAGCTTCCTTCGCAAACGTTGGGGTTTTCACAACTTCTGAAGGTATTAGTTGGGTGCCCTTCCTGAAGCCCCCAAACACTCTGGCAAGCTGGTCACACAGCTGAGGACCTCCACCCCATACAGCAATCCAGATCCAAGAAGGCTAAAGCAAGTGTGATTACCCCAAATACTGATTACTGGATCCCCTTACAGTTCACAGGCCAGGAGCTGAAGCTGAAAAATGGCAGCTATGTTGTGGCTCCTCAGTGGCTTCTTGCCCACAGGGGAAGAAGCTGATGATCTCCCAAATACTGGTCCCAAAGTCCATAGGACACTAACCTCTCACTGTGTCCTAGGCATGTGTTGACAATTCTGGAAATGCCACAGCTGCTGGTGTTCTGGGGTCCCTCCAGCCAGCTGCTAGTCCAGCAGCCCTGGGGCTAAAACCTGTGACTCATGCAGTCTTGGGCTTGGCTCCCAGAGTGCTGTGCTAGCTGATCCCTGTTGGGCTGCCAGGCTCTTCTTAGCAGGAGGGTAGCTTCTCTGTGTCATTTCATGGGTTCTGGAGCTCTAGAGGTTGTTCAGCATCCCCTTTTATGTAATTTTGAAGTGTTGTGGGCTGGAGATCTGTGGAAGTGCTCTTTCTACTCCACCATCTTGGCTCCACCCCAATTATAGCATTTTTAACATGGCTTTTAATAGTTTATACTTCATATTCTGAAAATAACCTTCCATATCTTTCACTATTTCTCAATTATATAATGACTTTTTTTCTTGTAATATTAAGTCAGTTTTCTATATATATTAGAGATATATTTATTTTCACTCCTGCAGATACTAATACAAAAAAAGGAAGGAGGGAAGAAATGGAAGAAAGGAAGAAAATACTCATGACAATCCTGGGAAGTAGATGCTATTATTATCCCCATTTTACAGATGGGGAAACAGAGGCAGATAGCGTTTAAGTTACTTGCCCAGGGTTGCACAGATATGTGTTTCAACTAGAATTTGAACTATTACTAAGTCTAGGTCTAGTACTCTATCCACTATGCAACTTAGTTTCCTCAAGAACTAAATTGAATACTGTTGGTGATAATGGACTTCCTTGCTTTACAAACGAACTTTTTGAAAAGGTCTGTAATTTATTTCCATTACATATAATTTTGGCTTTTGTTTTAGATAGATACTATTTATATTGTTTAGAAACGGTCTGGAAGCAGAGCCAAGATGGCAGCATAAAAGTCATGATCTCTCCTGAGTTCTGCTCCAAACCCCTCCAAATACCTTTTAAAATGACTCTTAAATGAATTCTAGAGCAGCAGAACCCATAAAAAGATGGTGTGAAACACATTTCTGTCCCAAGACAACTTGGAAGATCTGCAGGAAAAAATATGTTACATCAGGGTGAGAGAGCACAGTCTAGCATATGCTGTGTCATCATAGACCCAGCCCCAACAAAACCCAGACCAGGCTTTGGGGTAACTGAATCACTGGCAACAGTGGTGGTTTCTATACCTCTCATCCAATAGATGGAAAAAGAAAAAAAAACATAGAAGGTGAGCAGGAAAGGTCTGATGCACCTGGGTGAGAAGGGAACACAACACAGTGCAGCATGCACAAGCACAGCCCCAGCCACAGGAAACCAGGAGCAGGCCTTGGAAATTACTGAATTAGCATCAGCAGCAGTAGCAGATGCTGCTTCAGGAGCTCTCAGCCCACAGACAGGGGATTGAACAATGGTTTAGAAGGAGATTATAGGAGTCTGTTTGCTAGCACTGAGGCAGGACTCTGTTACTTTGCCCATACTTGGATTCAGGTCACAGTCCTGGGTGCCATTCCCAGTATGAGAAGGAGCACTAATTTGTGGCCACAGTGGAGACAGGACTGTTCTCACAGTTCCAGAGCAAAAAAGAGTGCTTGTGGTTATAGACCAGAGCTCAAGCCAAGAGAGGACTAAACACTTCTCTTTAGATTGTACCACATTAGAAAAACTGAAAACATATAGGTCCCTAGATGTACTTCTGGAAACAGCTGCAGAAAACTCCTGAAGCTTGGGACAGTATGCCTGTCCCCTGGAGGCAGATCATTCCCTTAACAAAGAGTTAAAAAGTCAAGTAATAGGCTGAAGAAAATGAGCAAACAATAGGAAAAACTGACTATAGAAAAACACACACTCAGAAGACAACAAATTCATAGCTCCTACATCTAAAGCCTATGAGAAAAGTATGAATTGGTATCAGGACATGGATGAGCTCAAAAAGGATTTTAAAATCAAATAAGAGAGATAGAGGAAAAGTTGGGAAGAAAAATGAGTGATGCAAGAAAATCATGACAAAAGAATCAACAACTTTGTAAGGGAGATCCAAATATTAAAGGAAATAATGCTGTAAAAAGTAGACTAGGTCAAATGTCAAAAGAGACCCCCCCCAAAAAAAAAACAGTAAGGAGAAGATGCCTGAAAAAGCAGAATTGGCTAAATGAAAAAGGAGGTCCAAAAGCTCACTGAAGAAAATAATTCCTTCCGAATTAGAATAGAGCTAATGGAAGCTGATGACTTTATGGGAAATTGAGATATTATAAAACATATACAAAAGAATGAAAAAATGGAAGGCAATGTAAAATATCTCATTGAAAAAGCAAGTGACCTGGAAAATAAATCCAGGCGAGATAATTTTTAAATGGGCAGAGCCAAGATGGCACACTAAAAACAAAAATTTGCTTGAGCTTGCACACCAAACACCACCAATACCTGTAAAAAATGACTCTAAACAAATTTTAGAAACTCAGAATCCACAAAATGACAGAGTGAAATACAGCTCCAGCTGAAGTCAGCCTGGCAAGTCAAAAGCAGAGTCTATCACACTGGGCTGGGAGCAGAGTGCAGTCTCCTGTGAGTAACACCAGCACAGACTGGTGGCATGGACTAGGCCACAGAAGACCTCAGGGTACTGAATCATTGCCAACTGTGGCAGTTTCCAGACTTCTCAACCCATAAGCTTCAAAGAGAAAGTAAAAGATCAATAGGGAAACTATGTTGGGATCTGTGTGAGAGAAGTGTGTGATCCAACCCCTTCTCCCCAGGTGGCAGAGGTGGCAGGGCAGCTGCTTCTAGAGCTCCAGGCCCACACATGGTGGGGGGGACCAAGCAGCTTATCAGTGGGAAATTGCAGGAATCACTTTCCTGGCGCTGAAGCAGAATTCTATTGCTTTGCCCTCTTTGGATGTGGTTTGTAGTCTTGAGTGGCAGTTCTGGGGTGAGGAGGAATGCTGGTGTGGCAGAGCTTGTGCTGACTGTGGAGAGGAAATCATCCTCTCAATCTTGAGGGAGGTGCTTAGAAGTAGCTCTTGACAATAGCTGCAGAAAACCCCAGAAATTTGGGACATTGCACTTTCCACCCTGGAAACAGAGTTGTACTGTGGCAAAGAGCTCAAAAGTCAAGTAATTGGTTGGCAAAATGAGCAAACAGAGAAAAATAAATCAGTCTATAGAATTGCTCTTAGGTAACAAAGATGAAAACATAGAGCCAAAAGAAGAAAACAAAGTCAAAACTCCTGCATCAAAAGGCTCCAAGAAAAATATAACTTAGTCACAGGTCATGGAGGAGCATAAGAAAGCCTTTGAAAATTAAATAACAGAAATAGAGGAAAATTGTAAAGAGAAATGAGAATAATGTAAGAAAATTATGAAAAACAAATCAGCAGCTTGCTAAAGTAGACCTCCAAAAATAGTGATGAAAATAATACCTTAAAAAATAGACTAACTCAAATGGCAAAAATGGTCACAAAAGCCAGTGAGAAGAATGCCTTAAAAAGCAAAATTGGCCAAATGTAAAAGGAAGTCCAAAAGCTCACTGAATAAAATAATTCCTTCAGAATTAGAATGGAGCAAATGGAAGCTGATGATTTTATGAGACATCAAGATATTATAAAACAGATCCAAAAGAATGAAAAAAATTGAAGACAATGTAAAATATCTCACTGAAAAAACAACTGATCTGAAAAATAGTTCCAGAAGAGATAATTTAAAAATTATTGGACTACCTGAAAGCCATGATTAAAAAAAGGGCCTAGACATCATCTTTTGTGAAATTATCAAGGAAAATTTCTCTAATATTCTACAAACAGAGGGTAAAATAGAAATGGAAAGATTCCACTAAACACCTCTTGAAAAAAGATCCCCAAAAGGCAACTCCCAGGAATATTATATCCAAATTCTAGAATTCCCAGGTAAAGGAGAAAATATTACAAGCATTCAGGAAGAAACGATTTGAGTATTGTGGAAATATAATCAGGATAACACAAGATCTAGCAGTTTCTACATTAAGAGAACAAAGGACTTGGGATATGATATTCCAGAGGTCAAAGGAGGTAGGATTAAAACCAAGAATCACCTACCCAGTAAAACTGAGGAATATGTGGATATTCAATTAAATGGAAAACTTTCAAGCATTTTTCATTTTTAATGAAAAGACCAGAACTCAACAGAAAATTTGACTTTCAAATACAAGAATAAAGAGAAACGTGGGGGTGGTTCGGTGGCGCAGTGAGTAGAGCATCATCCCTGGAGTCAGAAGGACCTGAGTTCAAATCTGACCTCAGACACTTAACGCACACACAAACAAAAACCTAGCCGTGTGACCTTGGGCAAGTTACTTAACCCCAATTTCCTTCCAAAAGCAAAAAAAAAAAAAAAAAGAGAGAGAGAGAGAGAAGCATGAAAAGGTAAACAGGAAAGAGAATTCACAAGGAACTCATTAAAATCAATCTGTTTATGGGTGTGTGTGTGTGTGTATCTATATGTGTGCACATGTATACACAGATAGAAGGCACAGGGTGACTTGAATATGAAGGAATAATATCTAAAAAATAAAATTAAGGGTTGAGAGAGGAATATATTGGGAGAAGGCAAAAGGGAGAGATAGAATAGGCTAAATTATCTCACATAAAAAAGGCAAAAGAAAGCTGTTTCAATGGAAGGGAAGAACAGGGAGGTGAAAGGGAATGAATCACCTTTACTTTCATTGGATTTGGCTTAAGGAGGGAATAACATAGACTCTCAATTGGGTATCTTAACCTACAGGAAAATGGGGATAGGGAGAGCATAAGAGAGGGAGAGGATAGAAGGTAGGGCAGATTGGGGGAGGAGGTAATCAGAAGCAAACACTTTTGGAAAGGAACAGGGTCAAAGGAGAAAATGGAATAAACTGGGGACTGGACAGGTTAGAGGGAAATAGAGTGTTTTACAGTATGACTAACTACCCATGTATAACTTATGTTGAATTGCTTGTCTTCTCAATGAGGCTGGGTGAGGAGGGAAGAAGGGAGAGAATCTGGAACTCAAAGTTTTAAAAACAAATGTTAAAAATTGTTTCTACCTGCAACCAGGAAATAAGATATACAGGCAACGGGGTATAGAAATCCATCTTGCCCTACAAGAAAGAGGAAATGGGGTAAGGGGGAGATGAGGAAGGGGATAGAAGAGAGGAAAGACTGGGTTAAGGGGTAATCATTATGCTTGGGGTGGGGTAGGGGAGTGATGGGGTGAAAATTTTGAACTCAAAATCTTGTGGAAATGAATGTTGAAAACTAATATAACTAAAAAACTTAAAGACAGAAAAAAGTGCATCTAAAAATTATTGGACTGCCTGAAAACCATGATAAAAAAAAGAACCAGAGGGGTGGCTATGTGGCACAGTGAATAGAGCACCAGCCCTGGAGTCAGGAGGACCTGTGTTCAAATCCAGCCTCAGACACTTGACATACTAACTAGCTGTGTGACTTTGGGCAAGCCACTTAACTGTTGCCCTCAAAAGAAAGAAAGAAAGAAAAAAAAAAGAACCTCATATCATCTTTCAAGAAATTATCAAGGAAAACTGCCCTAAAATTCTAGAACCAGAGGGTAAAATAGAAATTGAAAGAAACCAATGATCTGAAAGAGACCCCAAAATGAAAATTTCAGGAATATTATAGTCAAATTCCAGAGTTCCCAGGTCAAGGAGAAAGTATTGTAAGCAGTGAGAAAGAAACAATTCCAGTATGGTAATGCCAGAATCAGGATAACACAAGATTTAGCAGCTTCTGTGTTAAAGGACTAGAGGTTTTGGAATATGATATTCCAGAGGGCAAAGGAGCTAGGATTACAACTAAGAAGCACCTACCCCAAAAAACTGAGTACAATCTTTCAGGGGAAATAATGAATTTTCAATGAGATAGAGGCATTTCAAACATTTTTGGTGAAAAGACCAGAGCTGAATAGAAAATTTGATTTTCAAATACAAGACTCAAGAGAAGCATTAAAAGGTAAACAGGAGGTGAAAATCACAAGAGACTTAATAAGTTTTAACTTTTTACTTTCCTACATGGGAAGATGATATCTGTAACTCATAAGACCTTTCTCCTTCTCAGGGTAGTTAGAAGGAGTATATATAAGGAAAGCATACAATTGTGAGTTGAATATGAAGGGATGGTAATCTAAAAAATAAAATTAAGGGGTGAGCGAGGAATGTTATGGAAGAAAGAAAAAGGGAGAGGTAGAATGGAGTGAATTGTCTCACATCAAAGAGGCAAGAAAAAGCTTTTACAGTGGATGGGAAGAGAGTGGAGGTGAGGTGGAGTGAGTGAACCTTACTCTTACTGGAATTGGTTTAAAGAGGGAATAAGATACACAATTGGGTATAGAAATTTATCTCACCTTACAGGAAAGTAGGAGGGGAAGGCAATGGGGCTTGATAGAAGGGAAGATTAGGGAAGTGTGTAGTCAAATGCAAAACAGTTTTGAGGAGAAACAGAGTAGGAGAAAATAGAATAAATGGGAGTGGGGAGAATAGAGAAATACAGTTAGCAATAGTAAATGAAAAAAAATTGAAGCAAGTTTCTCTGATAAATGCCTCATTTCTCAAACTTATAGATAATTAAATTAAATATATAAAAATAAGTGCCTCTTGCCAATTCATAAATGATCAAATGATGTAATCAGTTTTCACCATCAGTTATGGAATGGCTGAAGAAGTTGTGCTTTGTAATTATGATGGAATACTATTGTACTATAAGAAATTATGAGCAGGATGCTTTCAGAAAAAACCTGGAAAGACTTGCATGGACTGAAACAAAGTGAAATGTACTGTGTACAAAGTATCTGCATCTGTTGATATAATTATAGGATTTTTGTTCTTGTTTTCAAAATAGTTAATTATGCTTAGAATTTTCCCAATATTGAATCAGCCCTTCAATCTAATATAAATCAAGCCTGGTCATAAAGTATTATTCTTATGACATGTTGCTGTAGTGTCCTTGCTTTTACTTAAAATTTTTGTATCAATTTTCATTAAGATTATTGTTTTTATTTTTTAAAGCAATTGGGGTTAAGTAACTTGCTCAAGGTTACACAGCCAGTCATTATTTTTGTGTGGGTACTCATTTTCTGAGGCCAGATTCGATCCCAGGTCATCCCAACTCCGAGGCCGGCACTCTTGCTCACTGTGCCACCTAGCCACCCCAAAATTATTGTTTTATACTTTTCTTTCATTTTTATTTTCTCTAGTTTAAGCATAAAGCATGTTAGAAGGACTTTGTAAAAATCTGATATTCTCCTGTTAAAACAATCTACATAGTATCAGAATTAATTGTTCTTTAAATCTTTCATAGAATATTCACTTGAAAATCCATCTGGCTCTGAGTGTTTTTCTTTGGAAATTCATTTATGGCTTTTTCAATTTGTTTCACTAAGATTGGGTTATTTAAATTTTTTATGCTTTTCTTAATCTGGGATTCAAAAATTATAAATATTCAACTATTACATTTAGAATGCTACATTTATTGGCATACAATTCATTGAAATAGTCCCCCCAAATCTCTTTCATCTTCATTTGCAAGAATTCATTTTGTTTTCTCTTATTTTTGTTTTTCTTTTTGTTAGCTAATAGTTTTTAATATTTTTTTCCAATTACATGTAAAAAATAATTTTAACATTACTTTTTTTTTCAAATTTTGGGTTCCAAATTCTCCCCCTCACTTTTCTTCCCAATGAGAAGGCAAGCAGTTTGACATAAGTCATACATATGTAGTCATGCAAAACACATTTCCATGTAAGTTTTTCTGTTAAAGAAAACAAACAAAAAACATACAAGAAAAATGAACAAAAATTTTTAAGTACATTTGATTTACATTGAGGCCTGACCAATTCTTTTTCTGAAGATGGACAGCACCTTTCATCATAAGACCTACAAAATAATCTTGGATCATTGTACTGCTGAGAATAACTAAGTTATTCATAATAGGTCATCATACAATATTGCTGTTACTGTGTGCAATGTTCTTCAGCTTCTTCTCAATTCACTTTGCATCAGTTTATTTAAGTCTTTCAATGTTTTTTTTTTTTCTGATAGCATCCTGCTTGTTATTTCTTAAAGCACAGTAGTATTCCATCACAAACATATGCAACTTGTTCAACCATTCCCCAATTGATGGACATCCCCTTAATTTCCAAATCTTTGCTACTGCTAAGACAGCTGCTATAAATATTTTAGTACACATAGATCATTTTCCTTTTTTTCATCTCTTTTGGGATATAGATCTAGTAGTGGTCTTGCTTGTACAAAAGATATGCATGATTTTATAGCCCTTTGGACATAATTCCAAATCATTCTCCAGAATGGCTGAATCAATACACAACTTCTCCAGGAGTACATTTGTGTTTTAATTTTCCCACATCCACTACAACATTTGTCATTTTCCTTTTCTGTCATACTAGCCAATTTGACAGCTCTTTTAATTTGCATTTCTCTCATAAATAGTGATTTAGAGCATTTGTTAGATGACTATAGCCAGCATTGATTAGTCTCTGAAAACTACCTGTTCATATCTTTTGATCATTTATGAATTCAGAAAGTACTCTTATTCCTATAAATTTGACTCAGTTTTTATAATGTTTAAGGAGTGAATTCTGTATCATAGAAATTTATTGTAAACACTTTTTTGCAGTAATGATTATCAACCATATATTTCTGTCCACAGTGTTTTTTCCCTGTTTACCCTATTCTCTCTCCTTTTACCCTGTCCATTCTCAAAAGTGTTTTTCTTTTGATTTTTACCTCCCCAAACTGCCTTCCCTTCTTCCAGCTCCCCACCACCATCCTTCTCCTTTCCTCTTTCCTTCATACTTTTCATATATATATATATATATATACATATACATATGTATATATGTAGATATGTATGTAGATATATATGTATGTAGATATATATATATATATATACACCCAACTGAGATTGTATGTAATTTCCTCTTTGAACCAGTTCTGATGAGCATAGGGTTCATTTGCTCCCCTCTCTGCTTAGCCCATTTACCCATCCACTTCAAAATCTATTTCAGGCCTCTTTTATATTTTATCCCATTCTACCTCTCCCAACATCTCTCAGTGAACTCTTCTATCTCATATCTTAACTTTATTTTTAAGATAATCAACTTTCTATCTGTTTATTCCTTTTAAATTTTCTAATAATGAGAAAGTTTTTAGGAGTTATAAATATCATTTTTCCATGCAGGAATATAAAAAGTTTAACCTTATTAAATCTCTTATCCTTTGTCTTTCCTCTTTACCTTTTTTATGCTTGTTCTGAATCTTGTATTTGAAAGTCAAATTTTTCTACTCAAATCTGATCTTTTCATCAGTAATGTTTGAAAGTCTTTATTTCACTGAATGTCCATTCCTCCCCTACCTATCTCCCCAAGGATTATAATCAATTTTGCTGGGTAGGTGATTTTTGGCTGTAATCTCAGCTCTTTTGCCCTTTGGAATATCATATTTCAAACCCTCCAGTCTTTTACTGTAGAAGCTATTAAATCTTGTGTTATCCTGACTCTGGCTCCATGATATTTGAATTGTTTTTTTGGTGGTATTGTTTTTGCTTGTCAAATTTTCTCCTTAAACTCGAAGGTCTGGAATTTGACTATAATATTCCCGGAGTTTTCACTTTGCCGTCTCTTTTAGGAGGTGATTGGTGGATTCTTTCCATTCCTATATTGCCCTCTGGTTCTAGAATATCAAGGCAGGTTTCCTTAATAATTTCTTGAGACTCTTTTTTATCATAATTTGAAAATTATCTCTCTTGGATCTATTTTCCAGGTCAGTTGCTTTTCCAATAAGATATTTCACATTGTCTTCTTTTTCTCATTCTTTTGATTTTGCTTGTTTCTTGATGTCTCATAAAGTCATAAAGCTTCTATTTACCTGTCTAACTTTCAAGGACTTATTTTCTTCATGAGCTTTTGTACCTCCTTTTCTGTTTGGCCAATTCTTCCTTTTAAGGCGTTCTCTTCATTGAATTTTTCTATATCTTTTTCCATTTGGCCAATTTTGCTTTTCAAGGTTTTCTCTTCATTCAATTTTTGTGCCTCTTACAATTTGATCTGTTCTTTTTTTTTTCTTTTTGGAGGGCAACTGGGATTAAATAACTTGCCCAAGGTCACATGGCTAGGTTTTTCTTTGTATGTATTAAGTGTCTAAGGCCAGATCCAAACCCAGGTCCTTCTGACTCCAAGGCCAGCACTCTACTCACTTCACCACCTAGCCACCCCTATTCCTTTTTTTAAAGGTGTTATTTTCTTCAATATTTTTGTGCCTTCTTTACTATAGTATTGACTCTTTTTTTCCTGTTTTTCCTGGGGCCTGGTCTGGTCTGGCAAATTCTATGCTGGACTTTGACTGGGTCACCATTGTACAACAGACTTTTTGTGCCAGCCTTCTAAATTGTCTTGCTCTGGAAAATTGTTTCACTCCATCTTTTTGTGGGTCCTGCTACTCTAGAATTTGTTTAGAGTAATTATTTAAAGATATTTGGAGAAATTTGGGGGGAGAGCTTAGGTGAGTCCCTTATCTTTACTCTACCAGCTTGACTCCACCTCTTAATAGTGTTTTTTTTTAATTCTAGGTTTGCTAACTGATTAAGTAGCATTTTTGCTTTCAACTTCATTATATTCTTCTTTGATTTTTTAGAATTTCTATTTTCATGTTTATTTTTTAAATAACATATTTGTTTTCAAGTTATTTTTAGTTGTTTGGCAAATTCATCAATTTGATTTCTTTAATGATGAAAATATTTAGAGATAAACAATTTCCCATAAATTATCACTTTGCTGGCATCATCAAATTTTGATATCTTTTCTCATTAATGTCATTATTTTTGACAAAATTTTAGATTCTATAATTTGTTCTTTGTCTCATTCATTCTTTAGATTTATTTACTCCTGTTAATTTAAATTTTATTTATGATGCCCTTTATTAAATACAACTTTATTCCATTATGCTCTTAAAAGATATTTACTATTTCAACTTTTCTGAATTGTGTGAAGTCTTTATGCCCCAATACATATTAAATGTTCATGAAATTATCATGCACAGCAGAGAAATATGCATATTCCTTTCCATTTCCATTCAATAATTTCCAGAGGTCTATCATATTTAACTTTATATCTACTAAACTTGTTTATTTGTTTTTTATTAAAATCATCTTCTAAGAAGAACAAATTGAGTCCCTCACTATTACAGTGTCATTTAATTATATGTATGTATTATGACATTTATTAATCATATTTTAATTATATACTATAATTATATTTTTATAACTCATTTAACTTATCTTCAAAGAACCCATATGCTATATATACCATTTGGCTCACCTATCTTTAGTCTTTTTTTTTTTTTTGGAGGGACTGGTTCTTTATTTCAAAAGACATTTTGTCAATTTTCAGTATCAAAACTCTTGCACTATCGGTTCCTCTTTCTCCAGATTGGCTCCCAAATAGACCACACCAAAGGAGAGTACATTTAAGCCAATAAGCTGCACGATGCAAACCTAACAGACCTCACAGAAACCTCGACAAAAAAAAAAAAAAAGATCATCACACTGCCAGCCCATGGACTGCAGACAGAGAGCACTCACAGCCAGAGTGGGGTGGAGGTGGGGTGGGGATGGTCCTGGTGTTCCCCACCCAAGAGAAATAAAGCATCAAAAATAATATATATATATATAAAAAAAAACAAAAAAAAACCCCACAACTTTTGTACACAAGCTATTCAAGACTTCTCCAGCACTGAGTGATACAAAGCACAACGAGATGGCACTTTTAGAGGCAGCAGCTTCAGACCCAGGAATGGGTAATGAGATGAATTTCACTTGGCTAATCAGTAGCAGAAAACGTTATTTTTCAAAGAAATGTATAGGAGTAGGAGTAGACTCCCCAACTTCTGGGGCACATGATCCATTCTACAAGTGAATGAGGAGAGGGAAGACAATTTGGTCTCAGAGGTTTCGTCTATGTAATTTGCTTGTCTGCTAGTGATGCAAATGTTTAAAAGAGAGAAAAGAAAAAAAAAAACACCGGAGATACCTTAAAGCTGAAAACCTGAACAGCACTGTTTTTGGCAAACTCTTCCTGGAATGACCTTTCTGTTTGGCTGAGGTTTCCCTTGGTGTAGTCTTTTCTTGAGCTACGTTCAGCTCTCTGTAGGGCAGGCTAACACCTCTTTCCCTCTTCTGTGGAGAAGGGGCATTGTTTAGGTAGAAAGATTTACCATTTGAAAGGAAGAAAAGTAATTAGATGCAGCTGAGAAGCTGGGGAATTATGTGGAATGTCTTACAAATGTTTGCTTCAACAACAAAAAAGGTAATTACAAAATGTATACATCATACAACATGCTTTTAAAGACACTATTGCATTGTGCTCATGTTCCCTTAAATGTTGTTTCCAAAGGTGCTCAGCCCTTAGTCCATCTGGGATCTCTAGGGGGAGAGCTACAGAGACAGTTTGGTGAAATTTGACATGAAGAGTTGGAGGTAGGGGTGGGGTGGGGAGTGGGTAAGCAAGGACCCAGAGAAGAAAGCAGCCTTCAAGTTAAAGATCAGCCCTCAGTTTAAAGTTCAGCTTCAGGCAGGCTGGCCTCCAGCGAAATCAAGAGTCAGTGGAAGGAGCAGCGACAGGGTGGGGCTGGGGGGAATGGAGTTTCTACATCTCATTCAGGTCAAGCAGAGTCTGGTCCAGCATCCTTTGTGTGCAGAGGTGCTCCTCTTTGGTGCATTTCAGCTTATCTTCCAAGTCATCAATTGTCTTTTCCAGCTTGGCTACCGATCTCTCAGCAAACTCAGCACGAGTCTCCGCCTCCTTGAGTTTATCAGTAAGAATCTTTCTCTCCTCCTCATATTTGTCTTCTTTCTGAGAATACTTTTCTTCAGCAGCATTCAGACTCTTCAGGTTCTGGTCCATCAGTCTGATCTGCTCATCCATCTCCCGGCAACGGGACTCAGCCAGCTCTGCCCGCTCCTCTGTGCGCTCCAAGTCCCCTTCAATGATTACCAACTTTCGGGCCACCTCCTCGTACTTCCTGTCTGCTTCCTCTGCAATGTGTTTGGCCTCTTTCAGCTGGATTTCTTGAAGCTCCATCTTTTCTTCATCTTTCAAGGCTCGATTTTCAATGACCTTCATACCTCTCTCACTCTCATCAGCTGCCTTCTCTGCCTCCTCTAGCTTCTGCAGAGCCGTTGCCAGGCGCTCCTGAGCCCGGTCCAGCTCCTCCTCAACCAGCTGGATCCGACGGTTCAAGGAAGCCACCTCAGTCTCAGCCTGTTCCCGGGCCCGTTTCTCCCCCTCCACCTCCCGCTGGAGACGCTCGGCCCTCTCCTCGGCGTCATCGGCCTGCTGCTGCAGAACCTGAATCTTGCGCTTCACCGCCTCGATGGTGGTGATACCAGCCATGGTGCCCGCCCCGTTCCGGCTCCTACCTATCTTTAGTCTTGATATTAATTCATTATCTATTGTGCCTTTCAACAAAATGTAGTTTTTTTATTTATCTCTTTTAATCAGATCTACTCTAACCATTGCTTTTTGGACATCATAATTGCTACCTGTGCCTTTTTTACTTCAACTGGAGTGCTATATATTTTGCTCCAGCCAGTTATTTTAACTCTCACATCTTTATGTTTCAAGTATGTTTCTTAGAAATGGACTATTGTTGAATTGTATTTTCAATCCCTTCTACTCACCACCTCCATTTTATGGTTTAGCTAGTTCATCCTTATTCATTTTGCAATATGTATCTTATGTAAATGTATGCATACATATATGCAGATATATGTATATATACTTACATATATATGTAGTGTATATGTATGTATGTATATATATATTTGTGCATGTGTTTGTGTGTGTGTTTATTCACTTTGTTTCCCATTCCTTCTTTGAGAAGTGGTTTTCCTTAGTACTGATCCTTTAATCTAGGTCCTGTCTTATTCTCCCTCTTTTCTCTTGTTTCTCTGTTGAATGAAATGTATTTCTATCCTGAACAGTTCCTGTTTGTTTGTTTCCTCCTTTGACCAGTTCAGGTAAGAATGAAATTCAAGCAACAGCCTCTCCCCCAACCCTTCTTCCTTGTTTGTATAGATTTCTACTTGCATACCCCAATTATTTGAAATAATTTCCTCTACTCTTCTTCCTCTTTCCCCCTCACCTTGTTTAAAACCTATCAACTCAAAATTTTTATTATAATACTTATTACTTTAGACCTGATTATTTAATACATCTTAGATACAGTTATTTTATCTCAAGTATAAAATACTTCAAAATATTTTCATTCTTATCATATTTCTTTTTCTCATTTATTCTTATGCTTATCCTTACTTAAATTCCTTACAAATAGAGTGGACATTTTAAATTCTTCTTTCTAGGAGTTCATAAAAGTTTCTTTGTCTGGCTTTGCTTGGTTTTTTGTTATACTTGTTTTGATTTTTGTTATTTTGCTCTCGTGCCAGATTTCTACCCATTGCTGTCTTTTTTTTTAATCTTAGTCTGTTTTTCACAACATCAATCACTATTCAAATATGCTAAAAATCTTAATATATTATATTACTTGAGCATGACTTCTCTGACCCTACATCAAATTTACCACATATTCTAGTCAATTCATTAAGGAAAAAATATGGATACCAGAAGCTATGGTGACTGTTGTTAAGAAATGCATTTTCCATATGTGTAAGTTTGTCAGGACAATTTCTTGACATTTTGTCAGAGCTGATATTTATAATTCACAGGTGGATAGTGTAAACTGGCAGTGAGGACATTTGGGACTTAGAAGCACTGGGTAAATAAATTTCCAGATTCATCTGTATCTGGACAAACATATTCCCAAAATCACAGAATTAGCATTGTATTCAACCCCCAGTTATCAATATATTTTCTTTTCTCACTTCTTCATTTAGAATTTACATGTTCTTCATTGAGGATGTATAACTTATATCTGATTGCTTACCATCTCAGGGAAGGGGGAGGGGAAAGAGGTAGGGAAGAATAGATTTTGGAACTCAAAACTTTAAATAAAATGTTAAAATTAAGAAAAAATAATTACCTATAAGATTTAGGAAGAAGAGAAGAATTTATGAATATATGAGAGATAGAGGGGAAAAACAATTTATATATTGATTGGTGTTGAGTTTATATCCACAAGCCTATCAAGTATAACTCAAATGGACTGTTTCTAGTTCAGGTAGGTCAGACAGGACAATTTTCCCTCATCAAAGTGAAAATTTGCTTTCCCTATTTCATTTATTGACCATTTTTTTCTCTTGATGCATTATTTGTAATTTTGTCAAGTAAGTGATTATTGGTTATAGTGCTAGCTCCTTTGTCTTATGGAATGTCATGTTCCATAATCTCTAGTCTTTTATTCCTGATTACATAGCCTCTGTAATCTTTTAATTGTTTCTTGTAATATATTGTCCTTGACCTGATAGCTCTGAAATTTGGCTATAATGTTCCTTAGAGTTTTTCCCTTGAAGTCTCTTTCCTGAGGTGACCATTGAATTATTTCATTTGTTTTTTGTTTTTGTTTTTGTTTTTGTTTTGGAGGGGGAAAGGTAGGGCAATTGGGGTTAAGTGACTTGCCCAAGGTCACATGGCTAGTTTTGTGTTAAGAGGCCAAATTTGAATTCAGGTCCTCCTGACTCCAGGGCCAGTGCTCTATTCACTGTGCCACTTAGCCACCCCAAACATTGAATTATTTCAATGCCTATTTTCCCTCTAGCTCCAGGACATCAAGGAAGTTTTCCATGATAATTTATTCAAAGATGCTGTCCATGTCTTCCTTTGGATTATGGCTTTCAGGTAGCCCAATGGTTCTGATATTGTGTCTCCTGAATCCATTTTTTAGTTCAGTTGTTTTTGCCATGAGGTATTTTACATTTTCTTCCATTTTTTTTCATTCTTTTGAATTGGTTTGATTGATTCTTGATGTCTCATAGAGTCACTTGCCCAGTTCTAACTTTTTAAGTGTTATTTTCCTCAATTAATTTTTGTGCTTTCTTTTCTACTTGGCTAATTGTACTCTTTAAGGAGTTGTTTTCTTCAGTGGGGTTCTTCATGTCCTTTTCCATTTGACCAATTCTGCTTTTAAAGTAATTTTCTTTTTTCCAAGCTATTGACTCTTTTTTTCATAATTCTCTTGCATTTCTTTTCCCAAATTTTTCTTCTACCTCTCTTATGTGCTCTTTTTTTACTTTTTGTAGGGGGGAAGGCAGGGCAATAAGAGTTAAGGGACTTGCCCAAGGTCACATAGCTAGTAAGTGTTAAGTTTCTGAGGCTGGATTTGAACCCAGGTCCTCCTGACTCCAGGACTGTTGGTCTATTCGCTGTGCCACCTAGCTTGCACCTCTTATCTACTTTTTAAGCTCCTTTTTTGAGCTCTTCCATGAGTCCTTTCCAGTATTAAGAACACTTCTTATTTTGCTTTTGGGTTTTTTCCTGTAGATGTTTTGACTAATTTTTACTATTTTAAGAGAATTTCATTTGAGGAACTCTCTAAAATAGACTTTGTGGGGCAAAGACAAAAAGTAGCATTTGTTTATTCCTAATGGTCAATGTTTTAGCTTACTTTGATGCTATCTTTAATTCTTTTTTTCTTTTAGGTTTACTGGTATTTTATGCATGGCAAAGGATTTTCACATTGTCTTGACTCTTAAAAATTCTTCATTAAATGAGTTTGAAAGATGAAAATTCAGGCTTATTTTTGTCACTTTGGACCTATGTCTTAAGTTAAATTTTGAAATGACCATTTTGAGGTATTTGTACATGGGTCTTATTTTCTTGAATTTTACATTGTACATCCCTTGCCTACATATTGGTCATTACCAAGAAACATTGATTGAATATCAATTAAATCTAGGGACATGTGCTAGGTACTGAATTTACAAAGTGTAATATATTATTACTACCATTAGGTCTTTGAGAAAGACCAATCAGTTAGACAATGAATAAGCATGTTTCACAGGCTAGGAAATATTCTAAATGCTGGAGACAGAGAAATGAAAGTATCCTGTCACTAAGGAACTTGTATTTTATTGACACAGATATCATGTACAATAAAAGTATGCAAAAGATATGTACAGAATAATACAAGGTAATTTTGTTGAGTTGTCAGCCAGAGAAATTTATTATCTATGGAAGCCTTAAGCAAGTAACCTAAAGTTGTTGGGCTTCAGCTTCCTCATCTATAAAATGAGGAGGTTAAATTACATAACCTCTGAATTAATTTCCAGCTCTCAAACTATACACCCCCACTGAGCCTCACTTTCCACCTCTATCTAAAAGAGAGAAAATAATACATGACTTCCTGCTTTTGGGGTTTGGGAAGTGGAGGGTGGTTATGAGGAAGGCCTTTTGTAAAGCTTTGTCTCAACTGAAATTAGGATAACTTGAAACAACAAAGTCCTGAGCTTGTTCAATTTATTGGTCAGCCTAACAGTTACTAATAAAAGGGCTCTTCAGCTCCTAAGTAAGCCAAAATACCTTGAATGAGGACTGACAGATTATTTTTTACGGGTGAAAGGAGGAACATTCCAAACTAGAAGACAGCATCATAAATGAGGAAAACAGTATGATTTGTTACAAAGTTAGAAGCATCGTCAATGTAGGGGACAATATGATTTACTGGAAATTTGGAATTCAGGTCTAGCAATGGCCCCTCCTTCCACCTTGCCACAATGAAAACCTCACTAATGGTGTCCACCTGCATGGATAGTTAGTGTCATAGTGATGACTATGACTAACTGACAGTACTTTCTTGAAGTTCAGGCAGTGTTTCAGAGATAACAGTCTAAACTCCCAGGTATGCACCAGCATCCTTCAAGCATAACAGATTTCCTTGACACAAAAATGGAATTATGATTAGAAGGAAAACTGAACTTTTAACTTAACTGAGAGACAATGAGTGATTTACAAAAAAATGAATTTCCAAATTTAACTCAGACAGATGAAATGTGACTTAGGTAGTTAAGAAATGTCAGTAGTGATACAAAATAAAATCAATTACAGAATAGAATTGGTTTGGTTTTCTCAATTTTCAGATTAAACATATAAATGTGATATTGCTGCTACTGATGCCATTGTCTTATTTGTTGCTGCAAACAGTTTATAGGAGTTCAAAGAAAGAACAGTAATTGAGGACTGAGGTTTTTTGGTTAGTAAACACTGCTCAGAGAACATTCAATAGATGTTTAGTGATCATAGTACACAGTGCACCAAAAATCTGGAAAAGAAGATGTAACATAAAATTGACAATCAGAAATGGCCATTTCCAAAAATTGTACCTTGGAAGAAAGGTAATATTTAGAAAAATAGAGAGGAATGTGAATAACATTCTAGGTATTGGACTGATTGATTCAGTTGAAGGGCTTTGGCCCTTGGCGATGATTTGGGCAATGGTAGAGAATATTACATCTATGAGCAGAGACCTATTAAGGAAAAAGAGGTAAGGATGGAGACTCACTGTAGGAGAGGGGTTCCTAACCTCGAGTCAATGAACTATTTTTTTTTTGCTTGTATATTTATATCTCTATTTCTGTATGTTAGTTTTGTTTTTCACTCCTATGTATTTAATTGTATCCATTTTTAAACATTATTTTGAAAAGGCGTCCATTGTCTTCCCTAGGCTGCCAAAGAGGTCCATAACACAAACTACAATAAGAGCCCCTAATATATAGGAAAAGAGTAGTGCAAGATGAGGTTTAAAGTATAAGGAAGAGACAAATTAAGGACTGTTTTAAATGCCAGGCTAAAATGCTTCAGGTTTCAATAGGCACTAGGAAACCAGGGAAAGTTTTGGACATAGTGGGAAGAGGTGCCTTATGCTCTTTGCACAGCAATATTTTAATAAAATTTGTCCAGAAAGAGGGTGCAAAGGAATGGCCAAATGTAGGGTGATCAGCTAGGTGACTATGGTGAGATGGGGAGAAGAGACGATGATGTAATGTACAATCAAAATGCTTGATAGAGACTTTATTAATATATTCTAGTTTGATATTTAGATTTTTGCAACTGCCTTAGTTAAGAAAAAGTTTGCTTGGAATTAACTTTTATTGTTTTATGTGTGCTTTTTTAAAGTTCTTTTTTGAAGTTATTCTTAAAGTTCCAATGTTTTTCCCAATTTCTTGATCTTTGATTAAAAATCTTTCTTTATGCTATGCTGAAAACTATTTTTTTTACTACATCATTTTCCTGAGTTTAAAATGTTGCAGAGGAAAAAGGATGCTATAAGGATCAGGTTCTTTGTACATTCATCTTCCAATGACTGCAGAACATCTAATTTCACATTTCTCCATGAAGCGTTTTACATTCTACAAATACATTCACAGAAGAATTAATTGACAGTAAATAAACTCATTTATTTTGAGTCAGAATTCCTCAAATTATTTTCTTTTATGTTTAAAAAAGTTGTTTTTCTATATGAATATTTCAGTGCTTTGAAAACTCAAATTTTTATAGATTACATATGTGCCATTTGAAATAATCAATAAATATACATTTGTTCTTAAGTATCCATTATGAGATTGTATAATATAGTAGAAAGATTACTGGGGTCAGAATCAGAAGACCGGGATTCTCATTCTCTGTTTCCTATTTATTATAAGTATGACATTGGTCGAGTCACTTAACTTTTCAGGGCCTCAGTTGCTCATCTGTAAAATGAAGTGATTGGACTTCGTTGATTTTAAGGTCCTTTCCATATCTAAATCTATGATTCCATTGCAATATTTGCCAGGCACTGTGCTAAGCTGTTGGGCCACAGAAAAAAAAGTGTGACATTTCCCCCAGGTGAGGAATTGATTTTCCTCTTCTCAATATACCTGCAAAGTTAGACAAGCAAAGCTCATTAGAAATAACAGGCATCATTCCCTTTACATCTTAATAAATAGTGGAGGCAAGACTAATTCCAATTGCTAAAGTATTAATTAAATTTCATGATGAAGACATCTGATGAATTCTCCCCAATTCTATGTAGGACAGTGCTGGACATGGAGTCAGGAAGACTTGAGTTATAACCCTACCTCAGAAACTTACTAGCTGTGTGGTACTGGACCAATCACTTAACTTCTGTTTACCCCAGTTTCCTCAACAGTAAAATGGGGAGAGTAATAGTACTACCACGTAGTGTTTCATAAGGTTCAAATGAGATAATATTTGTAAAGTGATAAGCACAGTGACTGCTACCACATATTTAATGCTTAAAAATTCATACTTCCTTCCTTTTTTTCTTCCTTCCTTTCTTTTCTTTTCTTTTCTTTTCTTTTCTTTTCTTTTCTTTTCTTTTCTTTTCTTTTCTTTTCTTTTCTTTTCTTTTCTTTCTTTCTCTCTTTCTTTCTTTCTTTCCTTCCTTCTTTCTTTCTTTCTTTCTTTCTTTCTTTCTTTCTTTCTTTCTTTCTTTCTTTCTTTCTTTCTTTCTTTCTTTCTTTCTTTCTTTCTTTCTTCCTCCCTCCCCTCTTTCCTTCCTTCCTTCCTTGAAAAACAAAATCTTCTTGAAATTATATGTATATTGAAAATAACTCTAGATATTTATTCTAGCTCTAAATCCATGATCCTATGAAATATCACAGGATTTTAGATAATCTTTGGTATTTATGCTAATATTTTAATGAGTTCACAGTGAAACCCATTTCCACTAATAAAATTATTTTCTAAAATAGTCTGCATTTATTGCCTCCAAATTAGTGGCTCTTTCCCCAGGTCTGCTGTTTGAATTTCCTTTTCTACCACTTTGCTGAAACTATTCACTTCAAAGTTGTCTAACGATCTCCTTATTAATGTTTTTGCTTTGTTTTGTTCAGTCCTCTGTGGTATTTGATATTGTTGACAATTCTTGATGCTCTGCTGTTTCTTGGCTTCTGTAATACTGCACTTCTGTAGATTTTCTCCAAGTTTTCTGAATGTTAGTTCATCTTTTGTACTTTAATCATTCATGAATCCAGAGGCTTTATTATTCTTTCTCTATATTCTGTCCTTTGGTGGTCTTATATTCTCTTATGACTTCAGTTATCACCAATATGCAGAAGAGCCCTAAATCTTTATCTCTGTTTAAGGCCCCAGGTCCATATTTCAAACTAACTGTTGGATTTCTTCACTTAGGTTTATCACTGTCACCTCAAACTCAGCTATTATATAGTATCACTGAGAGAGCATTCAAGTTGGAAAGATGCTTGTGAAGTGTGGGGTAAAGGGTTGTGGAGTTGCTGTGGCATCACTGAAAGTACTGTACCATTCCCCAATGAGACTAAGTCTACTGCATTACTCTTATTCACTTCTAGCTTAACTCATGCTATGTGTATGGGCACAATATCTGTCAATGATATAAATATACTGGTTAACAAGCTCAATATTTATCCAACTGTTTGGATCCAATGTTTATCATATTCCAGACAATAAACATTCTTTATCAACTTGATCATTCCTCTGTTGATTATCAGGCTGAAATTTCTGATTGGTTGTAAATAACTTTTAAGAAACTTTATGATATTCTTGGCTTCAATTCTGCAAGGACAAATAAAAACAAGTACCTAGAGGATCTCAACACTTACAGTTACTTCAGAATACCTCCTCCCCCATGAAAGTAGCAAGCACCTTTTCCAAATAACCATCTCCACATTTATTACCCTACTTCACAAGAATCAATGAAGATAATTCTGTGGTTTGCATCTTCGTAGTATGTTCATGAGAAGGTTTGATGGAGAAATGTCCTTAGGGTTATATTTTGCTCTTCAGAGTCAAATGCTTTCTTTTTCTATGTAATCAGAAATCAATATACAGTGTGATCTTGTATTCTCTGAATGTTTTGGTTTTCTATGTGCCTATGAAAATGTGTTCTGCCTTAGAAAATTATCTTCTCTTTTCAGCTCTTCATCAAAGATACACTCAAAATATGCGTTGTTCTTGAGTCCTCTAGGTCATGTTTATCTCTTTTGATGAACCAAATGAACCAATTTGGGGGTTTTCTTGGTAGAGATACTAGAGTGGTTTGCCAAGTCCTTCTGCATCTCATTTTACTAATAAGGAACTGAGGGAAAGAGGGTTAAGTGATTTACCCAGGTTTACATAACTAGTAAATGTCTGAGGCTGGATATGAAGTCAGGTCCTTCTGACTCCACGGCTAGAACTTTATTAACTGCACCACCTAGCTGCCCCTTAATATATGTGTAGAACATTTCTATCAAGTTATTATAAAGAAAGGTGAGTGGCTTTATAGATTTTTATGTCCTCTGGATCAACATTTCTAGAGAGTACCATTAACTGAAATTTTCCCAGTTCTTTTGGTATGTTACCTTTCCTGATGTACATTCATTTCCACATGATTTTGATTGCCAAATTTTCTCCCATCTTTCCCCTCCACCCACTCCATGGTGGTGTGCATTCTGATTACCCCTTACCCCAATATGCCCTCCCTTCTACCACCCCGACTCTTATATCCTTCTCTTATTTTCCTATAAGGTAAGATAGAATGCTGTACCCAATTGTGTAAGTT
Source organism: Gymnobelideus leadbeateri (assembly GCA_011680675.1). Classification (NCBI taxonomy): domain Eukaryota; kingdom Metazoa; phylum Chordata; class Mammalia; order Diprotodontia; family Petauridae; genus Gymnobelideus; species Gymnobelideus leadbeateri. Next base: position 133,078 of record WOXC01004223.1, on the reverse strand, counting down.
ATTCCCTCCTTAAGCCAATTCTAATGAAAGTAAGGTTCAATCACTCTCACTCACCTCCACCCTCTTCCCATTCCACTGTAAAAAGTTTTTCTTGCTTCTTTTATGTGAGGCATTTTACCACATTCTACCTCTCCCTATCTCCTTCTCCCAGTACATTTCTTTCTCATTCCTTAATTTTAATTTTATTTTTTAGATATCATCCCTTCATATTCAACTCACTCTGTGACCTTTGTCTCTATATATTGCCTCGAACTACTCTAATAATGAGAAAGGTCTCATGAGTTACAAATATCATCTTTACATGTAGGAATCTAAAAAGTTCAACTTTAATAAATCCCTTATGATTTCTCTTTCCTCTTTACCTTTTCATGCTTCTCTTCAGTCTTGTATTTGAGTCAAATTTTCTATTGAGCTCTGGTCTTTTCATCAAGAATGACTGAAAGTTCTTTTATCTTATTGAATATTCATTTTTCCCCCTGAAGGATTATACTTAGCTTTGCTGGGTAGGTGATTCTTGGTTTTAATCTTAGCTCCTATGACTTCCAGAATATCATATTCCAAGCTCTCTGATCCCTTAATGTAGAAACTGCTATATCTTGTGTTATCCTGATTCTTTTCCACAATGCTTGAATTGTTTCTTTGTGGCTACTTGCAGTATTTTTTCCTTAACCTGGGAACTCTGTAATTTGCCTATAGTACTCCTGGGAGTTTGCATTTGGGGATCTCTTTCAGGAGGTGGATTCCTTCTATTTTGATTTTAACCTCTGGTTCTAGAATATAAGGGCAGTTTTCTTTGATAATTTCTTAAAAAATAAAGTCTAGGCTCTTTTTTGATCATGACGTTCAGGTAGTTCAATAATTTTTTAAATTCTCTCTCCTGGATCTATTTTTCAGGTCAGTTGTTTTCCCAATGAGATAACTTATATTTTCTTCAATTTTTTTCATTCTTTTGGTTTTATTTCATAATGTCTTGATTCCTCAGAGAATCATTAGTTTCCATTTGTTCCATTCTGATTTTGAAGGAATTCTTTTCTTCAGTGAGCTTTTGGACTTTCTTTTCCATTTGGGCATTTCTGCTTTTTAAGGCATTCCTCTCCTCATTGACTTTTTGGACCTCTTAACATTTGGTCTAATCTATTTTTCAAGGTGTTATTTTTTCAGTATTTTTTGGATCTCCTTCAGCAACTGTTTACTTGTTTCTCATGATTGTCTTGCATCACTCTCATTTCTCTTCCTGATTTTTCCTCCACTTCTCTTACTTGATTTTCAAAAGCCTTTTTAAGCTCTTGCATGGCCTCAGATCAATTCATGATTTTCTTGGAGGCTTTGGATGTAGGAGCTTTGACTCCCTTGTGTTCTTCTGAGTGTATGTTTTGATATTCCTTATCACCAAAGTAAGATTCTATAGTCTTAGTTTTTTCCCTCTATTTGCTAAATTTCCCAGCCAATTACTTGACTTTTTGAAATCTTTATTAAGGTAGGCCTCTGCTTCCAGTGCGGAAGGCATACTCTCCCAGGATTCAGGGGTTTTGTCCTGCTGTTTTCAGAGATGCTTCTAGGGACCTGTAAGTTTCTAGTTCTTCTAAGGTGGTATAATTTAAGGAGATGTATTCACTGCTGTTATGGTCCATGCTCTAATGAGTGAATTACCACAAGCACTCTTTTTCTCCCCGGTAATGTAAGGACGGTTCCCTCTCGACTTCTTCTACAAGATCTGCTATGCCAGTGCTTCTCCTTGCCCCAGGACTATCACCTAGGACTGTGACCCAGATCCAAGTATGGGCAAATCAACAGAGTCCTTCATCAGTGCCAGCAAAAAGATCCCTATAATCTACTTCTGATCAGTTTTCAATCCTCTTACTGTCTGTGGGCTGAGAGCTCTGGAAGTAGTTGTTGCACTGGGGTTGGGGTTGGTCTGCACTCCTCTCTCACCCAGGTCTGACAGATCTTTCCTACAGACCTTCTAAGTTGTCTTTGGCTTTTGTGTGTTGAGAACTCTGTAAATCACTTCAGCTACCAGTGATTCAGTCCCCCTGAGGCCTGTTCTGTTTTTGCTGTGGTGAAGTCTGTGCATTTGTGACCCATGCTGGACTTAACTTCTCTCCCAACCTGGTGCAACAGATCTTTCCCATTGATCATCCAAGTTGTCTTGGGCTGGAAATTTGTTTCACTGTGTTTTTTTGTGTGTTATACTGCTCTTGAATTTGTTTAGGCTAATTTTTTACAGGTGGTTGGAGGAGTTTGAGGGAGACCTCAAGGGAGTCCCTCCTTTTACTACATCATCTTTGCTTTACCCCCAAAATTATATTTTTACATTAATTTCCTCTGTGTAGCCTTAGCATTTTCTAGCCAAGAGTCCTAACTATATTATCTTCAATTCTGTTTCTCTTTATTTACATGTGATTCAGGTTTAAGAATTTACTGCTTTATGTTCAATAATGAATATCTCCCAGATTTTTCCTTGGATAACAGATCTAATTTCTGGTTCTCGATGCTTTTCCAGTTTGTTAGAATCTGCCCTAGTTTATAATCTGCTAGCAGATTGTTTAACATCCAGGATCCAAGCCACGATATGACATTTTAATATGACTCTATAGATGTATATCATAATTTTTTCCATAAAAGGATGTCTAGTAAAGAGAAATTCTATCAGCAGAATCTAGGTGTTTTAAGGATTTTCAAAGATTGCAGCTTTGACCTAGAACCAGAGATGGTGAGAGGGAAAGAACTAACAACTAGAAAAAATTATCTTTCTTTGTTAGGTACCAGAAGAATTTGTTTTCACTACAGACAAAAAGTTGAATGAAGAAATATCAATATCTACTTAGTCTTCAGTCTCTATATTATGCTTTGTTACATAAGATAAAGTCAATATAAAATACTATTTCTAATTACCTTTCTCTAATTTTTTTTCTGCTGGGATTTTGTGAATCCTGTCACTTCTTTACTCAGCAAATATTTGCTAAGCATTTAAAAGGTATTACAAGAATTATAAATTTGTCTAGAACATCATCACCCTACTCAAAGAACATAGAACAACTGATAAGCCTGTGCTATCCTATCAAAGATACAGTATAAAATGCTCATTGACACAGAATTACATAAGGAATCCTCTGACCAAAAAGGCAAGAGCCTTGGGGGAACATGGATTCTCAGTAGAGGCAATGGAAAAATGCTCCAATGATGCTGAAAATGGCCAACAAGCCTTCTTTTTTTGGAGTCTATCCTCAGTACTCTTCTATCAAAATTCTGGTTGTTAGTAGTAGAGTTGCCTTTTTTTTCTGCCATCTTCTGGACTCTGTATAGAGCTATATTTATTTACATGAAGTACTAAGGCCCCTAAAATCATAGCATTTTATTACTAGTTGGTGAAGCTGGATAGGATACTCAAATATTCTCAGGGCTTGAAGAATAGCATAGCTCCACATTTTGCTGAGGACCCCATATTGCACGTTATTTTTATCAACTAAAAATGAATGCCAATAAATGTGTATTTAATGAAGAACAAAACAAGAGAGTGACACACCAATTTTAGTTTCTGGTTGCATGAAAAATTTCTGTCAAGAATGCTCTGAGAGAAAAAAGAAATACCTTAAAACAGGAGTTCTTAATATGAGGTCCATGAGTAAATTTCAGTAGGTCTGTGAACTTGGATGGGGAAAATCAAATCTCTATTTTCACTAAACCCTAACTGAAACTAAGCTTTTTCTTCAATAATTTAAAAACATTCTGAGAGGTCCATAGGCTTCACTAGATTCCCAAAGGGTATTTATGAAAGCATGCCTTTCTTCTTTTCAACCTTTTCATAAAAAAAATCAAAACAAAACAAAAAAACTCCTGCCTTAGAAAAAAAGAAAAAAGGGGACAAAAATAATTTACACAGACAGACACACACATTTAAATAAGATAAATGGAATAATAACATTAGTAATAAAAGCTAACATATTACATATATATTTATAATGTTTGAAAAACAGCTTATATATCTTATTTCATTGGATGCTCTCAAAAATGATGCACAATTATTGATAGATCCTATCCCATTTTACAAATAAATATCAGAGAATAGGAATGAGTAGAACTGGAAGAGCGAGATAATTAAAACTCTCATCTACCTAGAATTCTAAGATATATAGTACTTTCCTCAACATAATCCTTTGAGGTAGACAGTGCAAATAATATAATTCCTATTTTCCTAATGAAGAAATGGAAGTTAAAGAAGGTTAAGGGTTAAGGTCAGCCCATGGTGAGACAACTAACATCAGATCATGAATCAAGTTCTTATCACTTTTTTAAATAAATGATTTAGGACAGTATTTCCCAAACTATGTGCTATGTTTCCCCTTGCCCCCAGAGAGAAGCAGAATACCCTAGGGAGAGACACAAAACCATTGCCCCAAATATTGGTTATTTTCAATTCTAACTTCTGCATAAATGCATCTACTTAAAAAAATAAAACAAAGCTCAAATAAAAGTCAACTGAAGTGAGACTAACATAATGAATTTTCTCTTATAGTAGATACATTATGGAGCTATTTAATATGACATATTCAAAGAGTCAATTTTGAATTGGAGTCTATTGGATTTGAAAATGGAGAGATTTGCCCTCATCACCATTAATTTTTTTTCAAAGCAATTGGGGTTAAGTAACTTGCTCAAGATTACACGGCTAGTCATTATTTATGTGTGGGTGCTCATTTTCTGAGGCCGGATTCTATCTCGGGTCATCCGAACTCCGAGGCTGGGGCTCTTACTCACTGCACCACCTAGCCGCCCCTTTAGGGCAATTGGGGTTAAGTAACTTGCCCAAGGTCACACGGCTAGGTTTTTTTTTTTGTTTGTTTGTTTGTTTGTTTGTGTGGGTTAAGTGTACCATTAATTTTTTTTAACAAATGCTTTATTAACTTCTGGTTTACATCATTCATTTCCGCCAGATTTTGAGTTACAATTTTTTCCCCATTTTCCCTTACCCTCATCCAATCTGCTCTCTCCCATATCTCCCTTGTCACCCATTCCTTCTGGGAAGATAAGCAATTCAGTATGTGTTGTACATGCAAAACATTACCATAGTAGATATATTGTAAAAGGCTGCTTATAATTCCCTCCCACCTATCCCACCCCCAAATTGGTCCATTCCCTACTTTGATCCTGTCCCTTTTTGAAAGTGGGTACTTCCAACCTCCCTTCCCCTCAGAATGTCCTCCCCTCCATCATCCCCCCTCTCATCCTCCTTCCCCCTACCTCATCACCATTAATTGGTGTCAGTTCTTGACAGAGATGAGTTGTTTTATGCTGATTGCTTCAATCATATTTATTGTTGTTGTTGCTGTTGTTTGTCCTTCATTCTCATGGAGGACCATGACATCAGGATGGTAATGCCATGACTAGCAAGTGAATTGGATTTGAGGGAGGGAGGTCTGTACAAAGCCACCAGCCTCTCTTGCTCCTCTGGAGTCTTCTGGTTGCAGTGGTAAGATATAGATCAGAATGACAAGAGATAGTCCTAGATTCAGTAGGAGACCTTGCCATTTTAAAATTAAGGTCTTTCCCAGTTCTCTGTTTGATTGAGGCAACACCCATTCAGTCATTAAGGGCAGGTAAGAAATGAGGCAAAGAATGGCCTCTTTAACCTAGGCAAAAAACCCCAAAACAATCTGGGAGTGAAATACCATTAGAGTTTCTTGTAAAAACATAAACAATTGCTATTTACATTCATCTGAGACTTGAAGGCCCAAACCATGGCTAAGTGAGGGTTGGACTAGGACCTATTGTTGGCAAATCAATGGCAGTCACAATGATTTTGGGTTTAAGACACTGTCCTTAAGAGAGAAATCCAGCTGGAAAACACCAAGATATCTTGCACGATTTCAGCTATCAAAATTTGCATACCTTTGGGTAGAGCACAGACAGGTCAGGGTATGATACTCTATGTGGACAGAGGAAGAGAAGGGAGGGAAAGGAGGACAGGAGGGGGGAAAGAAGGAAGGAACTGTATACTCCAACTCAAACTAGTCAGTTGGATCTTCAGTGGAGCCACTCCTGTTACTCACAGGTTGTTGTTTGTCCTTTGTTCTTAAAGAAGACCTTAGCATCAAAAAGGTGATACCATGACTTGCAAGTTAATTGCATTTAAATGAGGCAGGCTTGTGCAAAGTCACCAGGCTCACTTTCTCCTCCAGAGTCATCTGGTCCAATGGAAGATATAGACCATGATGGCTGGTGATGATTCCCATGTAGTTTATAAAGTCAAGTTAGACAGTGTTTGTTCAGAAGGTAAAAGTACCATAATATCCTTTATATTTTAAAATTTCTCTCTTTTCTAAATAGAGAGTATAATACAAACTTAAAAGTACCCTAAGACTTTTGGGACACTCTGTGTAATAAATGTGTTTCTCAAAATCTCTAACTTAAAAAAGCAAAATGAAGTAATAAGTGAAGATTGTTTTATGGAAAGTGGATGTATGGGTATTGGAATATAGAAGCCCGCAACATTTATGTAAAAAAGAAGGATGTAACTATAAGTTTGAAAATCACTGGTTTAACACATGTATTCTATCTTCTCCAAGTTAATTAAGGCCACATAGTTTCTTATACAGAACAATGTCATTACACTCATTCAACATTTTCACATTCATATCTCATAAAGATAATCTAGTTGGGAGCAGCTAGATAGCTCAGTGAATAGAGCAACTGGTCCTGGAGGCAGGAGGACCTGAGTTCAAATCCAGCCTCAGACACTTAACTGGCCTCAGACACTTGACACTTACTAGCCCTGTGACCTTGGGCAAGTCACTTAACTCTAACTGCCCTACCTTCCCCCCTCCAAAAAGAAAAAAAAACAATCTGGCAGCCATATATGAGATAGGAAGACACTCATACTCTGGGATAATTTATTTTAATATGTTATGATAAAGCGAAACAATGTTGGAAGAAATTTTAGCTTGAGTAACTCTAAAGATAGACCAATAACCTTTATGCCAGAAAAAGATGTAGAGTTCAGTAGTTTCTCCATTGTATGAAAAATGAATTGTTAAGGGAACTCTCAGACTATTGACTAAGGGCATTATAAGAAACTGGAAATGCTAGGTTCCCTACCTTATTCTTCCATTCCATGTCCAAATCTCCATGATTAAGAAAAAGAAAAAAAAAACTTTATGGAAAAATGGGATTGAATTTAGTCCATATTCTTCAGACAATTTCAGTTAGAGAAGAATACACTAAAAGTAAAGAACAAGGAGTTTTTATACTGGAAATATAGTGGTTTGAGGGAATATCACCTAATGGATGCTAAAAATGTTGTAAGGACTAATTCAGATAACTCATACCTGAAATTAAAATGAGAGGGTCAGTTAGTAAATGAGAGGTCAGTATTTACCATGACCTCTTTATTGCAAACTTTTCAGCCTTCCAGAGGAGGAAGAGATGCCTGGATGAGAAAATGCTCTGGGAAGACTTTTGATGACAAGAGGAAGTTCTAATAATGGTATAATTAATAGTAGTAGTAGTAGTAGTAGTAGTTGTTGTTGTTGTTGTAGTTAGGTGTCATAATCTAATTAGTTTCATATTTTAAATTTGAACATAAGGCTTCTGTTCCAGTAAAATACACTGCTAAGTGCAACAACAACAATAAAATTAAAAGCTATTTTAATGCTTACTCTTAGTAAATCTTATAAGAAACAATTAGGAAGTTGTTAAATTATGTATTGATCCTTAAAACTAGTTGCTTATTAAAATGGTTCCTACTTTTAGTTTATATTATACTTTTGTAAGTCCCTGATTTCATTAATGTGGTTATTACCTCTTGTGGTACAGATTGCATTCTATCCATGCCTTTTCATTCTGTGTGATCTTTGTCTGTTTATAGAATATCCCATAAAAATATTGACTGAATGTATTTGAGGGCCTTCTCTAGATCTTTTATCATCAGATGGTTACCATTGCAGGACTCAGGATTTGTATTTCTTATCTTTAACTATTATTATATGATTGGCTCACTTCCATTTCCATTAAAAACTTTTCTGTATTATATGATTTGTAGCATTTCTTTCTTGCAGGTCTTTATTGTTAAGATATTATGATTTATTTATATCACCCGTGCATATCCCCATTGCGCTTTGTGTTCTTTCATGATTCCCAACCCTATTTTATCATGATCATTTTTAATGGATTGTTAGCCAAAATCTTTTGAATGAAACCTTATTTTTAAGTTTGGTAGTTTTGAGGACTTGACAAAGTCAGTACAATATCTTGCACAAACAGTATTATCAAAAAGAACTCTTAATCTATAGGGAATCCCTCTTGTATTTTAACTTCATGTATGACTTATTCTCAGTGACAGAGACAATTATCAATTATGCCTAACTAAATTGTCATAGGGTTGCCATAGGATCATTGAACACAGTTATGTTTATTGCTAGAGCCATCAAGGAATCTAATTTCTTGAAGCACATTAGAGACACCATTTTGAAGACTCTTTAAAGATTGTTTTGTTTCAGTGATATATTTATATTTCTATCTCTCCATCTCTCTTTAATTCTAGCTCTATGAACATGCAAAAATATGCATCATATACATTTAATATTCAATAAAGATAAATATTCTCTACTCCTTTTAGCCACTTGGACTATACTTAGTATTTTCAATATATTGACCTACTGAATATTTTTTTCATTTTAAACCCTTTCACATTCTGGTTAAATGGATTATTTTTAGTGTTAAAGGTATTTCAAATAGTAAGCCATAGAAGTTTAATTTTGTAGGGTGACAGAATTAGGAAATTAAAGTCTGAGGAAGATAAGTGACTTTCCCAGACACAGAATTTCTAAGTGTTAAAGGTGGAACTTTAATCCAGTCCTGACTTTCAGAGATAGTTCTCTTTGCATTGTACCATATATAAATATGACATAACTACTTCTTTATGTCAGTGTATTATGCTATGGTTTAATACTCCTTAAACACTATATTAAGAGAAAGCCTTCCTGATTTCTCCTAAAGAATTAAAAATGTCATTATAGCTATAGTTGGCCCTTTAGCCATGATTTCCTGACCCAAGAATATTAATAAAGAAAAACCATTCACTGTTAATTATTAAAACTATTTTAGAAATTGTCTCCTCTGAAGTCTTTCAACCTATGGTAATTAGAAACCACAGTGAGGAGACTGACGGGTAAATTACCAGTCTGGGTTTAGACAACAAAATATGTGACTGGTATAATGTCCTTCACTGATGTTACTGAAACCAGAGACCGGAAACTTCCAGTGGAAATGAGACCCGTTACTTCTCTTGTGCCAACATAAATAGCAATTATAGCAAAGTGTGAGAGGATTCAGAAGAAATACTGTTGGGTATCACTAGCTTAACCAAGTCAGCAGTTCTGTGCAATTTGGGGAGAGAAAGGGCCTCCCAAACCGTTATGGGCCTCAGCAAGAAATGGCCTTTTTGACTTTAAAACCGATCCTTGATAAAACAACTCTGGGGTCATGAGAAGGCTGCTCTGCCAATTTCACTTCACTGTGGGATCCATTGACATCTGGCTCAGCTGTGGGAGCTGGAAAACTTCTTTAAAATTCTCTTGACAGTAAAAATGGACATGTGGAAAACATTCTAATCTGTTAATCTTTGGTGCTCCTGGAAGAGGGACATTTGGCTTTATACTTCACAATGATAAATATGAAGTCTCCAGATCTAGTTGTAAATAACTTAATGGCATTTGAATGAACAACATAGTTTTCATTTCCCCAAAGTGGCAAGAGATGAATATGCACCTGCATCATTCCCATGACACAAGAACTCTGTAAGAGCTCTTTGTTTACTTTTAGGTTTTATAATTTGCACCTCTTTTCCACTGCTTTTTCTTGGTCTGTGAATATTATCAAACAGTAGCAACTGGTGTATTCTCTTACTTTCTCTGTTAATTTGGTGTGCATTCCTCCTTTGTAGAGCAGTACAAAAGATGAAGAAATTGGAAAAAAAGAAAGGAAAATACATTTTGAAATAATTGGGACATCAGGAAATAATGTTTTGATGGAATCACAGAATCCTGGGATTTTATAATTGGCAGTGACCTCAGAGTACAACTCATCTGAATCATTCATTTTATAGATGAGCAAACTGAGATGAGTGTGTGAAATGATTTACCCAAGTTGGTACAGCTTATTAGTGGACTAGAGCCCAGGACTGTGGAGGCCAAATTCAATTTGTATTCTCTCTCACTAAAATGTTAGTGATTGCCACATTGTTATATTTATGCATGTTGATGTGTGAGGTTCAAAATATTCTATCCATTTCTGCTTTCTAAATATGTTTTAAATGTCTGGCTTCCAGGTCAGAGAACTATCTATGACTCACTCTGTGCTTTGGGCCACCTCACCAATGTGAATAGCCAAACCAATAGGATTTTTTGCATCCTTTTCTTGATGAGAACCCCTACAAATGCAGCTTTTAGTTATTCCTCATTGCAACCTTGCTCAGCCTTTCCTCTACATGTTCCAAGCTGGACTCCTATTCCATAAGAACCACTAACCTTCAACAGCTGTCTTGGCTACTTGAGTTTCTCTTTTAAATCCCATTCTATTCAGTTTGGTGGTTTCCCCTACACCCTGTCTCTGGCTGTATTATATTAAATTTTAATTAACTTATAAAAACATTTCCTGAGATGGCTTTTGATCAATAAGTAGAAAAAATAGGTGTCTCATAACATTTCAGTTCCAGGACACCTTAAACTTTATAAATGGAAGAAGTTGAATTGGTCTCCAAAATAGTTCTGGTGGCCTATACACAGCATGGAGAAATACTCAAGTATATAGAATTATTTGCTCCTTTTAAAGACAGACTTTTGATTGTTTCTGAGCTCCTCTATTGGGCACATCGAAGATTTGGGCACATTGGAGTCTTTAGGAAATCACTTGCCTTAAACTCCATGCTCATAAATAAGGCCCAACCAACAAGCTGGACATTATTTCCTACCCAACTTACCTATCAATCTCATCCATTACCATTCTTCTATTTTGACTTTGTCACTTAGTAAGTAATTTTATCCCTCACCACCCATTTACTTGAATTCAATAAGAAGGCATGTTAAGTAACCATAGTAACTAACTGTATTCATTTAAGTCTTATATTTATATAGTGCTATATGTATTTATTTTTGTGTTATCTGTTCAACAATAAGATAAACAGGACAATAAAATTGCCATTTACTAATGGGGAAACTGAATCTCAGCAATGTTACTTAACTTGATTGAGATCTTTCTGAGTCTAAGTCCAATAAACTTTCCACTAAGAGAAATCCCATTTGTTAATTTCTTGGGGGGGAAAAAAGATTGTTTCTAAAGTTAACTTAGTCATGTGCATATCTATCCCTCCATTTATTCAACGAACATTTACTGAAGACAATTATTCTAGATAATTCTTTAATGTAAATTTCTAAACATCTAATCTGTATCTATGTTTGTAGATCTGTAAACAAGACAGTCCTCTATTTACAAAAAGATAAGATGTTATAATTGCTTCATGCTGTTACTATAAATTATTAATTTTAAGATATTAAAATAGATTAAATATGAATTAAATAAATAGATTAAAATGAATATATTATCATATGAATCCAAATCAAGATTATTAGATTAGTAAACCAATAAGAATAAAGACTGTCCAGGATTTTTGAATGGCATAGAGGTATTGGGGCAGAAAGGAAAAACCTATAAACCCATGTGGGAGTAAAATGCTTCATTTCTCCATTATTATATATTTGGCTGCTAATAAATTACAATTGTGTAAATCAAAATAACAAAGATGAAAAATAAAGGTATATTTGCTCTTCTTTCTAGCTAATGATTTTGAGAGATTTGATTTTATACTAAGTCAAACAATGAAAGCAGAGCACAGTTGGGAGACAATATGGTGTTGTAGAAAGAGTATTGAAAATAACTGAATTGTTGACTAGTTGTGTGACTTTGGACAAGGCTTTAATGTCTTTGAGACTTAATTTCCATTTGTAAAATAGAGATACTGTTTCCTACTTTTTACTTCATGGGGTTTTTACAATAATCAAGGGTTTTAATGTATTTGATGGTTTTATGTGAAAACGAGGTACTATTTCATTGTGATTATATTTTACTTAAATAGTAAGCAACATTTGTCTGTTTATTTGTTTTATGTTATGATTCTACATCTGTTCATGAAAGCCCAAGCGATGTAAAAAGATGAATCTATTGTCAAGGAGATAATATGGTAAAGTAGAAAAAATATTGGGAATATTTGTTGGATTCAGATGACTTGAGTTTTGTCCCATTTACTAAAACTCCTTGACCGTTTCCTCATCTCATCCTAGGCATGATACTATTGAAAATAAGATAATGTCTGTTCTAAGTGTGTTGGGATCTTGCATTATTGACAATCACCACACATGGAATGTGTTTCGACATTGCAGAATTGAAAATCTTTGGCGGAGGAGGGCAAATTAATATTTTAGGTATATTACTTTGGGACAGTCACTTGATCACTATAAGCCTATCTTCACCATTGTGAAAACCAAATGGGATGACATAAAGAACAAAATGTCAGTATTTATTGTTACTATAATCTTTTCATCTTATATTCCATGGGTTTAAAAAAGAAACAGTCTTGGAACAAGTCACTATCCTATATGTTGCTCTTTAACATTAAATGTTGAGTGGAAAATTGTGCAAATGGATAAAATGATTGCTTTTTAATATTAGAATAAAAGCATTAGCGCAGAAGCACCTCTTATGTATGTTCCCTTCAAACATCTTTCAGACAATTCCAGTAATATGTAGGAGGAATGATATGACCATCATTCTGTTTCCATATGGCTTTGATTTCTTCCATTAGGCATCTATATTCTCAAAAGTTTTTATTCCATTTAGTTTTAAATTTATGACAATTAAGTATGACAAAATCTCTTAAATACATTATTCATTACTTTTTAGGAGTCAGTGGTTGAGGTGAATATAGGTAAGAATTGTCCGTGTGTGTGTGTGTGTGTGTGTGTGTGTGTGTGTGTGTGTGTGTGTGTGTGTTTTCAAGGATCTGGGGCACTTATATTTTTATTACAAGGATCAACTATATAAATTAGTTTATGAAGGATAGTGAATTTTGGATATGTAATTCTGACCAATTGCTAATATCTTTCTAGGTATTGAAGTTGCTAACTTTTTGTAACAAAAATAATACTTTGCACAGTTTCTAAGATTTCCTTGAAAATTTCTATAAATCACAAAATTTGAACTCCTTAAGACTGATTTCTTCTAGTTATTATTATTATTATTATTGTTATTCTGGTTTCTATCCTTCATAGATTGAAGAGTTTTCAGAACCTCTTGGGGTTGTTGAAGCTCAAGCATTTAATTTCCATGGCTATTACTTCATTTCACAAAGAGCATAACTTGTGAATTTTGTTATACCGTTCAATTAATTTTTCTTCTACTATTCAATTAAATAGCAAACCTGGAAGCCTAAGTTTGGGAGGGGTAAGAAAAACTCTTAATAGTTACAACTGTCTTAATGTGGTTGGACTCTTTATTATTAAACTATTTGGGGGCGAATCCATCCTACAATTATTTTTCTCTTCTAAAACTTTTTATATGCATATACATAGTCTTGCATGCACTCATACGCTTTTCAGAGATGCATGTTAGTAGACCTCATGGTAATGCTGCATTATTTAAAAAATTTTAATTGCATTTTAAAGTACTGATAATTAGATAAAGGCTGTCAGGTCATATTGTCTTGAGAGTGCTAAAATTCCATTAGAGAATACTTAATAAATAATTATATGGATATTTCCCTTAACTTTTTATACACATAGCTGTTTCCTGTGGAGTTGATTTCTTCTGACTCAGAAATTATAGTCACAACTACAGTATTGTAACTTGCAAATTTGGGTCTTTAAGTTGTTAAATAGAGACCATTTTAAGTAGTCCACTTTGTATGCTTTATTTAATTGATGGTTGTTACATTGACATGAAAAGAAAAAAAATCAGTATTTAAAACAAGCAAGATATTGAACTGGGCTTTCCTTCTGAGGATTTGAAGGAAGTAAAGCAGACTTTGGCTACAGAAGTGGAGACTTTTGATTTCCAAACTACCTTTTCTGAAGGTTGTATTATTTTTAAATTACCTCAGGAGAAAATATGAGAAATATATAATGTAAGATCTTCCAATAGAGTGTACACTCCTTTATGGCAGGGAACATTGTTCATTTTGTCTTCATATCTTCAATGCCCTGCACAGAGCAGACATTTAATGTGTGTTTTTGAAATGAATTAATACTTACATTCTGCTTATGTTAGAAGTGGGGAAAGTATACCTTGATAAATGTGTCACATCCTGGGCATTTAAAAGAGAGAAAATATTCTGGAGAGATTTTATTAGTATACACCTAAGCTTACCCCTACAGTAAGTGATAGTAGCATCATATCTAGGTACCTTGGTTTCATTACCCTATTGAAAAGGAAAAATAATTGAGACATTTAACTTCTGGTCATTCCTGCTGTAGTGGGGTAAACCTTGCCTTTTCAAATGGAACTTGAGGGCCTTTACTGGGGACTGGAGACTTTGCTTCATTGCCCTGATGCTTAACCAATCAGTGGGCAATATGGGAAATGCAACTAATCAAGGATGATGTTGAGATTATTTGTTTTTCCTCTTAGTATTTATAGAATGTCTAATATGGACCTAATGTTGTCCTAGATACTGATTTAGGGTTCTAAGGATACCAGAGAAGTGTAGGATAGAATTGTAGGACAAGAAGGATACAAGGCTACAGAAGAATTGCATGTATGTGTGTGTTTCTGTATACAAACATATGTATTTATATAATTGTAGCATCCATTGGATGAATTGTCCGTTTAAATTAGAATGAAGACTCCTTCAGAGCACAGACTATTTTTATTTGTCTCCTTATAGCCCCAGAACCTACCAAAAAGACTAACTTACTAGTATATGTTTAATAAATTATTATTGAATGGAATTACCTTTGGGACTAGCTTATGTTGAGCTACCTTGAAGGGCTACTTCTCTTTTATACAGGTAGCTTACAAACAAGAACTATACATCTATGACACTAAGCATAATGCCCAAAAATAATAGGACTGAATAATTAGTAATGTTTATGCATGAAGAGATATATAAATTCTTCCCTGTCATTCCTCTTTCTTATTTCCCTTTAAATTTCTTCCCCATTATATAGTCTATATTTCTACTTTTATTTACCCTGAGCCCCAAACACCTTCATCTTCTACCAAGAGTTTTTCTTTTCTTTTCTTTTTCTGAGGCAATTGGGGTTAAGTAACTTGTCCAGGGTCACCCAGGTAGTAAGTGTTGTGTCTGAAGCCTCAGATTTGAACGCAGGTCCTCTTGACTCCCAGGTCAGTGCTCTGTCCATTGTGCACCATACCAAGGATTCTTAACATGGTATTTGTGAATTTGTTGTAAAAATCTTGATGATTGTATTTCAATATAATTTATTTCTTTTGTAATCCAATGCATTTCATTTTATTTATTTATTTTTATTTCTGTGAAGGGACCCATAGGCTTCACTTGATTGGCAGAGGAGTCCATAATTTAAAGAAGGTTAAGAATCCTTCCTCTATACTCTCTATCCTACCATTCTTTCTGCTTCATCTATCTTGGGCTATCTCTAGACCTCCCTTCTGCTTATTATAAGGATTTTTGTTTTGTTTTTGTTTTTTATAAGGCAAGGTGTAGGGGAAACCTGGTAATAGAATGTGATTGCATTGTTTCTGGGACTGATCAGATGATTTTTGAGAGGGTCTTCACTTGCTGGCAAGATGATGGACAATGTTTTCCTTGAGAAATCTAGAACAGAGCTATAAGGACAGCAAGGGGCCTTCCTGACAGGGATCTGACTTCACCTGGGGGAAAGTTGAAGCCAAAGCTGTGAATTGTCATGGAAAATTGGATATGTGCAAAATATGTCTTGCCTATACTGTGGCTTGAAGTGTAAATTCTAAAATATAAGTTTTCCTATCTGATTTGTAAAATTTACACTCTGAATGGCTAATGTATAATGCTGAAAATGTGGTGGCCTCAGTTAATCCTTATAACAGGGATTTTATTATTTGACTCATTTAAGAATCTAATACAGACACATGGGAAAACTCATAGAGTTGTTAATCTCACATGGGTTGTTAATCTGGCATAAATTCAATTCACATTCAGAATAGATTGCCAGATCCATCTATTGCCTGAGGATTTTGTCATATTTTGGAGAAAGTTGAAATGGCTTATGCTGATTGAAAATGTCATTTTACTTGTTATTCATGTGGGTATCTCAAGGCCTTGGCAGTAGGAGCATTTCCATAAATCCACAAAGTAAGTAAATCATTAACCATTGCAGAAATCAGGGCTATACTGGCAGGATAGAACTTAATACTGTGTTTCTTTTTTGTGCTTCTGTGGGCCTGGTAGTGACTTGCGACCACAGCTTCCTTGAACTTTTGCCTATAAAATTTTGCAGGTTATTTTTCCTTCTTTTTCCTGGGCGGGGGGCAGAGAAGGGAAAGATTGAGTGGATGTTTGCTTTAAATGAATATGACTTCTTTATATGTTGTGCTAATGGAAATCCAGTGTATTTACTTTCAATTAAGCTTTGACATGACTTTAAAATTTGCAACTTAGATGACAGATTTCATTTGACCATATGACAAGGAATATTTTTCCTAGTCACTGTCCCTGGAAAGGTATGACTTGACAGCTATTAAGAGCAAATAAATGATCCTAAAATTTCATTAGCAAAGGCAGAAAGGAACCTGCAAATAGAATATTCTAAATGCAGATAATGCACCAAAAATTAACAGATGACTCTCTAGTCACAAAAGATAAAATTTGTGAAAATTAGAATCAGATATTTGAATAAAATACCTTGCTTGGTTACTGAATTCCACCTGCACTACATGCTTTTAAAATTGTTTTCCTCTTCCTCCCCCATCCCCCTTATATGATCCCATACATGCAGAGAATTGCCCTAGAGGTGAGACCAGAAACACTGAAAGGAACTCAGAAATATTTTATTTTGAAAGAGTATCCCAAGTGTTCTATCAGCAGAGCAGGGGAATGTGGAGTAATGAAAGCGAAAAACTCAATCAGAAACAGAACAAAAGACAAAGCCCACTTTCTTTTAGTGATGATTCCATATGGAGAGGGGACTTGGGTTTCCAGTTTGCGGGGATGGATGTTTTTTTGTTGTCCATGTTTGAAAGTATTCAGTTTCACTAACATTTCAATTTTAATGCTCTGTCTTTCCAGTGGAGTGTTTTAAACAATTAAATTAAAAATTAGTGCTGTCCAGTTATTCTTTAAAATGGAAATTTTCTGCCATTTTCTATCTAAGTAATACAAAGCAAAGATATTCTGAAGAGAGTAAACCTTAAAAATACCAGTATTGCATATCAATCTTTATCTCTTCACAAAAAATACAACACTTTTTTCACACATACTGGGATGCATAATAGAGTGTTCTGGATTTGAAGTCAAAAGACTTGATTTTAAATCCTGTCACTTGATCTTAGGTAAGTTAATAAACTTCTTTGGACTTTAATATCCTGATGTTTAAAATAAGGAGTTTGGACTGGATAACCTCTGAGGTGTCTTATAGACTTCAACCTCTGAATATGTGATTCTATGAACTTATGCTTCCATGGGATTCTGAGACATCTGAAACTTTTTTCACAACAACCTTGTAATATAGAAAGACTAAATATTAGCAACTCATTTCCCCCCCAGATATAATACTACATAAAATTCTTCTCTATTATCAATTTTGTGGCATAGAGGAGACTCTAGATTCTTTCTTTTTTATTTCAAATGCTTTATTAACTTCTGTTTTACATCATTCATTTCCACCAGATTTTGAGTTACAATTATTTTTGCCCCCTGTTTTTCCCCTACCCACCCTCCCAGAATAGCAGTCCCACAAGATATCACCTCCTCCAATCTGCTCTCTCCCATATCTTCTTCCATACCCCCTTTGACTCCTCCATTAGAGGAAGGTGAATCTTTGTGTCCCAATGCCTGCACATCTTATCTCCCAATTACAAGCAAAAGAGTATTAATAATAGGATTTATATATATTTGAAATATTTAATCTTAAGACCTCGAATTTCAGATCCATTTCCTTCCTTCCTTGTCACCCATTCCCTTTGGGAAGATAAGTAATTCAGTATATGTTGTACATGTCTAGCTATGCAAAACATTACCATAGTAGATATATTGTACAAGGCTGCTTATAATTCCCTCCCACTCATCCCACTCCCCACCTGGTCCATTCCCTACTTGATCCTGTCCCTCTTCTATAGTGGGTACTTTCAACCTCCCCTCCCCCCCAAGGATGCCCTCCCATCCATCATCCCTCCTCTCATCCCCCTTCCCCCTATTCTGCTGCAGGTTGAGATATCCCATTTAGTATGTATGTCATTCTCTCCCTGAACCAAATTCAAAGAGAATGTGGTTTTGCCTTTTTGCCTTCCTATTCTTCCCCTCCCTTACAACCACCTCCCCTTGCTTCTTCTACATAAGATAGTTTACCCTACCCTGTTTCTCCCCATCTCCTCTTGCCACTTTCCTCTCTCATCTCATAATTTCGCCCCTTGAGTATCCTCCCTTCCCAACAAATTCAACCTATGCCTTCTATCCATATATAACTGTAGACATATATATGCACATTCACATATGTATTCATATGACCATACACCCTTCTTCCATTATTTTCATACTGAGGAAGATTTCATCAGTTACAGTTATTGTTTATCCATATAGAAATGTAAATAGTTCAACTTTGATAAGTTCCTTTTGATTTCTTTTCCCTGATTACCTTCTCAGGCATCCCTTGCTTCTTGTGTCTGGATGTCAAATTTTCTATTCAACTCTGTTTTTTTCTTCAAGAATGCTTGAAAGTCCTCTATTCTACTGAATGACCATATTTTCCCTTGAAACAAAATACACAGTTTTGCTGGGTAGGTGACCCTTGGGTTCATTCCCAGCTCTTTTGCCCTCTGGAATATCGTATTCCATGCCCTTTAATCCCTCAGTGTAGAAGCTGCCAGGTCCTGGGCTATTCTGATTGTGTTTCCACAATATTGAAATTGTTTCTTCCTGGCTGCTTGTAGTATTTTCTCCTTGATCTGGGGATTCTGGAACCTGGCTATAATATTCCTGGGAGTTTTCTTTTTGGGATCTTTTTCAGGAGGTGATCTGTGGATTCTTTCAACCTCTATTTTGCCCTCTGGATCTAAAACATCAGGGCAATTTTCCTTGAGAATTTCTTGAAGGGTGATTTCTAGGTTCTTTCTTTGATCATGGCTTTCAGGTAGTCCAATAATTTTTAAATTGTCTCTCCTGGATCTATTTTCCAGGTCAGTGGTTTTTCCCATGAGATATTTCACATTGCCTTCTAATCTTTCATATGTTTGGATCTGCTTAACAGCATCTTGATTTCTCATAAAGTCATTAGCTTCCATTTGCTCCAGTCTAACTCTGAAGGAATGAATCTCCTCAGTGAACTTTTGAGATTCTTTTTCCATCTGGCAAATTCGACTTTTTAAGGCATTCTTCTCCTCATTGCCCTTTTGGGCCTCCTTTGCCATTTGAGTTAGTCTATTTTTTAAGGTATTGTTTTCCTCAGTCAGGCTGTTGACCCTCATTTCATACTTTTCCTGCATCCTTCTCATTTCTCTTTCCAATTTTTCCTCCACTTCTCTTATTTGATTTTTAAAGTCCTTCTTAAGGTCCTCTATGGCCTGCAACCTGCTCATGTTTTTCTTTGGGGCTTTTGGAGCAGGACTTCTGACCTCACAGTTCTCCTCCTGCTCTATGCTTGGATCCTCTATGCCCCCAAAGTAGGAGTCTAAGGTTGCATTTTTCTGTTTAATTTGTTTCCTTTGCATGTGGCATGTTGCCACTTAATTACTTGACTTTTGGGCTTGTTTCCACAGTATGGCTCTGGCGCCAGAAGGGAACTTTTGTCCCGAACGTGTGTGTGTGGGGGGCAACTTCCATTTCTGGCAAGCTGGAAACCCACCCATGACCTCCACCCCAGATCACAAGCCAGATCCTGGGTGGTTAAAGCAAGAGGGATTACCCCCCAGACTGATCACTGGATCTCCCTACAGTTCTCAGGCCAGGAGCCGGAGCTGCCTCTGAAAACTACAAATGGCGTGTCTCCTCAGCTGCTTCTAGCCCCCAGGGGAGGAAGCTGAAATGTTCCCCAAATACTGGTCCCAAATTCCATAGGGCACTAACCTCTCACTTTGTCCTAGGCATGTCTATGTTGATAATTCTGGAATCACCACAGCTGCTGGTGTTCTGGGCTCCCTCCAGCCAGCTGCTGGCCCTGCCTCTCTGGGGCTAAAACCTTGACTCAGGCGGACCTGTGCTTGGCTCCCAGAGCACTGTGCACTGCACTGCCAGCTTCCAGACCACTGCGCTGGTCCTTCCTGCAGAGCTGCTTGACTGTTCTCAGCGGGAGGTTAGCTTCTCTGTGTCATTCTGTGGGTGCTGGGGCTCCAGAAGTTGTTAGAGTCCCCTTTTACATAGTTTGGAGGTAATTTGGGGAGAGAGTGGCTTGGACGCGCTGTTTCTACTCCGCCATCTTGGCTCCACCCGAGACTCTAGATTCTTTATCATCTTTCCTATACAGTATAAACTCAGTGGATTCTATCAGGCTGGAAAGACTTTCAGTGGGGTCCCAGTAAGAAAGAGAAGCTGTTTGCTGAGGATCAGCCAAGCTAAAGATGGGTAGACTCATTACCAGTAGACATTGGGCAATCGATTCTTTGTTCATGGCCATCCACAAAAGATCCTTAAAAAATTGATTTCAGTCATCTGTGGCCCCCTTCCTCTTCTTCAGTGACAGTGTCAGAGTGATAGAAAAGGAGAATAAAGGGAGATTTATCCTCAAATAAATATCAAAGAGGTTTAATTTTATTCTGAGGTTAACCTACAAGTAAACATCATAGTGAGAATTCAAACCCAGGTCTTTGTCACTCTTAAACCATTTGCATTTTCCTCTACAACATGCTATTTCCCCATCAGATCAAGGTGAAGTAGTATCACACACAAAGTGAAGAACCCCACAATATTACTGTGAATTTTGGCCGTTACACCGATATCCAATTCAGAAAATAAATGCTAATTGTTAAAGAAAAAGAAAATTAAATGAATAATTAAAATGTGCCTAAAATATAGCAAGCACTTAATATTTATTATTCATTCGTTCATAAACAGGAAAAGAAAGAAAATTAAAGGATAGATTCCAATGGATCTTTGTCCTAAAAAATGTGTCTATATTTGTTGTACCAAGAACAAGGTTAAAGGGATATGGGAGAAGAGGTAGAAAAGAATGACTCTGGTTCACCAAGGAAACATATAAACCTAGCTAGAGCATGTTTCTTGTATACTCTTTATATTTTCTCCTTTCAAGTAATGTCCTCAATTGTATTGGATTGCAATATCCACTTTGAGCTGGAAATTGCCCTTCCCACCAAATCTTCCACCAAATTCTCCTCACACCATGGGCAAGCTGAACTAAGTTATTCCCCATAAATTTCTTATGTTACCCTGCCTCTTTGCTTTTGTTTGTACCTTCCCCTGCTACTTAAAGAATCACTCATTCTTCCAGCTTCAACTTTGCCTTGTACTCATACTTCAAGGCCCAGACCAAATGCTATCTCCTCCATATAACATAGCCTGATCTAGCTAGTAGTATTCATTCCCTTCTTTTGCCACTAAATCACTTTTTTATTAACCTCTTAGCACTTTCCACCATGTACTGGAGTGATTTTTGCATGTCTTTCATTCAACAAATATTGATTAATTGCTTACTATGTGCCAATTGCTATATATCCTGGGCATACAAATAGAAATAAGGTAATACCCCCTGAATTCAAGAAACTCAAAAGTCTTTCCTACTAGACCACTCACTCCATCTAAGAAATATGTATTTCTTATTTTCATATGTGCTCCATCAAACACTCTATACATAACAGGAAAATCATGACTATTTCATTATTTTGATGGCTAATTCATGACTCTGAAAAGTTATGTAGGCCAAGAACTAGATAAGGATAGAGAGGGCATGCTTAACAAATTTTCAAGTGGTGTAATCACAGTATAATGTAAAGAACTTGATAGTTAGAACACCAAACTAAATCAAAAGAGATGAAATGCAATGGGGATAAATAAATGTAAAGTGTTAGGGGTGAGTTTTAACAATTAGTTTCAAGATTGGAAAATGTAACTAGATAGAATTTTATCAGAACAAAAATTTTCTTTGGGTTTTAGTAATGTTCATGTTCAAAATGAATCACCAACTAAAAATGATAATACCATATTTTGCTAGGTAAAGAGGCATATCTTCCAGAAATAATAAAGTTTTAGATAGATAAAGACATAAATCGTAGGCTTATCACATTAGCAGATAACAATACATGGAAGGAGAGGAATAAACTAGCACTCTTGATATCAGTCCAGCATTCAAAAAAAATTGATGGAATAATGAATGAATTTAATAAGATGACATTCAATAAGGATAAATGTAAAGTTTATACTTAGGTTTAATATGGATTAATATTAGCTTTCCTTAAGTCAGTTCTCTTTGGATCTAGCAGACAAAACCAGAAGCAAAGGACATAAGTAAGAAAGGCTGTTTTCAGCTTTGTAGGAAAAAGCAAAGCAAAGCAAAAGAAAGAAAAAGAGAAGAAAAGAAAAATGCTAAGAAATGAGAAATATAAAAAAGTGGAATGGAGTATCTTAGAAGTTGATGGGTTGGGGCAACTAGGTGGCACAGTGAATAGAGTACTGGCCTTGGAATCAGGAGGACCTGAGTTCAAATCTGGTCTCAGACACTTAACACAAACAACTAGCTGTGTGACCTTGGGCAAGTCACTTAATCCCAATTGCCCTACTTTTCCCCTTCAAAAAAACAAAAAAGAAGAAGGAGAAGGAGGAGGAGGAGGAGGAGGAGGAGAAGAAGAAGAAGAAAAAGAAGAAGAAGAAGAAGAAGAAGAAGGAGGAGGAGGAGGAGGAGGAGGAGGAGGAGGAGGAGGAGGAGGAGGAGAAGGAGGAGAAGGAGGAGAAGGAGAAGGAGAAGAAAGTTGTTAGTGGGTTAAAACTCACTAATGGTCATCAAGTAATCAATGGTTATCTATTTGCCATTTATATTATAAATGGAATCTTATTCAGATATAGATTGAACTAGGTGCCAGTAAATTTCCCTTCCAATGATGAGATTTTATAATTGTGACAAATGACTAAATGAATTCATGCAATTTGTCTTCATATAATTTTCTTTGTATTATTTTGTATCATGTTCTGTTTTCTATGTTATGTTCCTGTTGAGTGATTTTATTTAATAAATTGATCATAAATATTGGTAAAATTAAGGTTTTTGCTCATTTTGGTCAAGACATAGCTGAAGAAGTCCTAAATTTATACTGCTAATTTTATAAACTAATATAAAACAATTTTACATTATCCATGTTTCATTGATGGAATTGAGAAAACAATAGTTGTATAATACACTCAATTCTCAATAACCATCCCTATGACACTTTCCCTTATACATCTCCCCATTGCAATAGCTCCAACATACAACAAAAACAACACAGAATTTAAACAAGAAGTCATCTGAAAGATCACCTATAACAAAATACAAGATTTTGCATCAATAGTTATCTACCTCTCTAAAAAAACAAACAAACAAAAAACAGGAAGAAAGTATTTTGTGTTCCAACTTCTGCATCTGTAATTAATTGTTGCATTTCCTCTATATTCTATTGCACTGCAATGTTTTCGTTTTCATTTTTGTAGTCATTGTAGTCACATTCCCTATATTTTGTCCAGTTCCTTAAATTCTTTTTATCAGTTAATTAATGTTATCCTATTGTATGTTTTCCCTAAATGTCTCATATTCATCACAATAATGTC
The DNA here is from genome assembly GCA_011680675.1 of Gymnobelideus leadbeateri. Lineage (NCBI taxonomy): Eukaryota > Metazoa > Chordata > Mammalia > Diprotodontia > Petauridae > Gymnobelideus > Gymnobelideus leadbeateri. The sequence goes on along the minus strand of WOXC01004223.1, from coordinate 109,113 downwards.
TCACTTAGATTCAGCAACAACATATTATCATCTCTTCAAAATTGACTAATTTTAGCAATTCTTATTTTTACCAGTTTGTTAGGAAAAAGGTTATAGGGTCTTTAATACCTCAGAGTTTTTTGTATTTTTTTTTTTTATTTTTGGAGGGGGGAAGGCAGGGCAATTGGGGTTAAGTGACTTGCCCAAGGTCACATGGATAGTAAGTGTTGTGACTAAGGCTGAATTTGAACTCAGGTCCTCCTGACTCTAGGGCCAGTGCTGTATTCAGTGCACCACCTAGCCTCCCCAAGAGTTGTTGTAATTTGCACGTCTCATTATTGGTAATTTTGATCATTTGCCATATGATTATGTAGAATATGCATTTTAAAACACATTTGTTTGTATCTCTACCACAATCTTTAGGGGAATGATTCTATAGTGATATTTTTTTAAAAAACAATTCACTAGGTATTTTGAATGTCTCAACTTTATCCTAGATGCACAATACAAAAGTTTGGTTTCTTTTTTCTAGAATTGAAAGCATCTCTGATTCCATGTAACCTGAATTTGCACATACATGAGATTTTAAATTTTGTATAAACATGATGTTCTATTTTGGCTTATTATTCTTTCTATATTATTATCATGGCTTGTCCATTTTTATTTATTCCATTAATAATACTTGTGAAAGACCTCCATTTATCTACCTAAAATAATAACTTAAAATACTGGCCATTTTTTAAACTTCTTTTCTTGTGTTTGTTAGTAGATCTTTTTTTAATGTTTTTAATAGGAATCCTTATTCCAGAAGTATAAATTCTGAAAATTATTCAATACTGGGCATCTTTGATTGTTTGCCTGTTGGTCTTCATCTTTCTGAGATCACCTGCTTTTTAACAGTAACAAATCATTTTTTATGCTTACTGCCTTATAATAAAATTGGTAATGCTACACTCTTCTCATTCCTAATTTTCCTTGAAAATTTTAACTCTTTATTGCTCGAAATGAATGTTTTTGGGTTTTTCGGTCTAATTCAATAGTTTCATAGAGATAGCAACAATCTAAAGAACAACTGTGGAAATACCATAATTTTTTTTATTATATTGTTGTAGCTTGTTCATAAACATTTAATATTACTGTAAATATTTTCATCTTCCTTTATATCTATTTATCCTGGGGTTTTTGTTGATGTTGTTGTTGTTGTTGTTGATTCTCTACGGTTCTAAGAACACCATAATATTATTTGCAAAAAGTCATAGTTTTCCATCATATCCCCTATTTGAACATCTTCGATTTCTTTTTCTTCTCTTATTGCTATAATTAGCAATTTTAGTACAATATTGAATATTAATGGCGATAATAGGCATCCTTGTTTGACCCCCTGATCCTACTGGGAAGGCTTCAAGTTTATTTTCATTATAAATTATGCTTGCTAATTATTTTAGATAGATAATACTTATAATTTTAGGGAAAACTCCATTTATTCCCATGGTTTCTAGTGTTTTTAATAGAAATGGTTGTTATAAATTGTCAAAGGCTTTCCCCCTCCCCCCCGAATTTCTTGAAATAATCACATGATTTTGTTTTTGTTATTGAAATGGTCATTTTTACTGATAGTTTTCCTAATATTGAATCAGCCCTGCATTCCTGGCATAACTCCCATAATTATAATGTATGATCTTTGTGACATATTGCTATAATTTCTTTGCTATTTAAAATTTTTTTAACAGTATTTTTTTTGGAAGGAGGAAGGCAAGGCAATTGGGGTTAAGTAACTTGTTCAGGGTCTCACAACTAGTAAAGTGTCAAGTGTCTCAGGCTGGATTTAAATTAGGTCCTCCTTATTTCAGGGCTGGTGCTTTATTCACTGCGCCCCCAACTGCCCCTTTTCATCAATATTTACCAGGGAAATTGTTCTATTATTTTCTTTCTGTGTTTTTGCTCTTCCTGCTTTAGGGAACAGCACCATTATTTATGCCATAAAAGGAATTTGCTAGGGCTCCTTCTTTGTCTATTTTTCCAAATAGTTCATATCATATGAGAATTGTTATTTTAATGTTTGGTAGATTATAAATATACATCCATTTCACTTAGATTGTTAGTTATTAACATGTAATTGGATAAAATAGCTACTAGCAATTGTTTTGATTTCATCTTCTTTGGTGGTGAATTCACCATTTTAATTTTTAATACTAGTAATTTGTTTTCTTCTTTCTTTTAAAAAATTCTAATTAACAGTTCATTTTATTTTTTCATAAAAGCAGATACTAATTTTATTTATTTGTTCAGTTTCTTCTTACTTTCCATTTTTAAATTTCTTTAATTTTCAAGACTTCTAATTTAGTACTTAATTCAGGATTTTTGAATTGTACTTTTTCTGAGGTCTTAAATATTTCATGCCCAATTCACTGATCCACTCTTTCTCCAATTTATTGATATGTGCATTTAGAGATATAATTTTTCCCCTAAATACTACTTTGGCTGCATCCCACAAATTTTGGAATGTTGTTTCATTTGGAATGTTGTCATTCTCCTTAATGTAATTATAGATTTTTTTAATTGTTCTTTGACACATTCATTCTTTAGGATTAGATTATTTCATTTCTAATTAGTTTTAATCTGTCCTTCCATGGTCCTTTACTGAAGGTAAATTTTTTATTTCATTATGGTCTGAAGAGAACACTTTTAGTACTTCTGCATTTGATTGTGAGGTTTTTCTACTCTCATGATCAGTTTTTGTGAAAGTTTAACACTTTTGCTTTTGATTGTGAGGTTTTTATACTCTTAGTGATCAGTTTTTTTTTTTAATTAAACAAATGCTTTATTAACTTCTGGTTTATATCATTCATTTCCACCAGATTATGAGTTACATTTTCCCCCCATTTTTCCCTGCCCACCACCCCAGAATAGAAGTCCCACTAGATATCCCCTCATCCAATCTGCTCTCTCCCATATCTTCTCCCATATCCCTTTAGACTTTGCCATTAGGGCAAGGAGAATCTCTGAGCCCCAATGCCTGGACATGAAACATTTAATTTTAAAACTTCGAATTTATGAAACATTTAATTTTAAAACTTCGAATTTCAGATCCATTCCCTTCCTCATTTGTCACCCACTCCCTCTGAGAAGATAAGCAATTCAGTATGTGTTGTACATGTATAGCTAAGCAAAACATTACCATAGTAGATATATTGTAAAAGGCTGCTTATATTTCCCTCCCACCTGTCTCACCTCCCACCTGGTCCATTCCCTACTTTGATCCTGTCCCTCTTTGATAGTGGGTACTTCCAACCTCCCCTCCCCCTAGAATGCCCTCCCCTCCATCATCCCCTCTCTCATTCCCCTTTCCCCTACTCAGGAGAGTGAGTGAGGGTAAGATCTTCCATTTAATATGTATGTGATTCTCTCCTTGAGCCAACTTCAATGAGAATATGCTTTTGCCTTTTTGCCTTCCTGTTCTTCCCCTCCCCTGCAATTACTTCCCCTTGCCTCTTCTACATGAGATAGTTTACCCTACCCTGTCTCTCTCCATCTCCTCTTGCCACTTTACTCTCTCACCTCTCGACTTCACCCCTTAAGAATCATCCCTTCTTTGGGGCGGCTAGGTGACGCAGTGAGCAAAGCGCCGGCCCCAGAGCCAGGAGGACCCAAGCTCGGATCCGGCCCCAGACACCCAACACACAAACAAAAACCCAGCCATGTGACTCCGGGCAAGTCACCCCACCCCAATTACCTTCCAAAAAAAAAAAAAAAAAAGAATCATCCCTTCCCATCAAATTCAACCTGTGCCCTCTATCCATGTATACCTGTGAACATATGGAACATATGCCATGTACCCTTCTTCAATTATTTTCATAATGAGAAAGGTTTCATCAAACACAGTTATTGTTTTTCCATGTAGGAATGTAAATAGTCCAACTTTGATAAGTTCCTTTTGATTTCTTTTCCTTGATTACCTTCTCAAGCATCTCTTGCTTCTTATGTCCGAATGTCAAATTTTCTATTCAACTCTGGTTTTTTCATCAAGAATGCTTGAAAATCCTCTATTCCACTGAATGACCATATTTTCCCCTGAAATAAGATACTCAGTTTTGCTGGGTAGGTGACCCTTGGCTTCAGTCCCAGCTCTTTTGCCCTCTGGAATATCATATTCCATGCCCTTTAATCCCTCAGTGTAGAAGCTGCCAGGTCCTGGGCTATTCTGATTGTGTTTCCACAATATTGAAATTGTTTCTTCCTGGCTGCTTGGAGTATTTTCTCCTTGATCGGGGAATTCTGGAGCCTGGCTATAATATTCCTAGGAGTTTTCTTTTTGGGATCTTTTTCAGGAGGTGATTGGTGGATTCTTTCAACCTCTATTTCCCCCACTGGGTCTAAACCATCAGGGCAATTTTCCTTGAAAATTTCTTTAAGGATGATTTCTAGGTTCTTTCTTTGATCATGGCTTTCAGGTAGTTCAATAATTTTTAAATTATCTCTCCTGGATCTATTTTCCAGGTCAATGGTTTTTCCCATGATATATTTCACATTGCCTTCTATTCTTTCATTTGTTTGGATCTGTTTAACAGTATCTTGATTTCTCATAAAGTCACTAGCTTCCATTTGCTCCAGTCTAACTCTGAAGGAATGAATCTCCTCAGTGAGTTTTTGGGATTCTTTTTTCCATCTGGAAATTCAGCTTTTTAAGGCATTCTTCTCCTCATTACCTTTCTGAGCCTCTTTGGCCATTTGAGTTAGTCTATTTTTTAAGGTGTTATTTTCATCAGTCAGGCTGTTGACTGTCATTTCATACTTTTCTTGCATCTTTTTCATTTCTCTTCCCAAATTTTCCCCCACTTCTCTTATCTGCTTCTTAAGGTCCTCTATGGCCTGTAGCCAGCTTGTATTTTCATTTGGGGCTTTTGGTGCAGGAGTTCTGACCTCACAGTTCTCCTCCATGTTTTGAGCCTCTTTGCACCTAAAATAGGAGTCCAATGTTGAACTTTTCTGTTTATTTTGTTTCATTTGCCTAGGCATGTTGCCACTTAATTACTTGATTTTTGGGCTTGTTGCCACAGTAAGACTCTGCCACCAGGCAGGGGAGCTTCTGACCAAACGTGGGGTCTTCACAACTTCCGCCAGTTGTGTGGCCTCTGTAAAGCCTCCACCCACTCTGGCAAGTTGGATACCCACCCCAGACTTCCCCACCAGACCACAATCCAGTTCCAGGCAGTTTAAAGCAAGAGATATTAACCCCCAGACTGATTGCTGGATCTCCCTACAGTTCGAAGACCAGGAGCTAGAGCCACTACTGACACTGCAAAATGGCTTCTCTGCAGTTGTTTCTTCAGCAGCTTTTCGCCCCTGGGGGAGGAATACTGGTCCCAAAGTCCATAGGGCACTAACCTCTCACTTTGTCCTAGGCATATCTGTGCTGATAATTCTGAAATCACCACAATTGCTGGTGTTGTGGGGTCCCTCCAGCTGGCTGAAGGCCCGGCCACCCTGGGGCTAAAACAGAGGACCTGGGCTTGGCTCTACCCGCTGCGCTGTCGGTTCCCAGCACTCTGTGCTGCCTGCTCTCAGAGCACTGCGCTGGCCGCTCCCTGCAGGGCTGCTGGGCTGTCCTCAGCAGGAGGTTAGCTTCTCTGTGCCGTTCCGTGGGTGCTGGGGCTCCATAAGTTGTCCGGAGTCCCCTTTCACATTGTTTGTAATTTGTGTGGGGCAGAGCACATTGGAAATGCTGTTTCTACTCTGCCATCTTGGCTCTGCTAGTGATCAGTTTTTGTGAAGGTTTCATGTAAAGCTGATTAAAGTATACTTCTCATTCAGTTTTCTCTGGAGGACTATCATAATTAACTTTTCTAAAATTCTTTTCATCTCCTTAACTTCTTTCCTTTTTATTTTATTGTTAGATTTGTGTAGTTGGTGAAGGGGAAAATTGAGGTCCTTCACTTGTATACTTTTACTGTATATTCCCTCCTATAACCCATTTAACTTTTTCTTCAGGAATTTAGAGCCTATGCCATAAGCTGCATATATATTTAGTATTTATATTACTTCATTGCCTATGGTAACTTTTTAGTAAAATGTAACCTGCTTATCTCTTTTAATAATGTCTATTTTTGCCTTTGCTTTGTCCAAGATTATGATTGCTACCCATGTTCTCTTTTCTTTGTTTTTTTTCCTTAACCTCATTTGAAGCATGATATATTTTGCTCCAAGCCCTTATTTTTACACTCTGTCTCTCTTTTTCAAATGTCTTTCTTGTCAACAACATATTGAGAGATTCTGTTTTTTTAAATACATTCTGCTATCCACTTCCATTTTATGGGTGAGTTCATCCTATTCACATTCACAGTTATGATTACTGGGTATTTTATTTCACCCTATTTTTCCCTCTGTTTCCCTCTCTGTCTCTACCTGTCTCTGTCCCTGTGTATGTCTCTCTCCGTCTCTGTCTCTTTCTCTTTTCCTCCTCAGAAGTCTGTTTGCTCCTGCTCATTGCCACCATTAGTCTGCCCTCCCTTCTTTCAACCACAGGTCCTCCCTTATTCCTTTCCCTTTCTACTTCCATATAGGGTAAGACTGATTTGTATACCCAAGTGAGTATATTTGTTATTCTTTCTATGTCAGTTCTGATGAGGATAAGGTTCAAGCATTGACTGGCAACAACACCACTTTCCACTGTTCTGTAAAAGCTCTTCCTTTTGCACTTCTATATGAGATAATTTTTCACATTCTTCCTCCTTCCAGTTCATCACTCTTTCTCACACCTTCATTTTATTTTTTGAAACATCCCCATCATGATCAACTGACACCTGTGCTAAGTGTACTCCTTCTAAGTGCCCTCATAATGATTAAGTTCTTTGGAGTTACAAGAATCATATTCCATTACTGAAATCCCTATGATTTCTCTTATGTATTTACTTTTTAATGCTTTTCTTACATCTTATATTTAAAAGTAATTTTTCTTTTTCAGCTTTGGTCATCTGGAATGATTGAGAGTACTCTATTTCATTAAATATATATATTTCCTTGGAGGATTATACTCAGTTTTGCTGGATAGATTATTCTTGGTTGCAGTCCTATCTCCTTTGCCTTCCAAAATATCATATTACATGGCCTTTGTTCCTTAATATGGAAGCTGCTAAATCTTGTATGATCCCGACTATGACTCCGTGATATATGAATTTGTTTCCTTCTGGACGCTTGCAGTATCTTCTCCTTGACCTGGTAGCTCTGGAATTTGATTATAATATTTATGGGAGTTTTCATTTTGAGATCTCTTCTGAGGTGCTGTGCTGAAGCACATGGATGTCTGGCCCCTGGAAGATGCCTGTTTGCTTCAGGCTATACAGGAGCACATGGTGGTTCTCAGAGCTAGAGTCTGCCCATTCCCCTTGCTATGCTAAGGCATGGGCTTTTGGGGATCCTGGTATTGGCTTTTGCCTGCTCCACTACATTGAGGCTCAGGATCTCCCTTTGGTTTGCTCAGGTGGGGCTTGTGGCTGGCTTCCTGGGGGCACTTCCTGCTCTGGAATGTACTCCTGTTTTACCTGAGTGAGATGGACCTTTATTGACAATCTTTCAAGTTTCTTGGGCTAAAAAGGTTGTTTCAGCCTGTCTTTTCGCTGGTTCTGCTGTTGCAGAATTTGTTTTGGGGCACTATTTTATTGTTGGTTGGGGGTGAATGTGTGAGAGTTATAGCAATTTACTGCTTACTCTACAGCCTTAACTCCTGAACGTGGTTCTGTAGTATATTTCTGATCATTGTCCAACTCCCTGTCTATGGCCTGAGAGCTCCCAAAGCTGGTCCAGCCATTTCTGTTGCAGCTGCCTTCAATGCCTCTTATTACCATGGCCAGAGTGAGACCTGTGCTGAACTGTGGGTGCTGCCACCACTCCAATTAGATAGACCTTTTCTGCCAACCCCCTAAGTTGTCTTTGCCTAGAAAATTATTTCACCCTAAACTTTTGTTGGCTTTACCATTTTCGAATTTGATTTGAGGTATTATTTTAAAGTTGCTTGAAGAGGAATTTGGGGAGTTCAGGAATTGTTACTGCTATTCCACCATTTTGACTCTGAGTCCACAACCCTTAAATTGAAGAAAATTATCATGCTTCTTCTAAAGAATCAGAGATTCTCCAGAATGAATATCTCCTTCTTATGACATTAACTCAAAGTCCTTCAGCATCATCCTCATTTCTCCCTTCTGCACATCCTTGAGCTTTATAATGTCCTTTGTAAACTATTGTGCCCAGGTATGAATACAATAGGATTTTTTTCATCTTATAGATCGTCTATGGAGGCTCCAACTTTACTTTTAAGTTTATATTCCACGATTTTTAATATTGAATTATCTGTTTTTTTTTTAACTAAGTTCTAAGTGGTTTTGGTTCAATGACAGTGGCTCTTTCCTCTTTTTATTCCCAGAATCTAACTCCACTCCCTATGCATAGCTCCTGCTTCAATAGTTGTTTGTTGTTGATAATGACCATAATGAGAAATAGAAATTGCAGGCTAGGCAGCTATAGCAGTATAGGAATATTGAACTTGTACTAGATTAGGTACCATGAGAGAGTATTCCTAAATCTGGTATATCTCCAAGAACAAACTTCCAGTGGTATCCGGGGCACGAGTTTGTGTGCCTGGAATAAATGTAAAATTTTACCCTTGTGTTCAAACCATTTTGAATTGATATCTACTACAAAACATAAATGCTTTCAGAATGGCATTGATATTTAAACCCAGTGCTTGTACTCTCAATATAAGATATTTTCTTATAATCTAGTATTAAAATAAATTTTGATTTATTTCAGCCCAGCAAATAGTTATTGAATATCTCCTTTATGTTAATCACTATATTGTCATGGACAAGTAAAAATAATATCTAACACATAGTACCTGTTATTTTGATGATTATATTCAAATTCAAGGAAGTAACATCCATAAAATAATTAAAGACCACTTAACCATAACTGTAGTGAGATCTGTGATCACACTTTAATAGTTTAGATTATAAACCATTTTTGCCTGCTTGTTCCACATTATCATTATCCATATCTTCCCAGAAATCTGATCCACAAATTCTTACATGAAGAATGTGAAGACCACAAACATGATGGTGACCTCCCTCTAGAACTCTTGATAGTGAATGTGTATTAATCAAACATAGGGTTAATATAGCTTATCACCATTGTTTTATGGAATATCTTGGGAATGTTGAATGCACTGTAGTTTTCCAATTGACTTTCTCCCAAATTATTTCTGTGCTGAGCTACTCGCCATTCTGTAGTGTTTGTTGAAGATTTAGACTTTCATTGTTGCACTCTTTGGGCTGCCTTTCCAAATTTATAGTATATCCTAAGCAACTTTCTTCATTCACTTGGTTTTTACTGTGTGGAAAGTAAAGGTGAAATGTCTTGAGTGATTAGTGAATATTATTTAAAAAGACTCCACAAAGTTCTGGGACTGAATATAATTATGACAATGTTATCTACATATAAGAGGACCTAATTCTCTGTAGGGAATTTCATTAGCAAGCTTTCTTTCTTGTTTTATATCTTGTTTGTTACTACTAAACAGGAGAAACATTGAAAAATATTGAAAAAAATTATGCCTATTGTTGTAACTTTCATATATGACTGGGGAATACATGGATGATATTATTTTTTTCAAGAGGTCACAAAAGGCAGGGTTTTGGTCTGCCAAATAAAACATTTTTATGTGAAAAAAATATTGAGAAATTGTGTTCTATGAAACTTTTGTTAAGTTTTGTGACCACAAAGCTATGATCTTCCTTTTACAAAAGTCCGGTTATTCCCTTCTTATGCATTCATTAAATACTCCATGAATACAATTGTAGATTATTTGCATGATTTTGTAACAATGAGAAAATAAATATAAGGGTTGTTGTTGAGATTTCCTTTGTCGTGTTCATTTGTTTTGTTGTTGTTGTCGTCATTGTTGTTTTTCTACCTTAATAGGAATAACTATCTTTTCCAAGGAGTTCAATACATCTTTTAACTACCTCCATATACTCAAAATTGTCACTACAGAATAGACCCCCCCTCTGTGTATACTTGGTTTAGCACAGTTGCTTTTTCCAAATTTTCTTTTCTTTAGTTTTCTTTCTATATCCTCATGCAGCACAAAGAGAACTCTGATGTTAAAATGTCATGGCTCCATGAACCTTGATGGAGAAAATAGTTGGTTATACAAGACTTCTCATGTATTTTTCATTTTTGTGTCATCCTCCAGGTTTTTTATTTATATGCCTTAATGATGATCAGGCTTATCTGACTTTCTGACCAGACTTTCTGTAAAACAGTAATGCTGCCTTAAGTTCTTCCCTTTTTGTTGTTCCTTTAAAATTTCACTGTAACTTTCTCACTGACTACTTTCCTTCAGTAGTTTCTTTCCTCATAAGAAATAAACACAAAGGAGGCCAAACCAAGATGGCAGATTCGAAGGAAGAAATTTAGTCATTGTGCCCAGCACAGCTCCTCACAGAGCATCAAAATGTACTAGACCAAATCCTGCTTGGGAAGTCAAAGGGAAAAAAGTCAGTGAGTCGTTTTTAAAATTTCTATCCAGGTTGGAGTAAGGAGACACAATGAAAGTTTTGTGGACTCTGAGCACGAGGTCTGGCCAGGAGTAAGCTATGTTACACAGGACATTATACTGAAAAGAGAGGCTATTCACATGTACAAGAAAATATCCCAGGTTCTGTGTAGAGGTTCTTAAACTTGTGTAAGGTGCAGGAACAAGTTCCAATTGAGATATTTATTGCTCCATATACAGTACAAGGCATGTATCTAGGACAAACTTGGGGTGCATGTGTGTGTAGGAAATGTACACTTATAGTTGGCATTTCAGATTGAAGTAATTAAGGCCCATTGGCTGTGTACAGAGAAAGCAGCAAGTCCAAATATAAACAGCATCTATATGGGTCAGACACAAGCAGGAGAGCGGCATCCAGTTTTCATCTTTTAGTCCAGTATGAAGCCAGTGGAGGAATATAAAAACAGGAATCATAGACCAAATACACAAATCTGTAGTTCCATTATTCTGAATAGAAGATGGAAAAACTAGCAACATTATACTGAAAATTTTAAATGTGCAAGCCTATAAGCCTGTTGCTCAGACCAAGATATAGGTAAAGAAACACGCTCAGACCAGGGTGCCAGCAATTAGATTTTGCCCCAGATTAGATCACTTTTGGAGCACAGGTCCCCAGCTTGAACAATCCCTGAGATCCTCAAATAACACAACATTTAATATGCCACGAAAGCAACAGCAGTGCAGATATTCCCTCAAGAAGTGCCCAGAGCCTAGCCCTTACTAAAAGTCCGAAGTCAGGAAGTAGGCTGGAATAAAGAACAAAGAAAGAATCCCACTTTTTTAAAGCATTCATTTTTCTAAGATCTTAAGTTCCAGATTTCTCTCTCTCTGTCTCTTTCTCTGTCTTTCTCTCTGTCTCTCTCTCTGTGTCTATCTGTCTCTCTGTCTCTCTCTGTCTCTGTCTCTCCTTCCACTCCCCTATTCCTAAAATGGTAGGCAATTTTATATGTGTGCAGGTTACATTGTGCAATTTTATAAAACATTTCCATATTAGTCACAACTGAAAGAAGAACTGATCAGAACTTCTAGGAGCTGAGATGGTGGAGTAAGAAGTAAGTCATTCTTGCTCTCACTCTTTCTTATTGACTTTTAAAAGCCCAGAAAATATCACCCCAGGAAAAATTCTGGAACAGCTTAGCCAGTAGAGAGATGGGGTGCAGGAGTCTTGTAGTCCAGAAAGATTGGGAAGTAATGGGAAAGACCCCTCTTACTCTGGTGGAAGGGGAGTAGTACAGGATGGGAGGTGTCCCAGTAGGCCCCACGGGGAGATCCTGAGCTTCCAGCATGGTGGAGCAGGCAAGCACCAATACCAGAACCCCCAAATGCCTTAGTGCAGGCAGGGGAATCAGAAACTCCAGTTTGGAAAACCACCACCGGTACACTCGTGGGCAGACTTCCTTTAGCAGCCAAACCTCCCAGTGCTTCAGCACAACTCCAAGAAGCACAACTCTAGGAGACACAACTTCAGGCAGGCAGACAGGCATCCTCCAGCAGCCCAAACTTCCAGTGCTTTAAAGAAGCCCAAGTGAGCAGGTGTCCTCAAGGGGTCAGACTCCCCAACCCCACCCCATGAGCTTCAGTGTTGCTGAGCACAGCTCATCATCAGGTAAGCTGCCAGATCCCTATAGCCTCCAGCTGCCAGCAGGTGTGACCCCACACACAAAACTAGTGACCAGGTCCCAGGCTCCCAGGACAAGAAGCTTAGGTCATTGCCTCCTGTGATCCAGTAGGAGAGCTCAACTTTAAAAGACAGGAACTAGGGAAACACCATGAATAAAAAGCAGAAATGGACAATGGCCATAGATTCTTATTATGGGGACAGGGAAGATGAAGGCATAAATTCAGAAGAGGACCACAGTGTCAATATACCAACATCTAAAACCTCAAAGGTGAATATGAACTGGTCTTAAGCCCAAATATTCTTCTGGGAAGAACTCAAGAAGGATTTTAAAAGTCAAATAATAGAAATAGAAGAAAAATTGGATAAAAGAAATGAGAGGTATGCAAGAGAGAGACAATAGCTTGGAAAAGGGAGGACAGAAATTGACTGCAGTAAATAAGTCCTTAAAAATACAGTTGGCCAAAGAGAAAAAAAGTACATTGAAGAAAACAAATACTAAAAAAAAAAAAAAAAACAGTTGGCCAAATGGGGTGAAAAAACAAGCTGCAGAAAACAACTCCTTAAAATGTAGAATTGACCAAATGGAAAATAAGGCACAAAAACTCACTGAAGAGAACTCTTAGAAAAGTAAAATAGGTCAAAAGGAAAAGGGGGTACAAAATCTAATTAAAGAAAATAATTTGTTAAAAATTATAATTGAGCAAATGGAAGCTAATGTGAGATATCAAGAATCATTCAAACCAAAACAAAAGAATGAAAAAAAAATAGAAGGAAATGCAAAATAACTCATTGGTAAAACAACTGACTTGTAAAATAGGTCCAGGAGAGACAATTTAAAAATTATTCATCTTCTGGAAATCAATGGTGAAAAAAAGAACCTGGAGATCATCTTTCAAGAAATCATCAAAGAAAACTGCTCTGAGACCCTAGAATTAGAGGGTAAAATAGTCATTGAAAGAAACCACCAATCACCTCCTGAAAGAGATTCCAAATTGAAAACACCAAGGAATGTTGTAGCCAAATTCCAAAATTATCAAGTCAAAGAGAAAGTACTGCAAGCAGAGAAAAAGAAACAATTTAAATATCATGGAACAACAGTCAAGATTATGCAGGACCTTGCAGATTCTACATTAAAAGATCAGAGGAAATCAAATATAATATTACATAAGGCTAAGGAGCTTAGATTACAACAAGGAATCAATTACCCACTGAAATTGAGCATAATCTTTCAGGGGAAGAGATGGACATTAAACAAAACAGGGACTTCCAAACCTTCCTGATTAAAAGACCAGAATTCAACAGAAAATTTTATCTTCAAATACAAGACTCAAGAGAGACATAAAAAGGTAAACCAGAATGAAACAAACTGTTATTGATAAGGGCAAACTGTTTACATCCCTACAAGGGAAGATGACACTTGTAACTCTTGACAAGTATAGTGTAATTATGACAATATTTTTTTTTCTTTTTTAAAATTATTTTTCGTTTACTTTTAGTTTAGTTTACAATATTCAGTTCCACAATCCTTTCAGTTTCAAATTGTCTCCCCGTCCCTTTCCTTACCCTCACCCCCTGGGCAGCATGCAATCAAATATGGGATCTGCAAATACCTTCACATTAAACATTAGTCAGGTTGTAGAGAAGGATTATAACCAATGGGAACAATGGGAAAGACGAAACAAAAACAAACAAGAAAAAGAAAGGGATCCAGTAGTTTCCTTCAATCTTCATTCAAACTCTGGAGTTTGTTCTCTGGATGTGGAGATCTCTTTCCATCATGAGTCTTTTGGAGCTGTTTTATAACCTTGCATTGCTGAAAAGAGCCCAGTCTATCAAAGTTGGTCATCACACATACCTTGTGTCTGTAATTGTATACAGATTTCTCCTGGTTCTGCTCTTCTCACTCAACATTAGTTTGTATAAGACTCTCCAGGTTATTATAAAGTCCATCTGCTCCACATTTCTTATAGCACAGTAGTATTTCATTACATTCATATACCACAATTTGTTTAGCCATTCCCCAGTTAATGGTCATCCCCTTGATTTCCACCACGTAAAGAGTTCCTATAAATATTTTTTACATGTGGGGTCGCTTCCCACTTCTATTATCTCTTTTGGATACAACCCTAAAAGTGGTATTGCTGGGTCAAAGGGTATGCACTTATTTATAGCCCTTTGAGCATAGTTGCAGATTGCTCTCCAGAATGGTTGAATCAGTTCGCAACTTCATCAGCAATGCATTCATGTCCCAATTTTTCCACATCCTCTCTAGCTTTTATCATTTTCCTGATTTGTCATCTTAACCAATCTGACTGGTGAGATGTGGTACCTCAGAGTTGTTTTGATTTGAATTTCTCTAATCAAGAGTGATGTAGTACATTTTTTCATATGCTTATAAATATCTTTAATTTCTTCCTCTGAAAACTGCCTGTTCATATCCTTTGACCATTTTTCAATTGGGAAATGACTTGTATTATTATATATTTGACTCAAATCTCTGCATATTTTAGAAATGAGGCCTATATCAGAGACACTAGTTATAAAAATTCTTTCTTAATTTTCTACTTCTCTCTTAATCTTGGTTACACTGGCTTTATTTGTACAGAAACTTTTCAATTTAATGTAATCAAAATTATCCATATTGCATTTTTTAATGCTCTCTAACTCTTGTTTGGTCATAAAAATCTTCCCTTCTTCATAAATCTGACAGGTAAACGTTTCCTTGCCTTTCCAGATTGCTTAAAGTGTCAGTCTTTATGCATAGCTCATGCATCCATTTCAATTTGATTTTGGTATATGGTGTTAGATATTGGTCTATGCCCAGTTTCTGCCATACTGTATTCCAGTTTTCCCAGCAGTTTTTTCTCAAATAGTGAGTTCTTATACCAAAAACTGGGGTCTTTGCATTTATCAAACAGTATATTATTATAGTCATTGACTACTGCGACTCATGTACCCAATCTATTCCATTGATCCATTGCTCTATTCCTCAGCCAGTACCAAAATCTGGTATGGCTAGGCCACTTTCCCTAGCGTTTCTTTTCATTAATTGCCTTAATATTCTGGACTTTTGTTCTTCCAAATGAATTTTGTCGTTATTTTTTCTAGCTCTATAAAGTAATTTTTGGTAGATTGATGGGTATGGCACTAAATATGTAATTTAATTTAGGTAAAATTGTCATTTTTATTATACTAGCTTGAGCCAGCCATGAGCAACTAATGTTTTACCAATTAGTTAGATCTGACTTTATTTGTGTGAAAGTGTTTTGTAGTTGTGGTCATATAGGTCCTGTTTTTTTTTTAATTTTATTTTAACAAATGCTTTATTAACTTCTGGTTTGCATCATTCATTTCAGCCAGATATTGAGTTACAATTTTTCCCCATTTTTCCCCTACCCACCACCCTAGAATAGCAGTCCCACAAGATATCCCCTCATCCAATCTGATCTCTCCCATATCTTCTCCCATACCCCCTTCAACTTTGCCATTAGGGCAAGGTGAATCTATGTGTCCCAAATGCCTGTACATCTTATCTCCCAATTACATGCAAAATAGTATTAATAATAGTATTTATACACATTTGAAACATTTAATTTTAAAACTTTGAGTTTCAGATCCATTCCTTTCCTCCCTTGTCACACACTCCCTCTGGGAGGATAAGAAATTCAGTATGTGTTGTACATGTATAACTAAGCAAAACATTACCATAGTAGATATATTGTAAAAGACTGCTCATATTTCCCTCCCACCCGTCCCATCCCCCACCTGGTGAATTCCTTACTTTGATCCTGTCCCTTTTCGAAAGTGGGTACTTCCAACCTCCCCTACCCCCAGAATGTCCTCCGCTCCATCACCCCCCCTCTCATCCTCCTTCCCCCTACTCTCCTGCAGGGTGAGATATCCCATTTAGTATGTATGTCATTCTCTCCCTGAGCCAAATTCAATGAGAATATGGTTTTGCCTTTTTGCCTTCCTGTTCTTCCCCTCCCCTGTAACCACTTCCCCTTGCTTCTTCTACATGAGATAGTTTACCCTACCCTGTCTCTCCCCATCTCCTCTTGCCACTTTCCTCTCTCACCTCTTAACTTCACCCCTTAAGTATCATCCCTTCCCACCAAATTCAACCTGTGCCCTCTATCCATGTATACCTGTAAACATATATACACACATTCACATATGTATTCATATGCCCATATACCCTTCTTCAATTATTTTCATAATGAGGAAGGTTTCATCAGTCACAGTTATTGTTTTTCCATGTAGGAATGTAAATAGTTCAACTTTGATAAGTTCCTTTTGATTTCTTTTCCCTGATTACCTTCTCAAGCATCTCTTGCTTCTTGTGTCTGAATGTCAAATTTTGTATTCAACTCTGGTTTTTTCCTCCAGAATGCTTCAAAGTCCTCTATTCCACTGGATGACCATGTTTTCCCCTGAAACAAGATACTCAGTTTTGCTGGGTAGGTGATTCTCGGTTTTAATCCCAGCTCTTTTGACCTCTGGAATATCATATTCCATGCCCTTCAATCCCTTAGTGTAGAAAATGCTAGGTCCTGTGCTATTCTGATTGTGTTTTCACAATATTGAAATTGTTTCTTCCTAGCTGCTTGTAGTATTTTCTCCTTGATATGGGAATTCTGGAACCTGGCTATAATATTCCTAGGAGTTTTCTTTTTGGGATCTTTTTCAGGAGGCAATCTGTGGATTCTTTCAACCTCTATTTCCCCCTCTGGGTCTAAAATATCAAGGCAATTTTCCTTGTGAATTTCTTGAAGGATGATTTCTAGGTTCTTTCTTTGATCATGTCTTTCAGGCAGTCCAATAATTTTAAAATTATCTCTCCTGGATCTGTTTTCCAGGTCAGTGGTTTTTCCCATGAGATATTTCACATTGCCTTCTATTCTTTAATTTTTTTGGATCTGCTTAACAGCATCTTGATTTCTCATAAAGTCATTAGCTTCCATGTGCTCCAGTCTAATTCTGAAGGAATGAATCTCCTCAGTGAGCTTTTGAGTTTCTTTTTCCATCTGGCAAATTCAGCTTTTTAAGGCATTCTTCTCCTCATTGCCTTTCTGAGCCTCTTTTGCCATTTGAGTTAGTCTATTTTTTAAGGTTTTATTTTCCTCAGTCAGGCTGTTGATTGTCATTTCATACTTTTCTTGCATCTTTATCATTTCTCTTCCCAAATTTTCCCCCACTTCTCTTATCTGCTTCTTAAGGTTCTCTATGGCCTGTAGCCAGCTTGTATTTTCATTCGGGGCTTTTGGTGCAGGAGTTCTGACCTCACAGTCCTCCTCCATGCTTTGATCCTCTTTGCCCCTAAAATAGGAGTCCAATGTTGAACTTTTTTGTTTATTTTGTTTCATTTGCCTAGGCATGTTGCCACTTAATTACTTGATTTTGGGGCTTGTTGCCACAGTAAGACTCTGCCATTAGACAGGGTAGCTTCTGTCCGAAACGTTGGGGTCTTCACAAATTCTGGAGGTAATAGTTGGGTGGCCTCTGTAAAGCCTCCATACGCTCTGGCAAGCTGGATACCCACCTCAAACCTCCCCTCCAGATCACAATCCAAATCCAATCAGGTTAAAGCAAAACCTATTAACCCCCAGACTGATTCCTGGATCTCCGTATAGTTTGCAGACCATGAACTGAAGCTGCCACTGAAGCTGCAAAATGGCTTCTGTGCTTTGGCTCCTCAGCTGCTTCTTGCCCCCAGGGGAAGAAGCCGGTGTGTTCCCCAAATACTGGTCCCAAAGTCCATTATGCACTAACCTCTCATTTTGTCCTAGGCATATCTGTGTTGATAATTCTGGTATCACCACAGCAGCTGGTGTTCAGAAGTCCCTCCAGCTAGCTGCTGGCCCAGTCACCCTGTGGCTAAAACCACAGCTCACCTGGGCTTGTGCTCAGCTCCCAGAGTGTTGGGCTTGGCTCTCGAAGCATTGCTCTGTGCTATGCTGTCAGCTCCCTGCAGGGCTGCTGGGCTGTCCTCAGCAGGAGGTTAGCTTCTCTGTGTTGTTCTGTGGGTGCTGGAGCTCCAGAAGTTGTTCAGAATCCACCTTTTACATTGTTTGGAAGTGGTGTTGGGGAGAGCACCTTGGAAGTGCTGTTTCTATTCTGCCATCTTGGCTCCATCCCCCTGGGTTTGTTTTGGCAGGTAGATTCCCAAATATTTTATTTCTACAGTAACTTTAAATGGCTTTTCTCTTTCTATCTCTTGCTGTTGGATTTCATTAGAGATATATAGGAATACAGAGGATTTATGTGGGTTCATTTTCTATCCTGTAACTTTGTCAAATTTATTTATTATCTTGAGTAGTTTTTTACTTGCATCTCTAGAATTCTATAATTATATCATCATGTCATCTGCAAAGAGTGATAGCTTAATCTCTTCTTTGCCTAATTTGATTCCTTCCATTTCTTTTTCTTCTCGTTGCCACTGCTAACATTTCTAGTACCATATTAAATAAGAGGCATGATAGTGGGCATCCTTGTTTCACCCCTGCTTGAATTGGAAATGCTTCTAGCTTATCCCCATTATATGTAATATTTGCTAATGGCTTTAGATAGGTGCTACTTATTATTTTAAGGAAGACTCCATTTATTCCTATACTTTCTAGTGTTTTTTAATAGGAATGGGGTATTTTGTCAAAAGCCTTTTAGACATCTATTGAGATAACCATATGGTTTCTGCTAGTTTTGTTGTTGATATGATCAAATATATTGATTATGATTACTATCTGTTTCTTTCCATCCATCCTATTCCCTCCCCTGTTTATGTTTGTATTTCTTCCTTCTCCCTTCACCTCCTTAAGAGTTTTCTTTAGACCATTGATTCCCTCAGTATTCCTTCCCTGTACCCCCCTCTTTACCTACATTTTCCCCTTACTACCATTTCCCTCCCTTCTTAACCCCCCTTTTCCCCTCTTACCCCTCCTACTGCCTATAGAGCAAAATAGATTTTTATACTTAATGGAGTATGTTATTCACTCCTTGTACCCAATCAAATGAGAGTAAATTTTACACAGTGCTCCTCTCCCTCCCTCCTTTCCCTCTATTATACTGAGCTTTGTGTCTTTTCAAGTTAGAATCCTAAGCTTAACTGATTATGTCAATCCCTCCTTGAATCAGAACCAATGAGAATAAAGTTCATCTCCCTCCCTTCTTTCCCCCTACTATGGTATGTTTTCATGCCTCTTCGTATGGCATAATTTACCCTTTTCTGCCTCATCCTTTCCTTTTCTCTCATTACAGTACCTTTTTACCCATTAATAAGATTTTTTATCGTCAGATATTTAATTTTATAGACACACTCTCTATCTATGTATATCCCTTTTAAATGTCTCGATAGTTATGCAAATTTAAATATTGACAGGTATCAGCTTCTTATATATTGATGTAAACAGTTTGCTCTTATTAATTCACAAGTTGTGTGTGTGTGTGTGTGTGTGTGTGTGTTTGTTTTCCTTGTTTACCTTTTTGTGTCTGTCTTGAGTCTTGTATTTGGAGAACAAGTTTTCCATTGAGCTCTAGATTTGTGGTCTGGAAGTCCCTTTTGTCCTTTTAAGAACTATTTCCTTGCCCAAAAGATTATGCTCAGTTTTGCCGGGTAGTTGATTCATGGTTGCAGTCCAAGCTCTTTTGCCTTATAAAATATCAAATTCCAATCCCTCTGATCTTTTAATGTAGAAGCTGCTAGGTCCTGTGTAATACTGATTATAGTTGCATGATATTTGAATTATTTCTTTCTGGCTGCTTGAAATATTTTCTCCTTGACCTTGTGATTCTGCAATTTGGCTACCATATTTCCTGGAGGTTTCAATTTGGGATCTCTTTCTTGAGGAGTCAGGTGAGTTCTTTTGATAACTATTTTACCCTCTGATTCTAGGACTTCTGAATAGTTTTCTTTGACAATCTCTTGGAGGATGTTGTCCAAGCTGATTCATCATGGCTTTCTGTAAGACCAATAATTCTTAGTTTATCTCTTCTGGATCTGCTCTCCAGATTAGTTACTTTTCCAGTGAGATATTTTATACTTTCTTCTAATTTTTCAATCTTTATGCTTGGTTTGACTGATTCTTGAATCATCATAGAGTTCTTAGCTTTGATTTGACTGATTCTAATTTTTAGTGAATTATTTTCCATTAGTTTTTGAAGCTCCTTTTTGTTAGGAGGTATTTTTCCTAGTTAGGTTTTGAATCTCCTGTCCCAGTTCACAAATTTTAATTTTTAAGGATTTGTTTTCTTCAGTGAGATATTTTTTCCAATTTGGTCAATGGAGATTTAAATTTATCTTCTACCTCTCTAATTTGGCTTTGAAAATCTTTCTTGAGTTCCTCTAAGAATGCTTTTTGGGCTTGAGACCAGTTCATATTTCCTTCCGTGTTGTCCTCTGAATTTGATTGTTCTTGTTTGCCATAATAGGATTGTGTCATTCTTGATTTCACAGTTTCCTTCTTTCCCATTTTGATTGCCTATGTCCTGAATTTTTCGAGTGTATTTCTGCTTCTAGGGTACCAATGTACCCAGTTCTCAGACTGGGAGCTAAGAGTTTTCTTATTGACTTTGTGTGCTGTAGCCTCTGGGTGTCTAGACTGAGGCCAATGGAAGGACTCTCAGTATTTCCCCTGGGTTACCCTGGGGCTCACAGAGTAATGTGTGGGGCAGGGGTGATCTGGCCACTTCAGGTTTCTGGCTCTGTGCTCCTGGGATGTAGCTCAGTAAGGCTCAGCAGCTGGTGGCAGGTAGAGCTGATGTCTGCAGATTCCTCTGGTGGAACTAAGGCACACCTGGGCTTCTGTTGTTACTGCTTGCTTGCTCCATCCCCCCCCCCCCCCTCCCAGGGCTTTGGTATCTCTTGCTGGTCAGCTGAGGTGGGGCTTGTTGGGATGCCTCCCACCCTTCATTTCAGGCTCAGCACAACTTCAGTCACACCCTTCCTCTAGGACTCCCAAGCCTGAGGCTCTTTCCACTGTTTCAGGATTTTACACTGGGTGGGGCATTAGTCTCTTGGGGTTTTTAGACACAAGGGAATTAGAGCTGCTATGGTTTACTCTGCCATCTTGGCTCCTGGAAGTTCAGGTAGGTGATTTTTAGACATCCAGGCTTAGGGCTGATAGCCCCATGAGAAACTGCAGCCACAGACCCTGTGCTTTCTTTTACCCAGCTCTGACAGATCTTCTGTCAGATAATGAGACATTTGTGAATCGCACTTGGGATGGGTGGATCTGCTGGCTGGGGCTCACTTTAACTCTGCTGTGCTCTGCTCTCAAGTTCGTGTTGTTGCAGCCCCTATGTGATCCATGCTCCCCCTGCCCAGACCTACATGGGTGCTTTCCTGGGCTGGGATTCTGCCACAGTCCATCTCCCATTGGATTCTGTCACTCTAGAATCTGCTCAGATTCACTTTTTATAATTTAGTGATGGAATTCATGGAGGAGCCCAAAAAAGTTCCTGCTTCTGTTCTGCCATCTTATTATGACATTTAAATAGGGTATACCTAGACAGAGGATGTGGATATAAGTTGATTTTGATGTGAGGATAAAAATCCAATTAAGAGGTAAAAAAGGATTATCCTGGGAGAAGAGGAAAAGAGGAGGCAAACAAGGGAAATTACATCACATGAAAAGCACTAAGTCCTATTACAGTAGAAGGAATGTAAAGAGAGAGATGACCATTGTTTGAATCTTGCTCTCATCAGATTTGGCCCAAAGAGGGAATAACATAATCACTAAGGTATAGAAATCTAACTTACCCTCTAGGAAGTAGGAGGGGAAAGGATAAGGGAAAGGGAGGAGGTGGATAGAAGGGAGGGAAGATATAGTAAGGGAAAGGGGGAAGAAAAGGGAGGGACCAATAGAAGGGAGGCCAGACTGAGGGAGGCAGTGGTCAAAAGCAAAACTCTAGTGAGAAGGGAAAGGGGATGGAGAGAGAAAAGCATAAATTGGAGGAGGGGGCTGTGAATTAGGAAGGACAGAAAGAAATAGATAGTAATCATAACTGTGACTATGAATGGGATGAATTCTCAATTAAAACTGAAGTGGATAGTAGAGTATATTAGAAACCATAATCCTACAATAAATATGTGGTTTACAAGAAACACATTTGAAGCAGAAAGATACACACAGAGTAAAGTTAAAAGTCCAGAACAGAATATATTATGCTTCAACTAAAGCAAAAAAAAATAAATCAGCAGTAGCAATCCTGATGTCAAACAAAGCAAAATCAAAAATATATCTAATTAAAAGAGAAAAGAAAGGAGACCACCTCCTGTTAAAGCATACCATAGACAATGAAGTAATATCATTTTAACCATATACGTACCAAGTAATATAGCATCCAAATTCTTAGAGGAGAAATTAATGGAGTTACAGGAAGAAATAGATAACAAAACTATACTAGCAGGGGACCTCAGCCTTTTCCTATCACAAATAGATAAATCTAACCACACAAAGAAGAAAGAAATTAAGGAGATGAATAGAATTTTAGGAAAGTTAATATGATATATAAATATATGAAAAGATACCTTTAGCAGAGAAACTTAAATATTTTTTAATTTATATCTCTTCTCATTTTAACTTCATTGATTTTCTTTGTGTAAAAAGAGGTTTTAATTTTGTGTAATCAAAAGCAACTATTGCCACTTAACAGATGAGAAAACTGAGGTGCAGACAGGTTAAATAACATGCTAAATCAAAGGACTTGGCTAATGTAGTTAGTAAGTGTTAGAACCAAAGTTAGAATTCAAATCTCTCTTAACTCCCAATTCCACTATGCTATATACATGAGTTACAAAAAGCATGTTGGAACAACCATTTTTGGCAAGGTGATGGGGGCCTCTGACTTTTCATGCAGGATTACAACTTTTAATTTCTTTCAGGCTTTTAGATATCAGTGAGAAAGGGCGTGTTGTACAAAATCAATATTAATTGCTCACAGGAAATGCTTACTACTAATGCATTCCAGCCATGGGACAAAGTCCTGATTCTGTATCTAATTTGGTGTGCTATAGTCATATTGTTATGAATTGTATTTGATTACAGGACTAAAACCTGTATACATGTGGTCTTTTTCATCTTCATAGCTTATTTCTTTTCTATAACTTTCACCTATTCATATTTTATAAATATTAGAGATGGTTGATTGTTGTCCTTCATTCTTTAAGAGGACCAAAATGACATCACTATGCTGGAGTTAAGTTTCAATGTGTCTGTCTGTGGCTGATCAGACCAGTACAAGCTTGGAATACTCTACCACAGGTTGGGCACAAAAAGTCTGCGTGAACATTTGGGGTGGATTCTCCAAATTTGTTCATCCTGTGTTTTCTTTGAGTGGTTTCAATTCTGCTTTGCTCATAGAGCACAACACCTTTCCTGATGTGGGCATGGCATGCTGATCAGTCTTCTGCCAGTATCTCCCATGTCACACAATCAATTCCAGAGTTCTTGAGAGAGACCTTGAGAGTATCTTTGTATTGCTTTCTCTGACCACCATGTGAATGCTTACCCTATGTGAGTTCTCTATAAAAAAGTCTTTTTGGCAAGCATATATTTTGCATTCAAACAATGTAACCAGACCATTGGAGTTGTGCTTTCTAAAGTAGAGTTTGAATGTTTGGGAAGTTTAGTTTGAGTAAGAGCCTCAGTGTGTGGTACCTTATCCTGCTGGGTGATCTTCAGAATCATCCTAAGACAATACAAATGGAAGTGATTCAGTTTCCTGACATGGCACTGATAGACTTTCAGGGTTTCACAGGCATACAACAATGAGGTTAGCACAATGTCTCTGTAGACCTTCAGTTTCATAGTCAGTCTAATTCCTCTTCTCCTGCATACTTTCTTTTGGAGCTTCCCAAACACTGACCTAGCTTTGGCAATGTGTGCCTTAACCTCATTATCAACATGTATATCCCTGGAAAGTATACTACCCAGGTAAGTGAACTTATCCACAACATTCAAAAGTTTTCCATTTGCTCTGATGGTTCCACATATGGGTGGTGTGGTAGTGGCTGATGGAGCACCTGTGTTTTCTTGGTGTTAATTGTTAAGTCAAAATTAGCACAAGCAGCAGATAATTGATCCATATTTTGTCGCAGCTCAGTTTCAGAGGTTTTATTGAGTACACAATCATCTGCAAACAGAAAATCATGCACCGACACTCCCTCCACTTTGGTTTTGGCTTGTAGCCTTTTTAAATCAAAGAATCCATCAGTGTGGTAGATGACCTTGATGCCTTGTTCATCATCATTGAAAGCATTTGTAGGGTTTGTTCAGGGAGGACTGGTACTTCTGGTGTGATGACTGCTGAGCCCTTTTCAGGACTACTTTCCACCTTTTGGTGTCCACCTGTTCTACCCAACTCTCACCTATAGCTCAAAGAATCTGTAGTATGTGCAGTGGTCACACCCTGGTAAGCAGACAAGCTAAACCAGGTTGAGGATAAACAAGGGGTTTCAAACCCAGTGGTGATTTGGAGGGGTGTCTACTACAAGCGTGTGAAGACTTCCCCTGGTGGAATGGGCATATGAGAATAATTTGTTCCAACATCCATGAAGGCAGCTGAAGCAAGTGCTGTGGAATGCTTAGAGCTTTGTTAGACATCAAAGATGCTAACCACATCTTGAACCATCACCAGGTGTCTTGATACTGTCCTGCCACTGCATTGTGATGACTCTGGAAGAGAGAGGGAGGGAGATAACATCTTGCAAATATTAGTGACAATATTGGGTTAGAGGAATCATTGAAGGAAAGAAGATGTGTGAAACCTATCTCTATCCATAGTGACCCAAATAATCCTCTGTTCCTTTGTGAGCTAAAACTATTTTTTTAATAGGCAATGATACGTTATTTTTTTCTTTAAATAAATTCATCTTGAAAGGATAAATGTGCCAATTCTGTTAGCACATATTTACTCATATACTAAAGTAAAATACATTCAAATATCCCATATATTCAATCTGAATAAAAATGGCAGTAAGAAAGGATATTTCCATAGACTGCTTTCAACCACTAGTGACTCAAAGACTATATAAATGGATATATTATCTTTGATCCTTTTTTCTTTTTCCCATTTCCCCAAACCTTAGTATCCTCTTCTTTCCTTCCCTTTCCTGACTTTTCACTTACTTTCCCAAGTTTTAATTTCTGTTACCTTACCTTTATTATGTCTTCTTCCCACTTCCTTATTTCCATTAAGAACATCTATATGACATTTTTCTTGTTGTTTTTTAGGTGAACCATTTATTTGTTGATTTATTTATTCCAAACATTCATTTTTTAATTTAGTTCCAAATTCTCTCCCCCCACATGTCCCTTCTCCATCCACTGAGAAGAAAGCAATATATCATTATACATGTGAAATCATGCAAATATATATATTTTCGTATTAGCCATGATACAAAAAAATTAAAAAGCAAGAAAGAAAAGTGAAAAAATTATGCTTCAATCAGTATTTAGAGTTTATCATATCTCTCTGGAGGTGGATAGTATTTTTTCATCATTGGCCCTTTGGATTTTTTTGGATTATTGTATTGATTAGAGTAATTAAGTCTTTCATATTTGATCATCATACACAGAATATGTATGTCTTAAGATATCCACATAATAGGTCTGATAACTTCAGTCATCCTAATAATTAATCTGGAGTATATACAATGAATTATATGAGATCATAGAATTTACAAATGGAATGGACCATAGATAGTGCATTCAAACTCAATACTTTATAGAAGGGTTAGAGAGGTTAAATATCTTGTCCATAGCCATATAGTTAATAAGTAACAGAATGATGGTTTGCACCCCGTCTATTGATTTCAATTTTGTGCCTTTTATACTTGTGACATTTTAAAAGTGCATTCATTTAGGACAATGACCAAAATGAACCAAACTAAACATCTCTGCCAGTTATTGCCCATAGACACTGTCATTTCTTGAAAAAAGGGAATATGGAAGCAACTTGATACTTAAGAGTTACAGGAGTTATTAACTTGGGGAAGGAGATGTTTATTATTCACTTTGTTATAGCTTTTTTGTGCACAACAATTATGGTGAGAATTACTCATAACTGGGCATCAATAAACTACCATTCAGTATCAGAACAATGATACTTTGAAAAATTTGATCATTATTGAATTAATATTTGATAATAATTTAAAAAATTATTATTTGATATTTGAATTAAGTTAAAATATTTATTTAATTCTTCCATAATAAGTGACTTGGACATCCTAATTATGGTTTTTCCCACTGGATATATTATATAAATCTTTTCACTTAGGAAATATTTAGTCAGAAATCTAGGTGCTTTGTGTGAACTATTTCTCTGCAATAATGATGGACTACTCTAAATTTTATTCCCATCACCATGTCATCTCACACAACTAATTTCTGTATTCTGCAAAATAACAATAATTATTATGCTCATTATTATATATTAAACTATCATTTTTAAAGGGAAGAAGCACCTATCTATCTGGTTAACATAATTTCCTTTTTTGATTAGAGAATGTGATGCGTATAATATGCCCCACATTATAATTAGTAAGAAATTTGCCAAAATTTCTCAAGGCATACTCATAATAAAGATGGAAATGTCAGCTAGAGGATTCAATGGTCACATAGTTTCATAACTTTGCCCAATTTGATCTAAAGAATAATGGATAGATGTGAACCTGGAAAGAATGCCCCAAGAGTTGATACTTCATCTACTTCTGTTAAATGTTTCTGTCTCTGACAAAATGAAAGTGTATATGCCATTCTTATCAGATTTATAGATAACAGTACAGAGAATAGCTGACTTACTAGATCACAGAAGAGAAAGAAAAAAATATTGACCATATAGACTGATGGTACATATCTAAAATAATGAAATTTAATTGGAATGAATTTAAAATCCTATACTTGAGTTAAAAAAAAAACTGCCAATTCATTACAAGGAGACATGATTTAAAAAATAAGCATAAATGAAAAAGCTGATTTTTGTAGTGAACTTCAACCCAATATGAATCAAAATGTGACACAGTAGAACCGAAAAATCTAATACCATCTTAGCCTACATTCATAGAAACAGAGTATCAAAAACATTTACTGTACTATGTGGAATTAGATCACATCTGGATTATTCAGGTGATTTCTAAGCACAACATTTTCAGAAGGACATTTCAAGTTGGAATGTATCCAAAAGAAGGTGGCTAGGGTGATGATTTGAATAATTGGGAACAATATCAGTTTTTAAAATTGAATTTAAAATTGATTGGGATCATTTGAAAAAAGTAAATGATATTTAGTCTAGAAAAGAGCAGATTTAGGGGTTGGGTGAACTAGTGGTAGACAGTAATTGACAAATTGTGTGAAAATATGTCACAGACTGATAGAAATTAAGACTAAAAAGGACACTGAATATAATTTAGTGTAACCCCCTCAAATCATAGGTGAAGAAATTGAGTTCTATAGGTAAAGCACCTTGCCTACAATTACATAGGTAATAAGTTGCAAAATCAGGGTTTGAACCCAAGATCTTCTGCTTCCCCATCCTAGGACTGATGTGTGAAACATTATTATTGCTCTAGTTGATCCTAATGGACAGAACCTGGACCAATGGGTGGACTTTTCAAATAAGAAATAAGGGAAAATGTTCTAACAAGTAGGTCCAGGTGTCCAGAAATGGAATGGGATGCTTCTGTCAGCAAATATTTTCAAGTAGAGGCTGGAATACCATGTTTTCAGGGATGCTGCTGAAACATCTTGTTCAAGTGTAGGTTGAACTAGGTGACCCCTGAATCTCTTTCAAGCTGTTTCCCTAATTCTTTGGTGCCCTGAATGGTTTGTGGAAGTTTTTTTTTTCCTTAAAGGAAAACACTGATTTTATGTTGTGTTTCTGTAGATTAATATCTTCTTCAGTTGGAACACAGTAATTTCTCAGATTGCTAAGTGTCATGATTTCTTCTAAAAGGGCAATGTGAACCAAAGCATCTTTTGGTGCAACACTGACACCTTATGGTCATTTGTGTCAAGACCTATTTAGTTTAAATGTCAGTGCAGGAATTACTAGTTTCAAGACAGGAGCAATCCCACTCAAATTTTCACATGTGATCTTTGCCTACAGTTGATCTTATGACAGTGACATCTAACCTAACTACCCGTGGCTCCATTAAAGGGGGTTCATTTCATGAAGAGGAAAAAGAAATGTCTTTCATGCACTGTTTTGTCATCATTTAAATAGTACTATGGTGACTCCAGGAAAGTAATTTAGCCTCTCAGTTCTAGGCAATTCCTTAAGTGGACAAGTTGCAGAGAAGGTAGCAACCTATACTAGTAAAGGTAGTTTTCTCTCCTGGGAGCTCCCAATACCAATGAAATCACAGATTTTGGTCCTATCCTTTGAATAGTAGGAAATAATACTAAAGAGTAAAATTGTCAGTTTTTTTTCTCCTTTCAAAATGAATAGCTGTTATGGGGACAGGGGGTGAGTCTTTCTTCCAAATCAGGTTCTTTGTTTTGTTTTGTTTTGTTTTTTTGCAGGGGGGGAGGGTTGTTTCTTTGTTTTTTTGATTCACACTGAGCAGAAATGAAATGTAATCATTTCTAAGAAGAGAGAGGAGAACCATGAACGTGTGGTGAGGAGAGGGGATATAATATCTTTTTCTTCTTTTCATTCCTCCTTTTCAAATTCCTAAACCATAATGTTGATGTCAGAAGGCATGCTTCATAAGAATGTAGATAATACTATTTTTCTGTAGAGCTTCCGTTGTTAGAAGATAGAATTCAATCAGTTAGCAAAACAGATGAGTATTAAACTAGTTATAAAAGTACTGAATATTATAAGTATTATATGTTATAATATTTTATGAAAGGGAATTTTCAAAGAGTTTAGTATATTATACCTCTGAAGACTACTGAGATCATTTAAATTTGAGCTGGTATTCTTTATATACATATATACATATATATGTATATATATATACGTATATATGTATATATATATATGTATATATATATACATACACACACACATATTTGCTTTTTGGAGGGCAATTAGGGTTAAGTGACTTGCCCAAGGTCACATGGATATGTTTTGTGTGTGTGTGTGTGTGTGTGTGTGTGTGTGTGTGTGTGTGTTAAGTGTCTGAGGCCTGATTTAACCTCAGGTCCTCCTGACTCCTGGGCCAGTGCTCTATTCACTGTGCCACCTAGCCACCCCTGAGCTAGTATTCTTGAGCAACCTTAAAAAGAAAAACAACTTGCTTATCAATAACTAGAAAAAATTATAAAAGTAGCACAAGAGCCTATAGAAAAGAAGGTATTAACCACTGGTCAGATATGTTGACACCATGGCAAATAAGAGAAATGAACCATCGTGGTGTTCCAATCTCTTCTAGTTAGTGATATAGGACTTTAAACAGATCTGGGATTTTGTCTGTGTAATAGTATAATGAGCTCCCAGACAGGAACTTTTACTATCAATGAAAGTTGGCATGGCACCTTTGCTTTTATAGCTTTAGAGATTTGACTGGGAGTACTGAGAAAATAAATGAGTTGGGAAAGGGGAAGGGATCACCCAGCTAGGTTGTGTCAGTAAAACATGAACATCTGACTCAGGTCTCTGAAACTGTCTCTATAACTACTAGGTCATCCTGCCACTCATCTCTCTTAGACCTTAGGCATTTGAGACTCTTGCAAAGCAATCAAATAGCAAAGTAAAAGAGGACATGTGGAATGTGTTGAGCCCAAGTTTGTCTCATTTTGTGAGTCTCACGAGTATGACACAGAAGACAGTGGAAAACACTTCACTTTGACCTCTGTGACAAGCAAAAGGTAAATATGTTTCTAGTGTTGTGATAGGAATGGTTGGCTCCTTTCAGCCCATAACTAAGCTGACTCACAGGAGGCCAGTTGAGACAGAGACTGTGCTCTTTTCCTAAGTCAACAAAATTCATAGTAAGGAGAGATCTGGCCAGGGCAATGGATAACTCCTAGGCTTAACCTGTCTTCTGACCCCTGCTGCAGGGAAGTGGGGGAACGACAACAACAACAACAACAACAACAACAAACTCTCATAGTCTATATGCGGGATGCTGTTGAAGTAATTTCATGCTGCCCCAGATGTATCACTCTAGGGGCTACTGACTCTTGTCCATTTAAATCCTTCCTGTAAAGTGTTTCCAAGTCTTTTGAAATGTTGCCCAGGAATCTAGTGATACTCTGGGGGATGGAGTTAAGGATGGAAGCTGACCCACACCTAAGACTCAGTGTTTTACTAAGAGAAGGGGAAACTGAAAGGGATAAAGGCTTCATCTTTTGACTCCCTTAGGAGAGAGTGTGTCAGCTCCATCATGCAAGGCTAGTCTGCTTAAATCAATGTCTATGCCTCTGAGGAGTGATTTCAGGGGCTTAAGAAAGCCTTGCTGACTATAAAGGTCCCTACCTCTGTCCCCTTACTCCACCCCCATCACGATAACTAATATTCTATTGTTAGAATTATTTTGCCATGCTGTTGGTTTTGAGTTTTTATCCCTGCTAAATTCAAGTAGCCTTTTCAAGGCTATCACATTAAACTGTTATTGCTAATTTATTTCTGAGCTTGAATGAGTTTATTAGGTATTTTTTGAATGGAAAAAGGAGGTGGAAAATGACATGAACAGAAGCATGACAGCACTGGATAATTAAAGGAATAAGAAATATAGTTGGGACCATAGTGAGGCTAATGGCGCTGAAGACAAATTTTTCCTACATTCCTAATTCACTTGGTTTTGCCCACTAGTGAACTTTGGGTCATTTGAAAGATGTACCAGTTCCAAGGCCTCAGTGGAAACATAAACAGGGTTAAGAAGAAATAATTTCCAAAACTCATTCATTTTAGAACATACCAGGTCACTTCATAAGCTAGTGATCTAACTTTGTTTCTATCCTTGTACAAAAGCTTTTCAAGTGTTGCTGTTTAGATGATTTACCAGAGGAAAATTGAACTCAAAGCATCAAGCAATGTTCCTTTGTATCTTTATCAATGCACAATAGCCCTGCTTTACCTACCTATAGCATTTTCACTTTGGACACTGCATTATAAAATCCTATGAAATCTCATTGGAAAGAGATAAGTACATAGTACTTATAGGATCACTCCTCTGTAGAACTGGTATTTGTTAGGGGATCTGGGTTTTACTTTAGGGTTCCAGAGTTTAAAGTGTGCTGACAACACTTGCGTTCCAGCAGCCTAGAAATGGCTGAGCTTATCACCAGCTAGGTTGGTGAAAAGAGTGAATTAAAATAAGATGCTACAAGCTGCCTTCCCTTGGTAGCCAAACCACAGGAAAATTCCTCCTGAAATGTGTCATATTGTGTTCCCACTGCTCCCTGCTAAGAGCTTTGTCTACTCACAGGAACCAGTTTCAGGTGTCTGACATTCTTATATACTTGAATTTCCCCCCAAAAAACATAGTGAGTTAGTCCTAAACAATGAATTTGCAGGCACATTTAGTGTTCATTTCATCCCATCCAAAACCTCAGCTCTGATTGTTACCTCTACCACTCCCCACTCATCCTTCTTATACTTCTTCACTTTGAACATCTTGGAACAGCAAAGGACACATTGGTCTTGAGTTAACAAAATCTAAGAGTCTCCTAGAGCCACCTTAAGCCCACGATAAAGAAACTTTGCCTTTGCCAATTCATACTTTCCAATCATCAGGGTTCCACACAGCTGCAAAAGTGTTATTTGGTAAGCACAGCTCTAACCATGTCACTGACATGCTCTAGAAGCACCAGCACCTCCCTGTTGCCGTAAGGCACATTTGAGGAACTCCTCCAATTGGCATTGAAAAATCTTCACCATGATTCCAGGCCACTTTCCCAGACTTGTTACACATTACTGTCCTTCATGAACTTTGTGATCCAGCCAAACTGGTGTACTTACTCTTCCCCATATACAAAGCCAATCTCTCATCTCTGCGTCTTTGCAAAAGCTATCGGCCATGACTAGAATATACTCTTTCCCCATCTCAGCATTTTAGCATCCCTGTCTTCCTTCAAACCTCAGCTCAAAAACCATATCCCAGTGAAGTCCTTTACTGAAACCCCACTCCTCAGGTCCGCAATATAATATGCCTGACAAGTGGTCATTCAGTTTCCATTTGAATTGCCTCCATGGAGGAGAAAACCATGTCTTCCTGAGGGTCACCCATTCTACTTGGAGATGGCTCTAATTGTGAGAGTTTTATTGCCATGAAGTCAAAATCTGCCTCTTTGAAACTTTTACCCTT
Organism: Gymnobelideus leadbeateri; assembly: GCA_011680675.1. Classification (NCBI taxonomy): domain Eukaryota; kingdom Metazoa; phylum Chordata; class Mammalia; order Diprotodontia; family Petauridae; genus Gymnobelideus; species Gymnobelideus leadbeateri. The sequence continues at coordinate 76,656 of WOXC01004223.1, read as the reverse complement.
TTCTCCCAATTCTGTGCTCTAGGAACAAATGGAATAAGACTAATCACTCCCTTTTTTCCCATATGACAGCCCTTCAGATAGCTGAAGACAGTTATGATATCTGCCCTGTGTCATATACTCTCAAGTCATCTTGCCACCTGTGGAGACTTATGCAACATTTAGGACTAAGACCTTTCTCCATTTCATTCATCAAACCTTCCCCAGCTACTCCAGAGATTGCTGATTTGTCCTAATTCTGAAATCAAAAGAAGGGTTTTTACAAGCAAACTCTTTAAATACAAAGCAGATTTTGTCTTTTTAATAAAATAGATTAATAATACTAATAACAACGACAACAACAATAATAATAATGATGATAATAATAGTAATTTGCTCTCTTTGGGTTGATGTTCAGATTTCCTTCTTTGTATCCCCAGCCAAAGCACAGTGGGTTTCAACACCTTTCCTTTTATTGATTTAAACACTCTCCACTGAATGAATAACTTCTCTATGTCTATAAAAAAGGTTTTTACAAATTATTGTAACTGAAAAAGTCATGCTCCTATGGTCAACCTAAGTCTGTCTAATAAACTTCACCAAACATCTAATATTCAGATAAAAGGTATATAGATTGTTCCAAAAGTCCTAGGGAAGTTGAAAGAAATGAAAAGCTGAATTTAGAACTGAAGGTAACTTTTAAAGGTTGCAAATGCTCTACATAGCATTCTGTAGATGTCTTAAGTTACTCAAGCCTCAAACTGCACTAAGACTTTTAGGATGCTAAGTACAGCAAACCTCCAGACCCAATTTAAAAATGTTTCCGGTATGGCAGACCTGCCAGCCCTACCCTCTGCTGGCATAATCAAACTTTTGACCCATGCAGGCTACGTGTATCTCAAGAAAGTTGCATAGCTTCTCAGTGCCCTCAAGATGCAGTAAAATTATAAGTTGCAGATCAAGGACTCATTTGCATTGGCAGAGAGGGAGCTCCTCACCAGGAATTACCTAAGCTTATGAAATCATAGGAATGGTCAGAAATATGTAAGTCACTATGCTGGATGCCATAGATAGAAAGAAACAACAGTCTTTGCCCTCTATGAGCTTATATTTTATATGAGGCAGGATTTCTATTAGCTATATGCAGACCCTCCTGTATCCCTTCTCCAACTTCAGTTGACAGACAAAAGTCAGGGTTAAAGTGAGGTCATTCTGGCATTAGACTTTGGAAGCCAAATATTTGTGGAAGAAATGATCCTTTGCTTACCTACAAAAATCCAATGAAAATTTTGTCATTCTATGCTGCTAATTGAGAAAAAAAAATATCCACTGGTGTTGTTTGTTTGTTTGCTTTCCAGATGGGAATCAACGTTGTGGACTCAGCTGTGTCTGGATTAGGTGGTTGTCCTTATGCAAAAGGTGCTTCTGGGAATGTAGCAACAGAGGATTTGATATATATGCTGAATGGTCTGGGACTCAATACGGTAAGTTATTATAAGGCATTCAAATAATATTCATGTATTCCATGAAGCTCCAGATCAGAAGATTTGTAAGAACTGAAAACTCATTCTAAGGTCAAGGTTTTACTTCACTCCTGCCGTGTACTGAAACATAGAGATGAAAATCCAATATCAGAGATAACTTTAAAAATAACAACATTGCTACAGCTCAATCATTGAGAACAATAATACTTTATATTTGTTGCAACATTTTATACTTCAGTTTAAGAGGCAGCATAGCACAGGGGATACAGATTCAGCTCCATGTTATGGAAAATAGGAGGAATTCAAGTCTTACCTCTGAGATAGACTGGCCAAATCATCCTAGACAAGTCATTTAAAGCTCAGTTACACAGACAACTCCCTAAAACTCTGAAGTTGCTGGAAAGTTTCTGATCTGCCTCAGTGGGGGACGTTTCCCAATGGGAAATTCCTGAATAAATGAAATCATAGGTCTAAATGAATGCTCCCTAGCCCACGCCCAGATGCCATAGATGAAAACAAATTCACCATGCATTTATCAAGTGTCAGACACTGGACTAGCTAGGCAGCATGGTTAAAAAGACAGAAATGGAATCAATTAACAAACATTTAGTAAGGGCCTACTATGTTCCAGGCATTGTGCTAAGCTATAGGGATATAACAAGAGGCAAAAAGATAGCCCAAATTAAGGTTCAGAGTAATTCAATGATTTTTTTTAAATCAGCTATGAAAAATGGGAAGGTTTATTAGATATTGGTGCAAAACCATTTGAATGGCCTAATATTTAATAAACATTTGTTACTTGTTAAGTGTCAGAAATTTAAATTTAAAGGTGAAAGGAATATTAGGGATTATTAAATTTAACACTTTTCATTTAAAGATGTTGAGATGGTATAATGGATAGAGAATTGGGCCTGGAGTCAGGAAGACCTGAGTTCAAATGTGGTCTCAGACACTAGCTGTGTAACTTCGGGCAAGTTACTTAATTTCTCTTTGCCTAGGAAGCATCTAGGTGGCACAGAGAATAGGGCAGTGGGCCTGGAGTCAGGAAGACCTGTGTTCAGATCTCGCCTCAGACATTTCCTAGCTGCATAACCCTTGCCAAACCTTGGTTTGTCACAGCTTCCCCAACTGTAAAAAGGGAATAATAACAGCAGGGTTGTTGTGAGTATGAAAAGAGATAATATTTATAAAATGATTAGCACAGTTCATGGTACTTAGTAGGTATTATAAAAATGCTTAATCCCTTCCTTCCTGACTTACTGATGAAGAATCTGAAGCTTAGAGGGCATAAGAGGCAAACCGTTGTTCACATAGGTAGTAAGTGGCAAATCTGGGATACTAGTCCAGATGCTCAACTCCAGATCCAACCATCTTTCCACTTTATTGTACTGCATCCCACGTCATAGCATTACAGAATTAAAGCTGGAATAGATTCCAGAGGTCATCTAGACTGAGACTCCAAGAAAGAAAATGACTTACACACTGTTACATAGGTAAGAATCGACAGAGACTAAATTTCAACCCAGATCTTTTGACTCCAAAAGCAGCGTTCATTCCTTGGGACCACATTATATCTCAGAATGACTTGGGTTCTATCTATCTACACACACTAGGTATGGTACTCCATTTAGAAAGGGATTAAGTCGATTTCAGGAGAAAAAAAATAAAGTAAACATTTGAGACCATAGAACAAAAGAAGTCAGTCACAAGGTAGTGACAAGAGCACAGAATTTGAACTTAGCAGACCAGGGGTCAAAACTTGGCCTCTGCACTGTGAACTTAGTCAAATCATTTAACCTCCCTTGGCCTCAGTTTCTTTATCTGTAAAAAAAAGAACTCTAGTCATTAAGGTCTCATTCAACTCTGAACATACCTGATACACCTGAATCACTTGAATCTCAAAAGCCCCGAGTCTTCCCTTAGTGCGCACGACCTTCTCTAGCTTTAAGTATAAACTCTGTTGTTTGATGAGATATTGCAATAATATTTTTCATATTTAGGAGATGGAGAACCTAAAAGAAAACTTTTTTTAAGGATGAGGCTATTACTCTGAGAAGCAAAATAATGACAATTTAAAATTTGTTCTACTTGACATTTTAAGTCCTACAAAAGGGTAGAAAGCTGCTAAAATGAAGCTCCTTTCTTTGCATGTATTTCAACAATCCAACTTAAATGACTGTTACAAATGGAATTCTGAGGAGGTGATGAGAGGATTTGATGGTTGATGAAGCTTTAAAAGTCTCCTGTGAGCACTTGTTGGAAGATAATTAGGAACTTTCAGCTAACACATGTAGGCAATCATACAAAATTTCCTTTCAACTTTATGAGAGAATTCAAACTAGAGTGTTCCTTGGATCCAACAGAGAAGGCACCTATGGACCTGCCTCAAAACCAAGAGTTCATAATTAGAGACCTACAAACTTTTAAATGTATATTTTGATATAGTTGGGTTCCTCCATGATTCTATGTCTTTTATTTTATGCATTTAAAAATATCATTCTGAGAAGGGGTCCAGAGATTTCACCATACTGATAAAAGAAGCCGTGACACACACACAAAGATTAAGAAGCCCTAAATCAATTTTTTTAGCATTTCTATAACTATCTCCATTTCCTTTTAAATTTATATCACTTAAAAATTTCTATAAGCTGACACATGAATTATTTCTGTATTTTCTTTTTGACTTAAAAAAATATTGCCTTAAAATTTTGTTTCTTTCAGTCTATATCTTGCAACAGTAAAGAGTTCTTATGTTTTCTGTGATGCATTGGGGTTTCCTTAAGTAAGATACAGCCTGAAGTAACTCTTGGTTCTGGGAATAGTTGTACAAAAAATAGCAATAATGAAATTCATTTACATGTAGTAGATTTAAGAAAACAATGTTTATATGGCTATTTTTTTCTTAATAAAAAAGAGCAGGGAATTCAAAATCCTCAAACTCAAAAACACAACTAAAGAACCACTAAAAAGTTTGCATAGTAAAAACCAGTTAAAAGGGAATATATGTGTGTGTGTGTGACACACATATATGCATATTTGTGTGTATATATGCTCCCATATGCTGCTGTTCAGTTGTTTTGAGTTGTGTCTGACACTTCATGACCCCATTTGGGGTCTTTTTGGCAAAGTTATGGGAGTGTTTTGCCATTTCCTTCTTTAGTTCATTTTACGGATGAGAAAACGGATGCAAACAGGATTCAGTTACTTGAACAGGGTTATATATAGTAAGTGTCTGAGGTCAGATACGATCCCAGGTCTTCCTGACTCCAGACCTGGCACTTTATCCATTGTAGCACTTAACTCCTACCAGCACCTGCACCCCCTACCACATAAACACAAGTAGGTTTCTGTAAGCTCCTGAAAATGCCATCACTGTTTTGGAACACACCAGGGACATATGCAAAATTATATTTACAAAGGATGCAAACCATGAGAGCATTCCATAACTGTAAAGAAGGACCAAATAAATCCACTTTTAAAGCAAAGTAAGAAAGAGGAAAAACATTTATTAGGCCATCTACTATGTCCTCCGCACTGTGCTAAGTGCTTTAGAAATATCTCATTTGATTCTTACGGTAATCCTTGAAGGTGTTATCACTCTTTTATAGTTGATTTGCCCAGGGTCACCTAGCTTAGCAAGTCTTTGAATTCAACCTCAGAGACTATCTGGGTCACCCCAGACAATTCACTTAACCTATGTTTCCCTCCATTTCCTTCTCTGTACAACGGGGATAAATAATAGCACCAACCTCTGAGGGAAGTTGTGAGGATCAGATGAGATAATATTTGCAAAGCACATAGCACAGTGCATGGCCCATAATTGGTACTAATAAATGCTTGTCCCCTCCCCACTTCTCATTCCCCTAATACTATTTTTAATTGAGACACTGGGACATACATACTACACAAAGATTAAATTATAGTTCATCCGGACCAGTGACATGCCAATTTCAACCTTAAAAAACCCTTAGTGGTCTGTTATAAATAAATTTAGCTAAATATTTTTATTGATTTTTATCAGGTTTGGGAAGTCCTGGTATGGAAACTCTCTTCATAGTTTTAAATTGCCATTCTGTCTATAATTTATAGCTTTAGAAAGTTACCAAAGAACTGAATAGTTAAGTGACTTTATATGATCTCAGAGCCATTATGTATGAAATTCAGATGCAGATTCAACTTCTTGTAATTCTAAGACCTCTATTAGTTTAGATCTTTATTTGCTATAATACACTGCCTCTAAACCAGGAGTTCGTAATTTGAGGCCCACAAACTTTGTAATGTACATTTTAATAATATTTTGAAATAGTTGGTTTTCTTTATGATCCTATATCTTTTATTTTATTCATTTTATTTATGCATTCAAAACATCATTTTGAGAAGGGGTTCAGAGATTTCAACAGAATGATAAAGGAAGCCATGACACATGCTAAAAGATTAAGAACCTCTGCCCTAAATCTTTTTTTTAGTATATCTATAACTATTTTTAGCTCCATTTTCTTTCTAATTTAAAATATCATTGGAAAATTTCTACATGCTGATGCATGAATTATTTCTGTAATTTCTTTTTTACCTAAAAAATTTATTGTATTCAAGCCTTTTTCCCTTTAAGTCTATATCTTGTAACAGTAAAGATTTCTTATGTTTTCATATGTCTTCATCTGGAAGCTACTTCAGTCCTTGATCTCTTGAGTTATCTTTGTTTGTGTCTCTTCTAAGTCTGTTGTGCCTTTCATCTAGTTCATCAGTGAATATAATATTTATATTGTGGCTGCCCCATGACATTTCATATGGGTAAGATTATATACTATGCTTTAATTTAAAAAACATATTTAGAATTTATAGGTCTCATGATCAATTATAGGCCTTGATCATGAGGGTGATGGACTTAAAGCCAGTAAGATACAGGATGGAATTCCAGTTCAAACTTTTACTAGGAGGGTGACCTTCAGCAAGTCATTTTACTCCTCTGATTCAATGTTTTTATCTTTAAAAGAGGGATATTAATAGTACCTATTTCACAGGACTATTATGACTACCAAATGAGATAATGCAGATAAAATACATTTTGAAAATATTTGATAATAGCTGACATTCATATAGCTCTTTAAGGTCAACAAAGTGCTTGATGTATATTATTCATTTGATCTTTACAAGATCCCCTTCAGGACTGTTATCCCCACTTTTCCAATAAGGGAACTGAGGTCAGAGAAGAGAAATACTTAGCCAGAATGACACAGCTTTTAAGTGTTTGAGGCAGGATTCAAACCTGAGTGCTCTTGAAACTGAATATAGCTCTATATTAACTATTATTAAAGAGAACAAATGAAAACACTAATACCGTATTCCATAAGGAGGACTAAATGTGAAAGATTTAGGTTTAGAATGATGAAATCATCATTGGATAATTATTGAACCAGGTAGAAATAGTAGACATAACTAGGTGGCATAGTGAATAAACTACTGGACCTTGAGCCAGGAAGATCTAGATTCCATATTGGTTTCAGACAGTTACTAGCAAGTGGGTTGGTGGCCTTAGGCAAGTCATTTATCCTTTGCTTGCCTCAGTTTCCTCATCTGTAAAATGGGAATAATACTAGCATCAATCTGAAACAGTTGTTGTGATGATAAAATTAAATATTTGTAAAGCACTTTGTAAACTAGAAAGTTCTTTTTAAATGCTAGCTAGTAATACTACTAATAGACTTTTATTATCTCATTTCTCCCCTCTCTTCTTTCTCATTTTTCCATTGACCAGGGAGTTAATCTTTACAAAGTGATGGAAGCTGGGAGCTTTATCTGTAAAGCTATAAATAAGACAACAAATTCTAAAGTAGCACAGGCCTCCTTCAGTGTTTGACATGAATGAAGCTGGGTTGTGAAACTTGGAAGCTCAATTTCACCTATATACATCTCATCTGAAAAACATTATTGTCACTGTATTGGGAAATGTGAAATGATGGGCAGAAGTGGAACTGGGCTCTCAAAAAGAATATTGTTGACTCAAAGTATAGCATCGATACCAGGTAAATAGAAGGACTTGTGGATAAATAATAAAACAATTCAGTGTGTAAATGTATTAGAACTTGGAGAATGCCATATATTGCTGTGACAGAAATAACTTTTAATTCACTTGAAAATTGACTGCAGATTTCCCCAATATTGCATACTTGGTTAATACTTAATCAAGTTGGTTCAACACAGCATACATATTTTCAGTAGTTTATGAGATTCCACATAGTGTGTGGCCCTGATATTATACATTTTGCTCCTGGATCTCAACTTTATGTTTGCCAAGTCAGTTAAGTTATGAACGAAGAGCCAAATCTCAATATGACCCTAAGTAATTTTAGCAATAAGACTTTTGTATTTCAACTATAGTTAACATCTGTTAACTATTTGAATGACTTTATCTTGTTCCAAGAGGCTGTGGTCAATGGCAACATGCCATATCCTGGGAACATATTAGGACCTCCCATATTTGTTAACATGCATCCAGTTCACCATACTTCCCTTTTCATCAGTTATAGTACAAACCAATGGGCTCTTACTCAACAATAAAGAAATTGGAGGTAGGATTTCCATACCATTTACTTCAGACCATAAAAAAAGAATGACTCTGGCTCTACTTTTAGCACATCCTATTTTTGCATTTTTTTTCAGGTTCGATATTGCCCTAGTAACTCGAATTGTAATTGCAATGCTATTAAGGACAATTCTCAGTGCATGAACAATGTCATTCTTCCTCATTAAGTAGTTAAGTTAAAGCATCATGCAAGCAAGTTATCTACTTTTTAGTACTTTGCTCAATGTTAAACTTGATGAAATTCTTGCTTATTGTAAACTCAAGAGGAAAAATTGTCACATAGAAAATCCTTACTGAAATGCACTAGGTTAATGCATCAGAGATGAGTAACGAGAAATACTGTGTTAAGAATAACATTTCAGTAACCTATGCAAATCATATACAGAAGATGTAATATTTCATTCTGAAATGTCAGTTCTCTTATTTATGTAGGCTTCTCCAGTAATACCTGGTGATATTATCTTTTGAATAAAATGAATATTGGTTCAAATATGAAAATGAATGTTGTGGGCTTTCTATTGATATTCATCAACTCTCTTCAAATATATTTTTTTTAAAAATCAAAGCAAGAAAGAGAGCTGCTGATTGTAACTAAGGTGAGTTTAATAACAATAGCATGAATAATATATTTCATAAATGGAATGGCCTAGAGTTGGCAAAATCAAAATAACTATCAGAGAAAGGGCTTAACTCTCTTGGTAGTGGAATAGTAGTGAAGGAGGCAGGCACATCTTCCCAAAACCTTCTTTGTTAACCAAAATGTTAAGCCTAGTTTGCTTCTTTCATTGAAAAAGCATTCATTGATGATGTCAAGGTTGTTTTCTTTCCCATTTCCCTAGCTTCCAAATATATAACTATGCATGCCTTGCCCTTGTATCCCTTGTTATTTAACTCTCAAACCAAAATAAAATATCTATATTCATCAAGAAATATTAATATCATATGAGCCTGTGGATAAATAAGAAAGAACGTATTATAGTGATCCAGTGAAGGAACACAGTTCCTAAGATTTTAAACTCTAAGAAGCTAGTTTCCATCTTGATATCACTGGCTCCTAGAATGGTGCCTCACAGAACAAAGGTGCTTAATCAGTGCTTTTTGAAATAAATTCAATGTCAGAAATCATCAAATCCAAATCTTTCAATATGTGGAGGAGAAAAGGGAGGTCCAGAGATGATTAAGTAGCGTCTGACTGGAACCCAGGTTATTTGACTGCACTGTAGGGCTCTTCCTCTTAATCTTGCCTCTCTTTGAAGTTATGGTTTCTCTATAACCAGTAGAGGCTGCTGAGTTCCCTGCATTGTCTGTTGGTGTGAAACACAGAGTGCTCCTCTGTTGCACAAAACATCACATATATTGCTAATTTTATATATATATATATATATAATTATATATATTTAATTATATATATAATTAAATCCTCTAAAGCATCATATATATATATATGTATATATATATATATATATATGTATATATGATGCTTTAGAGGTTACAAAGTTTCTCATTTTTTCCTCACAATAACCCTGGGAGGCAGATGCTATTCTTCTTCTTCCCATTTTACAAATGAGAAAATTAATTCTGTTGAAGTGTAAGATTTCAAATGGCTTATCCAGGGTCATACAGCTAGTAAGTATATGAGGTCAGATTTTCCCGACTGCAAATCTATTCTCTGTGCCATTAGACAAAAAACAAAAATCCTATAAAATAATTTAGCTGGTACCTGTAGAAGTCCTAGCCTAAAAAATAATTAAAGCCAGAAAAGCTCTTTACCTTCTTTAGCAGCAAGCACCCTAGCATACCAAGGATGGCTGCCAACACAGGTTCACAGATCAGCTTTTCTAAAGGAAAGAAACTCAAATGGATTAACAGTCTTACTTTAATCAAACATATGTCATTTACCTAGTTCAGGGGAAAAAAGTCAGCACCCTGAACTTCAGAGAATACAAACAAGTTACAAGCAGACAACAAATATAGAGAAACATCAGCAGACAGGCTTCCAACTGTCTGACCATTGCATCAATACCTAGTCAGTTATCAGAGAGGGAAGCATTGACATCTGGGTTTTCAAAGCCAGGGGGCTCTCAATGGCTGCCCAGAGTCTCATCTGGTCAAATAATACAACTCAAAGTGAGCCCCAAAACAAAATCTCACACCAGAGTATATATAGCCTTCTCCTGGCTCAGAGAATGTCACAATCCTCTTGACCCACTGCCCAATCACACAGCACCAAGATGTGGGCATTCCTGTAAAACAAGCCTACTTCTTCCAAATGATAATCTCTCAAATATTGACAGCTATTGCGAATTATTTCCAAAACCCTCTACACCCCTCATTCCTATCTGTGACAACAGCTGATTTGTTCAGAGAGGAACTTACTTTTATCTGTCAAAAAAGTATTTATATAACTTTTGGTAGAGAAGAGGGATCGTCTATTTAGACTTGGAAGAGGTGATAAAAACCCCTTTTAAACTGCCCTAGAACTGAGCTGTCTTGATTAGTGGCTATTGTTCAGTCTTTTCTGACCCTTTGTGACCCCATGGCCAATAATGTTCCTGGGGTTTTCTTAGTAAAGATAAGTGAAATGGATTATGATTTCCTTTTCCTCAGAATTAAGGCAAAGGGGTTAAGTGACATGTCTGGGGTCACATAGCTATTAAGTGGGGTTAAATTTGAACTCAGGTCTGACTCCAGGCCCAACACTATCCACTGAACTTTTTTTTTGCCTCCAGGGCAAATAGAAGTGGGTTGTCCAAGGTCACACAGCTAAGTGACCAGATTGGAACTCAGGTTTTTCTGACTCCAGGCCCAGCACTCTGAACCTAGCTGCCCTTCTCCTGACTGGTAGATAAGTGCAAATACACCTAGCCCACTATATATAGCTGACCACAGAACATGCTTCACTTTCCATGTAACTATCCAGCAGGACACCAAGGCTTTCCCAATGTGAACAACTTGTGATCTGCACTAGCACACTACATAGATATCTCTATTCTTCCTCCCCTCGCCTCCAGCTTGTCTCGACCACCTGGATTTCCATTGTCACATTCCTGCTCTAGAACAGCAACCAAATCAATGTTACTTTTGCTACAGAAAAAGGCAAGGCCATCTACTACCTTATAGCTCTATTCACAACCTTTGTGACTACCTAGACTAAAACTCCATTCCCTGGTTATCAATTCCGTATATGTGTTGTATCCCTTTATTAGAACATAAGCTCCTTGAGGGCAAGGACTGTCTCACTTTTGCCTTTATATCCCCAGAACCAGAGATAATGCCTAGAACATAGTAGGTGATGAATAATAATAATAATAATAATAATAAATATATATCCACTACTTTAAATAAATTTCTATCCTTTATTTACTATTTTAATCACCTGACATATTACTGCTTTAAAATATGACTTTATTGGTTTATGATTTTTTCCATCTTTAAATATCTCTTTGTACCACTCCCCTCCCTATTCTAGAGGACCATAACAAATATTTTTGGCTTCATACTTTAAGATTTGCAAAATGATAATTATTATGATTATAGCCATAATTTAGATACAGTGCTATCATTAAACACAACAGCCCTGTGGATTAGAGTTATTATTATCTACCAAGAAACTGAAGGTCAGAGACGTTAAATGACTCGCCTAGGGTCACACAGTTGGTAGACATCTGAGGCAGGATTGTATATTCGAGTTTTCTTAACTACAAATCCAGTACTGTATTCACTGTGCCACCTAGCTTCCTCTGTTTCTTTTGATTCTGTGAGATAGAAGTGCTATTCACAAGTAAGGAGATTTGATGCTCAGAAAGATTGGTTATTGGTCCACTACTAAAAATTTCATAAGTATCTACAGTAGACTTTTAACCCAGGTCTTTCTGTTTCAGAATTGGCACTCTTCCCATTATACCAAACTAGTTGAATGCTAATTCTTTCAACCAATTCTGACATAATGTGGTTTTCAATCTTCTTACCATCATGGTCACCCTCCCCTGGATGTGTTTCACTGTGTTAACATCTCTCATAAAACTTTGCAGCAAGAAATGAATAAATCATACAGATGAGGTCTGACTAGGGTTGAATATAGTAGGTTAATTATAGTAATAATTTTGGAAGCAGTGCCTCCCAACTTAAGAAAGCCTTAGTTCTCTTCTTTAGCTGCCTGGTCACTGTTGACTCAGGAGCCTCTCAGTAGTCAGTAAGTCCCTTGAGGGCAAGTACTATATCTTGTTCATCTGTGTATCCCTCTTTGCATAGTGCTTTTGACATAATAGTTGCTTGATAAATAATTGAACATGGGCATTATTATAGAGAATGTAGAGAAAAAACACACACAGAAACAGAGACAGATAGAGAGACAGAAAGAGGGAAAAATATTCAAATTAGAAATTGAATCAGTAACTTGGGGATCAGTGAGATTTATTGATCTGACTTGCAGCTGAATTTTCCCATATATGTTGACTTACCCTGCTAGAATGTGAGATCCTTGTAAGAAGGGTCCCTCTTACTTTTTTCTTTTTAACTTTAGTGCTTAGAACAAAGTATTTGATATGGGTTTTTTTTTTATTCATTCATTCATTCATTCATTCATTTTAAAGGACTGAATTGTGTTCCCTAACTCTCCCAATTACTACCCCCATCTATATTAACTTGGTATCCTGTTTTAAGAAAAAAAAAAGAGACCATGTGGATTGCAATACAAATTGAATGGAGAGGCAGGGTGTGGCAACTAAAAATTACAGGTACTGGGAAAGGTAATAAGTAAGATACATCTTCTGTTGAAGTGGAAGGCATAATTCATCCTATTCTATGTTTACCTTTGACATAAGAATGGAAAGAGTGCTTATCCTCTCTTAACATTCCCCTTTTCTCCCCTCCTACATAGTTTTGTAGTCAGGACAGTCAGGACAGACATAAAACACTCAGCCTCAAGATAGGGTATGAACTAGGAAAGAATGGTTACAAATGATCTCTTAGTTACTAAATCCAATGGCCTTTTCTCAATCCTCATTTTCCTTGGCCTCTATGTAGCCTTTTATACTATTGACCACTCTTTCTTCTTTAACTCACTTTTCTTTCTAGGTTTATGGGACGCCATTCTCTCCTAGTTCTCCTCTCACTCCTCCAACCATTCCTCTCTCTCCTTGCTCTATCCTCATCCAGATCATGCCCCCTAAATACAAGCAGCCCTTGGGGGTTCTTTCCTGGGTCATTTTTTCTTCTATACTATTTTGCATAGTGATCTCATCAAGTCTTATGGATTTAATGACCCTCTCTCTGCTGAAGCTTTTAAAATCTGCCTTTCCTGCCCTAATCTTTCTGTCCAACTCTAATCTTGCATCTCTCATGGCCTTTCAGGCATTTCATATTAGATGTCCAGTAGATATCTTAAACTTGCTATGTTCAAAACAGAAATCATTATCTTTTCCCCTAACCCTCCCCTGCTCCTACTGTTCCTGTTACAATAGAGAGCAATACCATCTTCCCAGTCCCTCAGACTTGCAACCTATGAGTCAGCCTAGAATCCTTGCTCTCTCCCCCTCCTCATCCAATCTGTTGCCAAGGCCTGCAGATTTCACTTCCGCAACCTTCTGTCCTATGACATTGCCACCACTCCAGCAGTGCAGTCCTTCGTCGACTTGTGCCATGAATCCTGCAATAGCTTGCTGATGGATCTTCCTGACTCAAATCTCTCTCCACTCCAATCCATTCTCCATTCAGCCACTAAAGTAATTTTCCTAAAATACAAGTCTGATCATGTCACCCCTCTATTTAATAAACTCCAGTGGCTCTCTCCAGGAACAAGTATAACATATTTTGTTTGATATTCAAAGCTCTTCATTAACTAGCTCCCTTCCACCTTTCCAGTCTTCTTCTACCTTCTTACACCTTATACCTTACTCCTTCTTTCCCAATAAGGACTCTTCATTCCAGTGAGCCTGACTGGATAAGATACTCCATCTCTTGGCCCTGGACATTTCTTCTGGCTTTATCCCCTCTCTGGAATGCCCACCCTCCTCTGCTCCTAGTACTGACCTCCCTGACTTCAAGTCACAAACAAAATCCCACCTCCTACAGGAAGCCTTCCCTAGCATCTCTTAATTCCTCTATATCTCTATATAGCTTGCTTTGCATATATTTGTATGTTGTCTCCTCTACTAGATTGTAAATCCCTTGAAGGTGGGGCCTATTTTTTTTTGCCACTTTTTGTACCTCCTGTACTTCACACAGTGCCTGGCACATAGTAGGTATTTAATGTTTATTGATTGATTTTTCCCTGACAGCAGGTTATAGGTTGATTATAAAACTCTATGTCAATCTCAAGCAACTTCTTTTTTTGTATATTTTTTAGCACCAGTCAGATGGAGTGATATCTTCATCTCATTGGATGCTTCTCTGAGCTGACTGGAGCTCCCTAAAGTTCTATTTACCATATTCTAAGGACATAGGTACCCAATAAAATCAGACCCTGGTCCATCTTCATTCAAAGTGCATGTACTCCAAAAGGATACCATGTTCTATTAATAAGATGATATAATGATATAACCTTTATCTGTCTCTATCTCTGTCTCTGTGTCTCTCTCTCTGTCTGTCTCTATCTCTGTTTCTCTGTCTGTCTGTCTCTGTCTCTGTCTGTCTCTGTCTCTCTGTCTCTTTCTGTCTCTCTGTCTCTCTCTGTCTCTCTGTCTGTCTGTCTCTCTCTGTCTCTCTCTCTGTCTCTCTCTGTCTCTCTGTCTGTCTCTGTCTCTGTCTCTCTCTGTCTCTGTCTCTGTCTCTCTCTCTCCCTCTCTTTCTTTCTCTCTCTCTCACCCCCATGTACTCCTAGGCTGTGTTGGCAATGATTTGGAGTCATCTGAGACACATTTCTTTTCCATGAATTTTCTACTGTATTTTGCTGCATTCCAATATGACCTAAGCTCATCATGCTATACTGGTGAATATCCCACTCCCGGAAAAAAGTTCGCTATCATATATGTGTGAAAGTCCCTTTATAGGCATTTTCCAAGTTTCCTCCCTTTCCCAGGTAAGCAGGCTGTTTATCTTCCTTCAAGCTTCCAAGAAAACCTTCAAATTAGCAAGTACTTCAGCAGGTTGCAGCCACATCAAGGAAAAATCAATTAGATATCACCTCCCCTCACCTTTGTTTTCAAATGCCTATTTGTTTCTTAACACTCAGTTCATTTTTTTTTTTACTTTGGGCTTTCACTAGTCTCCCAAAGGAGGGCAAAGTTAACGTTTTTTAAAAAAAGATACATCTCTGGTCACCAGACTTTAAAATCTATCTCTAGCCTTTCATCGCGAAATGCAAGTATAGGTTTGAAGGCTCCATCTAGTTAGAAGGATGCTTTGTTCACCAAACAAGTGAGGCTAAAAAAAATTCTGTAGGTTAGAGTTAATAGTTTGTATGAAAGATACCTTTGCAATGTTTGTATTTTCAAAATAAAATTCATTTAATTTTAAAATAGTAATAGTGAAATGTTTGGTTTCTTTTTAAAATTTCATAAATAAATGTGTCATGCATAATTAAATATTGATTTTAAAAATTGTTCTTGTTGTACACCCTAAATATATGTTCTGTGAAGGCTTAAGGAGGAATAGCAAGAAGGCCACATTGGCTCAATTGAAGATTATTTGAAGAGAAATATTGGATAATAGAACTGAAAATACAAATGGGTATTAAGTTAGGAACCAAATCTCAACAAGCATTAAGTGCTTACTATGTTCTAGGCACAGATTTAAGAGCTAGGGAGACAAAGAAAGTTAAAAAATAGTTCCTTCCCTCAAGGACCTCACATTCTAATGGGGGAAACAATAAGCAAAAAAAATTCATACAAGATATTTCCAGAATAAGTAGAAGGTGATATCAAAGGGGAGTCACCAGCAGTGGTGGGAGGCCAGAAAAACATTTTCTTGCAGAAGGTATGGTTTGATTTAAATCTTGAAGGAAATCAGGGAGATGCTAGGAGATAGAAGTGAGGAGAGAGAGTATTCCAAGCATGAGTAACAGCTAGTGAAAAGGCAAAGAGCCTGGAGATTGAGTGGTCTTTTTAAGGGACAGCAAGTAAGTGTAATAAGAAAAGTGGAGCTAGATTTTAAAATATGAGTAGGAGAGTAAAGTGTAAGGAGACTGGAAAGGTAGAAAGCACTCTAGTTGTGAAGGGCAAAACCAAAGATTTTGTAATTGTTCCATAAATTCATAGGGAGCCACTGAAACTTCTTGAGTAGGAGAATAACATAATCAGACTTGTACTTTAGGGATATCACTAGACATGTAAAGTTACACTGCGCAGAAAAGAAAACTAAAGCAGGGATCTCCAACAAAGAAGCACCTTCTGGGAATTGTGGACAGCTGCTGGAAGAGTGATGATGGAAAGCAACAACTGACACCATATTGAGGAAGTAGTTAAGCCACATGCTGCTGAGCTACAAGAGGCGATGCCTGGTGATGGTTCAACTTTGTTTATGTCTGTCAATAAATGAGGCTCTGTGTAAGGGCTGTTCTTTGGTATGTGGCATTATATCCCAAGATTTCTGTCATGAGATTTTTTTTCCTTTGAACTCTAAATAAAAAAATAAAAGCAAACTAAAGACTTTTTTTCTTTAATATTGTTTATGGTGTACCCTCCCAAGGGGATTTGGTGACAATATACTAAGTGGTCTTATACAATGAGGTACCCAGGAGATAGTGAGTCAGAGAGAGAAAAGAAATCTGCATTCTACTCATTCCCTTTACAAAATCTGAGAACATCTGATATAAGGATTTCAGTGGTCAAAGAGTAGCAAGTTTATAATAAAAATCTCAGTTTTCTCATATATAAGCACCTGAATTACCTTTTCCAAATGCCCATGGTTTAGACGGCTGAATTTAGGCTTCTGGAACAATAATGGATGAAACCATATCCAGCAATTGCCTGATTTCATACAAATGAGACTGAAGGTAATTCTGGACCCACAGAAAGATGTGAATAAAAGAAGAGTGCCTTTTTGTCAGGCACCCTGTGCCTACATCCACAGGGGTCTGAAATTGTCTCTCTGAGCATGGTATATGATTTTGATATGGCCTAGACACTTGAAACAATAAAGCATAAGAGGAGTGACTAAAGGTATTGAGTGAAAGGTAAGTATGTGACAAGCTCATACTACCAGGTGCCAGTGAAATGAATGAGTAAGTGAATGATTGAAGAAATGAATGAGCATTTCTTAAAGCACTTTTAAATCGGTCCTTTTGCTAAGCACTTTGGAGACAAAGTAAGCAAGGCAGTCACAGATTCTTCATCAAAACAACAATATTCAATAAAGTTGGGCAACATATTAGAGTTTGCTGACTTGGAGCCCTACAATGCTTTTGATGATCAGAATAAGGCTAGGCCTAGAGGAATGTCCCTAGGGCCTCTACTGGAATTGGTGAGAGACAAGCAAGACAAAAAAAATAGCCTAAAATGCTCCTCATGTAGAAGCTTCCTTAATGTTGTGGTTTGGACATAGATACTATTACCTTCATTCTGAGAGAATCCATTGACTCCCTTCCTCATATCACTTCTTCAAGTTATTCACTATTTTTTTTATTACACAATGCTATTGAACTGTTTTGCTATAATGTACAAGAATCTCAGGTTACAAATTGGTACTCTTAGAACCCTCCCTGTCTCATGTTGCTCAGTTCAATTCACTATAGTTTCCCACAGAGATTGGGATTTTGCAACTAGATTCCAGTGTCATTTCCTAATTCCCTCCTTTCTTATAACTATTTTAATCCAGAATTATTTTTCTCAGGTCATTTAGCCAGAAATGCCTAGCTGCCTCAGGATAGCAAAATTGGTGCTGCTGAACCAATATATACTTAAATTTTTAAAACTTATACTTTTACCTGGATTAATAATGACTAGCATTTTGAGGATTGCAAAAACACTTTTACAACTTTGTCAAATGTGTATTTTTTTGTGTTATTTTTTTCCATTATTTTTCCTGTGAGGAATCTAAGACTGAGAGATTCAGTGATGTGCCTCAGGTTCAGATTGCTAATAACTCTGGTATTCCTGACTTTATGTCTAGCATCTGAACCATTCACTCCAGCCCCTAGAGTTTTCCAGAAAAGTCACTGGCATTCTGTCTCCTGATTCTCTCAATACATTCTATTACTTTGGGACACATCACCCTTCTGGTCTCTTCTCCTGGGTTGCCTCAATATGAAACGTCCTCTTTTATGAACCTAGTGTTTTGAAAAATGGTTTAAAATCATTTTTAATATTTTTATATCATCCTCATTTCCAAATACATTCTTATCTCATCCCTTACCAAGCAAGCCATTCCTTGTAAAAAGAATTAAAGAGGGGGAAACTGTTTTTTGAAATCGGTGTTTATAGTCTCTCCATTCATAAATCCCTCTCTTGCCTGCATCTGCCTCTTATTTTTTTCCAAAACTTTATCTATGATTTCAGCAGTAGAAATTCTCTCTATGTTTGCACATCGACACCAACTTTGCAATTTATAACCTTAGAGAGCTGTTGTCTGTTAAATATAGAGAGGTTAAGCATTAGCTCAGAATCATATGTGAGAGACCTGATTTGAACCACTTTTTCTACCTAATATACCAAGTTTTTTTTGAACCTCATGTAATTTCACCCTAGAATTTTACTATATTTTCAAGCTTCTGGGAGTACAGTTCATCTGGAGGCTTCAGGGACAAGCTTCCTGGGCTACATTTTGAGTTATAAACCTATTATATACCATGATAGATAGTCTGGAATTTTCTTCCCTATGGAGATCTGGTTCCCTGGGAAGAGGAATAATCAATGCCATCTTGAAAGCACTAAGAAGAATAAATAGAATTTAATATAAGACAGATCACTGATCTAACATAGATTAGAAATTTGCATTAGATCCTCTTTTCTGTTCTTTCTTCACTTCCAACTTCAAAAGACTACATCTAGTGCCATCTACTGGAAGGTGAAGAACTACAGATCCAAATCAAATTCTATACTGTCCAATATTCCCAGCAGTTTTTTTTTTTTTAATCAAATTGGTGGGAGTCTTTGTGTTGTATGACTACTAGTCTACTGTGAATGAATGGCTAACCAACAATCTACAAAACAATAAGAATTATACACAGTTACTGAATTGAGCCTGTCCACTGCCCTAGCTATAATAATATTACTTCTATACCCAAAAGAAATCAAGGGAATATCAGTTTTTTATATATGCAAAAACATTTATAGTTGCACTTTTTGTGATGACAATTTTTAAAACCCTGCTAAATGGATACCCCTCAGTTGGGGAGTGGCTGAGTAAATCATGTTATATAAATGTGATGGAATGTTATTGTACTGTAAAGAATGACAAAATAGATTATTTTAAAGATCCATGGAAAGATTTATATAAATTAATGCAGAGTGAAGTGAGCAGGATCAGAAGGACAATTTATAATAGAAACATCAATATTATGAAAAATGAACAATATTGAAGACCAATCAGTGAAGGATGAAATGAGCAGAACCAGAAGAAAAACTTATATAATAACAATACAGTAAAAACAAACTTTTGAAAACCGTAATAACTCTGACCAATGCAGTGACTATCGAAAAGAATGCTATTCACCACCATACAGAAAGGTGATAAACTCAGGGTGCATTGTGAGACATATTTTTTTTAGTATATTAATGAAAGAATTAACTTTGTTCAACATTTCATATTTGTTACATGGAATTTGTTTGTCTTTTACTTTTCCCCCAGTAGGGTGGGAGTGAGAGAAAGAATAATTTTCTGCTAATTAAAAAACACCTTTAAAATAAAGAAAATAAAATGGAGATAAACTACATCTGATGGTTTTGAGACTATATGACATACACGTATCCATATATATATATGGATACGTGTATGTCATATATGTGTGTGTATGTGTGTATACATATATACATTTTTGTATAGGGTTTAGCACAGTTCTGATACATAGAGCACTATATAAATATTAGCTCTTATTATTAAACAAGAACTACAGGGGAAAAAAGAACTGTGCTGGACAGGATAGAGGAGGACTACCATGGCAAGTAGTGACCAACTGAGGAAGATTCAAGAGAATTATAAGATCATTGGACCATAGATATACAGTTGGTAAAGACTTCAAAACTATCTAGTCCAGTATTCTCACTTTGTAGATGAGAGGAGTGAGCTATCGACAGAGAATATACTAATTGCCATAAAGATGAATGCCAATGTGAAGGAGTGACTTGACTGCCTTTGGAGGGCTAATCATGGGTGAGTATTGTTATTTTCTATATGCATTATTGGAGGGATGGAACATTCAATTGCACAAGCAAGTTTTTGTGAATTGGCTATTATTTGCCAGGTAATGTCCTAGCCCTTTTAATTGACCCCAAATTCACTTAGTGAGGCAAAGATCTATCTTTTTTTATATGAATATTCTGCCACTGTGAGTCATTGAATATTATAATATATGAAGAATTTAAAAAGAATAACACTCACAGGGCAACAGAGAGATTAGTAGTAGGTCTAAGTAGTCTATAACACATAATTAAGAATGTGTTGTAAGTGGAAAGAATTTGAAATTTGGAATCCCAAATATTATGTGACTCTGCCTCTTACTACCTGTGGGACAGTGAACAAATCACTTAATCTCCCTGGATTTCAGTTTTCTCATCTGAAAAAAGTGAAAAGGTTGGATAAAATATTTTCCAACTCTGGATCTATAATTATGATGGTCACTTGCCCTTAAGAAGTTTACATTTCTATTAATGATTTCGCAAATCACATGAGATAATCTATTAATCAAGGGAGAAAGGGGAATGGGCTTTAACATATATTCTATTTCTATTTTTTAACATCTTGGCATTTTAAGTCATTGCTTTTGATTATTTTGTAGATAATTGAGATTTATTTTAACAATTTATATAGCTGGTATGGTAACAGTAATTTCATAATTAATTTTTCTGTCAAAATATGTTTTGAGGAGAATAGCACAAAGTCAGACTTCTGCCAGATAGTTGGTACAAAACCTTAGATAAGGACATGTTTACAGTTGGTGTCTTACTGTGCATCTCATTATTATGAGTTTAAAGGTCAGAGGTCAAAGCTAGAGTTCTACTTATTTGCTATAGAAAGAATATGATTTTCTTAGTTCTATGAAGTAAAAAGTTTAATTATTGCCCCTGCCCTGCTGGTGTGACCTGACCTTAGAATGCATCTACATGGTAAAAAGATTGCAACAACATTCCTGAAGAGCCTGTTAGTGTTAGTGCTAGTTACCTCCTCAGACTAGTTACAGTACTGTCCAGCACCTAAAATTGTGTGCTTATAAGACAAATCGGTGACAGTATACTGAGTAATGTCTGTCAGGTATTATCTGAGTGAAAGCAATGAGTCAAAGAAATTAAAACCAATCCCATATTTACTTGCATCTTTTGTGTCTTGTGAAACTGACATATGTGCCTTGATTCAAAAACCAATGTCTTTTCCTAGTCTAATTCTTGGCCTACCATAGCATTCTTCTGTTATATCAAAGATTTTTTTTTAACGATCCCTATGGAGTTTAGCATGTAGTAGGGGGCTGTATAGAGAGTAATTTAAAACTAGGCAAATTGATAAAATGTAGTCTTTGCCCAGAAGAAGAAAGGTATCTGGTAGCCTTGGGGAAGACATGGAGGAATAGTGAAATTACAATAATAAGAATTCCTAAGAGTAGCAAGCAAGAAACCGAACACAAATATTATCCCACTAATGTAGAATATCTTTCCCTTCTGCTCCAAAATACAGGTTTTATAAGTGAAACAAAGTGGAATAACTGATTAAGCAGACCACAACACAAGTTTCTTTCTATACCCTGCTCCCACCTGTAAAACAGAAATTTCATGTTTTCCTGCAACACTTTGATCATTCCTGCATTGACACATTTTCTAAGATAAAATGGACCAGGAGCATAATGGAATACAGGAATCAATAGATACCAAAACCTATCATTTAAGAATCAGAAGGACTAAGGTCTTAGCCCTAGCAGACTGGACTTTTTTATTCCTCTCATGGGCTGGGCTTTTCAAACAGAAACTTAAACTGACAAAATAAGGTGCAGCTTTTTTTTTTTTTTTGTCTAGACTTATGACTTCACCAATATTATGGGGGCTAGTGGGTTCCTAAAGCTCTGGTGAAAGCTCTGTTCACCATCTAGTTGCTATTCAGCAACTAGGCTGCAATTTATAGTCTTACAGACTTGCCTCAGGCCAAAAGTTCTCAACCTTTTTTTGTGTCATGGGACCCTTCTCATGCATGTTAAAGCCTATGGAGCCCCTCTTAGCATAATGTTTTGAAATGCATAAAATAAAATACACAGGATTACCAAGGAAACCAAATATATTGAAATACAGCCCTCAAAATATCTTTGAAAAAATAGTATTAGGGACCCCAGGTTAAGAATCCTTGCCTGGGGCACTGGGAGATTAAGGGATTTGCTAATCATTTCTCAGCTAATATGTATGTCAAAGGAAGGATTTGAGCCTAGCTCTTATTTATGTTAAGGCTCTGTCCACTGGTCTTTCAATTTGTTATTTTAGTAAAACTCTGAACAACCACTGCCAACTAATACCACTACAAGAAACAGAAGAAAAGACAAATGACTAACTTTAAAAATTGGATAAGAAAAAATGGGCGTCCCTAATTCTAATTTATTCTTTACTTCTTTTCTGCATTGTGACAGTATTCAAATTCTTAGTTGTGTCAGGGTGTTGGAAACAATTTGGGAAACACTAAAAGGCACATAGCCAAGTCCTTATACATGTGTAAAGAAATAGTCCATTAGCTCATAAATATGGTAGAAGTCATTTGAGCAAGTTCTAGGGTGGAGGGAGTGGGTTCAGAATAATATATACTCCCTTTTCTTTCTTTTTTGCAATTACATGTATTTAATTATTGAAAGAGGGGGAATATGGTCATAATGTTCTCCTTCCAGCCAGTTCCAACACATGTTTCCTAGACTACATAGGCCAAAACAAATAAGAAGAAATAAGTAGTATGACAAAACTGGAGATTTAAATGGCTTTGCCTACCTCCAACTATGCCATTACTAGCTGTTTAAAAGGATTGAAGATTATAGTCCTAGAATCTACAGAAGACCTCAGAGGCCCTCAGGTCGAGTTCTCTCATTTTTCAGATGAAGGCACTGAAGCCCAGAGACATTAAGAAACATGTCAGATGTCACATAGGTAGTAAATAAGAGTCAGGACTTGATCTCTTAATCTATGCTATTTTTTCCTCTTTGTTAGAGAAGAAGGGGACACTCCATTATCTCCCAATCACCAGCACTAGTCTTTTTCTTATTTTAATTGAGAAGAGGTTCTTAATCAGGTATTCACAGAAGGGTCTCTAGAGAAATTTCGGGAGGTTTCTAATCTTGGATGGAAAAAAATACATCTTTATTTTCCACTACTTCTAACTGAACTTTGGCATTTCCTTTACTTATGAAAATAGAGTAGAAAAATTTTGACAAAATAGTCTACTCTACCAAATTGCCAAATTGTTCCGTGACACACAAAAAAGGTAAATAACTCATTGACTAGAGGTAAGCAGGTAGGCCAAGTAAGTGATAAAGAAGACCTTGTCTAAAGATGTAGTTGCCCATATGGAAATATGCTTTTCAGAAAATGTTTATCAATTGTATATTGCCAATGACTGGTTGAATGATCCTTTTATGGCAGAGTCAAACAGGTGCTGGATTTGAAGTCACATGTTGTTGGTTCAAAGCTCAGCCTAGCTACTTGCTACCTGTATGACCTTGTGTAAAGCCAAGCATGAGCAGCTTTCCAGAGGACTGCTGCTAAAAGAACAGCTTTTAAGGTTCTGATTACATAGTATAGTGAACTCTATATTTATTCAAAAACAAATCAGAGCAAAACATTCACAGAAAATCAAAGTACAGCATTCACAATGTTACAACTTATCAAAGAAAATCAAAATGTGGCTTACCCGTGCCACAACTTAACAACTTATCACTAAAATGGCCACATAGTTTTCATCAAAGTGGTCACATAGTTTTAAACAAAGTACATTCATTGAGTCAATCACAAAATCCTTAATTCAATCACAAAGTACAAAGTCAAAGTTCTCCACCCCTAGGTCACAGTAAATTATAATCTTTTCAGTCAGTACACAGTAAACAAGCAAAGTCTTCTTTCATTTTGACTTGAGGCTGACTGTTAGCTTCCATGGTTCCCCTTCCATGGTCCCAGATCTAACTGTTACCTGGGTTCAAAGGCAGGCAGCTCCCAGTTACTTGTCCAGCTCCTTCTCCAGTTCTTTGTCCAGTTCCCATACCATATTGAAGCTCACAGTGTCCAGTCCACCTCAAGTCCTTCATAGTTCCTGTTTCTGGGAAGACAAAGCTTAACAGTCACAATAATATTCATTCACGTTGCCAGCACTATCATCCATTCACTATCTGCCTGTTAAATCAATTCAGACCCACCAAAAAGGTCTGATAACTCAACACAAATCAACATAAAAATCAACACAGACCCACAAACAAGGTCAGTGAGGTCAGCACAAATCATCAGTAAAGTCCCAGGACCTCCAAAATCCTCCTCTAGGACTTCTGTAAACAAACAAATAGAAAATCCTCCTTCAGGGCTTCCAGTAAGGTCCCAGGGCTTCTGTACAAAATATCACAAACAAACATCAACATAGACAGAACAGACAAACAGAGTGCCGTGATGCCACTTGTTTTCTCCTTCTTGACTCTGCCATCACGAGAGTCCTCTTTTCAGTTCTGCTCAATTCGCAGTTCAGTCTTTAGTCCAGCAGCATCTGCCCTGCCTCCAGGATGCTTACCCCAGGAAATTCTGACTATGCAACTTGTGCTCTTCTTTATATACTGCAAAGCTCCTCCCCAGAAGTTCACAAGTTGTGGGGTTCACATGTTTTGTTTCTTTTTTTTTAATTAATTTATTAGTTTAGTTTCAGTTAGCAAGATTCAATTCCATAGTTCCTTGATTTTCAAATTTCCTTTACCTCCCACCCCACCCCCCATGACAGCATATAGTCCAGTATAGGATCTGCAAATACATTCATATTAGACATTAGTCCAATTACAAAGGCGTATTGTACTAGGTGGGATGAAAAATGGTAAAGAAGAAATAAAACCAAACAAGGAAAAGAAAATGATCAATTAGTTTGCTTCCATCAGGATTCAAGCTCAGCTCTTTCTAGTTATATCTCTGGATGTTGCATTTCTCTCCTTCATGAGTTTTTCGGGATTGACTTACATTACTGCATTGCTGAAAAGAGTCCAGTCTGTCATAGTTGGTCATCACACATATGATGTGTCTGTGATTGTATACAAATTTCTTCTGATTCTACTCTTCTCGCTCAGCATCAGTTTGTATAAGCCTCTCCAGGTAAATATGAAATCTGTCTCCTCCTCATTTCTTATAGCACAATAATATTCCATTACATTCATATACCACAACTTGTTTAGCCATTCCCCAATTGATGGGCACCCCTTTAATTTCCAATTCTTTGCAACCACAAAAAGAGCTGCTATAAATATTTTTGTACATTTGGGTCTTCCTCCCTTTTCTATGATCTCTTTGGGATATAACCCTAGAAGTGGTATTGCTGGGTCAAAGGGAATGAAATTATTTATAGTCCTTTGGGCATAATTCCAGATTGCTCTCCAGAATGGTTGAATAAGTTCACAACTTCACCAGCAATGCATTAGTGTTCCAATTTGCCCACATCCTCTCCAGCATTTGTCATTTTCTTGTTTTGTCATCTTAGCCAATCTAACTGGAGAGATGTGGTATCCCAGAGATGTTTTGATTTACATTTCTCTAATCAATAGTGATTTAGAGCATTTCTTCATATGCTTATAGATACCTTTAATTTCTTTCTCTGAAAACTGCCTGTTCATATCCTTTGACCATTTATCAATTGAGGAATGACTTGTATTCTTATAGATTTGACTCAATTCTCTGTAAAACATGTTCTGTTTCTTAACAGAATTGAAAGAAGGGTCAAAAGAAACTTGAACTGAAACATGGTGTTAATTCAGTAGCTGAAACAAGGTGTTAACTACTTCTTTGCTTGCCATTACACCTTGGTATCATTTAAATCCTCTGGGACTCAATTTCATCATCTGTAAAATAATAGAGATGGACTTCATGGCCTCTAAGATACATCTCAGTTTTAAATTTCTTATTCTCTGACTGTATAAGCCATATAGAAGATCAGACCTATCATCAGGTATGTACTTGAGGTAATTCCAATTTAGTAGAACTTAGTCTTCAAGAAAACAATGCTACTTCTAGCCACAATGAAGCATTGGAAGAAAGTTTTTGTGTTTGTCAGCTAGTGTCAAAGAGATTAGAGCACTGGTCCTGAGGTCAGAAAGATCTGAGTTCAAATGCAGTCTCTGATACTTCCTAGATGTGGGAAACAGGGGAAATCACCTAATTTATGCTTGCCTCATTTTCTTGAGTTGGAAAATTGTAAAACTTTGGAATTATTATTGAGAAGATCAAATGAGACAATATTGGTAAAAACATATAGCGTAGTGTCTGGTACATAATAGTCTTATATTAATTATTCCTTCCTTCTCTCTTTTCCTTGGTATCATGGAAAATGCCCTGCAAAGTTTAAATGAAATATGGATTCCTTATTGATGGAGAGTTTCTCCAGATGCTTTTGCTTATGGATGACCTTGCACTGACTTCATGGAGCCCTGAAACAACAGGCCCCCCTCAAAGATATTTGTAGCCATGTGAAAGAAATTGGCAGAGCTATCCATGCTAGGGGTAAAAAAAAAATCTGGATGAAAAATGAATATTACCCAGATTGTGACATGTAGTTGAATAAACAGCCCACTGAGTTTGCATATCAGGGCATATATTTTGTTCCATAAAAACAAATGGACAATAAACTAATTCAAAAATTGAATAAGAGAATGATTTGGATCATGTTTGAGAATGTACTGAGTTGTTAATGATCTCAAGCTGTTTGATGCCACAGAAGACATCTCTTAAGCATTAATATTTTCTCAGTGATGGTACATGGTTATGAATTGTGAAACTCAGAAGAATAAAAATGGCATGTGAGCCAAAGGAAAGGCATATGATAAGCATAAATGGATTTGAGCACATTACCAGTTATGACTTGTATACATGTGGTGACATAAAAGGCATAAAAAGGACACTTATGGCTGGAAAAAGAGATGGGCCAGTTATGTGACAAATCTGAGGAATGGATAGCCCAAGTATTGCAAGGATAACCATGAAATATTAAAATAACCTAAAGATAGGCTTTCAAAACCTTATGAATCCCGGTAGATTTCTGGAAGGTCATGGACAAATTTCATTATGATGGAGAAAGCATAGTTGTATTGCATCTGACACTTACAGAAGAAGTACACTGATAGTATGCTCCTAGAAAAAAGCCACAGGTTGTTGATTCAAAGCCCAGCCCAGTTACTTGCTACTTCTGTGACCTTGGCATTATCTAAGTGTCAGTGGGCCTTGATTTCATCATCTGCAAAAGAAGAGCATTGGACCATATGGCCTCTAAGACACATCTCAGTTCCAAATATATGATTCTATGACTGTATGATCCAGATAAAAGATCAGATATCACTGGACCACATAGTTGAGGTATGTCCTATTTGGTAGAACATAACCTTCAAGAAAACAGTGCTACTTTTATGATAGCAAATTCCTAGAGAGAAAAATAAAAGCATTATGGCTAAAAAATATATTGAGTGCATAGAATGCAGAAGATTAAAGAGATTGTGATGACCCTTAGGTATCTTGCTTAGGTGAAGAAAAAGATAAATGGCTTTATTCATTTTATTTAACTTGATTTGCTTTAGAACTTCCAGATAGAAATGTTTAATAGACCTTGCACAAAATAGGAGTAGTTAAAAGAATGTGTGAGTGGTTGAATGTTGGTTTTTTTTGTATGTAATTTTTATGTTATACATTTTCACATAACATAAAAGGGAACTTTGGCCAATTTTTCATTTTTCTGGCTTGATGTCACCATCCAGACAATTAGAAAATTTAACTGACATTTCCACAGGCTGTTGTACCCAACTCTTCTTTTAAGAAGTCTTTAAAAATTCTTAAAGAAGAAAACAGTTATTTATTATATGATGAAAACAAATTGAATCTGTATAAAAATTCAAAATTTCATTTAATACTGTCCAGTGAAAAAATCTTCTTCAGAGGTATAGATACCCTTAGCTATTCATATACATGCACTGGGCAAGATTTCTAGGTGTATTATCTTACTGTTCTTCCCCAGTACTCAGATAAGATAAGATGGTACCCTCTATGTTACTCCATCTTCAATTCTTACTTTTCTGCAGATGGTAATTATTCTTTTTTTTTCCTTGCTCTCCTTCATAGTGTTGTACTCTTCACATCATTGAAGGTGGAATTATCTCTTCTACCTCTCTTTCAATGTTCACAACTACAATGACTCAGTTTGGGGGCATCTTAGTTTTGGGAGCAACTACCAATAGCTCAATTAGTTGCCTCTAAGATAAATGTCTCCATGAGATTGAACATATGTCCAAAGTTCCATTTACCTTCAACAAGACATGGAAGGGGGGGCAGAGAGAGACCCTATCCATCTTCATCCAAAGTTGCATTTACCAAATGATTCTGCTTTTATTTATCCATTTCACTAAGGTTATACAGACTGCTTGCATCATAGAAGCATGTCTAAACATCAGGAACCAACTAGTTCTTCACTAGTTGTTTGGAGGGGGGGAGCGCTTATATGATCTTCCTCAGTCAATTTTAAGATTCTTTCCTCTCTTTAATACTATGTAGTTTCCATGGGAAATCTGGAGTAGAACTTGTGGGTAGATGGTTGAAAAGAAACCAGGAATCATCCCACATTTCTACAAAATCTTCCTGTTATTTTTTCTATTCCATCGGAAAATTTGCATTCTCTGAAAATTACACTAGATATATATTTAATGTTTAAACTAGTTGTATGTGTGTATGCACATACACACACTTATATACATATATACTCATGCATACATATACACTTATGATAGTTTATAGTGCCTATTTTAGGAGTAGCTAGGTGGTTCAGTGAATAGATCATTGGGTTTGGAATCACAAAGACTCATCTTCATGAGTTCAAATCCTTCCTCAGATACTTATAGTTGCGTGACCCTTGACAAGTCACTTAATTCTGTTTATCTCACTTTTCTCATCTGTAAAATGAACTGAAGAAGGAAACTGCAAACCACTCGAGTACCTTTGCCAAGAGAACCTCAAATGCGGTCACAAAGAGTTGGACAAAATGAAATGATTGAACAAGAGTACATATTGTGTGCTATAATAAATGTATTTCATTTATGTATGTATTAATGTATACATATATAGTATGTATAATATATAGTATATATAAATGTATTACATTATATGTGTGAATATATAATACATATACATGCATACATATACATATGAAGACTTCTGGCCTTAATTTATCTATTATGTCTTTTTGTTGTTGAGCATTCATTCATTCATTCATCCATCCATTCATTCATTTATTTATTTCCTTTTTTTTTGGAGGGCAATTGGGGTTAAGTGACTTGCCCAAAGTCACAAGGCTAGCTTTTGTGTTAAGTGTCTGAGGCCAAATTTGAACTCAGGTCTTCCTGACTCCAGGGCTGGTGCTCTATTCACTGCACCACCTAGCTGCCCCCATTGTTGAATATTTATAAACAAATGGAAAGTGTCACATTATCTCAACAGGGTTGAGTACTGACCCTGAGAACATAAAAACACTTATTATTTGTCCATATCCAGAGAATTATCATGATATGAAGACATTTCTTGGAAGAAGGAGGAGAGAACTGATAATTGTCAGGGATTAAAAGAACAGCACTACCATCATAGCAAAGCTTCTCCAAGATCTCATTCATAGATATCTTATGGAGAACAAGGGTAAGTAGGAGGGCAGATCAGAGACATTATTTCAGAAGGGTATTCTGGACAAGGGGAAACCACTGTATTTGATCCCTTGATGCTCTTCAGAGGCTTCTGGAGTGAGAAATATCTCCACATCTTCAAGAACATAATTAAGTTCCTCAAGCATGCCTTGATGTTGGCTTTTGAAAACTAGAGTCAGCTCTTTGTTACAAATTAATGCCTCACTCTTAACTAGAGCAGTTTTCTTTAATACCATAACCATAAATGATGCATACTGATTATAAGGCTCAGGAACCATGTCACTGATTAGCAGAGTTTCTTAGTGGTTGCTAGGAGAGTAATTTTCTCAGACAACTTTCTAAAGTTTGGGGAGTCAAGGAGATGAACAGTACATGATGCCTTTTAGATCTATATCCTATATACCACACACATTTGAGTGTTGCTAAATGTCTGGTCTCTACTTAGCTTTTACAAAATGCAGAAGCTCTAAGTTTTAAATTTCAATTCCAGATAACCACCCCCTCCCTCCCTGCCACCTTCTACATACAAATATCCACACTTATATCAAAAACTCTCATATGATTTGAAGTGATGATGTGTAACTTTTATTTCACATTTCCATGCTTTGTTAGCCCCTCATCCCATTCAGATCAATAGGGGATTTTATTTTTTGACACCATTCAACATGTTGTCATCAGCTCCTATCATCATATTGTTCACAAAATTCAAAGAAGGAAAAAGTTAATTAAGTTCTAATGAGTAGAAATTCCATCTTGGCTATGCAGTCAGAATACTTGGATTCAAATCTTTCCTTTGATATTTATTTCCTTGGATGAGTCACCTCTCCAGGTCTCAGTTTCTTCTGTAAAATAAGGAGTTGGACTAGATGACCTCTGAGATCTCTTCCAGGTGTTAACAAATGATCTTATGATAGGATTCATGGAAATGACAACCACTAGTTAATAACCTTTTCCTAAGGTACCTATATAGCTTCAGTCACTTACATACATGTCATTCTCAGCTATAACTCTTTAGTGTATACCTCAGTATATGTATCCTGTTGGGGCTCCTATGATTTCATCTCAGGTTGTATTCCTTTCTTCATCTGCAGTTCTCTTTAAAACCTAACAGAAGTAACTTTTCTGCTGTCCCAGGTATTGCATCCGTTTGTTGCTCCTCTCTGGATCTCTCAGAAGATGTCCAAGACATTTGTGCATTAGATGAAGCATTCCCTCAGAGATCAGCAGTGCCCCCCAGAGCTTCTCTTGTCTTGGTGTAGTTTTGTTGGACTTCTTGGCTTTAATACAGCACTAATAAAAAGACTGCACTCAGCATTTCTCCTTTGTGCTACATGGGAGCCAAGACCCTCCCCTCTTAGGATTGTGCTTGACCATCAATAGAACACTACTTCCTCCCCATTTTTATACCAGATCCCATGTCCTCAGATTCTCAGTCTTCTTTTATAACCAAGTGTAATGGAAATGCAAATTTAAAGACCTTCCCTGCCCCTAGGCCCTTTGATAGGCTTAAGAGACTCCTGAGAACCTTCCTTGATTTGAAAATATATACTCTGCCTCCTAACAGGCTGAATGTGGTCACCTGGAGCCTATGGTGTTTTTCAGGAAAGCCCACACCTTGATACTTTGTGATTGGAGAGTGGGTCTAGAAGTTTGTTATATTCTCTGAGCCAGGAGAAGGCTAAATAAAATACTACCAAGGAGATTCCATTAATTAGTGTAAAGATCAAGCACTATGACCATGTGGGATTTATAGCAGGAATGCAGGGCTGGTTCAATATTAGGGAAAATATTAGCATAACTGATCATGTCAATAAGACCAATAAAAATTTATGATTGTATCAATAAATACAGACAAAACATTTGACAAACTACAAACTCAGTTCATATTAAAAATATTAGAAAGCATAGAAATTGAGGGAGCCTTTCTTAAAATGACAAATAATTTCTATCTAAAACCAACAGTGAGCAAAGTTGCAGGATATAAAACAAACCCACACAAAGAATGAGAATTTCTATATATTACCAACAAAACCAACCAGGAAGAGATAGAATGAGAAACTTCATTTAAAATCAACTGCAGACAATCTAAAACACTTTGGAGTCAGCTTACCAAGACAATTAAAACCAAACAAAATACTTTTTACATCAATAAAGGCAGATAAACAATTGGAGAAATAATAATTGCTTATTAATTGGCTCAGCCAATATAATAAAAATGACAGTTTTTTTCTAAGCTAGTTTATTCGTTCAGTGCCATACCAATTGAAACACCAACGAATTATTTTATCAAGATAGAAAATAGTAACAAAATTCATCTGGAAGAAAAAGGCCAAGAATGTGAAGGGAATCAATGAAAAAAAAATGGGAAGAAAGGCAGCCTAACAGTTCTTGATTTCAAACTGTATTACAAAGCAGTATTAATAAAAATAATCTGTTACTGACTAAGAAATAGAGTGATGGATCTGTGGAATAGATTAAGTACACAATATACCATTGTTAATGACCAAAGTAATCCAGTGTTTGATAAACCCAAAGATCCAAGTTCTGGGGACAATAACTCACTATTTGACAAAAATTACTGGAGAAACTGTAAAGCAGTTTGGCAGAAACTGGGCCTAGACATCAGATATAAAAATATGGTCAAAATGGAGAAATAACTAAGATATAAAGAGTGATATCATAAATAAATTATGACATCATGGAAAATGTACCTGTCAGATCTTATGAATAAGGGAAGAGTTTATGACCAAACAAGTGATTGAGAGCACAACAGGAAGTAAAATAGATGATTATATAAATTTTTAAAGAAATTATACTAACAATGCTAATGCAGCTAAGATTAGAAGTAAAATAGGAAACTGGGGGAAATTTTTAATAATAAGTTTCTCTGATAAAGGCCCTATTTCTCAAATTATAGGAAACTGAGACAAATTTATAAAAATAAAAGCCATGTGACTTTTTGGGGTGGCTAGGTGGTGCAGTGAGTAGAGTGTCGGCCCTGGAGTCAGAAGGATCTCAGACACAACGCACACACAAACAAAAACCTAGCTGTGTGACCTTGGACAAGTTACTTAACCCCAATTGCCCTCCAAAAAGCAAATAATAATAATAATAATAATAATAAAATAAAAAATAAAAATAAAAGCCATTCCCCAGTTGATAAATGGTCAAATGATATGAATAGGCAGTTTTCAGAAGATCAAATCAAAGCTATCAATAGTCACATAAAAATGCTCTATATCATTATTAATTAGAAAAATGAAAACTAAAACAACTTTAAGATAATACCTTACACTTATCATATTTGATAACCTGACAAAAAAGAAAAATGACAAATGTTGGAGGCAATATGGAATGATTGGGACACTGATGTACTTTTAGTTGAGTAGTGAATTAGAACAACCATTCTAGAGAACATTTTGAAACTATCCTGAAAGATTTTTAAAATTATGTATATGATACCACTTCTAGATTTCTATATCAAAGAGATCAATAAAAGGGAAAAAGATCGACTTGTGTAAAGATATTTATAGAAACACCTCTTGTGGTGTCAAAGAATTGGAAATTGAGGAAATGCCCATCAATTGGGAAATGACTGAACAAATTTTGGGATATGATTGTGATGGACTACTATTGTGCATAAGAAATGATGAGCTAGATGGTTTCAGAAAAACCTGGGAAGATTTATATGAATTGATAAAAAGCGAAATGAACAGAACCAGGAGAACACTGTACACAGTAACAGCAATACTGAATGATCTTAAGTGTAATAGCTACTCTGACAAACTCAATGATCCAAGACAATTCGAAAGTACCTATGATGAAAACTGCTGTTTCCAGAAAGGGAATTGACGAACTCTGAATGCACATTAAAACACATATTTAAATCTTTCTTTATTTTTAATGTTTTATTTTGTTTGTGTTTTCTTTTTTAACATGGATAATATAGAAGTAGGTTTTTCATGACTACACATAATCTATATACAATTGCTTACCTTCTCAAGGACACAGAAGGGTGAAGAGGAAGGGAGGGAGAAAATTTGGAGCTTGAAAATTTTAAAAATTGTTGATAAAATTTTATGTGCAATTGAGAAATATTTAATGAAATAAATAAAAAGAAAAAAAAGATCCTTTCACCCCTCAAAAAAAAAATTCCATGCTGTCAAGTAGTTCAGTCAATTGGAAAGACAACGTGAAAATAACTGTTAACCAAGATTATCTATCTATCTATCTATCTATCTATCTATCTATCTATCTATCTATCTATCTACCTATCTATCTATCTATCTATCTGTATGTATGTATGTATGCATATATTTATATGTATGTGTGTATATGTATATATATATAAATCTATATCTCTGTATGAAATATTCAACAGAGGGAAGGCACTAGAATTCAGGGGGTTCAGGAAGTAATAGTAGAAAATGAAATTTTAGCTAGAACTTAAAGAGAGCTGTAGAAGCTAGGAGCAAGACATAAAGAGGACAGCATTCCAAGCATATGGACAGTCAGTGGAAATGCAGGGATTAGGAAAACAGAATATCTTGTTCAAAGAACAGCAAGGAAGTCAGTGTCACAGTATACTGTGGAGCTCCGGGGATGATGAGTGGGAGGAGAGTAAGATGTAAGGAGACTGAAAAATCGAGAAGGACCAATTTATGAGGGGCTTTAGCTGTCAAAGAGAATATTTTATATTTTATCCTGCAGGTATTAGGAAGCTACTGGAATGTATTTAATGGGACAAGGGGGAGATGACATGTTCAGACCTGTGCTTTTGGAAGATCAATGTGATAGCTGAGAGGACGATAGATTAGAATAAGGTAGCAGGCTGGGCAAGTGGGCTTCCCATAATATTTCTCATGGGGGGTGAGCAGAGAAGCAAAGCACATCCCTTTTATTCCTCCCTAGTCTGCCCATTAGATTTATTGTTATTAAAATATTTCCAAATGAAAAATGAAATTAATGAGGGAAATTTTAGTCCTCGGGACACATTATTTTAGTAATTAATATATAAATCTGCTGTTATTTTTCTTAAATCTTAATTGTTAGTTATTTTTTTAAAAATGCCCATTGAATCATAGAACTACATGATATTTCAGAGGCTGTCTAGTCTAACCTCCTCATTTTACAGCTGAGTAAACTAAGGAGAACAAATTGAGGTTAAGTGCCTTGTCTGAGGTCATAGTTAAGTAAGGAGCACAGCTATGATTTGAATCCAGATCCTTTGACTAGAATCCAGGATTCCTTTCATTACTCTGTCAAGTCCTACTTCTATCTTATTTTGCAAACTATGTTCTTCAAAGATTGCTGTATCATATATTTATAGCTGGAGGTATCTTTGCAGCAATATAATTTGAACTTCTATTCTTATAGATGAGAAACTGGGTTTGAGAGAGCTCCAATAATGTGAGCAAGGTTTCAACGGTAGAAAGTAGAAGAATGAGATTCCTACCCAGGTAATCTGATTCCAAAGCCTGAAGACTTATTACTGAACTATTCTGTTTTGTGTCTATGGATTGATTGATTGAACTGTTCAACAAACTCATTTAGCAAATATTTATTGAGTGCCCACTGTAAGACACTGCAAGGATCTTGTACTGGGTACAAAGATGAATGAGACAGGATCTCTGACCTTAAGAAGCTTGTTTGTCTTCTTTCTCCAACCAGCACCAGACATAAGATCCCCTTTATGCAGTAGGCATCAAATAAGTGTGTTGCTTTTATTTGGATTTGAATTAATCTGCAGCCTTTTACCCAATGTATCATGCACTTTTTTCCCCGTACAAAATACATTTTGTTAGATCTATAGTACTTAGTAGACTCTTGACAGTGTTGAACCAATTGCCAGCATTGGGACTGGAATTAATAAGAATTTTATTGATTCAAGGTGCCTTTCTCCAGCTGTCAGACAAAGACCAGGCTCCATGGCTATTCTTCACCCTGAATCCATAAAGAATTGCATCCTCCTGGGACAAACTTAATTGGAAGCACATTTTTCCCACATGACGCAAAATCAGGGTCACAACAGGTAACCTGAAAGATTGTTCCACCATATGTTATCCCTAGAAAATATTTCCCCAAAAATGTTATGATACACAAGGGGCAAAAAATTATATAAGTCTTATGATAAACCTTCCATCAAGGTAGTTTACTGTAACCCTATGGTTAGGTTCCAAATGAAAGAAATAGGCAATTTGGATCCTGAGTCTCACATATCAGGGAAATGAAAGTTTGACTATCCACCTGTTTAAGGGTCTGTTACATTTCTGTTAAGTTATACCATGTGTCTAAGTGATAGGCAGAGATGGCAGAATACATGATTACACATTCTAGAGACCTCAATAACTCAAGGACTTCTCAGAGCATAACCAAGTTAAAGGAACAAATATATCATGATCAACTTGCTTTAGATGTAAAGTCAGAAAATGACAACAACTATATGACTGTTGTTTTTCATGGTGAGGAGTTTTTAGAACACAGTCAAAGGAAAATTTCTGTTTCCAGGTCTAATAATGGTGAAGGAGGTCTTTGGTTGTTCAGGAAATTCCACATATGAATAATTGTTTAAATGCCACTAAGAAATTCAAGGAGGATATATTTTACATTTTTCAACTATGTAAATTCACTCAGAAAACATTACGTGCATACTTTGTGCATAGTACTAAGTTCTGTGCTGGTATAGAAAGTAATTTTATATATAATAGCTTTTGTCCTCATGGTACTCACTAATCAGAGGTAAAACATATGTAATCAAAATCAATAACTATAATACAAAATCATATAAAGAAATGAGAGAGGAGTAAAACCAATTGCTAGTTGAAGTCTAAAGAATTTATAGAGTTACATGATTGATTCAGAGCTGGAAGGAATGCCAAATGCCATCCATCTAATTTAATTCCCTTCATTTTTCAGATGAAGAAACTGAGGCCCAAGGAAAATAAGTGACTTATCCAAGGTGACACAGGGTGTGTCAGATGTGAGGTTTAAACCTATGGCATTTTGACTTTAAAATCAGCACTCCTTCCACTATACTACTTTGCTTCCTTGAAGTTTGTGAAAAGTTAATGGGAAGTTTATACCAACAAGAAAGGCCAAGGAAGGCTTCTTAGAAGTGATAGGTTAAGTAGGTCCCAAAGTGGGCCATATTGCCACCTGGGGGGCTCTAGAATGATCCAGAAATATGGATCATTGAATTAATCTGCAGTTTTGGGTGCAACTGTGGGGTGTTGAATAAAAATAAGGATTAACCTAACCCCAGGGGAGCAGCGAGTAATTTTTTTTTTTTTTGCTTTTTAGAGGGTAGTTGGGGTAAAGCAGTTTGTAGGTCAAATAAGTTTGGTAACCTCTGCTAGGCTATCATACTCTGTGGTACAGAAAATATTTCTTATAATTGTTTAACTGAGCTTTGTTTCTTTTTTAGTTAACCCAATTCACATTTTCTATCATGCTTTATAATTATATAGTGAAATAAATGTAATTATGCAAAACAGAGTACTTATTATAATCTTAGATATGAGGTCATTGAAAACTTATGATATCACCTATGTAGGTGATATCATACATTTCTGTTTTTTTCAGTTACATCTTACTCTTTGTGACCCGCCTTTTTGTAGTTTTATGGCAAAGATACTGAAGTGGATTACCGTTTCCTCCTCCAGCTCATTTTACAGATGAGGAAATTGAGGCAATCAGGGGTAAATGACTTCCCCAGGGTTACAAAACTAGTTAGTGTCTGAGCCTAAACTTGAACTCAGGTCTTCCTGACCCCAGGCTTAGCACTCTATTCACTGTGCCACATAGCTGTCACTATGTAATGAGGAAATTCAAGCTCACAAAGCTTATGTTAGTTACCTGATAGAACTGGGATCCAAGACAGAGTCCTCTAAGTCCAAACTTCATGTTCTTTCACCAACATTACTCTACTACAGACTTCTTTTTCTAAAAAAAGAGAGGATTATACTAAGCACAAATGTGATCAGATAGTGAGGTCTTTGCCTTTTGGTCTAGTGTGATGAGGTCTAAATTGATTGTATCAGTGTAGAAAACTCATATAGGCAAGCTCAGGTTTTCATGTAACCACCTTATTGGTTGATCCTTCTATTCCCTGCTGCCTGGAAGCAGTTGCTTGGTGGCAGTGCTTCTCTTGCCTCCCCATCTCCCCACCCCCTCCAGCCTAGGCTTAAGCAGCTGCTAATGAATAAGGATCATTAGCTCATTAGCAGCTATTTTATCCATTTGCAAGTGCTTAAGCACCAAGTTGGAGGAAGCCTGCTTCCTGTCAGCTGTTTGGGTATTGATGAAGGCTTAGCTGGCCATGTACCTGGAACATACTCATGGTTCAATATTTCAGGGATCACTGATTTTATCAGTGTGGGTATCCCCTCCCTCCAAAAAGCATATTTCAAATCCTTATGCTTCAGGAAACAGGATTTGTGAATTACTATGGATGAAAAAAATCCTCAAGATAGCCAACCTTTTGTTGATACCTCTTCAGGTTCTCAGGAGACAGACACTGTCACTATGTTTATAATCAAAGGCTGAGAGGAGCAGCCAGAGCATGCGTTCTACTGGCATTGCTCTGGAGAACTCAGGGTGACCTCCAGACAGTGATGCTGAATCAGAGAAGAATTTTAATGAAATTATATAGTTTGGATTTAATCTGGGACAAGGGTCTTCCTAACTGATATTTTCATCTCCTAGCTAATCTTTTCACCTACACATTCTTCTTCCAATTCTTTCTTCAAAATACTGTCAAGTCAATCTTCCTCACATTCTGATCCAATAACAATCATTATCTCATACTCTTTGGTTAAAGACTTTTCAATGGTCTTGACATATTGTCTACCAAATAAAATTCAAATTCCTTAGGCTAGAATTCAAATCCCACTAATCTACTGTAATGTCCCCTACCCTGCCTCTGCCCCCTCCCCCCACCATGCACACCCTCACCTTTCTCCCTCCTATACATTCTAGAGTTTTCTATTTCAACCTTTTTTACATCCAGTTGCTTATGGAAATAGTGCTCTCAACTTTCTACTTTTGCAGAACAAAGAAGGGCCTTTGCCTCCATTTTTGGTCTCCAAATTCTACCCATTCTTTAAGGTCAAATGCGTTGCTGCTTCTGAAATGGAAAGAACATGAAGTATGGGATTAGAGAACCCTATAGTAGATCCCAAATCTTTCGGGTAACTAACATAAGCTTTGTGAGCTTGAATTTCCTCATTTACAAAATGAGAACATTGAACTAGATGGCGTCTGAGGTCCTTTCCAGCTAGGTATAAATCTGTGGTCCTATAGTCCCCATTCAGTAATGACCTTTTCCTCCTCAATTTTGAGTTTATGCCTCACTTTTTCAGTGATAAAAATGCAGAATGTAGGTCTCAAAATCAGGAATTATTTCCCTTTTGTCTTTGGACTATCCCTTTCACCTAGTGTTATATCTAGTACCTTGTGGGTATTTTAATCAATACTGATCTAATTGAATTGACAATATATCATTTTGTATCATAACTTTATCTGGTTCTGCCTTTTAGTTGGTTAGCCCTAAGAAACCATAGACTGTGTTTAATTTGTCTTTGTATGTTCTTCTTGTTTCTAACATAGAAATTTAATAAATATTTTCTTAAGTTGTTGATATAAGCACCATGATAATTGATTCTTTTGAAAGGTTGCAGTTGTGGAGATAAGATGGAGACAAAAATGGTCTTTACCCATTCCCTGAAATAGCTCTTAATGAACACAGTAGTTCATTAAATATAGGGCAGATTCTGGGGTAAAGTGCTACAAACACTAGACTGAAAAACAAAATGCCTGAATTCTGGACCTGCCCAGATCTCTGTTACTTTGGCCAGGTACTTGAACCTTTCTGAGTCTCTGTCTCCTTCCTTATAAAATAAGGCCTATATGAAATCTAGGAACATATTTTTTTTTGTCTAGACCTGAGAATTGATGACTATATGGAATTCCAGTGTGGGTCTTCACTCTACCAATTCAGATGAATAACACAATTTTTCATAATTTTGTGGGGCACCAACAGTGGCTTATCCTTCCTCACATAGTAATAAGACTAAATTCAGGTCTTCCAAGGGTCCAAGTCTAGTTCTATATCTCCCATTCCATAATGTAACCCCTAAGGGGCTAAACACCATATTTCAATGAAATAAGTACTAATTCAGAGAAATATCTTACCTTGGAAATAAGAGTCAAGTTGTCTTGTAGCCAAGGGATTTAGTATCTCCTCTCCACCCAACAAAGCCTGAGTAGGAAAACAGAGAAGGTTCCAATTTAAACCTATCCAGGCAGCAGAGAGAGGGGCCCAGGAAGGTTCTAAGGTTGAGTAGGATTATTCTTACCTTCTCTTGGTGAAAAAAAAAAATTCCTGCTTTGCTACCAAAAGAAAAACCTTCTCTACTCCAACCCCCATAACTCTTGGGTACCTATGCATGGAAACAAGAATAGTAAACTTCTCTCCATTTTTTTCATAGGTTAACCCCATGCTTAATGAAACTGCTAGTACTTAGCTGGCATAGAAAGAGAGTGCTAGATCCAGGAAACCTGAGCTTAAATCTTACCTTAGTCACTTACTAGCTGTGTGACCCCTCTAACAAGTCACTCAACTTCCCTAATTGTCAATTTTCCTAACCATGAAATGATGATAATTATTTGCACCCTCTTCCCAGGATTGTTTTGAGTATCAAATGAGGTGATATACATAAAGCACTTTGCAAATCTATAACGCTAAAGTGCTGTACAAATTATATTATAATTATTGTTATTTGTTATAGTTGTTATTATTCCTTTCTGATAACCCTGGTCTTAGAAATAGGAAGACCTAGTATGTAATCTCATTTCAGAACTTTAATCCCTGTGTGACCTTGGGCATGTCATTTATCCTGAGCCTCAGGCAATTATCTAAGATGGCACATGTGAGATGAGTTGGAACCTGCCTTTGGAAGAGACAGTCACAGGTACTTGACTTATTAAGGTATTATTATTATTAATTCTCCACTAAAAGATTTTTCTGAGTCATATGGATGACCCTGGGTTCTTACAATCAGACTGTAGGACAATCTCTACTATATCCCATGAAGGTTGAAAGGCTCACCATCAAACAATCAAACAATGATTATGGATAAGGGAAGGATTGCTGTTTGTTGTTGTTGTTTGTCCTTCATTCTGGAAGAGGACATCGTGGAGGTGATGCCAAGACATGCAAATGCATTGGATATGAATGAGGGAGGGCTGTGCAAAGTCACCAGCCTCACTTTCTCCTCTAGAGGCATCTGGGTCCAGCAGCCAGATACATATTGGATGATTGGAGATAGCCTTTGGTGGGGGAAGGAACACAAGTGGCAGGGAAGGGCTCTGGGAAGACCCACTAAGATGAAATGATGAATCCTAAGTATCATCATTTTTGACACCATCGTGGTTGTCATCATTATCAGTTACCATTAGCTTCAATATCATTATTATTACTGGAACTCAGGAGTCTTTCAAAGGGATTTAAAACTGTACTCAGATCCAGACTCCTCTATACACTTAAACTCATACATCCCCCCATACCTATAAAACCACACTCACATACTTTGCAACATTGACTGCAAGGTAAAGTATATCCTGAATCGTTAAAACCCTCATAATTTCAGCATGTTGAAAGTATCTAACCTACAAAACTATGCTTTGATCCCAGGGAGACAGAAGAGTTATGTTTTATAGGAAACTGAAAAAAAAAACTTTTCTGACACCAAAGTACTCAGAGTCTAAAGAGGTAAACTCATCTAAGAGAGGGGGAAAGAAGTAAAATATAACTACCCATAACAAAACAAAACAACTCATTACAGTGAATAATTGCTTTTATGTTATCAGGTACTTTCATATAGCTTTATTGTGTGGGTGTTGCCATCTGATATTAAAATTTGGGGGGAGAGTGGCAAAGCAAAGAGAACAAAGATTGTTCTGAATATGAAACCACACATACATAGATTTAAAAAAAATCTCCCCTCCCCAATCCTTCGTGCACCCCCTTTAATCATTGTTTTCCTTTCCTCTCTTGTGGAATGAGACAAAGGAAAAACTTGAAACACTTGAGAAGCTATTCTGTACCTAACAACCTGAGCTCTGGACAGACTAAAGAGATTAGCCCATCTTTGCCCTTCTTTATAGTTGTTTGAATGTGGATGCCATCAGATATTGAAGGCTACCTGCAGGGCACTAGGAAGAAAGAGCACAGAAGTTTAAATACTGTCTCCTCAGTCTTGCATTTAAAACTCTCCACAAACCTCCCACCCACCTTTTCCAGAACCTTCATAATCTTGCCCTTCACAAACTCTGTGTTCGATTCAATTCCGAACACAATGCCCACTATAGGTAAGGATAAAACAAATCAGTTCTGTCCTCATAAATTTTAAATTATGGCAGAGCAGGAAGAAAAGGGACAAAATACAATTTGTACAAGTAAATATAGTACATATATAAAGTATTAAAATAATTTAAAGTGGGAGAAATCTTCAAATCAGGAAATCAGGGATGATTGGGAAATCAGGATGATTGCTATATAGCAATTGGAAACTTAAACTATACTTTTAAGGAAATGGGGAGTAGGGTCTGTGAAGTGAATGTGAGGATGAAATGTGTCCTAAGTATAAGGGGCTATTCCTGCAAAGGAAAAAAGTAGGAAAAGGAATATTGTGTCTGGGAAGAGTTTGTAGGACACTGATTGGAAATGAGAGTAGGTAATATGAAATATGAAATAATATAATATGAATATAATGAAATATGATAGAAATAATATGATGGGATATATGAAATATTATGGAGAGATGAAAATAATAAGAAATATGATAGAAGAGGTAAGTAGAAGCAAGATTGTGAGGAACCTAAAATTCTAAACTGAGTATTTCCTATTTTGTGGTAGAGGAATAAGCAAGAATTTAAGATTTTTTGAGTGTGTGTTCAGGGGGGCCAGGTAAAGTGACATTTTATGGCACTTGCAGAATATCTAGAAGAGACCATTGGATTTAGCTTGGAGAAGGCACTATCAACAGAGTGGTGAGTTCAGAAGTTGGATTACAAGGAATTTAGAAGAGAAAACAAAACTAAACTAAACCAAAGATAAGGAGGTTCTGTGGTACAGTGCAGAGCTATCAGTCAGAGGATTTTAGTTTGAATCCTGGCCTGTGGGACCCTGGGCAAATCCTTCGATCTGGGTTGCAAATCTGAATCAGTTTCATCATCTGTCAAATATGGGATTGGACAATGTGGTGAGAACAGTATCTTAACCCTTACCCCCATGAGAATTAAGCCAGTTTTTCCTTAAAAGGTATAGTAATTGACCTTGAGACTTGATTGTCACAAAGGGCTAAAAGTTCACACTGTTGACATAATTTGCTGATCACCTAAGTATGAAATAACCATAAGAAGCTTCCCCCTCTCTGTTGTTTATCTGGCAAACTATAATGGACAATTCAAGTAAGAGAGCTTCAAGCACCTGAATTGACTTGGGGGTGCAAATTCTTATGAAATATCTTTGTTCAAAGACAAAGCACATTCCCTTTCATTACCTACCGAATGACCTGTGTCTCATTTCATTCCATTATCAAACTTAAATAATTGGGGGTTTGGACTGAGTTATTCTTATCTCAGAAAAAGCTACATAACCTCTAAGATGCCTTTCCAGTTCTATAATACCTTGAATACTCATGAATGTAAATGACCTTTTCTAGGATTCTGGAGTGAAAAAAAACAATAGATACATTTTCTAAGCAATCTGGCCTTCTAGCTATTCCTCAATATCAGCATTGCATTTCTTGCCTTGAAACTGAGACTTGAAGGAAAGCAAGGATTTGTTTTAAGGATGAAGAGGTGTTGGGGCGGCTAAGTGGCACAGTGAATAGAGCACTGGCCCTGGAATCAGGAGGACCTGAGTTCAAATCTGACCCCAGACACTTAACACAAAACTATCGGTGTGACCTTGGGCAAGTCACTTAACACCAATTGCCCTGCCTTCCCCCTCCAAAAAAAAAGCAAAAAAAAAAATGAAGAGGTGATATGGCACAAGCATGGTAGATTGTCTGTGCTGAACAAGGTGGGAGGGAGCAAGAGAAAACAAGGCATGGCTTGTGTTCTAATCTGACCTCCATATAGAGTACATGAAGTATGTGGAATTAATATGAAATATCCTTGGTTGTAGTCAGATGTGGAAGGGAGGCATTTAAAATCCAGGACAATATCATGGAAATATATTTAAATAGCACTTTAAGTTTTAGAACACAATTACTTTACAACAACTTTATGGACAAGGCAGGGCTCACAGTACCTCCATTTTGCTGTTACAACAGACCAAAGATGTTCAGTGACTGTCCATGGTCACACATCTACTTACTAACATATGAAGCAAGAATCTGAATCCAGTTCCTATTTAATGATACAGTGGATAGTGTTGTATTTGGATTCAAGAAGACATGAGTTAAAATCCTAACTCAGACATTTACTACCTGTGTGGTGCTGAACAAGTCATT
Source organism: Gymnobelideus leadbeateri (assembly GCA_011680675.1). NCBI lineage: Eukaryota > Metazoa > Chordata > Mammalia > Diprotodontia > Petauridae > Gymnobelideus > Gymnobelideus leadbeateri. The sequence continues at coordinate 32,139 of WOXC01004223.1, read as the reverse complement.
TGAACTCTCTCTTCTCTCTCTCTCTCTCTCTCTCTCTCTCTCTCTCTCTCTCTGTCTTTTTACACACACACACACACACACACACAAACACACACACACACAGAGTGGCAGGATGCTGGGTCTGAAGTCAAGAAGACTCATCATCCTGAGCTCAAATTTGACCTTATATACTTACTGTGTGACCCTGAGCAACTCACTTAACCCTGTGTGCCTCAATTTACTCATCTGTAAAATGAGTAAGAGAAAGAAATGGCAAACCACTCTAATACCTTTGCCAAGAAAACCCCACATGGTGCTGGATTATGGAGAAAGCAAAGGAATTCTAGAAATTAATTCAGCCTATTCACTGGAAAGTCATATATTGAAACTGAAACCAAAGTACTTTGGGCAAATAATGAGAAAATAGGACTCAATGGAAAATACTCTGATATCGGGAAAGATTACAAGTAAAAGGTAAAGAAGATGGCAGAGAAAGAGATAGAAAGACAGGTACATGGAAGCAAAAAGGTAACTTATCTAGGTCACACAGCTAGTAATCATCTAAGCCCAGATTTGAATTCTGGAAGATTAGTCTTACTCACTCTAGGCCTAGTACTCTCTTCACTGCACCACCTAGCTGCCCCATTGAATGTTGATGACACTCAACATATATCGGAAAACTTTAATTTGGATAAAAATTAGATTTTGGCAGGAGCATTTTATATTTAATGCGATTGGTTTGATTGTCAAATGAATAAGGTTTTGGGACAGGTAAAAAAATCACTTTCTTACTGTTCTGTTATGAGATGTCAAAGAAAAATGAAATTTATAAATGTAAGATTCTCAATCTTCTTCCCTGTATTGAAAACTAATTTAGTGCATATCAAATTATTTGCTTCCATTCAATTAGTGGGAATATTCATTCTTGTTAAATGAATGTAATGTTCTAAACAAAGAATAGCATTTATTCAATAGGAAAAATACTAGCTTTGGCATCACATCCTGGTTATACCATTTGCTATTTGTATTACTTTGGGAAATACTTTTCATCCTTTGTGGAAAAAAAAAAAAGAAAATCCCAAATGGGATAAAGGAGAGTCAGACACAATTGAAAAAGAATTAAACAACAATTATTGTGTCTCCTCTTAGCAATGTGATCTTGGAGAGAAGACCATTAAAACTGAAGTTTGGATTGTTGTCACGCACAAACACATATGACTATACTTGATGGTATAGAATCTGAAATCTCTGTATGGGAACACCTTCCTCCATCACCTAGGTAGTTGTCGTAAAAAATTGCCTGGGGCTTAGGGAGATTCACACAGTTCATAAGAATTAGAAGGAAAATTTGAAGCCATGCCTTCCCCCCTCATCCCAAATGCCAAGCCCAGCATTCTATTCATTTCACTGGACTACTTGTCCTAGGAATAATTCTTCATATAAATTAATAGAGCCACACTTTGAAAATCTAACTTAGAGAAGTTGTTTCCTTTACTCCAGGGATGTACAATATAGTAAATGGCACTAAAATTTAATGTTGACAAAGCACTTTACATATCTTAACTCATTTGAACCTCACCACAATCCTCTGAGGTAGGTGCTATTATAATTGCCATGTTACAGATGAGAGCACTGAAAGTACTTGTGCAGGGTCACACAAGTATCTGAGGCAAGACTTGAACTCTGGTCTCTCTGACTCCAAATCCTATGTTCTTCTATTTACTGAACTACCTACTTGCCACAAATATCACTTCTAAGTGAATCTAAGCTAGTATAGAGCTGTCCTTTCTAATGCTTTGCACTCAAAATTTTGTGCCATTGAAGTCCGTTCACTTAAGGCAGTGGTATTCAAATTCAAATAAAAATGAGGTCACTAAACTTAACATTAGGTTCTTGGTTTCCCACATATTGAGTTAGAATGTCACATGTTTATATTAGCTATATTTTGTCATATTTTCTTTATTTTGTTGCATATTTTCAAATTGCATTTTAATCTGGTTTGGGCATCATTTAGAAGTGCTGTGGGCCACATTTGGCCTTTGGGCTATGTATTTTATTTAAAGTGCAGAGAGAATATATGATAGAGAATATCTAAAAGCATAGATCAAAAAATTCACATTGAAAATTCTCCTACCTACCCTATACTATTTCCATATTCTACCTTTCATTAAGTTATTTTCCTTCTCTGGTACACAATTCTGTCAGAAAAAAATAAATGAAAAATCATTAAAATTATAATTCAGCACCAAATGTTGTGATTACACAGCAATTATGGAGTTAGATATTGACAAAATGATAAAAGTATTTGTTGAATACTAGGTCCTCTCTACACTCCTCCCTCCCCCACATTGTTACCCAGATGGAATTCTGTAACAACCATTAATATTGTAGACTGAAAACTTCTTTTATTTTTTTTCTTATGAACTCAGTTATCTAAAAATACAAACATTCTAATGTGCACTGATGAACAAAAAGTTTTGTATATAAAACTGTGAACTATTTCAAATGCATGTATTAAACAAAAATTTATATTAATTTACATAAATTTTATATTAAAATAAATTTTCCTATCTGCATCCTACATTGAACGGCAGAGAGCTATTAAGTACAAATTTGATTGGCATGATGAATGGAGCATATTTTTTACCATGATTGTTCATTTCACTGTTGTGATATTCCAATTCCCCTTCCTCCCAACAATAACCACCCTCCACATACAGAACTTTCCATATATATATAATCAATTCTATGGATTATGGGTGTGGGGTTGTCAAGGCAGGAAGTTATTATTATGGGATATTACAGGATATTGTGAGAGATTAAGGACACAGCCAATTTCATAACATTTTTCCAGCTGGAAAATGCTTGAAACATCTTTAGGTCCCAAGTTTGAACTCCTCTCACATTTCTCCTTCCTCTCCTGTCTGCTATTTCTCCCAGAATTGCCCTTATGCCACCAATGTCTATATCTTTGTTCTGGTTACTGGTTTCCTGGTTTTTAAAAAATGTTTTAAAAACCTAATCTTTTAATCTTATTGCTTTTTTATTTAATTTTGTGATCTAATAACACAATAAAAAAGGTCTATATAAGGTAAGCTTCTGACAGCGATGTCTGTCATTTCCCAATTTCCTCTGTTTAAACTGCCACATCTTTTAGTGATTGTACCTTATCTGTATCCATGAGACCCCTTCCCCATATTCTTGGTACATCAATAATTTGCTAACCACAACTGATGTTGTTTCTTTTCCATCCCCCTCATTTATGACTTTTTCTGGGAAATGATTTTTTTTTTAATTTGGCATATCTACTGTCTTCAAATAGTCAATTAAGATGTACCAATAGGTCTCAAATCTTTCCCTGGTATATTCCCAACCTCCTCTTATTTCTGCTATTTGCCAGGTAAGGTGAAGATAGAAGCTGAAGTGTGCATAACCAGGTGAGATCCTAAGAGCTGCATGTAAAATTTTCATTGTGAGCATTTATACCTCATGATAGGCAAATACTATAAAATCAGCTCCTTCAGTGGTAATAAGCTTAGATTTTACCAAAACAAGTGATAGTCCTAGATCTCACTATAGTCAAAATTCCGAAATATCTTAGAGAAATCTAGAAATGAGAGAAATGATGAAGTACTATCTTTTAAAATTTTGTTTTACTGCTTTCTTTTTTTAAAAAAACAGTTTAGAAACCTACTCCTTTAATCCTATTGTTTTTTAATTTAATTTTGTGATCTAATAACACAATACAAAAGGTCTATATAAGGTAAGCTTCTGACAGTGATGTCTGTCATTTCCCAATTTCCTCTGTTTAAACTGCCACATCTTTTAGTGATTATATCTCATCTGTATCCATGAGACCCCTTCCCCATATTCTTGGTACATCGATAATTGCCTTTAAAGTTTCTCTCTGTCGCTGTCTCTGTCTTTGTCTCTCAGTCTCTCTCTCAGAGAGTTGGCAACCATGCAGAACCTATCATGAAATCAGGAATGAATAATTTCTCTCTTCTTCTCAAGCCATCTCTGAGCCCATATAGTCACACACCATCAAGTCAACATTCTTTCCACTGGTTAGAAGACTTTCATACAAAATACTCTAGGCTTGGTTAGAAACCTGGGTTCCCCTGAGAAAGGTATCTTATTTATTTACTATATTTACTTATTAGGTATTATATTTACTTATTCAGGTATATTTACTAATTTCTTACTAGTTTGAAGATAACTAACTCCCTTTATCTATGATCTACATTTTAGTCATCTAATTTCTTTTCAGTACAATTTTCCTTATAACAGCTATTGTCCATCTTGAATAGATAAAACATTGGAGACAGAAACTATTTTACTTCTGCCTTTGAATTCCCAGAACATAGGACAGATAAAGGTATGTAGATGGCTCTCAATAAATACTTGTTGATTGATTAAATAATAATGCCGCTTGTCATCTAAATAACCATTTGTATGCTGTCAATTCTTGCCTCAAAAGCATTGCTCAAGGAAGAAGGAAATAAGTATTCATTGCTATGTGCCAGGCACTGCCCTGAGCACTTTACAAATATTATTTCATTTGATCCTCACAAGAACTCTGAGGGGTAGGTGCTATTATCCACATTTTCCATTTAAGGAAATTGGGAGAGAGAGAGAGAGAGGTTTAGTTACTTGTCTAGAGTTACATAGCTCTAGTAAGTAGCTGAGGCTGGACTTGAACTCAGTATCCTAGCAACTGCACCACGTTGATGCCTCAAGATGTATCACACTTTATGCCTTATAATGAAAGTGTAATATATATAATAAAATTTCATTGTGAACATGGTTTATTGAGCTATATGTTACTCTCTACCTCAGAAAATTCCAATTGATTATGCCACATAAAACATTAGGAAATGTCAGTGGTCTTGCAAATGAGGTAGCCTGTTTGTTGTTGACTGTTGGAGTATAATTCCAGGCTAGAAACATTTTTGGTAGATTATTTCCTCTCTTTTTTCACATTGCTAATCTTTTATAGAGCCTAATTTGCAAAAACAAAAACAAAACGAACAAACAATAATCCTCTTTAGGAACTGTGGAAATTTGTTAACTCTCTCTCTCTCTCTCTCTCTCTCTCTCTCTCTCTCTCTCTGTCTTTAATAAACCAGTTTCTTGAAATCCAACTGTTTTGTGACTGAATTGAGACTAGAACACATATATTCTATTCCCAGGAAAATAAATAAATATATATGTCCTGAGTCTGAAAATAACTACTCAAGTTTCTAACCTGAAAGACAGTTAGTCTTTAAACATGTGGAATGTAACATTAAAAAGAAGGTCTGCATCCTACTGATTCAGACCCTAAATCAATTACATGCAGAATTCTAATAAATCTAATAAATTTTCATTTTAGTCTGTCCCTCCAAATATGAAAGTTATTATGTATTAATGAATCATAGACAGTAATGGAAAGATTAGCACCATCTAGTACAATAATTTGTGATAGATTAGATATTTATAATCATGATTTTAATATTGTCCTTTAAATATGACAATCCTCCTTGGTTGCACTTGAAACTAGATTTTGCTTTTTAAAGCACTCATTTCCCTTTCACTTTAATGGGACCCAAAGCACAGTCAATTATCCACATTGGAGAAGTTTGATTAAAGATTACTCTCTGCCACTGACTTCTCTGTGGAGGTCATTTTGGAAATTCTAATTCCACTGTATGGTTTTGGGGTGGAATCAGTGTGGTCTTAACAGACCCTGAAGTCTCCAAAAAGGCACTTAGGGAACAACTTGAGAAACTCAAGAGCAGTAAATCACTGCAGCCCAGATGGTATTCATCTCAAGATACTTAAGGGGGTGGTGGTAGCATGAAGAGTGAGAGAAATAGCAGGAAAACAGACACGGGCATGTAAAAATAGAAGCTCTTCTTTCCTTAAGGATCCATGAGACTGTGATCACCTTGTTTAAATTGGACTATCATATGGACTGTCAACTCCTCAATTTTATCCTAACGTTTTGTGACCTCATAATGAGATCATGTTCCTTTGGAGAGAGAGGAGAAAATTAGCATTTATTTCCTTCCCCTTCATTGTAACCTAGAACATTTCAAATAATATATATGTGTGTGGGCATCTATCTATCTATCAATGTATCTATCTATCCCCCATACACATACACACACAAACACACACACACACACATATACACATTCATATACATACATATATATACACAAACATACACACATATATACATACACATATACATTTATACAAACATGGATCTGTATATACAGACATAAATATGTGTTTATGTGTGTGTGTGTGTGTTACACCAAAACGTGTCACAGGTTGTTTTCTCAGGATATCTGAAAGTAGTTCCCAACTTTCTAGATGTCAGGAAGTTTCTGTTTGCTTCTGGTCCTTGATTACCTCTTGATGGATCTTCATTCACATCAATTACAACTAGCATTCCTCAACTGACCACAGTACCTGGACTTATCCAGAAGGAAATTACAGAGATAACCCTTTAGAGGAGAAAAGTCTGTGGGTAATTATTTTAGACCCAGGAGCACAGATCTGAAAGAGTTATACCACCCAGGAGGAAATGGCTAGCTTGTTTAAGCTCTTTAAATACAAAGTTTATGTTCTATATTTCCCAAGGTGATGGTAATTGCCAGAGACTATCACCTCCTTATTAATGAACCCAATGGTGCAGTGGTCAGATATCCAGCCTTTGAGATGTTGGGAGTTAGGTTCCAGTCTTGCCTCAGAGACACGTGACCCTAGCCATTTAACCTCTCAGTGTCCCAGATCTAAGGATTTAAATAGGAAGAACAGTTATTCTACATTGGTATATGGAGTGTCTTCACTAGAAATTCCCCATGATAGTCAAATTATAAATCTGTTTTTTTTTAATGTCCAAAATATCTCTCATGTTGGCTATCTCTTCGTATTTGGAAATGGGGAGAGGAGAGAGCTATGGGTGGAGAAATATATACAGGAAAATTGTCAGAACCTTTATAATCGGTGATCAGAGATTTTATTACATTTATTTTAGTATTTGGTGAAAATAAGACTGTTTGCAGAGTGAAAGCAAGGAATAGCAAGATTAACACTAAGTACTGACAGTTTTGTAAAGCAATTCAAAATCATTAGAAATGATTAAGACTGATTTGAGAAAGATAGAAAAATGTCTCCCAAATGCTTTCTAATTGGGGTAAATGTTTTGTATTTTCTGCTTGTCATAAGTAAAAAAAATATCATATTTCTTATCAGCAGAAGTAATAATCATGGTAGCTGGCATTTATATAATGCTTTGTTTTAAAAAGAACTTTACAGATGCTGTTTTAATTGATCCTCACATCACTTCTTGGGGTGCTATTATCATCCCCATTAACAGATGAGAATATTAACCAGAAAGGTAAACTTATTTGCCCAAAGTCACAAAGAGAGTGTTTGGACCAGGATTCTAATTTAGTTCTTCCTGCCTCCAAGTCTGGCGCTGCATTCATTATGCCATATATCTGCTCATGTTTATTGTTCAAGAGGTTTGAAAGGGCTTAAATAATTCTTTCCATTTGGGCAGAATACAACTGACTGAAGAAAGACATGGTAGTCAAACCACGTGTAGTCAGATGAACAGTGGAGAAATGAGAATTTTAAGTATTAAAAATATGAGGAAGATGCAAAAGGATAGAAAATGTCTGGCCATGTTCCCAAGTCAAGTTAGCTGAAGAGGTCCTCAAGACAATACTCTAGGACAGGCAGGATAGATCTACATATACCTCATGTGATGAAAAGCTTCTATGGAGTAAATACTCTGAGATCACGCCTAGGTCCCTGATGCTATCCCTCCAGGACTAGTCATGTCCGCAATTCCTGACTTCTTTCCCTAAGCTTTGCAGAGAGGTTTAGATGAGCATATCTGGTGTTTCCTTGGCTTAATGGGCCTCAAGCCAGTAGTGATTTACAGATGTGCCTACAGGGGCCAGATCCTCTTGACATAGACTCTATATAGAAACTGAAAAATATGGATTGACTTGTAGGACAGGAAATCGTTCACTGAATCATTGATTTCTCTTGACAGGACAGCACTTCTATTGCTCATCATTTATGTGCTTTAAAAGTAGAAAACAACTATAAAAGCAACTCTGATTATATGTGTCAGCCAAATTCAAAGATCAGTTACTTTCCTGAGGTATATTCAGGGCTAAACATGGAAGAGAAATACACCTAAAATAACTATCTTGAGTTTTAATTTTGAGTAAGCCTCATATTGGCATCAAGATACCATAAGGTCATTTGATCTCAAGGTCCCAGTTTCTATAGCTCATAATTAGAGGTAATTGGACTGACCATTGTCACAACCTTATCATACATAAACTTTTAATCACACCTCATAGGTTACAGAGAAGAGTTTGAAATTTTAACTTTACTTGAAATTGTTAAATAAAACCATGTATCATGCTTTTTTCTCTTTTATTATTTTATTTTATTTTTTTACATTTGTTGCTTCTCAGTAATACTCAATAGAATTTTCACATGCAATGACAAAAATATGTCAAGCAAAAAACAAACAAAATCAATGATATCTTATGGCATATATAGCATTCCACAAGCATAGTTTATCACCTTTCCATATAGAGGAGGGAGTTATGTTTCATCATTGTTTTTCTGGAATTGAAAGTTTTCCTTAAATGAACATGAATTCAGCTGCCTTTTAATGTTGCTTTGATTTTTGTGTCATTGTGTAATTTGTTTTATTCTTTCTTTACTTTCCATCAATTCATATGAATCTTCTCAAGTTTCTCTGAGTTCTTCATATTTGTTGTGTCTAGCAGAAGAAGAATAAAATTCTATTACATGAATATGCCACAATTTGTTCAGCTATTCCTTACAATTTTTTTCTACCACAAAAAAAATACTGCTGCAAATATGTTGCTAGTATTTAACCCTTCTTTCTGTATGAATTATTGGAGGATATTTACCTAATAGTGTTCCCTCATTTTCTAATTAACCAATTACAATTTGATCTCAAATTATGTTTTCTTATACTAAATAATTATAAATTCATATCATTACTATAAAGAATTCCTGAAAAATAATAAAGTTGAATAAAGGAATATTACAAACAAAAGGCATTGCTATTGAAATCTAGCTTTACTTTTCTTTGCAGACAATATTTAACCACTGTTCATAAGTTGCTATGACTATATTTCACTAAAACTAAACTCATTACATGAACACAACTTGAAATTTTAAACATGGTTGTATAAGTATCTAGGAAGTCAAGGTCAATACAAACAAAATGCATCATCTTATCTGCTGTTAGAATGATTTACAATACCAAAACAACAAGTGAGAGGAAAATGATTCTTTGGCCAATTGTGATTCTACCAGTTTATTAGATTGTTTATAATTATTAGATTAATATTGGGAATGCTACTATAAGGTCATTCAATAATAGTCTGCAGTAATACATAGATTCATGTATAGGTTTCTCCTGAAACATACCATTAAGAGCTTGGTATTTTAACCCTGACAGCAATATTATAAAATGTTTCAGTGTGTAGTTTTTCCACGTTCACATATATCTAAATGAAACTAAATTTAAAATTAATATGCTTGATTTTATATTCCTTAAAATTCAATCTCATAAGAAATTCATCTTAATAACAACCCCCTTATTAATCACATATGTTCTACTGACTGGCTACAAAGAATAGCTTTAAAGAAGTGATTGTTAATGATCCATGACTTTTAATGTACCATAAGACCTTCAGAGATTTGGACTGGTGAAGGATTTCGTGTCGGACTTGATTTTCTGCAGGTTCTAAAAACACATAAAAGTAAGATTGTACATTTTAACAGTATGTCATTGTAAAGGTTTTACATTTTTGATTAATACACTGCAAGAAATGTATGCTGTTATAAAACCTTAAATTTTATCAAAGAGTTAATACATTAAGTAAATTGAAAGAAGAAATAATGATTCAGAATTTAGAAGATATGTCATCAATTATAGAATGTGTTCTAGCTATACAGTTTGTATTTTCCAAAGGATCACTGTATATGTGATTTTAATACTGTGTTTAAAATTAACACCTCCTGCTGGAACACACACACACATACACACATTTTATTTCTTATGTACATCCCCATACTTTGCACTATAGAGTAGATTTAAGTGTCTGCTATATTTCATTTTTTTTCTATCTCTTTCTTCCACCCTATGCATATGAACTAGCTATGTGATCCTGGGAAAGTCATTTAAGTTTTATATACTTCAGGCAAAATCCTTGTAATTACATAGGAAGTCATGAGCAAATTGTAATCTGCTTTGGTGGAAGGAGTTCCTTTACTGGGCATTCCACAAACTGTCTTATGTGTTTATTAATATTACTATTACTAATGATAGCTAACATTTAATTTAACCCTTTAAGATTTGTAATGCAACACACACACACACACACACACACACACACACACACAATCTCATTTGTTCCTAAAAGCAAACCTGTGAAGATGTTTTATTATTATCTCCATTGAACAGATGAGGAAATGGGCTGAGAGAAGTTAAAGAATTTACCCAGGGTCATAATGTCTAATGAATGATTTTAATCTAGGTCTTCTGAAAAACATTTCTAGTGCTCTTTTCATTATACCATATTACTTCACAATCATTTCTTTCCATTTCTATGTATGTATATATCCATCCATCCATCCATCCATCCATCTATCTTTCTATCTATCTATCTAGAAAAAAAAAAACAAGTCAGATAGAGAGGATTTCAGACTTCTGTAAGAAGGATTGTCAGTATCACCTGAGAGACTGCTATTACTTTTCTTCTAGTAGTATAAAGAATTCCATTCCTTGACCTGGGGAGGAACTCATAATTTCCCAGTCAGCTTGTCAATAAACATTTCTTAAGGAACTACCATGACCCCAAAAGATAGCAGTCTTTCTTCCCAGTTCACTTTTAAGAATAAAACTGTGCATCAACTGTCAGCCAATCAGGAAATCTCCTGATCCACATCATGGTTTTGGCGCTCTAATCATCTCCTAATTATTTTCTTCCTTTTCCTTGTTCGGTCATACCACTGAACTCTTCATGATGCACACATTTTCATGTAGTTTTCTTGGGAAAGATACTGGAGTGGCTTACCATTTCCTTTTCCAATGGATTAAGGTAAATAGAAATCAAGTTATTTGCCCAGGGACACAGATATCTAGTAAGTGTCTGAGGCCCAATTTGAACTCATGTCTTCCTGACTAAAGGCCCAACCCTTGTGTCCAATATCTGCTTTTCTATCTAAACTATGAAATTCCCCCAAGGAAGAATAACACATGATTCGGTATTTACAAGTCTAAGAACAAATAATGTTAAAGGCACCGTGATATCTGTCACCAAAAGTAAAAAAAAAAAAACAAAAAAACCCCAAAAAACAAACAATTCCCAATCCTTTTTGTCCTTGATATGAGTTTAATTTTATGATGTAGGCATGTGCTTAATTCACTGTTCTTGTAATAGGTTTGAATTTCTTTGTGTAGCATTTATATTATAGTGAGAAGTAATTTCTGGGTTTCTGAAATGATTTGTTTGCAATCAATATTGTAGTGATTTATCAATACCCTGAAGAGTTTTAAATTGATTGTTCCAGAAAAGGAAGATTAGTCCTTCCCAAGCTGTTATTTCTCCATAAAAGAAATAGCTTAGTCTTAGAATATCAGAAATATCTTCCTATGAATATCCATACTTTAAAAATAGATTGGTAAATGATTTGTTGTGGGAATGACAAGCAATAAATTACATTTTAATACACTGCATCAATATTTATATTCCTGTGGATCCTACAGTCACATCTATTGAAGATCCAGAAAAGAAAGTTCTTATCATCAAAGTCACTAACACTGTCAATGGTTCAGTTTCAGAAAATGCTAATATTTTATTAATGGAAAAGATATTCAAGAAGAGGCATTATCATATGTTCTGCCACTTGATTCTAAGGTCCATATGATTGCCCCTCCCTAACTTGTAGCTAAAATATTCCTCCATTAGAATGTGAGTTCCTTAAGAGTAGGGGCTGTCTTACTTTTCTATTTATATTCCTAGCATGCCCCACAGCACAGTGGTTTGCTCTTAGCAAGCGCTTAATAAGTGTTTTATTCATTAGTTCATTATTTTCTACACTAAAGTTCTCCTCCAACATTGTTGTGGGTAGTGATGGATCCCAGGTTCACAAAAGTTATTTCATTAGAATACAAACATTAGGGGCGGCTAGGTGGTGCAGTGAATAGAGCGCCGGCCCTGGAATCAGAAGGTCCTGAGTTCGGAGCCGGCCTCTGACACTTAATCCGCACAAACAAAAACCTAGCCATGTAACCTTGGGCAAGTTACTTAACCCCGATTGCCCTAAAGGGGCGTCTAGGTGGCGCAGTGAGTAAGAGCACCGGCCTCGGAGTTTGGATGACCCGAGATCAGATCCGGCCTCAGAAAATGAGCACCCATGCATAAATCAAATGACTAGCCGTGTAACCTTGAGCAAGTTACTTAACCCCAATTGCTTTAAAACAAAAAAAGAATACAAACATTACCTTTTTCTACCAAGCAATCTAGAAAATATCTGATCAAAGGCACAAGGACAGGACCACAGGGTTAGCTAAATTGATTTTATAATGTAAATTATGGTGGTTATAATGTATTGATCATGAACTCATTCCCTCCTTTCCAAAGAATATAAAAAAAAAAAAACTTGGATCACCATATTATTCTTTTCCCCAACTACTATTCTTATTACTAGAGGACTTTAATATGCTCATAGATATTCCTTCACATTTACTAACTTTCCAATTCTTTGTTGTTAAGGCTGTTAGTCATGTGTTTTACTCTTTGTGACCCTATTAGGGGTTTTCTTGGCAAAGATACAGGAATGGTTTGTCATTTCCTTCTCCAGCTCATTTAACAAATAAGAAAATTAAGGCAAACAGGGTTAAGTAGCTTGGCCAGAGTCACATATCTATTACATTTCTGAGGCAAGATTTGAACTCAGGTCCTGTACCTATCTGCCCCAACTTTTTAGCTTCCTTAAACGTGTGGTGCAAATGGAGGGGATAGTCAAATACTTTTACCATTACACCAAAGTCTTCAACTTTCCTAATTAAAAACTCTTCATTCCTCAAACTGGCCATGATATTCTATCATCCCATCTTCCCCTATGTCCTACCCCTCCTAAAACTATTCCTCACACTTCTCAAGGCCTCCAATCCCTTCAGTGCTCAGAACTTAATTATGGCATTATTACTCCTCTAAATTCACTTACCTCCTCCTCTAATCACAACCCAATAGTAAGCCACTTTAATTTCAATCCTTTGAATCCCTAAAACTCCTTGTCCTACAATTTACTAGTTCTCATCTCTTGCCAAACCTCAGTCATCCTTGAATTAATGCCACCACCTACCTTACTGCTCTTTCTCTCAAGCCACTGAACACAACTGGAGAATGACTTGCAACCTAACTGCCTATGAACATTGTAAATTCAGGTTATCCAACCTCCATTGAATTTTCAAAACAGCAATACAGTCCTTTTATTCTTCTCCAATTGATCCCATTTCTCAGTCCCTACAGAAATCATCCCAAATCTTCTCTTCCCTCCTCACATCTCCTATACTGTCCTCTCTATTCTTCTCCAGTAAGGATCATGCTTCTTAATTTATTGAGAAAACTGAAAACATTTGATGTAAGGTCCCTCTTTTTGCATTCTTTTTTATCATATAAACCTTGACACCTCCTATTCTCTCTTCCTTTGCCCTAGTCTCTGAAATAGAGGTGGTTCTTCATGCTTTATCCAGTAAGGGCTGAATTCAGCCTTAACTATATTCTTTGACAAATTTCATCCTCAAACATTGACTTACTTTCTCAAATCTTCAATCTCTGGTTATTTAATGGTTGTGTCCCTATTGTCATCAAATACATCCAAGTGTTCTCATTTTCAAAAATCCTTTCCTGGATACTTTCATTCTATTACACTACTATCCATCGTAGTGCTTCCTTTTCTCAGCCAAACTGCTTGATGAATTATTTTCTATACTTAACACCTCAAATTCCTCTCTCACTCATTCATAAAATTTTTGCAGTCCAGCTTTTGATCTCATACCTAACAAGGGTTCCATCCAAAGTCACCAATGATCTCTTAATTGCCAATTCTGATGGCATTTTTTTGGTCCTCCTATTTGATCTCATTATTATATTTGATAGACAATGTTGACCATACTCTCCTTTCTGTGATTTCAGGACACTACTATTTGTAAAAGTACCATGCAGTACTGAGATATGTATGCATACTTCCTTTTATTCCCATTCAGTAATCACTTGAGATCTGTCATCTAAGTTTCCTAAGATTCTTTTCAGTCCATTAAGTTCTTTCATGTTTATTTTTGTTTAGATTTGTTTAAATGTGAAATATGTACATTGATGTACCCAACTAATATAGTTTTGATATATGTATCTCCCTCTAACCAGTTTAGTTTTGCCCCTGGCAACCGCTGTTTTTTTTTTTTTCAGCGTCAAAATGAAGCATAATAGATTTGCCCTTCCTCATTAATTTAACTCCGAGTAACTTTTTAGGTTCCAAGTATGTTTCTTCTCAATGGCATATTGGTATATTCTGTTTTTTAAATCAATTCTGTTATCTTTTGTTTTATGAGTGTTTATCCTATTCACATTCATGGTTTTAATTATTAATTTTGTCATTTCCCTTGTCTACTATCTTATACTTTTTCCTTCCTAATGCTCCCTACACACCTCTTTAAAAAGATTAAGAGGGTGGTGAGTAATATGCACAGCCATAGTGCTCTGTTTTTGAAGCAATGTCAGTCTCCTTTTCTTGTTTATCAGAAGGGGGAGCTAGGAGCACAGTGAATATACCACACTGGACCTGGAGTCAGGAAGACCTGAATTCAATTCCTACCTCAAACACTTATTAATTGTATAACTTTGGGTAAGTCACTTAGCCTCTGTTATGAAAAATGGGAAACAATAGCACCTATCTCCCAGAATTGTGAGGATAAAATGAGATAATACTTGTTAAGCTTTTTATAAGTACTATGGAAATGATAGCTGATGTTATTAGTATCATCCATAACACCCTAATACTCTAACTATATTATCCAAAGTGCTCTTTCTTTCTCTCAGCAGTCTCATCATCAGTTTAATTATTTGATTTACACAGATGACTAGTCTTTATGCCATCTAAGTGTTTGGAACACTGGGCCTGACGTCAGGAAGATCTGAGTCCAAATTTAGCCTCACATGCTTCCTATCATACATGTATGTATGTTTCACTATTACAATACATACATGTTGTTTAAAATATAGATTGTTTTAGTCTTTGCATTTTTGTCTACAATGCCTACCATAGTGTCTGATATACAATGTGAACATATTGAATGATTAAAACGTGTGCGACCTTCACCATAGTTTCCTCATTTGTAAAATGAAGGAATTGGACTAGCAGGCTTTAGAGTACATTTCTTATTCCAAGGTTTGCTGCTGCTTATTCCCTATGTAGAAGCTCTAACCTATTGGAAAAGCCACTGAATCTCCCTAGGCCACAAAATCAGTGGGGTTGGGCTAAGTTGGACTTTAGAGCACCATCTACCTCTAGATTCATTCTTCTTTCATTCTCACAACAATCCTGATGGGTGAGGACTACAGGTATTATTATTCCCAGTTTACTAAAGAGCAAATTGGGTTTCAAAGAGTTTAAATGACTTTCCAAAGGTCACAGAGCTACCAAATATCACAGAAAGTATTTGGATCCTGGATTTCCTGATACCAAGTCCAGCATGCTATACATTATGCCGCTGCAAATTACCTGGTCTTGAGCAGAGCCACCAGAATGATTCCAAAGGCAAGTACTAGACATGAAATAGTGTAGATAGCTTCACCTAGAAGAAAGGAAAAAAAATAACAACATAGTAGAAATATACAGGATATATATAGGATAAATACTTTTGTAGAGGTTTTAACTAACTCAAAAAATGGAGGAGGGGAGAGGTTAACCCACCATTGAAAAGGGAGTGAAATCCAATTAATGTAATTTCCTTTGCAGACGTTTCTTCATATAAGGGAATACTTTTAACAGTAGACATAGATGTCCTACCTGAAATACAAAGGTTACAATTGATTCCAAATATCTAAATGGCATGAATCATTACTTCAACTTCAAGATTCTGTGATTTCGTTACTGTGGTTGCTCTTTCCATCAAGACAGACCACAACTCCTCTATAATTTAGTAAATGGTTAATTTTGAGAATTTCTACAGCCTTGCATTCCTCACCCTGAGGTCAATGTGGTAAGGAGCCTCTCTGAACTTTCCTTTGGCTGCTATTCAGACAAGACCTGTTGTTATTCTCCAGGCCATTACTCATCGCTTTTCTATTTTGGTAGGACTACCAAAACATGTTCACCACTGGCACAGCCTTTAGGAATCCAAGATTTCATCCATTCAATGATGAGGTATCAAAGGAAGGTGAATTATGATTATTTCATGAGTTGAAAGAAATGATTTCAAATTATTTCCGTTTAGATGTAGACAAAGAAGAGGATAAAAGTTGAAAAGGAGTTTTGAGGTCTCCAACCCTATTTTATCATTTTACAAATAAGGAAAAAGAGGTTTAGGGGGCTGAAGGGGATTTGCCCAAGGTCATACAAAAGTTAATGTAAAAGCCAAGACTAGAACCTGCTTCTTTGAATAGACATTCTAATCTGGTGTTCTCCCCATCTGACCATCCACTTGGTCCATTTGTCATTTCTCCTGACATATCTCCACTCCTTCCCAATGAGCATCCTGGTTGTGCACTAGTTTCCCATAATCCATGGCCCTAGTGTCTGGGAAAGTTAATCTCTTCATTTTTGAAACCCAGACTCTGGAGTTGAATTTTCTGATTAGAGTGCAAACTTGTCCTGCCCATTATATCTAGTCAGACCCAGATCACAGGAGACTATGCTATATATCTCAGCCACTTATCTACTTTGACCATTTGCCACCTGCTCTGCCACCATATATGTCTCCTTCCCTTCCTCTCCTCACACCACATTGTTCTGGTCACAACATTCTAATCAATGGTATCATTGCTTTTAGAAAGGGCATGCTAAATAACTGCTGTATAGATTATTTAATTATCCCTGTGAATTTTTATACTAAATTCCCTTCTTGTTCACTGCTCCAGGCCATTACTCATCACTTTTCTATTTTGGTAGGACTACCAAAACATGTTCACCACTGGCACAGCCTTTAGGAATCCAAGATTTCATCCATTCCATGATGAGGTATCAAAGGAAGGTGAATTATGATTATTTCATGAGTTGAAAGAAATGATTTCAAATTATTTCCATTTAGATGTAGACAAAGAAGAGGATAAAAGTTGAAAAGGAGTTTTGAGGTCTCCAACCCTATTTTATCATTTTACAAATAAGGAAAAAGAGGTTTAGGGGGCTGAAGGGGATTTGCCCAAGGTCATACAAAAGTTAATAATAGAGAATTTATATAAAAGAGAATAATAATAGAGAATTTTTTTTACATTTTGCATTTATATCTACAGTGCCGAGCGTAGTGTCTGGTACATAATAAGTAGTTAATAAATATCTATTCATTCCTCTATTCCATGAAAACAGACAAAAATTTCCCTTGGACTTTAAAAATCAGTTTTTCTTTATAATAGAGTACCTTCTCTAGATGGTCTAGTGAATAATTTCTTAAGTAAATAGTGACTATATGGAGTTAATAACTAAACAGATCTTGTTATGAAGTTATTTATAAAGACCTAACCTAAAGGCCAGCCCCTGAGATATGGAAATACCATCATCCTCTGTAACACTTCATTTTTTTTTGGAGAGGGGAAGGCAAGGCAATTTGGGTTAAGTGACTTGCCCAAGGTCACATAACTAGTAATTGTGTCAAGTGTCTGAGGCCACATTTGAACTTAGGTCCTCCTAACTCCAGAGCCGGTGCTCTATTCATTGTGCCACCTAGCTGTCCCAACAATTCATTTTGCAATGAGATTTTTCTATTGTTGAATTTCCCCTTACTCCCAGCATCTGTTGGTCAACATGAAAAAATAGTCCTTAGGTTTATTGCTCCAAGCCCCATACCCACCAGCTTTAGTCCTTGGCCTCCCTGCCTCACATATATTTAAGGACATTTGATTGCCACCTATTTCTACTACTCTTCAAGACTATGCTGGAAAAGACCCCTGACTTTTTATCTAGTTGCTTCTAGGTCTTTCCTATTTTAATTTAAATGAATGTTTCATAGATATCCAAAAGAAAAAGAGTCATGTCTTTAGGGGTTGGGAAACTAAACTCCATTCTTACTCATGTTAATTTAAAGGAGAAAATATTTAACAGGTATAATTGATTAATAGCAGCAGCAAAGAAATTTGTATAGATGGCTGGTCTTGTAATCAAGAAGACCTGGTTCCACATCCTGCCTCTGACACACACTGGCTGGGTTATCGTGGGAAAGTCACTTAACCTCTCAATGCCCCCACACAAATCTCTGAGGTACTAAATTATAGATGATTTGCCACATGGGGGTTCCTTGCACAGATGGGATCACAGGTCCAGACTGCGCCTCCCCCCAAAATTTACATTTCTGTTGGTTGTACAGTGTTAAGGCTAAGTTAAAAAAATATATATATATATATAATATATATATTATATATATACATATATATACATACATATATCTCACTCAAATTTTCAACTAAGCTAAATATAAATGAAAAATATATTAAAAGTACCATCATTTGTTTGCTTGAAGAAATGGGCTGGAGTTTTCTTTTAAGAATTGGTCAAGAGGGAATGAAAACCAGCTACTGCAAAATGATCATATTTTAAAGGTATTGTCAACACATTATTGTATCTCTTTTTAGCATTATTAGGCTTAAAGGACAAGAACAGTAGTGTAAACAAGGATAGGCAACAGTATCTAAGAGGGTGTCATACAGTAGATACAAGTCTAGGGTGGGGAACCTGTGGCCTTGAGGCCAACATGGCCCTCTAGGTCCTCAAGTGTGGCCCTTTGACTGAATCCAAACTTCACAGAACAGTTTTACCATCCCTGGCTAAGTGATAGACAGTAACAATGGAGTGACTAGTACAATGGGCTAAGAAATATAGTACTATAATCCCATTCGAACTTTCCTCTTTGGGGGATTGCTACTGCCCAGAACACAGCTGTCCTGGAAACAAAACTTTGAGTTATATATCAGAAATAATCAGTAGAAAGCACTGAAGACACATTATCTTTCAAGTTAACAATAAAATTCTTAAGGTAGGTCGGGGGACAGTAGCCAGATGCAAAACCCATATATGTTCTTTTGGGGAACATGATTCTCAAAAATGGAAAATCATTGCTGTCACTGTTCTTCATTTGTTAGAGTTTTTACTCCTACTAGACCTATGATGAGCTAAAGATATTATTAAAAAGTATGGAATGACAGATAAAAAATAAAGAAAAAATGGAGTCTTTTCTCAAAGCATTTTTATATTAATAGGATCTGGGATAGATTCATAATGGGGAGGTCCCTGGTACAACACTTTATTGACCCTTTTACAGTTAGTCCCCTCAGCATTTCTTCAGGAACCGATATCATTTCAAATGAGATGATGACATATTCAACATATCTAGGGTTTTCATATCTATTGAGAGTAAGAAAGACCTCGGCTCAAGTCCCAGTTCTGATACCTACTGGCTGTCTGACCTTAGAGAAGTCACTCAACTTTGTGTTGCTCCCAGATAATACTCTTAGTTGCAGAACAGGTAATGATCTGTATTAATAGTGGAAATTTTTTTTTGTTTTGTTGTATACCTCTTGAAATTCCCTAAAGTAGTGAAATCATAGTTTTGGTATACACACATACATATGCTAATGATTGCTCATTGTGCATAAAGCAATTGTACTTTAATTAAAACTTTTATGTGAAATTTAATTTAAATAAAAATAGAGCCTTGGAGCCTTCAAATATGAGGCATCCCTCATCTTTTTTTTTATACAGTAATTGGTGTTTAGCAAGTAAAATACACACTTTTCCCCATTCATTGATTTATGTGTCTGATATGAGATGTTTATATGCCCACAAAAGGTAATCTTCCTCAATTTCACTCAAAAATAGAAAAAAAAATCATCTTTTCTCACTGCAAAAGCAATGGAAGGAGTGATTTTTTTTAAATTTTGTTTTTCACTCTTTCATGATTTTAAAGTGCATCTTGTTTTAAATATGGGAGCTAGAAGAAATGGAATTAGATTAACCAAATCAAAGAATAGTGAGATAAGGCACACATTTGTAATCTGATTAAATATTTTACTAAACTTTTTATAGTTATTATATAGATATATGTGTGTATATATGTATGTATTTAAAGCCAATCGAGAATGTACTTTTCCAAAATTTTTGATAATTCAATTGAATATTTGAAGAAGGATTCCATGAAAGACTGTGATAGCAAAAATATTTGAAATTTAAATTTAAAATCAGTTCAAAATAAACAGAAACTCTCATAAATTGGCACATGGAAATTATCCCTGCTTACTTGCTGGTTAAGTTGTTGCATGAATGGATGAATAGATGGATGAAAGTAATGACTGATGTATGGATGCTACAAATACTCTCTCCAACATTTTAGGATTTTGGTATTTATCTTTGATAATAATAAACAGAAAAAAATATTATAGCTCCATGGTACCTTAGAGATTATAGAATTTAAGTGAACATAATATCTTAACAAGGAAAAGTAAAGTTCAAATGCAGAATTGCTTCCTATAATTGTGCAAAATTCTCCTAAAATAGTTTAGAAAGACTCATAAAATGAACTGAAATTTAATCATATGGAACTCATTAGCTAGGTTATAATAGATCAATGACAGCAGTGGTTGTTAATGATCCCAATGAAAGTTTAAATGTGTCTAGCAATCACTACCCAATCTTAAATATTGCACCATAAGAGGATACTGAATATAAGTTAGACAGATTAATGCTAGTGAGACTTTCTTGGATACTGAAGCCTCTTGATGCTTCTCTCCCTCTGTCTCCTTTCCCATTATAAACAGTGAAGTTTACAATGCTTTATAACCTAGAAATTAAAGTCAGTAGACTTGATAACTGACCTCAGTCCCACAACATCTGTTATATTTATAGATAAACAGTGTCAGTGATTTGTTTATCTTAACTCTTACCCTGGAGGAATTAAATACGATTATGAATTACACAGTAAAATCCCAATGCATTTGAAGGAAAATCAAGATTAATTTCAATCTTGAGTTAACACAAATTTAAACAGTATTCTCCTCAAAGAAGCTGAGTTATAGTCAATCCTAACTTCTTTTTCCTCCAAAAGTACTATCAGCAAATAATAGCTCAAAAATGATGCAGCTTACCTATTTTCCATTTATGATAGATACATATACATGTATAAAGTTACTAAATGTTAGATAAAAGCAGAATTTTTAAAACACATATTGTGATATTTAAAGTGTAATAAAAAGTTTAAAGAGACTGAAATTTTCCCACTCCAACTTCTTCAAATGAAGATATACAAATATATATATATATATTTTTTTCCACTTAAATCAAACAAAAAAAAATCATAATACACACTGCATAGCCCAGCAGCATTCCTGAATTAATTTACTTTAATGGATGACTGTGGCTTAAAAAATTTTAACAAGGTCTTATGAATTTCAGCTCTTACTTGTTTTTTTCTTTTTTTCTCTATTTTTAAAATTAAATTTATGTTTATTTTTAGTTTATATCATTCATTTCCACAAGATTTTGAGTTACAAATTTTCTCCTTGTCTTTCCCTTACCTACCACTCCAAAACAGTGATCCCATTGTACACATTGTCCACTAATCTGCTCTGTCCTATATCCTCTCCCATACCTCCTCCAACTTTCCAGTAGGGCAAGATGCATCTCTATACCCCAGTACCTGCATATCTTATTTCCCAGTTGCATGTAAAATAAGAATGAGAATAAGAATAAGAATAATATATGTATAAACATTTGATTTTAAAACTTTGAATTCCAGATTCTTTCACTTCCTCCCTTGCCACCCAACCTTACTGGGAAGATAGGCAATTCAATATAAGTTGTACATATGTAGCTATGCAAAACATTTTTTTCCATAGTGGATATATTGTGAAAGACTGACTACATTTCCCTCCATCCTATCCTGCCCCACTTGTTCTATTCTCTACTTTGACCCTATCCCTTTTCAATAGTATGTGCTTCTATCTTCCCTCTTCCCCAAACTGCACTCACCTTCATCATCCCCCCCATTCCCTTCCCCCCTATTCTCCTGTAGGGTAAGATACCCTATTTAGTGTGTGTGTCATTCCCACCCTAAGACAAATTATTTGAGAGTAAGGTTGACTCATTCCCTTTTGCCTTCCTGTTCTTCCCCTCCATTGTAACAGCTTTCACTTGCCTCTTCTATATGAGATAATTTACCCCATTCTGTCTCTCCCCATTTCCTCTCATTATATTCTCTCTCACCTCTCAATAACCCTTTTAAGTATCATCCCTTCCTATTCAATAGGTTCTGTGACCTCTGTCTATATATACCTGTACACATATATACACACACTGACATATGTATTCATATGCCCATATCCTACTCTATATAGACATATATATGTATGTATACACACACACTCACACACATATATATACATATATATACACACACACATATATACATATATATACATACATATATATATATATATATACACACACACACATTTATGTTTCCTTCAACTATTCTCACACTGAGAAAAATTTCATCAGTTACAATTATAATTTTTCCATGTAGGAATGTAACTAGTTCAATGTTAATAAGTTCCTTATAATTTCTGTTCCTTGTTTACCTTCCCATGCTTATTTTGCTTCTTGTATATGAATGTCAAATTTTCTATTCAACTCTGGTTTTTTCATCAAGAATGCTTGAAAGTCCTCTATTTCTTTGAATGACCATATTTTCCCCTGAAACATGATATGCAGTTTTCCTGGGTAGGTGATTCTTGGTTTTAATCCCAACTCCTTTGACCTCTGGAATATCATTTTCCAAGTCCTTTGATCCCTCAGTGTAGAAGCTGCTAGATCCTGTGTTACTGTGATTGTGTTTCCACAATATTGAAATTGTTTCTTCCTGGGTGTTTGTAATATTTTCTCCTTGATCTGGGAATTATGGAACCTGGGTATAATATTCTTAGGAGTTTTCTTTTTGGGATCTTTTTCAAGACTTGATTGGTATACACTTTCAACCTCTATTTTGCCCTCTGGTTCTAAAATATCAGGCCAATTTTCCTTGAGAATTTCTTGAAGGATGATTTCTAGGTTCTTTCTTTGATCATGGCTTTCAGGTAGTCCAATAATGTTTAAATCATCTCTCCTAGATCTATTTTCCAGATAAGTTGTTTTTCTCATGAAATATTTCACATTTCCTTCTATTCTTTCATTTATTTGGATCTGTTTAATAGCATCTTGATTTCTCATAAAGTCACTAGCTTCAGTTCGCTCCAGTCTATTTCTGAAGAAATGATTCTCCTCAGTGAGCTTTTGAGATACTTTTTCCATCTGGAAAATTTGGCTTTTTAAGGCATTCTTCTCATCATTTCCTTTTTGATCCTCATTTGCCATTTGAGTTAATCTATTTTTAAGGTGTTATTTTCCTCAGTCAGGCTGTTGACTCTCATTTCATACTTTTCTTGCATCTTTCTCATTTCTCTTCCCAATTTTTCACCCATTTCTCTTATCTGCTTGTTAAGGTCCTCTATAGCTTGTAACCTGCTTTTATTTTCATTTGATGCTTTTGGTGCAGGAGCTCTGACCCCCCCCCCCCAGTCCTCCACCTGTTCCATGCTTTGATCCTCTTTGCCCCCAAATTAGGAGTCTAATGTTGAATTTTTCTGTTTATTTTGTTTCCTTTTCCTAGGCATGTTGCCACTTAATTACTTGACTTTTGGGCTTGTTGCCACAGTAGGACTCTGCCACCAGGCAGGGGGCCTTCTGTCCCAAACACTGGGGTTTTCTCAGCTGCTGGAGGTATTAGTTGGGTGCCCTCCCCTGAGCCCCCCACACTCTCTGGCAGCCTGGTAACACACCCCAAGACCTCCACCCCAGACCTCAATCCAGATCCAAGAAGATTAAAGCAAGAGCAATGACCCTCCAGACTAATCTCCTGGTTCCCCTACAGTCTACAGGCCAGGAACTGAAGCTGCAGCTCTTCAGTGGCTTCTCACCCCCAGGCAAAGAAGCTGAAGTGCTCCCAAATACTGGTCCCAAAGTCTATAGGGCACTGACCTCTCACTTTGTCCTAGGCATCTATGTGTTGATAATTCTGGAAACGCCATAGCTGCTGGTGTTCTGGGGGGCCTCCAGCCAGCTGCTGGTCAGGCCACCCTGGGGCTAAAACCCGTAACTCACTTGGGCCTGGGCTCGGCTGCCAGAGCACTGCCCTGACCTCTCCCTGCCAAGTCTGCCTGTCCTCAGTGGGAGGTTAGCTTCTTTGTGTCATTTTTGGGTTCTGAAGCTCCAGAGTTTTTTCAGAGTCCCCGTTTATTTATATATATATATATATATATATATATATATATATATATATACATATATATATATACACACACACACACACACACACACACACACACACACACACATATATATATATACACACATATATGTATATATGTATATGTATATATGTGTGATACACACACACACACACATATATATATATATAAGGAATGATTCTCTTCAGTGATCTTCCATCAGGGAAATTCAGCTTTTGAAAGCATTCTTCTCCTCATTGGCTTTTTGAGCCTCTTTCGTCATTTGAGTCAGTCTATTTTTTTAAGGTATTGCTTTCTTCAATTAGGTTCTTGACTCTTTTTTCATGATTTTCTTGCATCATTCTCATTTCTCTTCCCAATTTTTCCTCCATTTTCCTTATTTGGTTTTCAAAATCCTTTTTAAACTCCTCTATGGCTTGTAGCAATTTCATATTTTTTCTTGAAAGCTTTTGGTACAGGATTTCAGACTCCGTTGTCTTTCTCCTGTTCCATGCTTTGATACTTTTTGTCACCCAAAAAAGAATCTAGAGTAGGGGTGCTGTGCTTGCTTTGCTTCCGTTGCTTGCTCATGTTGCCACTCAATTACTTGAATTTTGAGCTTTTTGCCACAGTGGAACTTTGCTTCCAGAGAGGAAAACCGTGTCACAAGTCACTGGGGTTTTCACAGCTCCCGGAGGTATTAGTTGGCTGCCCTCTCTAAAACCTCCACCAACTCTGGCACTTGGTCATGCACCCCTGGATCTCCACCTTAGACAGCAATACAAATCCAAGCAGGTTAAAGCAAGAGCTTTAACTCCTCAGTATGGTCACTTGGTGTCCCTACAATGTGCAGGCCAGGAGCTCTGAAACAATCACATGGCAGTGGCCGCCACACCACAGCTACTTCTGCCTCCAGGGCCAGAGGCTATACCACACTCCCACACCCCCTATCTTTGGCATTTATTGGTAATTCTGGCTTATTCTTGAAACTGACCCAGCTGCTGGTGATCCACTCTCCCAAAGTCCCTCCAGCCTGGTCTGTTTGGGGCATCCTGGGGCTAAAATGGTGGGCTCCTGTGGGGTTGGGTGCTGTTCCCAGTGTGCTGTGATGGACCCTTTCTGCCAGCCTGTTGGGCTGCCTTCAGCGGGAGATTTGTTTCTCTCTGTCACTTTGTGGGCTCTATAGCACTAAAGTTTGTTTAGAGTCATATTTTATAGGTATTTGAGGTGATTATGGGGGTAACACAGGGAGTTTTCTTGCTTCTATGCTGCCATCTGGTTCCTTTTACTTGTCTTTTGAAATTGTTTATGAATTGTGTTGTTTACTCCAGCTATTTATCTCATGCAACAATATTTTCAATGGTTTCAAAGCTTCTCTGACCAAAATGGTATAGGTGACTTAAGGTGCTCTGTTTTAGGCACAGATTCTTAAATTAATTTTAAGTCTTTATTCTCTACCTTTTTTCTGAGGTATGGATTCTCAGTTTAAAAAGGAGAAGCACCATGATGTAGTCAGAAGATCACTGGATTCCACCCACTGGTCTGCTGGCAAATATTTGAAAATGGCTCCAGGGGCAAGGCAAAGATTGTATCCATGGCACACTTCTAGGTTTCATTTGCATTAACATTTTCTCTACCACTTAAGTCTAAACAGAAAACAATAATAGCAACAAAATCAAGCCCTGATTCTTAGTGTCAGCTGATTTTTTATGTTTAAATACTCACACTGAAAATATAACACTTACCTCTTAAAACCCATTCAAGCAAAACTGGAATGTTTACTTGTTGGATGTTTTAGTTGGAATTAATTTCAGGTGTAGTTTGGATTAGACAGCTTTTGAGATCTCTTCCAACTTTAAATTAAATTATTCTGTGATGTTGTGGATTTGGAGATGGAGGACCTTGTTCACATTCCAGCTCTCCTACTTGCTACTCATATGAGTTTGTGTGAATCATTTAATTTCTCCAACTTTAGTGTTCTTATTTGTAAAATGAGGGCATTTGAGCTACATCTATGATCTCTTCTAGCTCTAAATCTATCATCTTGCTCTTTCTCCATTAAGATCTGAAATAATTAAGTTTAAACTCTGGAAAGTGCAGTCTTAAGGTTATTAAAATATTTCACTAAACCTAATCTTAAGAGATACTGATACTAATAGCTGTGCATTTCATCCATCTAGAATAATGTATTGTTTGAAAATGTAAATAATGCATCTGTACTTCTGAAATACACTGGAGATAAAGTGATACCATCAACCCAAACATAAGCATATCATCATGGGAAAACTACTGCCATTGAAGATAAAATATAGCTTATAAAAATTAAACAAACTCAATAATCTTTGTACCCATCAAAATTGTCATTATCAACCCCAGTAAGTAATAGTCATTTTATTCTTACCATGTGTTGTTATATAGGTGATGATAACAACATAGTATGAAAAGTCTGTCTATCTTGACAGTGCCGAGAGAATGGGAACAATTCCCATGCATTGCTTCCCTCAATACTACAAGTAAATAATAAAGAATGATCATCACAAAAATATAATACTTTGGCATGAAGACAATGATAAAAAAATTCTGGTTGTACTAACAATATTATCCATAGATACAGTATTAGTGTCAATTGCTACATCTACATTGTTGAAATAGAATAACTTCTCATATTGTTACTGGACTCAAAATAATTTTTACTTTTTCCTTTGAAGAGGTTTATGTGAGGTATATGTATGAAGAAATCTCTTTGGGCATAGAAAACATTGGAATAAATGGATCCTTTCCTAGGATATTTCCTTAATTTTTTGAATGTTAAAATATATCTATGGTAGTTTGATTAGTAAAACATTAAAACCTTAGGAGTATTATAATTTTATTATAAGGGCAACTCAGCTATCATACGCACAGAATATTATGCTAGTCATTTATTTGTTTTTCTTTAAAATTTCTTCAATTATCATTTAATAATTTAACCTATAGAAGAACTGAAATGTGCTTTGGTAGATTGACTCCCAAATAGTTTATGTATTTTGAAGGTATATTTTTAAATGAAATTCCCATTTCTCTTATTGTCTTTTTATTTTGTTATTATATAGTAATATTACATAATTTTGTGGATTTCTTTTATAACTTTTATAACTTTCCTGAATGGATTGCTTTTCTCCATTAGTTTCTTTGCTAAATTTCTAGAATTTTCTAAGTAAGTTATAATACCCCAAGCAAGTAGGTATATTTTTGTTTCCTATTTGCCTATCTTTTCATTTCTTTCTCTCATTCAGTTGCAATTGCTAACATTTCTAGGACTATATCAAATAAAAGAAGGGAGAATAGGCCTCTTTGCTTTACTCCTGCATTTAGTAGAAAAGCTTCTAGGGCATCTCCATTGCATATAATGCTTGCTATTTATTTTAGAAAGATACTCTTAATAATATCTTTTAAATCTCTCTATTCCTATACTTTGCATGATTTTTGTACTTAAAAGATGTGTTCTACTTTGCCAAAGGATTTTCTGTATTTTAAGATAATCATAAAGTTTAACATATTTTTGTTTTTATATGGTTCATTGTGTCAGTTACTTTCCTAATTTGCAATTAATTCATCCCTCAGATAAACTCAACTTGATCATAATTAATCATTTCTTGTATTAATTACTATAATTTGACAATTTTAATTTAATTTATTAATCAACAATTAATATTATTTATAATTATTATAATTATTTTATTATAATATATTAATCAATATTATATATTTAATCAATTAATTAATATAATATATTTAATTAATCAATCAATTAAATTAATAAAGAATTATAATAATAAATAAAATAAAATAAACAAAATAAAAATAATACATAATTAACAATTAATTAATAATTAATTTATATAATTAATATAATATATTTTATTATAATATAATTATTAATATTTATTAATATTAATAAAATAATTAAAATAAATTAATAATTTAAAAATTTGAATTGTCATTCATTAACTGCATTACTCTATTATTCCCTTAATGTGTTTTATCTTTCCATGGATTAGGTATAAAGCATTATAATTCTCCCATAAAAATGGTTTAGTAAAATGTTTTAACAATTTCTGAAAATATTTTGCTTAGCATTGATACTAATTGCTCTTAAATGTTTGGTAGAATTGTCTTGTAAGTCCAATAGCACAAGTCAACCATGATACCATATACATCCAGTGGTCCTGAGTTTCTGAGTTCTCACAAACAACTTTATTAAGGTATAAATGTGAATACTACAAAGGAGGTAGGGAAGGGCTCCTCTCTAAAATACTCTTAAAGGATATCCTGCCATTCCACTGTTTCCTTTGTGATTATCAAGATTTGGTTCAGTCTAAGTCTAAGTAACAACAACAGCAACAACAAAAGAAGGGTAAAAGGAACCATTGATTCCAATATAAATGCTCAGAATAATGTTACATGGAATGTGGGATAGACTTTCTTTAATCATCCTTAGGGATGGGGGTAGGCAGGGAAACTAAAAACAAAGTCTAAGCATTCCCACTATAGAATGCACATTCTGCCATGCCCCTCCCCCATATGTATTGTGTATTTGTGACCAGATTAAGTTTAATTTACCTTCAAAAAAAATTTTGATTCTTATGATTTTATAAGATCAAGATTATTTTTATGTATCATGAACTTGATCATCAACTACAGACCATTTGATCTAACCCATAATTTTAGAGTAAAGGAAAATAAGGTTCAGAGTAACAAATCAATTAGCTTCTCCTTATTTATGAGCAACTTCAGAGTTATTGGTGGTCACTAGTTATTTAGGACCAAATAATTATAGATTCATTCAGCCTGTCATTTAATAAGCATTTACTATGTACTTACAATGTGCCAGGCACTGACTGAAATGCTGGCGTTCCAAAAAAGAAGGAAAAGATAATGCCTACCTTCAAGGAGCTTATAATTGAATGGGGAAGATAACAAGCCAACAAATATGTAAAAACAATACACCAGATGAATAGGAAATATCAGCAGAAGAAAGGCCTTAGAATTAAGAGGGATTGAACAAGATTTCTTTTTTTTTTTTTTACAGTTACATTATTTATTCCTTATTCCCTTAAGCTAGAGAACTTGTACAAGGAGTTAGGAGAGCTAGGTTCTAACTGATGAACAGATGATTCAGAAGACTTATTTACATTTTAGAACTATCCCAATTCAGGATGACCATGTCACACAAATTTATGATCTCCATTTGTTACCATCCATATGTGAGAAAAAGAAGTTCCTTGGTTGTAAATGCAAATTGACAACAAATGGAGCAGGGTCCATTTACATTTTATGGTCTCAGGATGTCTGTTTTCCTCCCATATGAAATATGTTCCAAGATAAGGGGAATTTCAACTCTAGTCTTATCTAGTCTCTGAAGTTGCTGACACAGGAAAAGGCTTTATTTTTAAGGCAAGGCAAAGCAGTTTGTTTGATTCAGACTTTGGACAAAAATATGATATTTAATGATTATCAGTATATATCTCACATGTATACTTACTTATTTACATTCTGTCTCTCTCATTAGACTGTGAACTTCTTGAGGGCAGGAATTGTTTTGCCTTTCTTTGTATCCCCAGTGTTTAGCATAGTGTCTGCCACATAGCAAATAATTAACAAATGCTCATTGACCAACTGATTGGCCAGTCTAAAAGAATAATACTTAAATGTCAACTTGAGAGAGATCTTTAGTGTAATGCCCTAGGAATCTGTGTTGTTTAATGCTTTTCACTGAGTTGAATAAAAGCATAAATGTTTATATTTGTAGATGATCCAAAGTTGTGCTTTTGCCCTGGTTTGTACCCCACATATAGAATACTCTCCTTCCTCTAATCCTGCCTCCTGGTATCCCAGGTTTCCTTCTAGACTCAGCTCAAGTGATACCTACTATGGGAGGACTTTCCTCATCCTCAAAACTAATAGTGCTTTCCTCTCTAAAATTTCATTGCATTTGGTTTGTATGGATCTTACATATACCTATCTAAGGCACATGTTGTTGCTTTCATTAGAATGTAAGTTCCTTGAGGTTAGACCATCTCTAGTGTTTAGCATGGTATACAGTGTACTACGTACATTTAGTACATAGGCTTTTCTTGTTCTTTTTTTTTAAACACATGCTTTATTAACTTCTGTTTTACATCATTCATTTCTGCCAGATTTTGAGTTACAATCATTTTCCACCCGTTATTCCCCTACCCAACCTCCCAGATAGCAGTCCCACAAGATATCACCTCCTCCAATCTGCTCTCTCCCATACCTTCTCCCATACCCCCTTCGACTTTTCCATTAGAGGAAGGTGAATCTTTGTGTCCCAGTGCCTGCACATCTTATCTCCCAATTATAAGCAAAATAGTATTAATAATAGTATTTATATATATTTGAAACATTTAATGTTGAGACCTTGAATTTCAGATCCATTTCCTTCCTCCCTAGTGACCCATTCCCTCTGGGGATATAAGTAATTCAGTATATGTTGTACATGTCTAGCTATGCAAAACATTATAATAGTAGATATATTGTACAAGGCTGCTTATAATTCCCTCCCACTCATCCCACCCCCCATCTGGTCCATTCCCTACATGATCCTGTCCCTCTTCTATAGCGTGTACTTCCAACCTCCCCTCCCCCAAATGATGCCCCCCCCCCCATCCATCATCCCTCCTCTCATCCCCCTCCCCCCTATTCTGCTGCAGGTTGAGATATCCCATTTAGTATGTATGTCATTCTCTCCCTGAACCAAATTCAATGAGAATGTGGTTTTGCCTTTTTTTCCCCTTCCTATTCTCCCTCTCCCTTGTAACTACTTCCCCTTGCTTCTTCTACATGAAATAATTTACCCTACCCTGTCACTCCCCATCTCCTCTTGCCACTTTCCTCTCTCACCTCATAATTTCATCCCTTGAGTATTCTCCCTTCCCAACAGATTCAACCTATGCCCTCTATCCATATATAACTGTAACCATATACACATACATTCACATACGTATTTATATGACCACACACCCTTCTTCCATTATTTTCATAGTGAGAAAGATATCATCAGTCACAGTTACTGCTTTTCCATATAGGAATGTAAATAGTTCAACTTTGATAAGTTCCTTTTGATTTCTTTTCCCTGATTACCTTCTCAGGCATCTCTTGCTTCTTGTGTCTGGATGGCAAATTTTCTATTCAATTCTGGTTTTTTCCTCAAGAATGCTTGAAAGTCCTCTATTCCACTGAATGACCATATTTTCCCCTGAAACAAAATACTCAGTTTTGCTGGGTAGGTGACCCTTGGGTTCATTCCCAGTTCTTTTGCCCTCTGGAATATCATATTCCATGCCCTTCGATCCCTCAGTGTAGAAGCTACCAGGTCCTGTGCTATTCTGATTGTGTTTCCACAATATTGAAATTGTTTCTTCCTGGCTGCTTGGAGTATTTTCTCCTTCATCTGGGGATTCTGGAACCTGGCTATAATATTCCTGGGAGTTTTCTTTTTGGGATCATTTTCAGGAGGTGATCGGTGGATTCTTTCAACCTCTATTTTGCCCACTGGATCTAAAACATC